>JAUIMM010000692.1:0-625000 GCA_031769625.1 Taudactylus pleione | reverse complement strand
AGGGCACCAGGTTCATACACAGAGAGAGAGAGAGGGCACCAGGTTCATACACAGAGAGAGAGAGAGGGCACCAGGTTCATACACAGAGAGAGAGAGAGAGAGAGAGAGAGAGAGAGGGCACCAGGTTCATACACAGAGAGAGAGAGAGAGGACACCAGGTTCATACACAGAGAGAGAGAGAGAGGGCACCAGGTTCATACACAGAGAGAGAGAGAGGGCACCAGGTTCATACACAGAGAGAGAGAGAGGGCACCAGGTTCATACACAGAGAGAGAGAGAGGGGCACCAGGTTCATACACAGAGAGAGAGAGAGGGCACCAGGTTCATACACAGAGAGAGAGAGAGGGCACCAGGTTCATACACAGAGAGAGAGAGAGGGCACCAGGTTCATACACAGAGAGAGAGAGAGGGCACCAGGTTCATACACAGAGAGAGAGAGAGGGCACCAGGTTCATACAGAGAGAGAGAGGGCACCAGGTTCATACAGAGAGAGAGAGGGCACCAGGTTCATACAGAGAGAGAGAGAGAGAGAGAGAGAGAGAGGGCACCAGGTTCATACACAGAGAGAGAGAGAGAGAAAGAGAGAGAGAGGGCACCAGGTTCATACACAGAGAGAGAGAGAGGGCACCAGGTTCATACAAAGAGAGAGAGAGGGCACCAGGTTCATACACAGAGAGAGAGAGGGCACCAGGTTCATACACAGAGAGAGAGAGAGAGAGAGAGGGCACCAGGTTCATACACAGAGAGAGAGAGAGAGAGAGAGAGAGAGAGAGGGCACCAGGTTCATACACAGAGAGAGAGAGAGGGCACCAGGTTCATACACAGAGAGAGAGAGAGGGCACCAGGTTCATACACAGAGAGAGAGAGAGGGCACAGTTCATACACAGAGAGAGAGAGAGGGCACCAGGTTCATACACAGAGAGAGAGAGAGAGGGCACCAGGTTCATACACAGAGAGAGAGAGAGAGCACCAGGTTCATACACAGAAAGAGGGAGAGCACCAGGTTCATACAGAGAGAGAGAGAGAGCACCAGGTTCATAGAGAGAGAGAGAGAGAGAGAGAGAGAGAGAGAGAGAGAGAGAGAGAGCACCAGGTTCATACACAGAGAGAGAGAGGGCACCAGGTTCATACACAGAGAGAGAGAGAGGGCACCAGGTTCATACACAGAGAGAGAGAGAGAGGGCACCAGGTTCATACACAGAGAGAGAGAGAGGGCACCAGGTTCATACACAGAGAGAGAGAGAGGGCACCAGGTTCATACACAGAGAGAGAGAGAGAGAGAGAGAGAGAGAGAGAGAGGGCACCAGGTTCATACACAGAGAGAGAGAGAGGGCACCAGGTTCATACACAGAGAGAGAGAGAGGGCACCAGGTTCATACACAGAGAGAGAGAGAGAGAGAGAGAGAGAGAGAGAGAGAGAGGGCACCAGGTTCATACACAGAGAGAGAGAGGGCACCAGGTTCATACACAGAGAGAGAGAGAGAGAGGGCACCAGGTTCATACACAGAGAGAGAGAGAGGGCACCAGGTTCATACACAGAGAGAGAGAGGGCACCAGGTTCATACACAGAGAGAGAGGGCACCAGGTTCATACAGAGAGAGAGAGAGAGAGAGAGAGAGGGCACCAGGTTCATACACAGAGAGAGAGAGAGAGAGAGAGAGAGAGAGAGAGAGAGGGCACCAGGTTCATACACAGAGAGAGAGAGAGAGGGCACCAGGTTCATACACAGAGAGAGAGAGAGGGCACCAGGTTCATACACAGAGAGAGAGAGAGAGAGAGAGAGGGCACCAGGTTCATACACAGAGAGAGAGAGAGGGCACCAGGTTCATACACAGAGAGAGAGAGAGGGCACCAGGTTCATACACAGAGAGAGAGAGAGGGCACCAGGTTCATACACAGAGAGAGAGAGAGGGCACCAGGTTCATACACAGAGAGAGAGAGAGAGAGAGAGAGAGAGAGAGAGAGAGGGCACCAGGTTCATACACAGAGAGAGAGAGAGGGCACCAGGTTCATACACAGAGAGAGAGAGAGGGCACCAGGTTCATACACAGAGAGAGAGAGAGAGAGAGAGAGAGGGCACCAGGTTCATACACAGAGAGAGAGAGAGAGAGAGAGGGCACCAGGTTCATACACAGAGAGAGAGAGAGAGAGAGAGAGAGAGAGAGAGAGAGGGCACCAGGTTCATACACAGAGAGAGAGAGAGAGGGCACCAGGTTCATACACAGAGAGAGAGAGAGAGAGAGAGAGAGAGAGAGAGAGAGGGCACCAGGTTCATACACAGAGAGAGAGAGAGGGCACCAGGTTCATACACAGAGAGAGAGGGCACCAGGTTCATACACAGAGAGAGAGAGAGAGAGAGAGAGAGAGAGAGAGAGGGCACCAGGTTCATACACAGAGAGAGAGAGAGAGAGAGAGGGCACCAGGTTCATACACACAGAGAGAGAGAGAGAGGGCACCAGGTTCATACACAGAGAGAGAGAGAGGGCACCAGGTTCATACACAGAGAGAGGGAGAGAGGGCACCAGGTTCATACACAGAGAGAGAGAGAGAGGGCACCAGGTTCATACACAGAGAGAGAGAGGGCACCAGGTTCATACACAGAGAGAGAGAGAGGGCACCAGGTTCATACACAGAGAGAGAGAGAGGGCACCAGGTTCATACACAGAGAGAGAGAGAGAGAGAGAGCACCAGGTTCATACACAGAGAGAGAGAGAGAGAGAGAGAGAGAGAGGGCACCAGGTTCATACACAGAGAGAGAGAGAGAGGGCACCAGGTTCATACACAGAGAGAGAGAGAGAGAGAGAGAGAGAGAGAGAGGGCACCAGGTTCATACACAGAGAGAGAGAGAGAGGGCACCAGGTTCATACACAGAGAGAGAGAGAGAGGGCACCAGGTTCATACACAGAGAGAGAGAGAGAGGGCACCAGGTTCATACACAGAGAGAGAGAGAGAGGGCACCAGGTTCATACACAGAGAGAGAGAGAGAGGGCACCAGGTTCATACACAGAGAGAGAGAGGGCACCAGGTTCATACACAGAGAGAGAGGGCACCAGGTTCATACACAGAGAGAGAGAGAGAGAGAGAGAGAGAGGGCACCAGGTTCATACACAGAGAGAGAGAGAGAGAGAGAGAGAGGGCACCAGGTTCATACACAGAGAGAGAGAGAGAGAGAGAGGGCACCAGGTTCATACACAGAGAGAGAGAGAGAGAGAGAGGGCACCAGGTTCATACACAGAGAGAGAGAGAGAGAGGGCACCAGGTTCATACACAGAGAGAGAGAGAGAGAGAGAGAGAGGGCACCAGGTTCATACACAGAGAGAGAGAGAGAGAGGGCACCAGGTTCATACACAGAGAGAGAGAGAGAGAGAGAGAGAGAGAGAGAGAGAGAGGGCACCAGGTTCATACACAGAGAGAGAGAGAGGGCACCAGGTTCATACACAGAGAGAGAGAGAGGGCACCAGGTTCATACACAGAGAGAGAGAGAGAGAGGGCACCAGGTTCATACACAGAGAGAGAGGGCACCAGGTTCATACAGAGAGAGAGAGAGAGAGAGAGAGAGAGAGGGCACCAGGTTCATACACAGAGAGAGAGAGAGAGAGAGAGAGAGGGCACCAGGTTCATACACAGAGAGAGAGAGAGAGAGAGAGAGAGAGAGAGAGGGCACCAGGTTCATACACAGAGAGAGAGAGAGGGCACCAGGTTCATACACAGAGAGAGAGGGCACCCGGTTCATAGAGAGAGAGAGAGAGAGAGAGAGAGAGAGAGGGGGCACCCGGTTCATACAGAGAGAGAGAGGGCACCCGGTTCATACAGAGAGAGGGAGGGCACCAGGTTCATCAACATAACTTAAGTGAGTGACTTACCAATGGCTGTATACACCGGCAATTACAGCAGTCAGTCAGCAATAACTTCACAATACCGATATCATTCCACAGACTTCTAACTACATCTCCTCCACTACCCAACCCGCCCCATTACCCGCCCCCCTCCACTACCCAACCCGCCCCCATTGCCCTGCCCCCGTTATTGGCTTTGAATCCAAAAGTATATACAAAATAATTCAACTGCTGTTTGCAGGCAGACTATGTATATGTAATGTGAGTTATTTCATCAATACGCATAAAACATAAAGGGCCATAGGTAATAGGGAGAGAGTTTAGCAGTAACCTGACATTGGTCTAGTTTGATCTTCACAATAGGAAAATATCTGGATGAGAGTTTAAATCGTGCAAGTTTTTTTTTTTTTTTTTAGTCTAAAAACATCAGAAAGTTTCCATGTTCTCTGTCTGTATTACATTGGGCGAATTTCCATGTTGTCTGGCTCTATTACATTGGGCGAGTTTCCATGTTGTCTGGCTCTATTACATTGGGCGAGTTTCCATGTTGTCTGGCTCTATTACATTGGGCGAGTTTCCATGTTGTCTGGCTCTATTACATTGGGGGAGTTTCTATGTTCTCGGGCTCTATTACATTGGGAGAGTTTCCATGTTGTCTGGCTCTATTACATTGGGCGAGTTTGTATGTTCTCAGGCTCTATTACATTGGGGGAGTTTCCATGTTCTCGGTCTCTATTACATTGGGGGAGTTTCCATGTTGTCTGTCTCTATTACATTGGGCGAGTTTGTATGTTCTCAGGCTCTATTACATTGGGCGAGTTTCCATGTTCTCTATCTCTATTACATTGGGGGAGTTTCCATGTTGTCTGTCTCTATTACATTGGGCGAGTTTGTATGTTCTCAGGCTCTATTACATTGGGTGAGTTTCCATGTTCTCGGTCTCTATTACATTGGGGGAGTTTCCATGTTGTCTGTCTCTATTACATTGGGCGAGTTTGTATGTTCTCAGGCTCTATTACATTGGGCGAGTTTAAAAAGTGTCAGAGGTTACTGCTAAACGCTCTCATTTTCTCATCTCTCACCCTATGACATTTGACCCCTGGTATCATCTTAGCCTATAAACAAATTGTCTTCTGGTTCAATAATTCATATTTAACTTTTTATTTATTTCCAGAGCTTCATATAATAGTCTGAGTAGGGGGCGCGACACACAAACGTAACATTATCCTATTCCAGAGGGTACGGATAGCGCCCGGTATTCCATTACTAAGTAATTAGTAGGACCAGCCATACGTTGCATAGCGGCTTTCCCTGTGTACCTTCCTTACCTTCTGAAAGACGTAACCGCGGCTGGGACCCCAACCAACTATAGGGTCTGTTGAAGGTTTTCCATTCACATTAGGCTGGGAGTTAATGGTCAGGATGCCTCTTTTATTCACTTTCTCCAACTCCTCCTTCAGCAAATTGGTTTCTTGCGCTAGCGGGTCATCGTTCCACGGAAGACAAGTCACCTGTGAAGAGCGGCGCAGCGGGGTCAGGCAAAGAGAGAGGGGTGCAGCGGGGTCAGGCAAAGAGAGTGGGGCGCAGCGATATCAGGCAAAGAGAGAGGGGCGCAGCGGGGTCAGGCAAAGAGAGAGGGGCGCAGCGGGGTCAGGCAAAGAGAGAGGGGCGCAGCGGGGTCAGGCAAAGAGAGAGGGGCGCAGCGGGGTCAGGCAAAGAGAGAGGGGCGCAGCGGGGTCAGGCAAAGAGAGAGGGGCGCAGCGGGGTCAGGCAAAGAGAGAGGGGCGCAGCGGGGTCAGGCAAAGAGAGAGGGGCGCAGCGGGGTCAGGCAAAGAGAGAGGGGCGCAGCGGGGTCAGGCAAAGAGAGAGGGGCGCAGCGGGGTCAGGCAAAGAGAGAGGGGCGCAGCGGGGTCAGGCAAAGAGAGAGGGGCGCAGCGGGGTCAGGCAAAGAGAGGGGCGCAGCGGGGTCAGGCAAAGAGAGAGGGGCGCAGCGGGGTCAGGCAAAGAGAGAGGGGCGCAGCGGGGTCAGGCAAAGAGAGAGGGGCGCAGCGGGGTCAGGCAAAGAGAGAGGGGCGCAGCGGGGTCAGGCAAAGAGAGAGGGGCTCAGCGGCGTCAGGCAAAGAGAGAGGGGCTCAGCGGCGTCAGGCAAAGAGAGAGGGGCTCAGCGGCGTCAGGCAAAGAGAGAGGGGCTCAGCGGGGTCAGGCAAAGAGAGAGGGGCTCAGCGGGGTCAGGCAAAGAGAGAGGGGCTCAGCGGGGTCAGGCAAGGAGAGAGGGGCTCAGCGGGGTCAGGCAAAGAGAGAGGGGCTCAGCGGGGTCACTCAGTGATGGCTGCAGTGTGCGTCAGGTCAGTACTCCTTACCAATCTGAGTACCAGGCATAAGAGTATGTCACCAGGACGGAACTTACTTTGTGTCCTGTACAGTTGGGATTTCCGGATATGTAGCTGGTGAACACCTCAAACACACTTTCCTCATTGCTCAGCTCTTCACCCCACATCCTCAGTAACTGATCTCGGGGGGATTTGCTCTTCAAGTAGAAGAGGTAATAGTCCTTCAACTCCCCGAAGGCTGGAGACGAGGAGTTACCCCTTTGTAGATACAAACACACAATAAAACCCCATAAGTGTCTCTGTATTGTTCCCCCTCAAGTTTCCTTGATTACGATACATACCAACGTCCATTTGGGAAATCGTCCCACTCCTGTGTCCTGTGGATGTAGCTCTTTGGGCGAGAGGCCCAGAAAATTGGGCGGACATCTTCTACTCTCCTCTTTGGGTGGGCACTGACAGCCCAGGGCAGCAGTCGTCTAACGATCATTTGGGAAATGAACACAAAACTTCAACAATCAGCATCAATGTTCTCGGCAAACACCAAACAAGAGTAATGTCCATAAAGGGACAAACAGCCAGAAGTCTTAACTTCACTACATCTATATAATAATCAGGTTCTATCCCATCTCCATCGTGCACAAAGGGAGTCAGCGCCATGAGCCTCCACCCCAACGGCTCACACTGCAGAGGCAGGACTGGGCGGGCCGCTGACTGCACCGAGGGGAGGACCCCTGACTGCACCGAGGGGAGGACCCCTGACTGCACCGAGGGGAGGACCCCTGACTGCACCGAGGGGAGGACCCCTGACTGCACCGAGGGGAGGACCCCTGACTGCACCGAGGGGAGGACCCCTGACTGCACCGAGGGGAGGACCCCTGACTGCACCGAGGGGAGGACCCCTGACTGCACCGAGGGGAGGACCCCTGACTGCACCGAGGGGAGGACCCCTGACTGCACCGAGGGGAGGACCCCTGACTGCACCGAGGGGAGGACCCCTGACTGCACTGGGAACAGGTAAGTGGATTGGGGAAGGGGAGGGGGCGGACCCAGATGACACAACATATGCTAATCATCTTCTAGGTATGTCTACGTGCAGACCTGGACAGTCTGTGGCACTACAAATCTCAGTAAATGTGTAACAACTGGCTGCCTACTTTTACTACTTTCACAAATACAATAGTAGATAAGGACCAGGCAGGGACAAGGATGATCCCAGTCACATCATCTTCTCCCGATCACCCACCTCGGATCTTCCTGCCACATTCCCAAGCGCCGTAATACATCAATTGTGGCCACTTCACGATTAAGCGTATAGATATGCAGTCCGTGCACCAAACCGCTGTCCAACAGCTCCCGGCACATAGATACCGCCAGGTCAATACCATAATTCCTTATGGCGGCATCATTATCTTTAATAGGTTCAATAACATCCTTAATTTCCTGAGGTACTTCAAGTTTGGAGAGTTTCACCAACTGCCGCAAGGAACAGTAACCCTGCGGGGAGGAGGACAGAGTCACAAAAAGAGACAACTGGTCCTTCACATGTGCAACAGGTAATGGGGCGGAGGTAGCCCTAAAATCACCAACAACATACGTAGCACATTGTAATTACTGCAGTAACAGTCGCTTTGCACAGGGCAACACTACACATGGGTACAACCACCCAGACCCATCGGGGCATCATGGTTGGAGGATGATTACTGACATACTAAATGTAGCGGATTCAGACGTATTGCAGTTGTGTAGAAGAGTGAAAGAGGGGGATAAAGGGGGAACCCACGTAGGGATGGTGGGGGGGGATCACAGTCAGATGGAGATAAACGCATCTTGTGTCTTTCACTTTCTTACACGTGCGCACCAAAATACTTTGCTAATCTTTTCTGTTGACTGGGACGCATTTTGCACTTGAAGCACCCTGCCCTAAGGGAACCGGGTTGGGGCAGCAGGGGACATGTAAGGACGTGTGCACACAAAACGTGTCCTCTGCTCACCAGATGAGAGACCTATACACGCTGGTGTAAATGATGCTCCAACCAATAAGCTATTAACGGTCATGTGTTTTTAAAAGTGACCGGAGCTGATTGGCTGGAGCACCATTTAATATTAGTAACCAATGATAACAAGAACAGGACTCGCTGATAAATCTGGGCCTTAGAGGGATCTTCAATATCAAAAAATCTAGAAAACTTTTACTGCAGTCTCCTCATAACCAAATCCAGGAGGAAAAGCGAATGAGGTCAGAGCCCTGTATGAGGAAGGAGCGCACACCTGTATGGGGAATATCCCCGGCAGGATGGGGCAGGCGATGCCGATTGCTCTACAGTCCGTCAGAAACTGTAAGAACGTAGCCGAGCGGAAGAAGAGCTGAGTGATGATGAAGTCGGCGCCAGCATCCACTTTCTCCTTCAGGTGCAGGAGATCTTGCTGGTAGCTCTCGGCTTCGGGGTGACCTTTGGGGTAACCTGGTCAGGGACACAACCGTGCACATCACACCATACTCTAATACCAGCAACGTTTCCAGGCGGTAGGCAGATGAAAAGCGTTAAATTACCAGCAACGCAGATGTCAAAGTAGTCGTCAAACTCCTGGCGGATGTGCTTCACCAAATCAACCGCGTAATTAAACCCTTCGGCCTCGTCCTCCCACTCCTCGCCAATAGGATCTACAATGGAACACACAAAAACCGGTTATCACTGGGGGGGGGGGGTTGTTTGTGAAGCATTAGAAGAGCATTATTACCCCCATAACTGGTAGACGGGGCACTGAGAGAAAACAAATGACCAAATCTCCTCCCTGGGGCACAGAGTGCCGGGCGCTGACTCTATACCGAGGGGGAAACTCACTACCACAGGACAAACAACAACAACTACTAAGAGGGAGGGAACTGTGCACATGGTATCAATGTCAGCGTGCCCCGAGTGCCAACATGGACGTCAGGTCAACAGAAAAATGTCGACATGGTTAAAATGGCAACATGTTCAGAATATTGATGCCAGAATGTCGACTTGCCATATTTTTTTATAGCCTAACCCTAAAAATAACGTTAAAATGTACTGTCGCCGCTCTGGTGCAGCCCACCCACAGCGATGCTACAGGGCCCAGCGTACGCGTTATGCACGGCTCGCAGTGCGCAGGGTAGACCAGGACGGAGTAAGAGAGAGTGGTCAGCGTGGGTGACCATTGGAAGGGGATTAAACACCTTTCTGGATTCCTTTTTTATTCCTGTTGGTCAACTGCCAAGAATGAGTTATTAAAATGTTTTCCAGGATTCATGCAAAAGGAACGTGAAGGAATTTATTTTATGTCTCGCTAGCAGCAATGCCCGGCGGTGTCTGGCATAGTATGTATGTATGTATGTATATATATATATATATATATATATATATATATATATATATTTGTGTTTCTGTCTCCCCATCACCGTCCCTCACTCAGAACTGTGCATCTCAGACACAGGTGGAAGGGGTCAGAGGTCATGCCAGCTACCACTGTATTCCAATGTGATGACATCATTTCTATCAACTGTCGATTTTATTATATAGATTCATCAGAACTTTGTGCTCCTACCCCCTCGAAGAGCCATGATATTCTTTAGGCCAAGGTGTTTTGCCTTCTGAAGATGCTTTGTGATCTCCTCCTTGGTGTGGTTACAGCAGGTCATGTGCAGAACGGTCTCCAGCCCACAGAAGTTGACAGCTGTACTGGCGATGACCATTGAGGAGGTGTCCTTGTCAGAGCCGGGATCTCCGGCAGGATGCCAGGTCACATCGATGAAGAGAGGCCGCCCAGAGCCCATGCGGTCAAACCTGCAACATCGGGAGAGATTGGAAGTTGAACAGAGTGAAAAAATGAGCAACGTCCTGAGAGACTTATGAGATCCTCCTGGATCCTTTACAGAAAATTTGCATATACACACGACAAGGTAACAGACGAGGGACCAGCTGGCGGGTTGGGTATGAAATGCCGACGGCTGGGAAGCCGTCTAACTAAATCCTGACGACGCAAGTTCGAACGCTCAGAATCTCGGCTGCGGCTGGTAAGTACCCAAACCCTCCCCTCTCCCTCTCCTTTAGTGGTGCCTAACCCTAACCTCCCCCCCCAGGGGTGCCTAACCCTAACCTCCCCGCACCCTAAACCTAACCCACCTGAGGTGGTGCCTAACCCTAAGTCCCCCCGGGGGTCCCTAAACTTAACCCCCCTGCGGCTAAGCGCTAACACTGCTATCTTCGTTTGGGAAGCCGTCAGTCTAGATTTCAGCATCAGTATTTAAACGGGCGTCAGGATTTCGACGTCTGTCTTTAGTCCCACGTCGGTATTTCAACGCTGGGATTTAGACAGACCACCTCCCGGACGTCGGCATTATGACTGTATCCCCCAGCTGGCATCATATGGGCATTCCTGTGCCAGTGTTCTTTCATTCTGTATGACAGTAATTCTGGATTTCGCGTTTACTATGCTATAGAACATACTGGCGCGGGAATTGCCGCTGTGACACCAGCGCCCGCATTTCACTAGAGAGTAGACTGTATAGTTTACACACCTGGAGATTAAGTTTACGGCGCCACTGGCCGTACGCGGTGGGAAATACTCCAGCGAGAACCATTTGTCTCCAGCTTCAATGCGTCGACGCATTTTATCCCGAAGGCGCTCATGTCGCTCTATGTCAAGGACGGGAGTGGAACATCGGGAGCTTTCCTTGGAGTTCTCCGTGCTACTGCCGCTTGCGCTGCCGCCGTCTATGCTGCTGGCGTTCACCATGATGAGGCCTATAAGACAGACTGTAGGGAGACGAGAGAGAAAGGACAATTAGTAACGGTCTCTAATCTATAACGAGATTTCATTCATCCGTCATCAGGCTATGGGTATGGGAGGGGCAGTCACAGAAATATGGCTGCACTCAGAGAACAACTCATATGAGAACAGTCCAGGTGACACTACAGTGCAGCTCCCCATGTAACTCAGCGGCTGTCATTATAACACTGTACAGAGTCTCAGCAGCTATCTGTAGCATCACGGATGATATATTGTAGATACCCCATGTCAGCTACTTCAAAGACCAGCAAGAAACGTATCTGGCCACAGGGCCACCAGTTTAGGCCAGAACAGGTTGTACGTTTGTTTTTTTTTATTGTTGTTTTTCAGCACTGGCTGTAACTCATAGCAACCAATACAGATATATACTGAACTATGCAGTCAGGCAAATGAATGCCAACATGACTGGTTGCCGTGGGTTACAGCACATCATCAGCCCCTGAACTATGGGGAAGAATTATTTGACCTTCCAAAAAGAATAAGTGGAGGTGTTGCCCATAGCAACCAGTATCTACCATATAAAGTGTTAACGTTAATGATAGGCAGCTGGATCCGGGTGCTATGGGCAACTCCACATATTCTCCTGTTTAGAAGGTTTGATAAATCTCACCCCAATCACATTAAATATGAGCAATGCTAAATAAAGGCTGGATTGCAGAGCTGCTGCCATATAAACCCCATTCTCCTGCACGCGGAGGGGACAATCTCCGGATGACGGTAATAGGACACTTTCACCATTTTATCTTCTATACCCAGCACTGAGAAGTGTCACCACAGACTTTAGTCGCTGACTCATCGCTCTCCCGGGGTCCTGTAGCTCATATATAGGTTACAGGTAGCACAGAGGGAGACTTTCACTCCAACAGAAGACCTCTGGCCCAAATTGTTTGTTTTAAAGATAACATATGAGACTATGGAGATGTTACTGGGAAAGGAGAGCGCAATTCATTTATATCCATTACAAAGTGTCAGCTCACGTGCCCAGACTACTAGCCATCACCCTTATGTCAGATCATCAGGAAATATTACCGTGCGCCCATATCTACACAACGACGGCAGCCATATTGTGCGCTACCAGCAACTAGTGACATCGCTACGCACATTAGTGATGATGCCGAGCTGGTAGGAGTATTTCTGCAAATAGGCTGAGCCCTACACACAGATGTGCGCGCACCCTCCGCAGCGCCAGCCTACGCGCCTGGTGTATCACTCGTACTGTACCTACCACATAGTGTAAGAAGACAGGCGGAGAGCCACATGGGCCACACGTTCCCTTACTGAACGTAGCTGGCGTGAGTACGCCGCTTCCCATCCCCCAACCACCTCTCAGGTTGTCGGGTGGGGTAAGGGCAGGATCTGTAGAGGCTGGTGGGGTAAGGGCAGGATCTGTAGAGGCTGGTGGGGTAAGGGCAGGATCTGTAGAGGCTGGTGGGGTAAGGGCAGGATCTGTAGAGGCTGGTGGGGTAAGGGCAGGATCTGTAGAGGCTGGTGGGGTAAGGGCAGGATCTGTAGAGGCGGGTGGGGTAAGGGCAGGATCTGTAGAGGCGGGTGGGGTAAGGGCAGGATCTGTAGAGGCGGGTGGGGTAAGGGCAGGATCTGTAGAGGCGGGTGGGGTAAGGGCAGGATCTGTAGAGGCGGGTGGGGTAAGGGCAGGTCTGTAGAGGCGGGTGGGGTAAGGGCAGGTCTGTAGAGGCGGGTGGGGTAAGGGCAGGTCTGTAGAGGCGGGTGGGGTAAGGGCAGGTCTGTAGAGGCGGGTGGGGTAAGGGCAGGTCTGTAGAGGCGGGTGGGGTAAGGGCAGGTCTGTAGAGGCGGGTGGGGTAAGGGCAGGTCTGTAGAGGCGGGTGGGGTAAGGGCAGGTCTGTAGAGGCGGGTGGGGTAAGGGCAGGTCTGTAGAGGCGGGTGGGGTAAGGGCACACCTGTAGAGGCAGTGATCTCATGCGCTCCTACTGCGCTGATTGTTACATTTACAGGAACAGACTTGGCTCATCTACAAAATGGCTGCCATATGTGGATAATGCGGAAACAGATTAACTTTGATTTCAGCATCAAGTTTTTTTTTTAACTTATTTTTAATTTTCTTCAATCTGTACAGTGGCGTTAAGGTGCCCCGAGCTTTGCAGCAGTGATATAAAACACTATTACCAGACCTTGGGGAGATTTATCAAAGCCTGAAGAGAGATAAAGTACCAACCAATCAGCTCCTAATTGCCATGTTACAGGCTGTGTTTGAAAAATGACAGGAGCTGATTGGTTGGTAGTTTATCTCTCTCCAAGCTTTGATAAATCTCCCCCCTTGTGCATAACACTACCAGCAACATCGCCACACTCCCAAAATGGATAGGGAAGACGTGCGGCTATTCTTGGTGTACACTGATATGTGATATGTTTATTCAGGCCTCAGCTTAGTGCTGTGTAAACTTCTTATCTGTATAGGAGAAGGTCTCCAGGAACCAGGGTAGAGAGGGTCAGAATCCTGCAATGTATCATGTCCCCCATCCCCCAGCACAGAGGGTATTATATACCCTGCAGCACAACAATCACATGACCTCATGCCACAGATAATTCCCAATCACCCCCTTCCCTTTACAGCCACACACCCCGCCAGGAGACAGCCACACACCCCGCCAGGAGACAGCCACACACCCCGCCAGGAGACAGGCAAAAGACTGCACCATTAAGACATTGTACTCGTGCAGTAGTTTCTCAGTCTGTGATGTGACGAGCAGTCGTTCAGTGTAGGAACATAAATCATCTCCTAACAAGCTGAACCTGACGTTATCGTTAGGTTGTACAACATATTTGCCCGATAAGATGTTTAAACGACCATCGGGATCGCGCATCGCTGGTTGTTTTAGACTTTTTTAATGATGTGCAAATGATTTTCAAACAATTATTGAACGATTAAGTTATCGTTCAATCGCTCAATTTCATCGTCTACTGGATTTGTGCCTTAAGAGTCCTAGACAGTTATTTCTAGATAGAAAAACTACCCATAAACCATTGGACAGGCACAGAGCTGCACCCGGTAACCATTTATAAATCACATAATATACGGGAACTGATGGAGACCCCATACTCTTACAGCTATCTGTAGTAAGATGCATCATTACTATAGATACAAGGGGGCCGATGGCATGCAGACGGAATGGGTATGAATTCCCGTCAGCCCGACATGAGCAGAGTTCGAAACAGCAGAAGCCCGACAGCGCTGGAAATCCCGATCATGGATAGGTGAGTATCTACTAACCTAACCTTCCCCCCCAAGTGCCTAACCCTAATCCCCCCTCTAAGTGCCTAACCTTAACCACCCCTTTCCCCGCTGCCTAAACCTAAGTCCCCCGGGGGGGGGGTGCCTAACCCTAAGTCCCCCGGGGGGGGGTGCCTAACCCTAAGTCCCCCCCGGGGGGTGCCTAACCCTAAGTCCCCCCCGGGGGGGTGCCTAACCCTAAGTCCCCCCCGGGGGGGTGCCTAACCCTAAGTCCCCCCCGGGGGGGTGCCTAACCCTAAGTCCCCCCCGGGGGGGTGCCTAACCCTAAGTCCCCCCCGGGGGGGTGCCTAACCCTAAGTCCCCCCCGGGGGGGTGCCTAACCCTAAGTCCCCCCCGGGGGGGTGCCTAACCCTAAGTCCCCCCCGGGGGGGTGCCTAACCCTAAGTCCCCCCCGGGGGGGTGCCTAACCCTAAGTCCCCCCCGGGAGCCCTAAACCTAACTCTCCCCCCCCCCCCGCGGCTGTCCGCTCGCGGCGCCCGGCATCACTACGATCGGTCTCCCGGCGTTGGGGAAATGCGGGCGTCTACATCTAGACGCCCGGCATTTCACCCTTGCCGGGATATGACAGTCGGGAAGCCGGCTGTCGGTATTTAGGCAGTCGGCTTCCCGATTGCATACCACGCAGACAGCTCAGACTGCAAACTAGGACAAAAGCCCGCAGCAACTTCAGTGCTAAGCCAGGGTTATTTGTAGTATTCTGACTTCCTCAGACGCATATATCTGAGCACCACAGAGTGTGTCATTAGCTGGTGTACAGTGCCTTGCAAAAGTATTCACCCTCTCGGCTTTTTACCTTTTTTGTTACATTACAACGTGTAATTTTTTATTTTTATCTTTCATCTGAATTCTATGTGATGGATCTGCACAAAATAGTCTAATTTGGTGAAGTGAAATGAGAAAAATATATAAGTAAAAAAGAATCTTTATAAATAAAATACAGAAAATAGGCATGTGCATATGTAATCACCCCCTTTGCTATGAAGCCCCTCAAAAGTTCTGGTGCAACCAATTACCTTCAGCAGTCACATAATTAGTGAAATGAAGCCCACCTGTGTCACATGATCTGTAAGTATAAGCGCACCTTTTCTGAGAGGCCCCAGAGGCTGCACCACCACTAATGCTGGCCATACACGCTACAATTATCGGGGCGATCCGCCTGATATCGGCGGATCGCCCCGATAATTGTAGCGTGTGGGTGGGCGACCGAGGGATAAATATTGCTCGTTCGGGCATGCCGGATTGTCCAGCATGCCCGTCCGATGCGATATTTTCTGGTAAACTGTCGGCCGCATCGGGCAGTGTATGCCCAGCGCGGCCGACAGACAGACATTTCCTGTGTTCCTTCCTACGGACCAGGGAAATGTCTCCTCCGCCGGGGGCGGAGCGTAGATGTCAGGGGGAAGGACCAGGGAAATGTCTCCTCCCCCGGGGGCAGAGCGCAGATGTCAGGGGGAAGGACCAGGGAAATGTCTCCTCCCCCAGGGGCGGAGCGCAGATGTCAGGGGGAAGGACCAGGGAAATGTCTCCTCCCCCGGGGCGGAGCGCAGATGTCAGGGGGAAGGACCAGGGAAATGTCTCCTCCCCCGGGGGCGGAGCGCAGATGTCAGGGGGAAGGACCAGGGAAATGTCTCCTCCCCCGGGGGCGGAGCGCAGATGTCAGGGGGAAGGACCAGGGAAATGTCTCCTCCCCCGGGGGCGGAGCGCAGATGTCAGGGGGAAGGACCAGGGAAATGTCTCCTCCCCCGGGGGCGGAGCGCAGATGTCAGGGGGAAGGACCAGGGAAATGTCTCCTCCGCCGGGGGCGGAGCGTAGATGTCAGGGGGAAGGACCAGGGAAATGTCTCCTCCCCCGGGGGCAGAGCGCAGATGTCAGGGGGAAGGACCAGGGAAATGTCTCCTCCCCCGGGGGCGGAGCGCAGATGTCAGGGGGAAGGAACAGGGAAATGTCTCCTCCCCCAGGGGCGGAGCGCAGATGTCAGGGGGAAGGAACAGGGAAATGTCTCCTCCCCGGGGGCGGAGTGCAGATGTCGGGCTGAAATCTCACAGTGTATGCCGGTGACATCTGCGGCTGGCAGGCTGCCAGATAAAATGTCTGTCGGTCTGACAGACATTTTATCTGGCCGTGTATGCCCAGCATAAGCAAGAGGCATCACACCATGAAGACCAAGGAGCTCTCCAAACAAGTCAGGGACAAAGTTGTTGAGAAGTACAATTCTGGGTTGGGTTATAAATAAATATCCAAATCTTTGATGATCATTGTGCAAGGACTCACCTTCAAACAATCCATTTTAATTCTAGGTTGTGATGCAACAAAACATGAAAGCCTGGGGTCAGTGACTCTCAGCAAGGCAGTGGCCCGGCTTCACTGTCACTAACAAGCGCACAGATTCACGAGACCTGGGGTAACTTATCCATAGGAAGAGGAACAAGGGTCTTCGCAGTCCTTCTCCCAATGACCATCAGCTGGCAGGAGCCATTACTTAGTACACAAGCCTCATCTCTGTTCTCCCCTGAACAATGAACTGCTGCTCCTTATACCCCCCGGATAGCCTCAGACTGTAGAAGTGTGTTAGGATCTCATGGCATAGGAATACAATACACATTTAATTAGGTGATTAAATCAGGCACAGTCACCCAGTCTGGCTAGATGTGGAACAGAATGGGGGACACACACACTGAGCTAGATCTTCTGTGGTTCAGGTAAACAAAGACGAAGCTGGTGTAGGAAGTAATAGGACCTGCCAGCTGACGGAACTATGAGGAGTCTGACGAGGAGGAACAAGCGACGGAATGGTTGGGACCTGTAGCTGGGACACTTGATGCCAACAGCCGCAGTGACAGAGGATGATCAGAGGTGGGTTCCCGAGGCTTAGCACAACTCCGTCTGAAAGCCCTTAAGGAGGGGAAGGTTGCAGAACACTTGTACCAGTAGCCACCAGTCAGACTTTCCTGTCCCATCAGGCTGTGCCCCTGGTGTCTGAGGTGTTGCACAGAGATTTGCCAAGCCAGCGACTAGGACAGAGACTCGAGAGGTGGAACATTCGGCTGGAGTCCCCGGGAGGTGCCAAGAGCAGACCAGGGAGCAGGGCGTGCTGGGACTGCAAGTGGGAGCACAGAAGACAGGGAGCAGGGCGTGCTGGGACTGGAAGAGGGAGCACAGAAGACAGGGAGCAGGGCGTGCTGGGACTGGAAGAGGGAGCACAGAAGACAGGGAGCAGGGCGTGCTGGGACTGGAAGAGGGAGCACAAAAGACAGGGAGCAGGGCGTGCTGGGACTGGAAGAGGGAGCACAGAAAACAGGGAGCAGGGCGTGCTGGGACTGGAAGAGGGAGCACAGAAGACAGGGAGCAGGGCGTGCTGGGACTGGAAGAGGGAGCACAGAAGACAGGGAGCAGGGCGTGCTGGACCAAACTGAGCAGTTACTATCCCCGGACAGGAGAGCATGGAGTCAGGGCCATACAGCGCAGTCTGTGCTATCCTATGCAAGGGATATCAGGGGAATGGTAACTAAGGTACCTATGGTGGGACGGATTGATGCCCCACACAAAGAGGAGACCCGGGGGTATAATTACTGTGAGAGTTTTTAGAAGTGGAGATGTTACCTGTAGCAACAAATCAGATTCTGCTTAACATTCAACTAGCAACTTCTATAAGATAATAGCTAGAATCTGATTGGCTGCTATGGGCAACATCTCCACTTCTAAAAACTCACTTTAGTAAATCCCCCCCCCCCCCCCCCTGGAGTCAGGATGTACTTGGAACTACCAGAGACCAACTCAAAGCTCCACAGATGGCTGCTGAAAAGAGGCGCAATTACCCCATTTTCCCTTTTCAGAGCTGAAGATGAGGAATTGAAGAGAGAATACAACCACCGGCTGCCTATGTCACATTGGTGGAGAATCCTGCAAACCCTTCCCCCGCCCAAGCTAGAAGGGCACAGAATGGAGAGTATGGACCCAGCAGGGAACAATTGCGCTGGTCAGGTGCACATCAGGAGGTGGGGCTTGCCACCGCTTCTTTCGTTTAAGGAAGAAGTCACATTGTGGAGAACTGGTTGGAGAGTGAGCGGATACTGCTGTTGGGACGAGGATTCCTACTAGTGGAAGAGCATAAGGATCACTGTGCAAGGACTGCGAGGAACCAGCGTCTTCTTCCTCGGAGAATCTGTAGAGGGTCCTGTGATGCCGTGTGCCCGCCAAAAGCAGGGGGACAGCAGGGCTGCTGCCTTGTTGGCAGTGACTGGAGATTAGCAGTGTCTCTCCAGCCTTACAGCCACCAATGGATGGAGACATAACTTTACTGGGTATGCACAGTGCTTACATAGAAAGGGTAAAGTGTGCCTATAGATATAGGTGACAGTGCTGGTCTATGTCTGTAAATGCTGTTTATGCTTATACCTATTGGTTTTTCACTAAACCCTCATTATTTTTTAAAACTTGGATATCTGCCTGGGTGTATAATTGACACCATGGGGTATAGAAATTCCTATAATACACATTGTTCTACAGATGTATCCTTATACATCTAGCCTCAATACAACATGCAGCGCGACTGGCCTGGCGCGACTGAGACGCCATGTCCTGTGAGACTCTGCTTACGTTGGGCGTATTTTTTTGCTGAAAATGTGATTGTATGCAGTCGGGATTCAGACTGTCTAATCCTGGCAAGTGTCTAATGACAGAAGTCAAAATCCCTACGCCTGTCATTAGACCTACGCCGTAAGCCCGATGCCCGGCTTACCGATCAAAGGCAAGCTGAGCACGTACAGCCACGGGGAGGGGGGGGGGGGGGAGACTGCGCTGTGTAATGTGATATGTGACACCTGTATATCTGTGTACTCCTGAGTCTGTATATAGGAGACTGCGCTGAGTAATGTGATATGTGACACCTGTATATCTGTCTGCTCCTGAGTCTGTATATAGGAGACTGCGCTGAGTAATGTGATATGTGACACCTGTATATCTGTGTGCTCCTGAGTCTGTATATAGGAGACTGTGCTGAGTAATGTGATATGTGACACCTGTATATCTGTGTGCTCCTGAGTCTGTATATAGGAGACTGTGCTGAGTAATGTGATATGTGACACCTGTATATCTGTGTGCTCCTGAGTCTGTATATGGGAGACTGCGCTGAGTAATGTGATATGTGACACCTGTATATCTGTGTGCTCCTGAGTCTGTATATGGGAGACTGCGCTGAGTAATGTGGTATGTGACATCTGTATATCTGTGTGCTCCTGAGTCTGTATATAGGAGACTGCGCTGAGTAATGTGATATGTGACACCTGTATATCTGTGTGTTCCTGAGTCTGTATATGGAGACTGTGCTGAGTAATGCGATATGTGACACCTGTATATCTGTGTGCTCCTGAGTCTGTATATGGGAGACTGCGCTGAGTAATGTGATATGTGACACCTGTATATCTGTGTGCTCCTGAGTCTGTATATGGGAGACTGTGCTGAGTAATGTGATATGTGACACCTGTATATCTGTGTGCTCCTGAGTCTGTATATGGGAGGCTGCGCTGAGTAATGTGATATGTGACACCTGTATATCTGTGTGCTCCTGAGTCTGTATATGGGAGACTGCGCTGTGTAATGTGATATGTGACACCTGTATATCTGTGTGCTCCTGAGTCTGTATATGGGAGACTGCGCTGAGTAATGTGACACCTGTATATCTGTGTGCTCCTGAGTCTGTATATAGGAGACTGCGCTGAGTAATGTGATATGTGACACCTGTATATCTGTGTGCTCCTGAGTCTGTATATAGGAGACTGCACTGAGTAATGTGATATGTGACACCTGTATATCTGTGTGCTCCTGAGTCTGTATATAGGAGACTGCGCTGAGTAATGTGATATGTGACACCTGTATATCTGTGTGCTCCTGAGTCTGTATATGGGAGACTGCGCTGAGTAATGTGATATGTGACACCTGTATATCTGTGTGCTCCTGAGTCTGTATATGGGAGACTGCGCTGAGTAATGTGATATGTGACACCTGTATATCTGTGTGCTCCTGAGTCTGTATATGGGAGACTGCGCTGAGTAATGTGACACCTGTATATCTGTGTGCTCCTGAGTCTGTATATAGGAGACTGCGCTGAGTAATGTGATATGTGACACCTGTATATCTGTGTGCTCCTGAGTCTGTATATAGGAGACTGCGCTGAGTAATGTGATATGTGACACCTGTATATCTGTGTGCTCCTGAGTCTGTATATAGGAGACTGCGCTGAGTAATGATATGTGACACCTGTATATCTGTGTGCTCCTGAGTCTGTATATGGGAGACTGCGCTGAGTAATGTGATATGTGACACCTGTATATCTGTGTGCTCCTGAGTCTGTATATGGGAGACTGCGCTGAGTAATGTGACACCTGTATATCTGTGTGCTCCTGAGTCTGTATATAGGAGATTGCGCTGAGTAATGCGATATGTGACACCTGTATATCTGTGTGCTCCTGAGTCTGTATATAGGAGACTGCGCTGAGTAATGTGATATGTGACACCTGTATATCTGTGTGCTCCTGAGTCTGTATATAGGAGACTGCGCTGAGTAATGTGATATGTGACACCTGTATATCTGTGTGCTCCTGAATCTGTATATGGGAGACTGCGCTGAGTAATGTGATATGTGACACCTGTATATCTGTGTGCTCCTGAGTCTGTATATAGGAGACTGCGCTGAGTAATGTGATATGTGACACCTGTATATCTGTGTGCTCCTGAGTCTGTATATAGGAGACTGCGCTGAGTAATGATATGTGACACCTGTATATCTGTGTGCTCCTGAGTCTGTATATGGGAGACTGCGCTGAGTAATGTGATATGTGACACCTGTATATCTGGGTGCTCCTGAGTCTGTATATGGGAGACTGCGCTGAGTAATGTGACACCTGTATATCTGTGTGCTCCTGAGTCTGTATATAGGAGATTGCGCTGAGTAATGCGATATGTGACACCTGTATATCTGTGTGCTCCTGAGTCTGTATATAGGAGACTGCGCTGAGTAATGTGATATGTGACACCTGTATATCTGTGTGCTCCTGAGTCTGTATATAGGAGACTGCGCTGAGTAATGTGATATGTGACACCTGTATATCTGTGTGCTCCTGAATCTGTATATGGGAGACTGCGCTGAGTAATGTGATATGTGACACCTGTATATCTGTGTGCTCCTGAGTCTGTATATAGGAGACTGCGCTGAGTAATGTGGTATGAGACGCTTGTATATCTGTGTGCTCCTGAGTCTGTATATGGGAGACTGCGCTGAGTAATGTGATATGTGACACCTGTATATCTGTGTGCTCCTGAGTCTGTATATAGAGACTGCGCTGTGTAATGTGATATGTGACACCTGTATATCTGTGTGCTCCTGAGTCTGTATATAGGAGACTGCGCTGAGTAATGTGATATGTGACACCTGTATATCTGTGTGCTCCTGAGTCTGTATATAGGAGACTGCGCTGAGTAATGTGATATGTGACACCTGTATATCTGTGTGCTCCTGAGTCTGTATATAGGAGACTGCGCTGAGTAATGTGATATGTGACACCTGTATATCTGTGTGCTCCTGAGTCTGTATATAGGAGACTGCGCTGAGTAATGTGATATGTGACACCTGTATATCTGTGTGCTCCTGAGTCTGTATATAGGAGACTGCGCTGAGTAATGTGATATGTGACACCTGTATATCTGTGTGCTCCTGAGTCTGTATATGGGAGACTGCGCTGAGTAATGTGACACCTGTATATCTGTGTGCTCCTGAGTCTGTATATAGGAGATTGCGCTGAGTAATGCGATATGTGACACCTGTATATCTGTGTGCTCCTGAGTCTGTATATGGGAGACTGCGCTGAGTAATGTGATATGTGACACCTGTATATCTGTGTGCTCCTGAGTCTGTATATGGGAGACTGCGCTGAGTAATGTGACACCTGTATATCTGTGTGCTCCTGAGTCTGTATATAGGAGACTGTGATGAGTAATGTGATATGTGACACCTGTATATCTGTGTGCTCCTGAGTCTGTATATGGAGACTGTGCTGAGTAATGTGATATGTGACACCTGTATATCTGTGTGCTCCTGAGTCTGTATATGGAGACTGTGCTGAGTAATGTGATATGTGACACCTGTATATCTGTGTGCTCCTGAGTCTGTATATAGGAGACTGCGCTGAGTAATGTGATATGTGACACCTGTATATCTGTGTGCTCCTGAGTCTGTATATAGGAGACTGTGCTGAGTAATGTGATATGTGACACCTGTATATCTGTGTGCTCCTGAGTCTGTATATGGGAGACTGCGCTGAGTAATGTGATATGTGACACCTGTATATCTGGGTGCTCCTGAGTCTGTATATGGGAGACTGCGCTGAGTAATGTGACACCTGTATATCTGTGTGCTCCTGAGTCTGTATATAGGAGATTGCGCTGAGTAATGCGATATGTGACACCTGTATATCTGTGTGCTCCTGAGTCTGTATATAGGAGATTGCGCTGAGTAATGCGATATGTGACACCTGTATATCTGTGTGCTCCTGAGTCTGTATATGGGAGACTGCGCTGAGTAATGTGATATGTGACACCTGTATATCTGTGTGTGCTCCTGAGTCTGTATATAGGAGACTGCGCTGAGTAATGTGATATGTGACACCTGTATATCTGTGTGCTCCTGAGTCTGTATATGGGAGACTGCGCTGAGTAATGTGATATGTGACACCTGTATATCTGTGTGCTCCTGAGTCTGTATATAGGAGACTGCGCTGAGTAATGTGATAGGTGACACCTGTATATCTGTGTGCTCCTGAGTCTGTATATAGGAGACTGCGCTGAGTAATGTGATATGTGACACCTGTATATCTGTGTGCTCCTGAGTCTGTATATAGGAGACTGCGCTGAGTAATGTAACTCACCCCATCTATAATACCATCTCCCAGCAGAACCCCACGCTGCCTCGGAGACTATACCAGGTATCTATCACCCTATAATTATTATTATCCTTCATTTATATGGCGCCACAAAGGATCCGCAGCGCCTTACACAGTACATAAATGAGCACACAAGAAAAACAGTTAATAGTAATACAAAACAATGTAGGACAAGGACATGGTTTATAAACATCGCTGCATAACACAAGTAGCAGGACATGAGCAACCAGGTGTTAGGTGCCATTGTGGGTAGTTAGGAGTAAATGATACTATAAGTAGGGGGAGGAGAAGCACATGAGGGATGAGGGCTCTGCTCGTTAGTGCTTAGATTCTAAAGGGGAAGGGAAGACAGACAGGGGTGACACAGATGGGGTAGATAGTGGGGAAGGAGCTGAGGGTTAGGATATGTGCTGTGGAATGTGAGGGGCAGACAGACAGGGGTGACACAGATGGGGTAGGTAGTGAGGAAGGAGCATGGAGCAGGGGGTTAGGACATGTGCTGTGGAATGTGAGGAGCAGACAGACAGGGGTGACACAGATGGGGTAGATAGTGAGGAAGGAGCATGGAGCAGGGGGTTAGGATATGTGCTGTGGAATGTGAGGGGCAGACAGACAGGGGTACACAGATGGGGTAGATAGTGAGGAAGGAGCATGGAGCAGGGGGTTAGGATATGAGCTGTGGAATGTGAGGGGCAGACAGACAGGGGTGACACAGATGGGGTAGATAGTGAGGAAGGAGCATGGAGCAGGGGGTTAGGATATGAGCTGTGGAATGTGAGGGGCAGACGGACAGGGGTGACACAGATGGGGTAGATAGTGAGGAAGGAGCATGGAGCAGGGGGTTAGGATATGAGCTGTGGAATGTGAGGGGCAGACAGACAGGGGTGACACAGATGGGGTAGATAGTGAGGAAGGAGCATGGAGCAGGGGGTTAGGATATGTGCTGCGGAATGTGAGGGGCAGACGGACAGGGGTGACAGAGGGGTAGATAGTGAGGAAGGAGCATGGAGCAGGGGGTTAGGATATGTGCTGCGGAATGTGTGTGTATAAGAGACCTGATGTTATGTCAAGATTAAGTCCTTCATTCATCTGTCTCTATGACAGAAAATAGATTTTGTTTATGTGTTACCGTATATACTCGAGTATAAGCCCAGTTTTTCAGCACATTTTTTGTGCTGAAAAAGTACCCCCTCGGCTTATACTCGAGTGAAGTGTAGCGCTGACCGGACGGAGTTCGGTCAGCGCTACACAGCACAAACACACAGCCGCCGGAGCCGGCAGCTATGTGTTTGCTGTAATCAGCAGCCGCTGAGAGTCTGTCAGACTCTCAGCGGCTGCTGCTGCTCCCACTGCGGGAGCGATCTTCCGGCTCCCGCAGTGGGTAATGGGAGAGACGTCGTCATGACGACGTCTCTCCCATAATGCAAAGCGGCCGAAGGAGCGGACAGCGGCGGGACCAGGAGCGGGAGTTACAGGTAAGTGATTTTTTTTTTTTATTATCACATCTCTCTCTACTGGGGGTGGGGGTGGGGGGGGGGGACTACAGGGGGCCATTACTACAGGGGGCACTACCAGGGGGCCATTACTACAGGGGGCCATTACTACAGGGAGCACTAAAAGGGGGGATTACCACAGGGGGAACTACCAAAAGGGGATTACTACAGGGGGCAATTACTACAGGGGGCACTACCAGGGGGGGATTACTACAGGGGGCACTACCAAGGGGGGATTACTACAGGGGGCACTTCCAGGGGGGGATTACTACAGGGGGCACTTCCAGGGGGGGATTACTACAGGGGGCACTGAAAGAGGGGATTACCACTGGAGGCACTGAAAGGAGGGGGATTACCACTGGGTGCACTACCAGCTGCTGCCATTTCCCACACTAGGCTTATACTCGAGTCAATAAGCTTTCCCAGTTTTTGGGGGTAAAAGTAGATACCTCGGCTTATACTCGAATATATACGGTATTTACATGAGAGATGTACAAAATAAAGTTGTAGCACTTTAATTATTCTGTGTTACATTTTAGCATCTACATACATCCTGATAAAAAATGGATATATTATGGGAGTGTCCCGCCATCCTAATACAGTAGTGACTACTTTAATCCCAGCTGCTGGGTGCTATGCCATGCTCCAGTGTGTGGGTGCGTCTCACATGATAGACCCACCCACAAATGGGTGCAGCCATGCAGGGGTGTATCTTGGGGTCCGAGCGCCCCTGGCAAACTAAGCGACTGGCGCCCGCCTCCAATGACTGCTTCTACTTGGAAAAATAAAATAACTCCCACTGGGGGTAGTTTAATTCAGACACCTGTAGAAATAGGGAGAAATATATATATATATATTAAAAAGAGAAAAAAAAAATATATCTTTTACAGAACTTACTCTATTGCAAACCACTATTTACTAATGCCACAATACACAGGAAAAGCTTGAAAACATAGCATCAAAAACTAACATGCATTATGGGTAAAATAATTTACATATATTCAAATTGGACTGTACACTGCATTATGCTTTTTTACCTCTGCCATATAATTCACAGATAAAACCGCCCACATGGGTCCACTACTATCTCACACACAATAATAAAAACAGCCCATAAGGATTATATCTTAATCCTGACACCTGAGTATCCACAATCTATAAAGATCATGGTCAATTCCCCATACTGAGAAAAAGATAAATGTAATAGTACTTACACTGGGGGTAGTTCAATTTACACGCCTGTAGGAATAGGGAGACAATATATATATTTTTATATTTTTTCAGTTATAACACTTACTACATGCAAGCACTGTTTATTCATTTCTATATGTAAACACAGGAAAAGAGGGCATCAATAACAAACAAGGTGCATTGTGGGCAAGATAATTTGCATATATGCAAATTATCTTGCGAATACAGCATTGTGGTTGATGTGATGCTTACACTCTTTTCCTGCAAGGTTGACATATGGGAATTAGTGAGTGGTGATTGGTATGTGGTGGGTATTGTATAATGTTTCTGATATAAAGGGACATATAAGAAGCCTGATACACATTAACAATCAATGGAGGACACTGATAACAGCAGAGAAGACAGAAGGAGACCAGGGATCATTTACTAATGACAGCTGTCTGCGGCACACTGCGCAGAGCAAACAGGAGACCAGTGATCATTTGTTAATTATGTCGGGTGGCAACGGCGCCCCCCCTCGGCCGACGCCCCTGGCGAGGGCCATCCAGGCCAATAGGAAGTTACGCCCCAGCAGCCATGCCCAACATGCTGTGTTCCCACAGGATGTTGCAGTACCCGGGCCCAGAATTTCTCTTGGTAGCCCTGGAGGTGACAGGCTGAACCAGGTGGGCATAGTGGTGGGGTAGCAAGGCCATGGAGGGAGTGAGGTGGTTGAGAAAGGAGGAACAGTAATGGCGGGGGAAAGAAGCAGAGGGTTGGAAAGCAGACTGATGAGAGAAAAAAGGGGGGAACAGCAAGCATAGGAGACAAGAGGGGGAGGCTAGGGATGGATAAAGTAGAGGATTATGTGGACATAGAATAAGGGGGGGGGGTGTTTGAAGTAAGAGTGTTCATGCTATGGACGAGGTAATAAGTGAGATGAAAACTGGAGTGGAGGCTGTGTGATGTGGAGGCTGTGTGATGTGGAGGCTGTGTGATGTGGAGGCTGTGTGGATTAAAGTTGTTAAATGTTCAAAAAGAGAGATAAAAGAACAGTGCTGCTAATGTATGAGCGTAGCTCCGAAAGTGATATATAAATAGAGGTGTGTGAGTAGTGGGTGCAGGAATTAGTTATTAAATAAATGATTAAAGTGGACAGATGTGACGCAATGGGAAAAGGCAATACAAACAAGAATTTATGTAGTATGAGGGCAAAATTACAATGTACCGAGCCCATCCAGTCCGAAGTGTTATGTCCAAGCAGTGAGTGTAGTAGGGAGTTTCCGAGTATACATTTTTCAAAACTGTGCTGTGGCAATCTATAAACCAGCATCTGATGGGAGCAGTAGTGATAATTACCTGAGAAATTCAGAGAAGGAGAAGTCACATCAGTCTTTGCATGGTGCACATATGACTAATGAGATCTACGGCGTAACTCCGACTTAGTTATCAAATTGTAATTACACTTTTCATCTAACACAGATTACGTGTATGCACCCCACGCTGCCTGGGACACTATACCACCTATCTATCACCCTATAATACCATCTCCCAGCATACCACGGATCTATCACCCTATAATACCATCTCCCAGCAGAAACCCACACTGCCTGGGAGACTATACCACGGATCTATCACCCTATAATACCATCTCCCAGCAGAAACCCACACTGCCTGGGAGACTATACCACGGATCTATCACCCTAAAATACCATCTCCCAGCAGAAACCCACACTGCCTGGGAGACTATACCACCTATCTATCACCCTATTATACCATCTCCCAGCATACCATGGATCTATCACCCTATAGTACCATCTCCCAGCATACCACGGATCTATCACCCTATAGTACCATCTCCCAGCATACCACGGATCTATCACCCTATAATACCATCTCCCAGCATACCACGGATCTATCACCCTATAATACCACCTCCCAGCAGAACCCCACGCTGCCTGGGAGACTATACCACGGATCTATCACCCTACAATACCATCTCCCAGCATACCACGGATCTATCACCCTATAATACCATGGATCTATCACCCTATAATACCATCTCCCAGCAGAAACCCACACTGCCTGGGAGACTATACCACGGATCTATCACCCTATAATACCATCTCCCAGCAGAAACCCACACTGCCTGGGAGACTATACCACCTATCACCCTATTATACCATCTCCCAGCATACCACGGATCTATCACCCTATAGTACCATCTCCCAGCATACCACGGATCTATCACCCTATAATACCATCTCCCAGCATACCACGGATCTATCACCCTATAATACCATCTCCCAGCATACCACGGATCTATCACCCTATAATACCACCTCCCAGCAGAACCCCACACTGCCTGGGAGACTATACCACGGATCTATCACCCTATAATACCACCTCCCAGCAGAACCCCACGCTGCCTGGGAGACTATACCACGGATCTATCACCCTATAATACCATCTCCCAGCAGAACCCCACGCTGCCAGGGAGACTATACCACGGATCTATCACCCTATAATACCATCTCCCAGCAGAACCCCACGCTGCCTGGGAGACTATACCAGGTATCTATCACCCTATAATACCATCTCCCAGCATACCACGGATCTATCACCCTATAATACCATCTCCCAGCATACCACGGATCTATCACCCTATAATACCATTTCCCAGCAGAAACCCACGCTGCCTGGGAGACTATACCACGTATCCATCAACCTATAATACCATCTCCCAGCAGAAGCCCACGCTGCCTGCGAGGCTATACCACGTATCTATCACCCTATAATACCATTTCCCAGCAGAAGCCCACGCTGCCTGGGAGACTATACCACGGAACTATCACCCTATAATACCATCTCCCAGCAGAACCCCACACTGCCTGGGAGACTATACCACAGATCTATCACCCTATACCACCATCTCCCAGCAGAACCCCACGCTGCCTGGGAGGCTATACCACGTAACTATCACCCTATAATACCATTTCCCAGCATACCACGGATCTATCACCCTATAATACCATTTCCCAGCAGAAACCCACGCTGCCTGGGAAACTATACCACGTATCCATCACCATATAATACCATCTCCCAGCAGAAGCCCACGCTGCCTGAGAGGCTATACCACGTATCTATCACCCTATAATACCATTTCCCAGCAGAAGCCCACGCTGCCTGGGAGACTATACCAGGTATCTATCACCCTATAATACCATCTCCCAGCATACCACGTATCTATCACCCTATAATACCATTTCCCAGCAGAAGCCCACGCTGCCTGGGAGACTATACCAGGTATCTATCACCCTATAATACCATCTCCCAGCATACCATGGATCTATCACCCTATAATACCATCTCCCAGCATACCACGGATCTATCACCCTATAATACCATTTCCCAGCAGAAGCCCACGCTGCCTGGGAGACTATACCAGGTATCTATCACCCTATAATACCATCTCCCAGCAGAAACCCACACTGCCTGGGAGACTATACCACGGATCTATCACCCTATAATACCATTTCCCAGCATACCACGGATCTATCACCCTATAATACCATTTCCCAGCAGAAACCCACGCTGCCTGGGAGACTATACCACGTATCCATCACCCAATAATACCATCTCCCAGCAGAAGCCCACGCTGCCTGAGAGGCTATACCACGTATCTATCACCCTATAATACCATTTCCCAGCAGAAGCCCACGCTGCCTGGGAGACTATACCAGGTATCTATCACCCTATAATACCATCTCCCAGCATACCATGGATCTATCATCCTATAATACCATCTCCCAGCATAACACAGATCTATCACCCTATAGTACCACCTCCCAGCAGAAACCCACGCTGCCTGAGAGACTATACCACGGATCTATCAGCCGATAATACCATCTCCCAGCATAACACGGATCTATCACCCTATAATACCATTTCCCAGCAAAACACGGATCTATCACCCTATAATACCATCTCCCAGCATAACACGGATCTATCACCCTATAATACCATTTCCCAGCAGAAGCCCACGCTGCCTGGGAGACTATACCAGGTATTTATCACCCTATAATACCATCTCCCAGCATACCACGGATCTATCACCCTATAATACCATCTCCCAGCATAACACAGATATATCACCCTATAGTACCACCTCCCAGCAGAAACCCACGCTGCCTGAGAGACTATACCACGGATCTATCAGCCTATAATACCATCTCCCAGCATAACACGGATCTATCACCCTATAATACCATCTCCCAGCATAACATGGATCTATCACCCTATAATACCATCTCCCAGCATACCACGGATCTATCATCCTATAGTACCATCTCCCAGCATAACACGGATCTATCACCCTATAGTACCACCTCCTAGCAGAAACCCACGCTGCCTGGGAGACTATACCACGGATCTATCAGCCTATAATACCATCTCCCAGCATAACATGGATCTATCACCCTATAATACCATCTCCCAGCATAACACGGATCTATCACCCTATAATACCATCTCCCAGCATAACACGGATCTATCACCCTATAGTACCATCTCCCAGCATACCACGGATCTATCACCCTATAATACCATCTCCCAGCAGAACCCCACACGGCCTGGGAGACTATACCACGGATCTATCACCCTATAATACCATCTCCCAGCAGAACCCCACGCTGCCTGAGAGACTACAGATTAGGAGGAGTTTGGGGTGACTCCAAGGTAAGCTGGCTCTCAATTCAGGTATATTTGTATGTGCCATTATCATGTGGCCTTATATTGGGCAATTATATGACCCAAATTGGATAAAGCTATCAGTTTTGGGGATGAGTTTGGGGTGCGGTGCCTATTAACACATAGTTTTAGCTGTATTCTTATTAACACATAATAACACTTTAGTCTGTCACTGGTGCGCGTCACTGGCCTTCGCCGGCTCTTTTGCGGTTCTGCACCCCAGACACTGACCAAGTGATAGGGACCTCCGGTATCAGAGACGCCGTGACGTGGCTCGGAGGCTTAGCCATATCTTTGCAATTATATGCAACTGAGATCTCTGGATTATCTACCACCATGTAGTTTTTCATATCTTATTGCTGATTTCGTTCTGAGTGCTGGGGATGACTTTTAGTTATTTCTTGTATAGAATAACCCCTCCCTCACATGCACCTGAGTGATATAACTGACGTGACTGAGCAGCTACCAACAAGTATTGCTGAGACTACAGATGTGTCCTAATACATCTAGGGCAGTGGTTCTCAAACTTGGTCCTCAGGACCCCACACAGGTCACCCAGCTGCTGCACAGGTGTACTCATTAATCACTGACACATTTTAAAAGATCCACAAATGGAGCCAATTAGTTCACTTGTGATTCTGCGAGGAGACCTGGAAAACATGCACTGTCTGGGGTCCAGAGGACCGATTTTGAGAACCTGTGATCTAGGGCCACGCAGTGCGACTTGCCTGGCGTGAGCGAGTCGCCAGGTCCCGTGTTACTCTGTTAGCATCAGGTAACTTTTTTGCAGAAACTTTGTCCAAGTCGCACACAGATATACAAGTGTTGCATATCAGATTATTCAGCGGAAAGTTGACGCGGCCTAGTTGCATCACTTTTCGACTTCGATGCACTTTCTCACAGGACCTGGCAGGCCGAGAGTGTTTTTCTCAGTGTGACTGCAGGAGTAAAGGTGTGTAAGGAAACATTTGTATTTACTATTTCTACACCTATCAGTGAGCGGCATTAACACACATCACTTCTATATTATAATCTAATGTACGATTCAGAAAAGACATCATTACAGACACAGTAAGGAAAACAGAAACCTTTAATGCCTACGATGGTCTGCAGCCTTCTCTAAGGCATTGTGCATGGGTCTACCACTAGGATTATATCATTTATAGTAAGTTACTCTAATTTACTAACAAAACTGCAGCAATCCAGGAATAAACTACCAGTAAAACTAAATCTATAAAAACCGATATGCTCATTTTCTAGCAAGTCCTGTATATGAGAGAGACTGGGGAGATACACCGATAACAGCGTATTCCCAGTTCTATTATTGCAGCCTCACCAGCGATGGACGACTGATTGCTCAGGAGAACCAGAAACCATCATCTTCTAATCATTTCAATAATTATCTGCGGACACTGTGTATGTTACAGTAACAATGATCCTATAATGACCATGCCCTGTCCAGCGGCCAAAGAACTAATGTGAAAACTAAGGGCAGATATTCTGTTATGTGCCCAGGACATGGTCAGATGCGTTCACATAAAGGGTACTGATGTGGAGGGTACAGATAAAATTTTGAACAGAAACGGAGATCGCTTAGCCAATGACGGTGCCTGTGCACAACACCATACAGGGGGAGGGGCGGTGATACATTGTTACACTGCTATATACTGCCTGTGCACAACACCATACAGGGGGAGGGGCGGTGATACATTGTTACACTGCTATATACTGACTGTGTACAGGACCATACAGGGGAAGGGATGAGGATACATTGTTACACTGCTATATACTGCCTGTGCACAACACCATACAGGGGGAGGAGCGGTGATACATTGTTACACTGCTATATACTGACTGTGTACAGGACCATACAGGGGGAGGGGCGGTGATACATTGTTACACTGCTATATACTGACTGTGTACAGGACCATACAGGGGGAGGGACTGTGATACATTGTTACACTGCTATATACTGACTGTGTACAGGACCATACAGGGGGAGGGACTGTGATACATCGTTACACTACTATAAACTGACTGTGTACAGGACCATACAGGGGAAGGGATGAGGATACATTGTTACACTGCTATATACTGCCTGTGCACAACACCATACAGTGGGAGGGGCGGTGATACATTGTTACACTGCTATATACTGCCTGTGTACAGGACCACACAGGGGGAGGGACTGTGATACATTGTTACACTGCTATATACTGACTGTGTACAGGACCACACAGGGGGAGGTGATACATTGTAACACTGCTATATACTGCCTGGGCACAACACCATACAGGGGGAGGGATGAGGATACATTGTTACACTGCTATATACTGCCTGTGTACAGGACCATACAGGGGGGGGGGACGGTGATACATTGTAACACTGCTATATACTGCCTGTGTACAGGACTATACAGGGGGAGAGGTGATACATTGTTACACTGCTATATACTGACTGTGTACAGAACCATACAAGGGGAGGGATGAGGATACATTGTTACACTGCTATATACTGCCTGTGTACAGGACCATACAGGGGGGGGGGACGGTGATACATTGTAACACTGCTATATACTGCCTGTGTACAGGACTATACAGGGGGAGAGGTGATACATTGTTACACTGCTATATACTGCCTGTGTACAGGACCATACAGGGAGAGGTGATACATTGTTACACTGCTATATACTGCCTGTGTACAGGACCATACAGGGGGAGGGATGGGGATACATTGTTACACTGCTATATACTGCCTGTGCACAGGACCATACAGGGGGGAGGTGATACATTGTTACACTGCTATATACTGCCTGTGTACAGGACCATACAGGGGGGGACGGTGATATATTGTTACACTGCTATATACTGCCTGTGTACAGGACTATACAGGGGGGAGGTGATACATTGTTACACTACTATATACTGCCTGTGTACAGGACCATACAGGGGGGGACGCTGATACATTGTTACACTGCTATATACTGCCTGTGTACAGGACCTTATGGGGGGGACGGTTATACATTGTTACACTGCTATATTCTGCCTGTGTACAGGACCATACAGGGGGGGACGGTTATACATTGTTACACTGCTATATACTACCTGTGTACAGGACCATACAGGGGGGGACGGTTATACATTGTTACACTGCTATATACTGCCTGTGTACAGGACCATACGGGGGGGACGGTTATACATTGTTACACTGCTATATACTGCCTGTGTACAGGACTATACAGGGGGGAGGTGATACATTGTTACACTGCTATATACTGCCTGTGTACAGGACTATACAGGGGGGAGGTGATACATCGTTACACTGCTATATACTGCCTGTGTACAGGACCATACAGGGGGGGACGGTGATACATTGTTACACTACTATATACTGCCTGTGTACAGGACCACACAGGGGGAGGGACTGTGATACATTGTTACACTGCTATATACAGACTGTGTACAGGACCACACAGGGGGAGGTGATACATTGTTACACTGCTATATACTGCCTGGGCACAACACCATACAGGGGGAGGGATGGGGATACATTGTAACACTGCTATATACTGCCTGGGCACAACACCATACAGGGGGAGGGATGGGGATACATTGTTACACTGCTATATACTGACTGTGTACAGGACTATACAGGGGGAGGTGATACATTGTTACACTGCTATATACTGCCTGTGTACAGGACCATACAGGGGGGGGGATGGTGATACATTGTAACACTGCTATATACTGACTGTGTACAGGACCATACAGGGGGAGGTGATACATTGTTACACTGCTATATACTACCTGTGTACAGGACTATACAGTGGGGGAGGTGATACATTGTTACACTGCTATATACTGCCTGTGTACAGGACTATACAGGGGGAGGTGATACATTGTTACACTGCTATATACTGCCTGTGTACAGGACCATACAGGGGGGGATGGTGATACATTGTTACACTGCTATATACTGCCTGTGTACAGGACCATACAGGGGGGGGACGGTGATACATTGTAACACTGCTATATACTGCCTGTGTACAGGACTATACAGGGGGAGAGGTGATACATTGTTACACTGCTATATACTGACCGTGTACAGAACCATACAAGGGGAGGGATGAGGATACATTGTTACACTGCTATATACTGCCTGTGTACAGGACCATACGGGGGGGACGGTTATACATTGTTACACTGCTATATACTGCCTGTGTACAGGACCATACAGGGGGGGGGGGACGGTTATACATTGTTACACTGCTATATACTGCCTGTGTACAGGACCATTCAGGGGGGGGGGGGGGACGGTGATACATTGTTACACTGCTATATACTGCCTGTGTACAGGACCATACGGGGGGGACGGTTATACATTGTTACACTGCTATATACTGCCTGTGTACAGGACCATACAGGGGGAGGGACGGTGATACATTGTTACACTGCTATATACTGCCTGTGTACAGGACCATACAGGGGGAGGGACGGTGATACATTGTTACACTGCTATATACTGCCTGTGTACAGGACCATACGGGGGGGACGGTTATACATTGTTACACTGCTATATACTGACTATGTACAGGACCATACAGGGGGGGACGGTGATACATTGTTACACTGCTATATAGTGCCTGTGTACAGGACCATACAGGGGGGAGGTGATACATTGTTACACTACTATATACTGCCTGTGTACAGGACCATACAGGGGGGAGGTGATACATTGTTACACTACTATATACTGCCTGTGTACAGGACCATACAGGGGGAGGTGATACATTGTTACACTACTATATACTGCCTGTGTACAGGACCATACAGGGGGAGGTGATACATTGTTACACTGCTATATACTGCCTGTGTACAGGACTATACAGGGGGGAGGTGATACATTGTTACACTGCTATATACTGCCTGTGTACAGGACTATACAGGGGGGAGGTGATACATTGTTACACTGCTATATACTGCCTGTGTACAGGACCATACAGGGGGGGACGGTGATACATTGTTACACTACTATATACTGCCTGTGTACAGGACCATACAGGGGGAGGTGATACATTGTTACACTGCTATATACTGCCTGTGTACAGGACCATACAGGGGGGAGGTGATACATTGTTACACTGCTATATACTGCCTGTGTACAGGACTATACAGGGGGGAGGTGATACATTGTTACACTACTATATACTGCCTGTGTACAGGACCATACAGGGGGAGGTGATACATTGTTACACTACTATATACTGCCTGTGTACAGGACCATACAGGGGGAGGTGATACATTGTTACACTGCTATATACTGCCTGTGTACAGGACTATACAGGGGGGAGGTGATACATTGTTACACTACTATATACTGCCTGTGTACAGGACCATACAGGGGGAGGTGATACATTGTTACACTACTATATACTGCCTGTGTACAGGACCACACAGGGGGAGGTGATACATTGTTACACTGCTATATAATGCCTGTGTACAGGACCATACAGGGGGAGGTGATACATTGTTACACTACTATATACTGCCTGTGTACAGGACTATACAGGGGGGAGGTGATACATTGTTACACTACTATATACTGCCTGTGTACAGGACTATACAGGGGGGAGGTGATACATTGTTACACTGCTATATACTGCCTGTGTACAGGACTATACAGGGGGAGGTGATACATTGTTACACTGCTATATACTGCCTGTGTACAGGACCATACAGGGGGAGGTGATACATTGTTACACTGCTATATACTGCCTGTGTACAGGACTATACAGGGGGGAGGTGATACATTGTTACACTACTATATACTGCCTGTGTACAGGACCATACAGGGGGAGGTGATACATTGTTACACTACTATATACTGCCTGTGTACAGGACTATACAGGGGGGAGGTGATACATTGTTACACTGCTATATACTGCCTGTGTACAGGACCATACAGGGGGGGACGGTGATACATTGTTACACTACTATATACTGACTGTGTACAGGACCATACAGGGGGAGGTGATACATTGTTACACTGCTATATACTGCCTGTGTACAGGACTATACAGGGGGGAGGTGATACATTGTTACACTACTATATACTGCCTGTGTACAGGACCATACAGGGGGAGGTGATACATTGTTACACTGCTATATACTGCCTGTGTACAGGACCATACAGGGGGGGACGGTGATACATTGTTACACTACTATATACTGACTGTGTACAGGACCATACAGGGGGAGGTGATACATTGTTACACTGCTATATACTGCCTGTGTACAGGACTATACAGGGGGGAGGTGATACATTGTTACACTACTATATACTGCCTGTGTACAGGACCATACAGGGGGAGGTGATACATTGTTACACTGCTATATACTGCCTGTGTACAGGACTATACAGGGGGGAGGTGATACATTGTTACACTGCTATATACTGCCTGTGTACAGGACTATACAGGGGGGAGGTGATACATTGTTACACTGCTATATACTGCCTGTGTACAGGACTATACAGGGGGAGGTGATACATTGTTACACTGCTATATACTGCCTGTGTACAGGACCATACAGGGGGAGGTGATACATTGTTACACTGCTATATACTGCCTGTGTACAGGACTATACAGGGGGGAGGTGATACATTGTTACACTACTATATACTGCCTGTGTACAGGACCATACAGGGGGAGGTGATACATTGTTACACTACTATATACTGCCTGTGTACAGGACTATACAGGGGGGAGGTGATACATTGTTACACTGCTATATACTGCCTGTGTACAGGACCATACAGGGGGGGACGGTGATACATTGTTACACTACTATATACTGACTGTGTACAGGACCATACAGGGGGAGGTGATACATTGTTACACTGCTATATACTGCCTGTGTACAGGACTATACAGGGGGGAGGTGATACATTGTTACACTACTATATACTGCCTGTGTACAGGACCATACAGGGGGAGGTGATACATTGTTACACTGCTATATACTGCCTGTGTACAGGACCATACAGGGGGGGACGGTGATACATTGTTACACTACTATATACTGACTGTGTACAGGACCATACAGGGGGAGGTGATACATTGTTACACTGCTATATACTGCCTGTGTACAGGACTATACAGGGGGGAGGTGATACATTGTTACACTACTATATACTGCCTGTGTACAGGACCATACAGGGGGAGGTGATACATTGTTACACTGCTATATACTGCCTGTGTACAGGACTATACAGGGGGGAGGTGATACATTGTTACACTGCTATATACTGCCTGTGTACAGGACTATACAGGGGGGAGGTGATACATTGTTACACTACTATATACTGCCTGTGTAGAGGACCATACAGGGGGAGGTGATACATTGTTACACTGCTATATACTGCCTGTGTACAGGACTATACAGGGGGGAGGTGATACATTGTTACACTGCTATATACTGCCTGTGTACAGGACTATACAGGGGGAGGTGATACATTGTTACACTACTTCGCCATGACTTCATGCCATTCATTCAGAGGCAGCAGCGGGGGCTCACACCTGTTGAGTGACTACAAGTCCCAGCACATCCATCACACACAGGGATCCCCGCTCCCTCCCCGGCTCTCACCTCCTCCGCAGCCGCCGCTATCAGCGTGTTCTCCTCAGACTGAGCGCGTTCCCGCCCGCCGGGTACGCGCACCTACCAGCCCGTGACGTCACTAACACCGATAATTCCTAGAGCGCATGCGCCGCCTTGTGACTGACTGTGTGCTGCAGCTCCGCCTATCTGGGGCGGGGCGATGTCTCTGCAGTCCGTACTACTCAGGACACGTGACGCTTACTGGGCGTGTCTCGCCGGCTGCTGCCTCAGGGGGCTGTTGTTGTCATGTGACCGGCGGCTCCGGGGCAATAGAAAGATGGCTGCGTGTGGGGGGTCTCAGTGCTGCTGCTGCTGCTGTGGGGACCGGGAGAGCCGCACCCCGGAGGAGCTGGTGAGAGGACCCCTGGTATATGGGACTGTTCCCGCTTACATGCCCCCAATAGCCTCCTCCCCACATACACCTGTCCCACCCTCCCCTGTCATGTGCTGCCCACCCATTATACCCCCTCCCCACATACACCTGTCCCACCCTCCCCTGTCATGTGCTGCCCACCCATTATACCCCCTCCCCACATACACCTGTCCCACCCTCCCCTGTCATGTGCTGCCCACCCATTATACCCCCTCCCCACATACACCTGTCCCACCCTCCCCTGTCATGTGCTGCCCACCCATTATACCCCCTCCCCACATACACCTGTCCCACCCTCCCCTGTCATGTGCTGCCCACCCATTATACCCCCTCCCCACATACACCTGTCCCACCCTCCCCTGTCATGTGCTGCCCACCCATTATACCCCCTCCCCACATACACCTGTCCCACCCTCCTCTGTCATGTGCTGCCCTCTCTCCATCACAGCCCACACCCCCTCCCCACATACACCTGTCCCACCCTCCCCTGTCATGTGCTGCCCACCCATTATACCCCCTCCCCACATACACCTGTCCCACCCTCCCCTGTCATGTGCTGCCCACCCATTATACCCCCTCCCCACATACACCTGTCCCACCCTCCCCTGTCATGTGCTGCCCACCCATTATACCCCCTCCCCACATACACCTGTCCCACCCTCCTCTGTCATGTGCTGCCCTCTCTCCATCACAGCCCACACCCCCTCCCCACATACACCTGACCCACTCTCCACTGTCATGTGCTGCCCACCCATTATACACCTCTCTTCATCACAGCCCCCACCCCCCTCTGTACCCCTGATACCCCCCTCCCCACATACACCTGTCCCACCCTCCCCTGTCATGTGCTGCCCACCCATTATACACCTGACACCCCCTCCCCACATACACCTGACACCCCCCTCCCCACATACACCTGACACCCCACCCCCCTCTATACCCCTGACACCCCCCTCCCCACATACACCTGTCCCACCCTCCCCTGTCATGTGCTGCCCACCCATTATACACCTGACACCCCCTCCCCACATACACCTGACACCCCCCTCCCCACATACACCTGACACCCCCCTCCCCACATACACCTGTCCCACCCTCCCCTGTCATGTGCTGCCCACCCATTATACCCCTCTCTCCATCACAGCCCCCACCTCCTCTATACCCCTGACACCCCCCTCTATACCCCCGACACCCCCCTCTATACCCCTGACAGCCCCTCCCCACATACACCTGACACCCCCCTCCTCACATACACCTGTCCCACCCTCCCCTGTCATGTGCTGCCCACCCATTATACTGCTGACACCCCCTCCCCACATACACCTGACACCCCCCTCCCCACATACACCTGACACCCCCCTCCCCACATACACCTGTCCCACCCTCCCCTGTCATGTGCTGCCCACCCATTATACTGCTGACACCCCCTCCCCCCTCTATACCCCTGACACCCCCCCTCCCCACATACCCCTGACACCCCCCTCCCCACATACACCTGACACCCCCCTCCCCACATACACCTGTCCCACCCTCCCCTGTCATGTGCTGCCCAACCATTATACCCCTCTCTCCATCACAGCCCCCACCTCCTCTATACCCCTGACACCCCCCTCTATTCCCCCGACACCCCCCTCTATACCCCTGACAGCCCCTCCCCACATACACCTGACACCCCCCTCCTCACATACACCTGTCCCACCCTCCCCTGTCATGTGCTGCCCACCCATTATACTGCTGACACCCCCTCCCCACATACACCTGACACCCCCCTCCCCACATACACCTGACACCCCCCTCCCCACATACACCTGTCCCACCCTCCCCTGTCATGTGCTGCCCACCCATTATACTGCTGACACCCCCTCCCCCCTCTATACCCCTGACACCCCCCCTCCCCACATACACCTGACACCCCCCTCCCCACATACACCTGTCCCACCCTCCCCTGTCATGTGCTGCCCAACCATTATACCCCTCTCTCCATCACAGCCCCCACCTCCTCTATACCCCTGACACCCCCCTTCTATACCCCCGACACCCCCCTCTATACCCCTGACAGCCCCCTCCCCACATACACCTGACACCCCCCTTCTCACATACACCTGTCCCACCCTCCCCTGTCATGTGCTGCCCACCCATTATACTGCTGACACCCCCCTCCCCACATACACCTGACACCCCCCTCCCCACATACACCTGACACCCCCCTCCCCACATACACCTGACACCCCCCTCCCCACATACACCTGTCCCACCCTCCTCTGTCATGTGCTGCCCACCCATTATACTGCTGACACCCCCTCCCCACATACACCTGACACCCCTCCCCCTCTATACCCCTGACACCCCCCTCCCCACATACACCTGTCCCACCCTCCTCTGTCATGTGCTGCCCACCCATTATACCCCTCTCTCCATCACAGCCCCCCCTCTATACCCCCTGACACCCCCCTCTATACCCCTGACAGCCCCCTCCCCACATACACCTGTCCCACCCTCCTCTGTCATGTGCTGCCCTCTCTCCATCACAGCCCCCACCCCCCTCTATACCCCTGACACCCCCCTCTATACACCTGACACCCCCATCCCCACATACACCTGACCCACCCTCCCCTGTCATGTGCTGCTCACCCATTATACCCCTCTCTCCATCACAGCCCCCACCCCCCTCTATACCCCTGACACCCCCTCCCCACATACACTTGACCCACCCTCCCCTGTCATGTGCTTATCACCCATTATTCCCCTGACACCCCCCCTCTATTCCCCTGACACCCCCTCCCCACATACACCTGTCCCACCCTCCACTGTCATGTGCTGCCCACCCATTATACCACTCTCTCCATCACAGCCCCCCTCTATACCCCTGACACCCCCCCTCCCCACATACACCTGACCCACCCTCCTCTGTCATGTGCTGCCCATCCATTATACCCCTCTCTCCATCACAGCCCCCACCCCCCTCTATACCCCAGACACCCCCCTCCCCACATACACCTGTCCCACCCTCCTCTGTCATGTGCTGCCCACCCATTATACCCCTCTCTTCATCACAGCCCCCACCCCCTCTATACCCTTGACACCCCCCTCACCACATACACTTGACACCCCCCTCCCGTCATGTGCTTCCCACCTATTATACCCCTGACACCCCCCCTCTATACACCTGACACCCCCCTCCCCTGTCATGTGCTGCCCACCCATTATACCCCTCTCTCCATCACAGCCCCCCCTCTATACCCCTGACACCCCCTCCCCACATACACCTGACCCACCCTCCCCTGTCATGTGCTGCCCACTCATTATACCCCTCTCTCCATCACAGCCCCCACCTCCTCTATACCCCTGACACCCCCCTCCCCACATACACCTGACCCACCCTCCCCTGTCATGTGCTGCCCACCCATTATACCCCTCTCTCCATCACAGCCCCCACCTCCTCTATACCCCTGACACCCCCTCCCCACATACACCTGTCCCACCCTCCTCTGTCATGTGCCATTATACCCCTCTCTCCATCACAACCCCCCCTCTATACCCCTGACACCCCCTCCCCACATACACCTGACCCACCCTCCCCTGTCATGTGCCATTATACCCCTCTCTCCATCACAGCCCCCCCCTCTATACCCCTGACACCCCCTCCCCACATACACCTGACCCACCCTCCACCTTCCTCTGTCATGTGCTGCTCACCCATTATACCCTCTCTCCATCACAGCCCCCTCCCTCTATATCCCTGACACCCCCTCCCCACATACACCTGACCCACCCTCCTCTGTAATGTGCTGGGCAATGGTATTATAGGGTATGATAGATACGTGGTACAGTCTCTCAGGCAGTGTGGGGTTCTGCTGGGAGATGGTATTATAGGGTGATAGATCCGTGGTATAGTCTCTCAGGCAACGTGGGGTTCTGCTGGGAGATGGTACTATAGGGTGATAGATCCGTGGTATAGTCTCTCAGGCAGCGTGGGTTTCTGCTGAGAGATGGTATTATAGGGTGATAGATACATGGTATAGTCTCCCAGGCAGCATGGGGTTCTGCTGGGAGATGGTATTATAGGGTGATAGATCCGTGGTATTATAGGGTGATAGATCCGTGGTATAGTCTCCCAGGCAGTGTGGGGTTCTGCAGGGAGATGGTATTATAGGGTGATAGTTCCGTGGTATAGTCTCCCAGGCAGCATGGGGTTCTGCTGGGAGATGGTATTATAGGGTGATAGATCCGTGGTATAGTCTCCCAGGCAGTGTGGGGTTCTGCAGGGAGATGGTATTATAGGGTGATAGTTCTGTGGTATAGTCTCCCAGGCAGCGTGGGGTTCTGCTGGGAGATGGTATTATAGGGTGATAGATCCGTGGTATAGTCTCTCAGGCAGAGTGGGTTTCTGCTGAGAGATGGTATTATAGGGTGATAGATACATGGTATAGTCTCCCAGGCAGCATGGGGTTCTGCTGGGAGATGGTATTATAGGGTGATAGATCCGTGGTATTATAGGGTGATAGATCCGTGGTATAGTCTCCCAGGCAGTGTGGGGTTCTGCAGGGAGATGGTATTATAGGGTGATAGTTCCGTGGTATAGTCTCCCAGGCAGCATGGGGTTCTGCTGGGAGATGGTATTATAGGGTGATAGATCCGTGGTATAGTCTCCCAGGCAGTGTGGGGTTCTGCAGGGAGATGGTATTATAGGGTGATAGTTCTGTGGTATAGTCTCCCAGGCAGCGTGGGGTTCTGCTGGGAGATGGTATTATAGGGTGATAGATCCGTGGTATAGTCTCCCAGGCAGTGTGGGGTTCTGCTGGGAGATGGTATTATAGGGTGATAGATCCGTGGTATAGTCTCCCAGGCAGCGTGGGGTTCTGCTGGGAGATGGTATTATAGGGTGATAGATCCGTGGTATAGTCTCCCAGGCAGTGTGGGGTTCTGCTGGGAGATGGTATTATAGGGTGATAGATCCGTGGTATAGTCTCCCAGGCAGTGTGGGGTTCTGCTGGGAGATGGTATTATAGGGTGATAGATTATTATTATTATTATTATTATTATTATTATTATTATTATTATTATTATCCGTGGTATAGTCTCCCAGGCAGCGTGGGGTTCTGCTGGGAGATGGTATTATAGGGTGATAGATCCGTGGTATAGTCTCCCAGGCAGCTGTGGCGGGGCAGACATATGGATATTGATGATGCATAGAAGGAAGGAAGATAATGAATACACCACGGAAGCAGGTTACATGGGGCTCTGGGCTTAGATCCACGCTTAGTAGTGAAGTGGTTGTTGCACAAAGTTAATAAGTGTCTGATCTTTAGCTCACATGAAGCCCTTTATGGAGTAAAGTGTGTCAATAGCTGTCACACAATGGAAGGATTAAGGACACTGTTGTGTAACAAACAGCCGGGTAATAGTTCTGCTCTACTCGTACATTTCTCGCTAAGGGTGAAGGATTCTGCCATGGTGTTAGTGTAGCTGTGTAGTGTATAGAGATAGAACCTGTATATAGGAGTATGCAGCATGTACATTCACTAGAGACCAGTGACACCAGCATAGCCACTGCTCTGCTCCACAGCACCTACTCCCCTGCCCAGGATGAAACGCCTCTCCAAGCCTGATCTTCAGCTGCTGGAGGCTGTGTACGCCATGGATGGTATCTGGGCATGCTGGTATCTGGGCATGCTGGTACATGCGCTCAGCAAATGAGGATTTTGTGCCGTGTAACTCCTGCAGTAGGTGATGTGTATAGAGGCAGCATGTGATTATCCCGGGACATCTCAGTCCCCCCTCCATCTATTATCTAGATCCTCATCTTAAGGCCCCATACATCAGCAATTGATTGCAGCAATCGTGCAATTTGCAATCGATTGTGTATAAAAATCTTTCCCTTTCTACTTCAGGGTCCATGGGGTATCCACAGGATACCTTGGGGTATAGGTGTGACGTCAGTCGCAGGGCACCAAAGAGTTAAGCTTTCAGCCTCCCAGGATGCACTAGGTCCCCCTCCTATACCCCGCCCCCGGGCCAAGGCACCTCAGTTTAGTTTGGTGCCCGGCCGGAGTCGGGTGCACCTGTTGGAGTGGGGGCTAGAAGAGCCCCTGAAGCTTTTTCTTCATGCAGCTGTGGCTGCACATCTGGATGAACAGCATGGACAGTCAGTCCTGACGTCCATGCTGTCTTCCCTACACCCCGCCGGTACCAGAACGCCGGTACTGATCCGGGGATGCTGGTGGGCGTCTGGGGTCACAGCTAGCGGTGACCCCAGATGCTCCGGACCATGGCCGGATTCAAGGGGGACAGAGGTAAGCAGCGGGGTCCCGCGGTGGGTCCCCGCTGATCACATGGTCCTAAGTCCCCAGGCAGGGGGCTCCCTGGGGACTGGCTGCAGCGTGGAGCCAGGCGACCAACCTGCGCTTCCACTACCCCCTGGGACAGCGGACCGCAGCAGAGCGGTAGCGCTGCGGCGTCCCAGGGGTTAAATGCATGCCAGGGGAGCGCGCCTTCCCTGTCTCACAGCCGGCGCCTCCCCCGCTGCACACAGCCCTCTCTGCACTGTGCTGACTGGTCCTGTGTCAGCGCTCCTCCCCCAGGCCAGATTCTCTCTGCTCCTCGGCGGCCATCTTCTCTGCAACGCATGGTGAACGCTGCTGGAAGCGCTGGACGGAAGCATCGTGGTCTGGGTCCCCCCGCATACCTCTCCTCCGCTGTGGCTCAGGTCTGTGTATGCAGCGCTGTGTCCTACCAGGCCCTGTGTCTGTGTAGTTGAGTGATCAGCGCTGTTAGTGCAGGAATTGTTATTTCTGTGCATTGTATGTGACTGTGCTAGCGCTGCCTGTAACTTTTCTTCTCTAAACTGTCAGCTTTATTACTGTCCCTGTTCTTTCTGCTAAAGCCCTTGCGGTGCGGTGCTGCAGGGTGGTCTCTCGCCTATTTAATACTTAATTGGTGAGAGAGGTCACATACGTGGTGCCATCATGTCTGAAAGTGATTTTCCCCTCCGGCTACAGTGTACCACGTGCAAAGTACCGTTAGCGGAGGGGGAGGGTAGCGCGGAGGGCCTTTGCCGGCAGTGTTTGTCCATGGCGCGGCCTATTACGGTTACAGCACCGGTACAGGAGCCGCCCTGGGCTTGTTTCGCTCAGGCGTTAACAGCTTTAGTGGGCCAGTTAGCTCCGCAGCCCGCATTTACTCCGATGGGTTTGTCCCAGCAGTCTGTGGTGTCGTCACCCATGCAGGGGTTCCCACGACAATTGGTGGTACCCCACAGTCTCCCTATTTCCCCGCTCCCGGGTTCTCAGGAGCCAGCGTGGGTTAACTCCCTGACGAGTTCTGTACAGCACTTGTCGGATGTGTTGCAAGGGGAGTCTGTGATGCGGCCTCATAAAAGGCCGGTGGCGTCTCTGTCCGCTCCTTATGAGGATGACGAAGGGACGTCTGATGATGGGGAGATTCTGGATCCTTACGATCAGGAACCTTTCCATACTAAGGACGCTGATGCTAAGTCCAAAGTATATATTCCTGGACTTATTCGGGCGGTCCGCACAGCCTTGGTGATTGAGGACGAAGTTCCCCCAGCGGCTAAATCTAAGTATGCCTTTTTCAAAGATGTGAAGGGCGATGCCACAGTCTTTCCTCTTTCGGGTCAGTTGGTGGACCATTTAGAGGAGGCGTGGAAACAACCTGGCAAAAGATACCAGCCGCAGAGACGCCTGGCGGTGGCTTATCCGTTCGCGGATAATTATTTTGCTAAGTGTGAATCCCCTCCACAGGTGGATTCTCACGTGACCCGTCTTGTCCGTAGTGCCACATTGCCGATGCCATCCATGTCCTCCCTTAAGGATGCTACGGACCGCAAGGTAGAAATCTGCCTGAAGTCCGCTTATTCCCTTGCAGGGGGGGGCAGCACGGCCGGCTATGGCCATTTGCTGGGTTGCCAGAGCGATGGAGCGCTGGGCGGATTCATTAGAGGCTTCTTTTGAATCCGACTGTCCGGCCGAACAGGCGGAGTTGATTGGCAATCTCCGTGATTCGGCCACCTACATCAACGAGGCGGCTCTAGACATTAGTACTCTGGTGTCTAGAATTTCTTCAGCAGCGGTAGCTGCTCGTCGCACCTTGTGGCTGCGATCCTGGAAGGCGGACGCAGATCCAAGAAAGGTCTGGAAGCGTTGCCGTTTACCGGAGAAGTTCTCTTCGGTCCGGATCTGGATAAGATTGTGGCCACGCTGGCGGCAGCCAAATCTGCTTGTCTCCCGTCGGCCGCTGCTCCTTCTGGTTCTGGACCATCGTCCTTTCGGTCATCTAGGGCCCAGGGCAGGCCCAAACCACAGTCGTTTCCTCGACAGGCTGGCCCTAAGAAATCGGTCAAGCCCCGGAAACAGGCATGGAGTACCAGACGTCCGGCCCCCAAGCCAGATGACAAGCCTGCGGCCTGACGGTCCGGGTCTCCCCTTGGGGGATCCCAGGGTGGGAGGCCGCCTGCTGCAGTTCTCCCGGTGTTGGTCGTTCACTACGACAGACACTTGGGTTCTGGAGGTGGTCTCTCACGGGTACGCCCTCTCCTTCCGGCACAGACCCCCGGCTCGATTCTTCACCACGGGTCTACCATCAGACCGGAACAAGGCTACGGAGCTGCGGAAGGTATTGCACACTATGCTCCAGGCTGGAGTTATAGTGCCTGTTCCATTCTCCCAGAGGGGCCAGGGTTTCTATTCAAATCTATTTTTGGTACAGAAACCCAATGGGTCATATCGTCCGATTCTCAACCTCAAAGCACTCAACAAGTCTTTGCGGGTCCCGAAGTTTCGGATGGAGACCCTACGGTCCATCATTCTGGCGCTGGAACCTGGGGACTACATGGTGTCATTGGACATACAGGACGCTATGGCGGTCATGGCGGCTTCTCTGCGGCTGCAAGGAGTCCGCATGTTGCCGTACTTGGACGACCTGTTATTGGTGGCAGGATCTCCAGAGCTCCTGTTACACCACTTGGACCTGACCATTGCACTGCTGCAACGGCACGGCTGGCTAATCAACTGGCAGAAGTCCACTCTAATCCCGTCTCGGAGGATTCTGCATCTTGGAGCCTTATTGGACTCGGGACAGCAAAGGATCTTCGTGACGGAGGACAAGATCTCTGCTTTACAGTCAAGGGTGCGCAGTTGTCTGCACAGCCGCCGGGTGTCCTTACACTCGGCGATGAGGTTACTGGGCTCCATGGTGTCGGTGTTCGACATGGTGGAATACGCCCAGTTTCACTCCAGACCTCTGCAGCACCTGATCCTGTCCAACTGGAACGGGCTGCCTCAGTCTCTGAAGTTCCAGACGATTGTGCTCACCCCGGAGGTTCGCCTGTCCCTTGCGTGGTGGTTAAAGACGACCCACCTCAACAAGGGACGTCCGTTCTGGGTTCCAAATTGGGTCCTGTTGACAACGGACGCCAGTCTTCGGGGCTGGGGAGCAGTTTCGGGTCCACACTTGTTCCAGGGCAGGTGGACACCGACAGAAGCGGAGCTTCCAATAAATATCTTGGAACTCCGTGCGGTCTTCAATGCTCTCCTGCAGGCACAGCGGTTTCTCCAGGGTCATCCGGTGCAGGTCCAGTCGGACAATGCTACCACCGTGGCCTACATAAACAGGCAAGGAGGAACTCGCAGTCGGGCGGCTCTCGTAGAGGTCTCTCGGATCCTGGTTTGGGCGGAGCGCAATCTTCCGGCCATATCAGCGGTCTTCATCCCGGGAGTGCTAAATTGGGAGGCGGACTTTCTAAGTCGCCAGGACGTTCATCCAGGGGAATGGTCCCTGCACCCGGACGTTTTTCAACTACTGGTGGACAGGTGGGGTCTTCCAGAAATCGACCTCATGGCGTCCCGGCACAACAACAAGTTGCCGGTGTACGGGTCTCGCACAAGAGACGAAGGGGCGTCTCTGGTGGATGCTCTGTCCGTCCGGTGGACGTTCAGGTTCGCATACCTGTTCCCTCCGGTCTCCCTTCTTCCACGGGTAATCCGGAAATTCAAACAGGAAGGAGGGACGCTCCTGTTGATAGCTCCCGCGTGGCCCAGACGGCACTGGTTCTCAGACCTTCAGGGTCTGTCCGTGGACAGTCCTCTGCGGTTGCCGCTACGACCGGACCTTCTGTCTCAGGGTCCTTGTCTTCACCCGGACCTGACTCGGCTGTCTTTGGCGGCGTGGCTGTTGAGACGGCCATGCTGAGGTCCTGGGGGTTTTCCAGCTCTGTGGTGCGTACCATGTTACGAGCTCGGAAACCGTCTTCCGCGAGGATATACCATCGCGTGTGGCATACGTTCTTCCAGTGGTGTCGACCGAGAGGTTATGCACCGCGGGAGTTTCGTCTGTCTCGGATTCTTGCCTTCCTGCAAGCGGGACTAGATCATGGGCTTCGCCTTGCTTCTTTGAAGGTACAGGTTTCGGCCCTATCTGTCTGGTTTCACCGTAGGATTGCTACAATCCCGGATGTGCGCACCTTTATGCAAGGTGTTCTCCGTATTCAGCCGCCCTTTGTTCCACCTGTGGCGCCTTGGGATTTGGCTGTGGTCCTGAGGGCTCTCCAAGGACCGCCGTTTGAACCACTGGGCTCAGTGGATATTAAATGGCTAACAGCTAAGACTGTTTTCCTTCTGGCCGTTGCTTCAGCCAGACGTGTTTCTGAGTTAGGGGCTCTTTCTTGTAGACCCCCTTTCTTGGTTTTTCATGGGAACAGGGCAGTGCTCCGCACTCGGCCCGAGTTTCTTCCCAAAGTTGTTTCCCAGTTTCATGTTAACGAGGAAATAGTTGTTCCGGCCTTTAACTCACCGGGTCTTTCCGTGGGTGAGGCCTCTTTGGATGTTGTGCGGGCCTTAAGGACTTATGTTGACCGCACTTCTTTGTTTAGGAAGTCGGACGCTTTGTTGTCCTCTATGGCTTCTGTAAAAAGGGTTGGCCTGCTTCAAAGCAAACTTTGGCAGCCTGGATCCGTATGGCTATTTCTGAAGCTTATCTTCATGAAGGCCTACCGGTCCCTCCTTCTCTGAAGGCTCATTCCACTAGGTCTGTGGGTCCTTCGTGGGCAGCTCGACGTGGTGCCTCGGCAGTTCAGATCTGCAAGGCTGCTACGTGGTCTTCTGTCCATACCTTCGTGAGGTATTACAGGTTTGACACCTTCGCCTCTCAGGATGCTTCCTTCGGGCGGCGGATTCTCCTTTCTGCACAGGAGCGTCCCCACCCTTAAAGGATACTGCTTTGGGACATCCCCAAGGTATCCTGTGGATACCCTATGGACCCTGAAGTAGAAAATATGAGATATGGTAAGAACTTACCCTTGTTATCTCTATTTCTACGAAGTCCATAGGGTTCCACAGGACTCCCGCCCTGTCGCACCTGTGCTGCAGATGGGCTTTGCTCTGGTCACCGGTTTTCCGTCTCCCTCTGGTGAGAATGTGATTCTTGTATGTGTCCAGATCTTTGTTCTCTCTCTTCCTTCTCCTCCTCCGGCCTATGGCTTGGTAACTAACTGAGGTGCCTTGGCCCGGGGGCGGGGTATAGGAGGGGGACCTAGTGCATCCTGGGAGGCTGAAAGCTTAACTCTTTGGTGCCCTGCGACTGACGTCACACCTATACCCCAAGGTATCCTGTGGAACCCTATGGACTTCGTAGAAATAGAGATAACAAGGGTAAGTTCTTACCATATCTCATATTTTTTCAATCGATTGTGGTAATTGTGCAATCTGCAATCGATTTGGAAAAAGGGAAAGATTTTTATACACAATCGATTGCAAATTTCACGATTGCTGCAATCAATTGCTGATGTATGGGGGCCTTTAGCTGCTTTCACTGAGGTCCTTCATTAGCAGACAAAAAATGCTCATTCTGTCAGGGTGTCCGCCTCTGACCCTTATTGTGTGCCGTGGGGGGTCCGTCTCTGACCCTTACTGTGTGCCGGGGGGGTCCGTCTCTGACCCTTACTGTGTGCCGGGGGGGTCCGTCTCTGACCCTTACTGTGTGCCGGGGGGGTCCGTCTCTGACCCTTACTGTGTGCCGGGGGGGTCCGTCTCTGACCCTTACTGTGTGCCGGGGGGGTCCGTCTCTGACCCTTACTGTGTGCCGGGGGGGTCCGTCTCTGACCCTTACTGTGTGCCGGGGGGGTCCGTCTCTGACCCTTACTGTGTGCCGGGGGGGTCCGTCTCTGACCCTTACTGTGTGCCGGGGGGGTCCGTCTCTGACCCTTACTGTGTGCCGGGGGGGTCCGTCTCTGACCCTTACTGTGTGCCGGGGGGGTCCGTCTCTGACCCTTACTGTGTGCCGGGGGGGTCCGTCTCTGACCCTTACTGTGTGCCGGGGGGGTCCGTCTCTGACCCTTACTGTGTGCCGGGGGGGTCCGTCTCTGACCCTTACTGTGTGCCGGGGGGGGTCCGTCTCTGACCCTTACTGTGTGCCGGGGGGGTCCGTCTCTGACCCTTACTGTGTGCCGGGGGGGTCCGTCTCTGACCCTTACTGTGTGCCGGGGGGGTCCGTCTCTGACCCTTACTGTGTGCCGGGGGGGTCCGTCTCTGACCCTTACTGTGTGCCGGGGGGGTCCGTCTCTGACCCTTACTGTGTGCCGGGGGGGTCCGTCTCTGACCCTTACTGTGTGCCGGGGGGGTCCGTCTCTGACCCTTACTGTGTGCTGGGGGGTCCGTCCCTGACCCTTAAGCTGGCCACACACTAGACCAACTTTCATCCAACCAGCCAACTAGTAGATTGGTTAGAATGAAAATCTGGTAACGTATGGGAGTAAATGGAGTCTCTGACCCTTACTGTGTGTCGGGGGGTCCGTCTCTGACCCTTACTGTGTGTCGGGGGGGTCCGTCTCTGACCCTTACTGTGTGCCGGGGGGGTCCGTCTCTGACCCTTACTGTGTGCTGGGGGGTCCGTCCCTGACCCTTAAGCTGGCCACACACTAGACCAACTTTCATCCAACCAGCCAACTAGTAGATTGGTTAGAATGAAAATCTGGTAACGTATGGGAGTAAATGGAGTCTCTGACCCTTACTGTGTGTCGGGGGGTCCGTCTCTGACCCTTACTGTGTGCCGGGGGGGTCCGTCTCTGACCCTTACTGTGTGCCGGGGGGGTCCGTCTCTGACCCTTACTGTGTGCTGGGGGGTCCGTCCCTGACCCTTAAGCTGGCCACACACTAGACCAACTTTCATCCAACCAGCCAACTAGTAGATTGGTTAGAATGAAAATCTGGTAACGTATGGGAGTAAATGGAGTCTCTGACCCTTACTGTGTGTCGGGGGGTCCGTCTCTGACCCTTACTGTGTGTCGGGGGGTCCGTCTCTGACCCTTACTGTGTGTCGGGGGGTCCGTCTCTGACCCTTACTGTGTGTCGGGGGGTCCGTCTCTGACCCTTACTGTGTGTCGGGGGGTCCGTCTCTGACCCTTACTGTGTGTCGGGGGGTCCGTCTCTGACCCTTACTGTGTGTCGGGGGGTCCGTCTCTGACCCTTACTGTGTGTCGGGGTGATATTCCATTGTTATGCCATATAGAGACCAGTCCCAAACGCGCTTCTCAAGGCTCCCCAACAGCTCAGGTGTTAGACAGCCAGCACTGAGCACAGGTGTTAGACAGCCAGCACTGAGCACAGGTGTTAGACAGCCAGCACTGAGCACAGGTGTTAGACAGCCAGCACTGAGCACAGGTGTTAGACAGCCAGCACTGAGCACAGGTGTTAGACAGCCAGCACTGAGCACAGGTGTTAGACAGCCAGCACTGAGCACAGGTGTTAGACAGCCAGCACTGAGCACAGGTGTTAGACAGCCAGCACTGAGCACAGGTGTTAGACAGCCAGCACTGAGCACAGGTGTTAGACAGCCAGGACTGAGCACAGGTGTTAGACAGCCAGCACTGAGCACAGGTGACTTAATTACAACCTCAGACAATTTGATTTAACTACCTGTGTTTAACCATGGATATCTCTAACACCTGAGCTGTTGGGGAGCTCTGAGGTCCGTGTTTGAGAACCTCTGGTCTAGTGCATTAGTTAAGACTCCCAAAAAAACAATTGCATTCCCCCCTTTATCTCCTGATCTGGAGAACAGGTGCAATCCTCCTCATATGCAAAGGTTCTTTCTCTCCCACAATCCTGTAAATTCTCTCTCAGGTATGAAAATCCTCCTCTTCAGCTCCTTCCAGGTGTTCATCACCTACATCTATCCACCGTGCGCTACAAGGCGTGTTACACACAACGCGGGAGCTCCGTGTGACTCTGTAGCACCAAGAGTCTTTTGTGCGTCTTTTTACCGTCACAAGCGTCTTATTCTCCCAGCGATGTGAATTGATAGCACAAGCAGCTTCTGCTGAGTAAAATGATGTGCATCATGCCTATGTTCTGTGAGCGAGTGCAGGTGTAATGCTGCCTTATAGTCTTACAGCCGCTGTTTACCATGCAGATACACCCGCAGAGAACATAGGCAGGCCGCATATAATTCTAATCAGCAGAAGATGCTTGTGCTATCTAGTTGCATAATTGTGCAAATAAGACTCATTTGAAGGTAAAAAGAAGCACAAAATGACACTCGGCGCTACTGAGTCACGCCACGGCATGGCGCGACTAGAAGGACCGTTTAACGCGCCAGGAGGCTAGATTATGTGGACGCATCTGTATCAATGACTCAGCTGTGCTTTTAGAGTCCTCCTCCGCTCTTCTGGTCGGCCATTGTGTGGGGGACCCAGAAGAATGGAGGAAGCCACTTTACCTTTGCAGCTGCTGGCTTGTCCATGTGGGAGACCTGGGACTCCTTTGGAGTTGCATCTTATGCTTTTATAGGACTGTCCGTTGTCCGTACTGAAAGCACATCGTCTATCAGAGCAATTCAATTGTTTCTCCAATAGACGCCCATTAGTGTTTAATGTGACCAGAAGCACCAGGTTTAGCTGCGCAAAGCGACTAAACCTGACCAAACTCCTGATCTGGGCGCACGTCAAGAGTCTACAAGAAAAAAATGTCTGGCGGGACTAATGGGCGTTTAGCGGACAAACATTTGAATAACTTCTTCTCGCTGTTCATGACCTGATCTCGGTATTGCCTGACGGCTCCGGGAGTCCGACCAACAACATTTGTATTCCTGTCTGCTCCCTGTACAAGCCTATGAATATACTACAGAGGTGGCTCACAAAAGGTATCCAGTAAGTGGATCAGTGGCAGCATAAAGAACTTTTATAATCACTTTTCTTAATCGTACATGCACACTCCCCTTTATCTGTATCTTTCTACTTCAGGGTCCATAGGGGGTCCACAGGGTTGTCTTGGGGTATAGCTGGATCTGGATCCACGGGCACCACGCAGTTAAAGCTTTGCTGCTCCCAGGATGCACTTGGGTCCGTCCTCCTCTATACCCCGCCCCGGCCACAGGCACCTCAGTTTTAGTTGGTGCCCGGCCGGAGTCGGGTCACCCTGTCGCAGTGGGGCTGCAGGAGCAGCCCCTAAGCTTTATTTTAAAAGAGAAATTTTTTTATTTTCTTCTACTTTTTTTTTTTTACACTGTTAGAGTGGCAGCATCAGACTGTCCTTTAGGACGTCCACGCTGCCGCTCCTTCTCCCCGCTGGCGCCGCAACGCCAGTACAGCTCTGGGGATCGCGGCGGGACCCCAGAGCCTGTACTAGCCGGGCTCTGGGGACTCCCTTGACTGCTGCCGGATGCGACGGGGATCAGGTAAGCCGCGGGTCGGCGCTAGCGGCGGCGGCGGGCTCCCCCTCAATTGAGGAATACCCCGCGTGTCCGCTAGACCACCAGGGTATCAGGCTGGTAGCGGGACCGGCAACCCGGGGGTTAATTGCTAGCCAGGGGAGGCAGCCTTCCCTGTCTAGCGCCTTTCAACTAGGAGTCTGGCGTCGCTGAGCTGCTCTTATCTCTCGGCCACTCCTCCTCTGAGGTCTCCGGCGGCCATCTTTAATGGCACATCGCAGACTCCCAGGCGGTATCAAGTGGACCGGTCCCCCTGTGTACCTCTCCCCTGCTAAAGGACAGTGTACACAGCGCTATAGCCCTCCCAGACACTGAATCTGGGCGGGTGATTGTAGCGGAAGGTGCAGTGAGTACTAACTGTTCTGCATTGTATGTGACTATTGCTAGTGCTGCCTGTCTGTGACTTATTCTCCTTGCTGTCAGCTTATAACTATCCCTTTCCTTCTCCTACGGCCCGCAGGTGTGTGGGGGAAGGGCGTTTTTCTGAGACCCTCACTTATATAAAACACGTATTTGTGGGGTCAGTCACATACTGTTGTGTGCTACACAGTACCATATCTGGGCTGTTGTGTCGCATACTGGTGAGTGCGCGGGTGTTAAAACCGTAATTCCTCTGGTGATACCTATTTCTTGTGATTTACGGTATCATGTCTGATGAGGAGACTGAGCGCGCTGTGGCTCCTGTGCTTTTTTCCTGCAGACGTTGTGCTGCTGGAGTTGATGGGGAGGACTTATCTCAGGATGGTCTGTGCGGGCGGTGCCAGCTGGTACCGGGCCCCTCCAACCCCCCTGTATCACAGGACCCTCCTTGGGCGATGTTTTCACAGGTGCTGGCGTCTATTGCGGACCGGTTATCGGTCCCATCAGCGGTCCCTTCTAGGGCGTTACCGCAGCCCACCATCCCCCATTCCCCGGGGGTTCCACAAATGTTGCGGTCTTCCCCCGGGGCCCAGACTGTGGGTCCTTACTCGGGACTGCCTGTGTATGTGCAGTCTTCCCCAGGGACGCGTCAGTCTGTAGTGCCTTTGCAGAGTTTTGCTCCGACGGCTCCTCCGCCTTGGGTGGATGTTCTATCCAGCTCCGTACAGAGTCTGGCGGCTTCATCCTCGGCGTTTCAGTCCATGTTGCAAGGTGATGTGCCACCAAGGGCGTCTAAACGTCCGGTTGTGAGTTCACTAGCTGCGCAGTTGTCGGACTCGGAAGTGTCCTCAGATGATGGAGAAATCCATGAGGACTCTGACTCTGATGTCATGGGGCAGGAGGTGGAAGCTAAGTCCTCCATTAATGTTCCAGCCTTAGTTAGGGCGGTGCGGGCTATCCTACATGTTGAGGATGATGCGCCGGCTCCTAGGTCGAAGTTTCCTAATTTTAAAAAGGCCAAGGTGACTTCAACTGTGTTCCCCCTGTCTGATCAATTATCGGATCATATGGCGGCGGCCTGGCAATTACCTAGTAAGAGGTTCCATCCACAGAAGAGGTTGGCGGCGAACTATCCTTTTCCTGAAGCTCATTGCAGGAAATGGGAAACTCCGCCGGCGGTGGATTCCCACGTTACCCGCTTGATCAAAAGCGCGACGCTGCCATTGCCGTCTATCTCCTCTTTGAAGGATCCCATGGACAGGAAGGTGGAGACTTGTTTAAAGTCCATTTATTCTCTTTCCGGGGCGGTGGCTCGCCCGTCCATGGCTATCTCCTGGGTGGCTAAAGCCATTGAGGCATGGGCCAATGCCTTGGAGGATACCTTTCCTGATGAGGCTCCGGATATCCAGAGAGCGTTAGTGGGACAGATGCGGGATGCAGCTTCCTATATTGGGGAAGCGTCTTTGGATGCCAGCCTGCTCACTTCTAGGGTGTCGGCTGCAGCGGTGTCTGCTCGGCGCTCCCTGTGGCTGAGGTCCTGGAGGGCTGATGCAGATTCAAAAAAGGGTCTGGAGGCCTTGCCTTTTAATGGTGATTTACTATTTGGTCCGGATTTGGACAGAATAGTGGATACTTTGGCTAAGTCCAAGTCGGCTTTTCTCCCTTCGGCCTCTGCGCCGGCTAAAGTGAGGAGCTCTGCCTTTCGGTCCTTTCGGGTTCAGGGTAAGGCCATGGGCCAGTCCTTCCCGAGACATTCGGCGACCAAGGCCGCACCCAAGCCCAAGAAGCAGGCATGGAGTGCTCGGCGCCCTTCTTCCAAGCAGGAGGATAAGCCTGCTGCCTGATGGGACGGGCCTCTCTCTGGGGGACCCCAGAGTGGGAGGCCGACTTCTCCAATTCGCCCAGTGTTGGCACAATACCACCACGGATGCCTGGGTTCGAGAAGTAGTCTCTCAGGGGTACGCCCTGTCTTTTCGGTTCAGGCCGCCCCACCAGTTTTTCTGTACGAGTCCTTCTCTGGACAAGACCAAAGCTGGTCAGATTCAGGTAGCTATAGAATCCTTGCTACAAGCAGGGGTCATTGTTCCCGTTCCGCAGTCTCAGCGCGGGACGGGGTACTATTCTACTCTGTTTCTGGTACAGAAACCCAATGGTTCTCATCGCCCTATCCTGAATTTGAAGTCTCTGAACAGATACCTCAGAGTTCCCAGGTTCAGGATGGAAACGTTACGTTCCATCATTCTGGCGATGGAACCTGGGGATTATATGGTCTCCCTCGATATCCAGGATGCCTATCTCCATGTGCCCATAGCACCGGCACATCAGCGGTATCTGAGGTTTGCTATCCTGAACCATCACTACCAATTTCGGGCGTTGCCTTTTGGCCTTTCCACGGCTCCGAGGGTGTTCACCAAGGTGATGGCGGTTATGGCTGCCCACCTTCGGGGTCAGGGTCTACGTCTGTTGCCGTACCTGGACGATCTTCTGCTGCTGGCGAGCTCCCCGGAGGTGCTTCTTCGACATCTCCACCTGACCATTGCTTGTCTTCAAGCACACGGGTGGTTGATAAACTGGAAGAAGTCCTCCCTGATTCCATCACAGTGGATGGTTCATTTGGGAGCCCTGCTGGATTCTCGTCAGCAGCGGATTTTCCTGACTCCAGAGAAGGTCTCCTCCCTGCAGCTGCGGATACACAGTTGCCTGAGCAGTTGCCGCCTGTCGGTCCATTCAGCTATGAGAGTTCTGGGGTCCATGGTGTCGACATTCGACATGGTGGAATTTGCCCAGTTCCATTCCCGGCCCCTGCAGGGGCTGATTCTATCGGAATGGAACGGGTTACCTCACCGGATCCGCTCTCAGATGCTGGTGTTGTCCCCGGAGGTTCGGCAGTCTTTGGCTTGGTGGCTTCAGACGGCGCATCTGGTCGAGGGGCGCCCCTTTTGGATCCCGGACTGGGTTCTGCTCACGACGGATGCCAGTCTTCGGGGTTGGGGGGCAGTGACCGGCTCATTATCGCTTCAGGGTCGTTGGTCCGCGGAAGAAGCACTTCTCCCCATCAACATCCTGGAACTGCGGGCTGTGTACAGGGCCCTGCAGTCGTCCGGCCCCGCTCTTCACGGAAGGGCGGTTCAGGTGCAGTCCGACAACGCCACCACGGTGGCGTACATCAACCACCAAGGGGGAACTCGCAGTCGGGCAGCAATGTCGGAGGTGTCTCGCATTCTTGCTTGGGCGGAGTGTCACGTTCCAGCGATCTCGGCAGTCTTCATTCCCGGAGTCCTCAATTGGGAGGCGGACTTCCTCAGCCGTCACGACGTGCATCCCAGGGAATGGTCGCTTCACCCAGAGGTGTTTCAGCTACTCGTGGACAGGTGGGGGCTGCCGGAGCTGGACTTGATGGCCTCCCGTCACAATCACAAGTTGCCCGGGTCAAGGACAAGAGACGCAGGCGCCTGTCTGGTAGACGCTCTGTCGGTGAAATGGACGTTTCACCTGGCGTATCTGTTTCCTCCGATATCCTTACTTCCTCGGGTTCTGCGGAAATTCAAGCAGGACGGCGGCACGCTCGTGCTGGTGGCTCCGGCGTGGCCCAGACGTCCTTGGTACTCCGATCTGAGGTGCCTCTCCATCGACGCTCCGTACCTTCTTCCTCAGCGTCGGGACCTGTTGTCTCAAGGGCCCTGCCTTTACCCGGATCTGGGTCGGCTGTCTTTGACGGCGTGGCTCTTGAGACAGCCGTCTTGAGGTCTAGGGGTTTCTCCAGTTCGGTGATTGGTACCATGCTTAGGGCACGCAAGCCTGCTTCCGCGCGGATTTACCACAGGGTGTGGCGCACTTATTTTCAGTGGTGTGAATCCAGAAACTATGATCCGCAGGTGTTTCGGGTTTCCAGAATCTTGGAATTTCTTCAATCGGGTTTGGACCTCGGCTTACGCCTGGCCTCTCTGAAGGTTCATTTGTCCGTGTGGTTTCAGCGACGGATTGCTACACTGCCAGACGTTCACACCTTTTTCCAAGGTGTTCTCAGGATCCAGCCTCCCTTCGTGCCTCCGGTGGCTCCGTGGGACTTGGCGGTGGTGCTGCGGGTCTTGCAGGGTCCTCCTTTTGAGCCGCTTGAGTCGGCTGACGTTTAAGACCATTTTTCTCCTGGCAATTGCTTCTGCCAGGAGGGTTTCAGAATTGGGGGCGCTTTCCTGTCGCTCCCCTTTTCTGATTTTTCACAAGGACAGGGCGGTGCTCCGCACTTGTCCTGAGTTTTTGCCCAAAGTGGTCTCAAAGTTCCACATTAATCAGGAACTTGTTGTGCCAGCTTTTCAGTCACCTGATCTTTCCGCTGGTGAGGCTTCCTTAGATGTAGTCCGGGCACTTAGAATCTACGTGGACCGGACTGCTTCGTTTAGGAAGTCGGATTCTTTGTTTGTTCTCTTCGGTTTTCACAAGAGGGGTTGGCCTGCCAACAAGCAAACGTTAGCCCGTTGGCTTCGTTCAGTTATTTGTGAGGCTTATGCACAGGAGGGTTTACCTGTGCCAGCCTCTGTTAAGGCTCATTCCACTCGTTCTGTGGGTCCCTCTTGGGCTGCTAGATGTGGCGCCTCCGCTGTTCAGCTGTGTAAGGCGGCTACTTGGTCTTCAATTCAGACGTTTTTGAGGTTTTATGCGTTTGACACCTTCGCCTCTCAGGATGCATCCTTTGGGCGCCGGGTACTCCTTTCAGCACAGGAGCGTCCCCGCCCTTAGTTGAACTGCTTTGGGACATCCCCAAGGTCAACCCTGTGGACCCCCTATGGACCCTGAAGTAGAAAACAAGAGATATGGTAAGAACTTACCTTTGTTATCTCTGTTTCTACAAAGTCCATAGGGTCCACAGGGCGCCCGCCCTGACGCACCTGGCTTCAAATGGGCTGTGTGGCTGGTCACTGGTTTTCCGTCTCCCATTTCTGTCAGTATGGTTTCTTGTGTGTTCCAGTCTTCCTTCTCTCTGTTTAGTCTCCTCCTCCGGCCTTGGCTGCTTACCAACTGAGGTGCCTGTGGCCGGGGCGGAGTATAAAGGAGGACGGACCCAAGTGCATCCTGGGAGCAGCAAAGCTTTAACTGCGTGGTGCCCGTGGATCCAGATCCAGCTATACCCCAAGGTCAACCCTGTGGACCCTATGGACTTCGTAGAAACAGAGATAACAAAGGTAAGTTCTTACCATATCTCTTGTTTTTACTTACAATTCAGGATCTCCACATTATTATTTCTTCTTCAGGGTCCATAGGGCTCCACAGGGAGACATTGGGGTGTAGGTGGGACCTGGGGGACCGGACACCAACAGCAAAGCTTTTCCATCCCAGGATGCTCCGGTCCTTCCCCCCATACCCCGCCCACAGCCTGAGGGCAGCTCCGTGTCATTGGTGTCCGGCAGGAGCTGGATCACCGCTATAACAGTTATTAATTTTTATGAATTCATTTAATTTTCATTTATTGTAACTGAGCAGCACGAGTTAGTCCTTTGTATGTCGGCACTTCTGCTCCATCCCCCCTCTGCGGCGCCATGACACCAGCCCTCGGCTAGGTACTCTGGCGGGGCTCCATGGGCGACCTAGCTAACAGGGCTTCCCGGACCCCAGACTGCAGCCGGGACTCAAGGGAACCGGTAAGGCAGACACCCGCTGTCGGGGACCCGCGTCTATGCGTAGTCTTCCCTCCGGTGTCAGGAGACAGACCGGAGGCGCTGATGTGGACACCGGTGCGTCCGGGACTCCACTAGACCACCAGGGCATTACTAGCACTGACGCAGGGCAGCGATTAAAGCCAGGGGACCCGGTGGTAAATGTCAGCATAGGGGAGAAGGCGCTCTCCCTTCAGCCCCTCCCCAGCTCAGGGCGCCATTCCATTGCTCCTTCCTCACCCTCCGCCCCCTCTGAGACTCACGAGAGACATTTTCTGCATTGAGGTCTCCGGGAACACTGGGTTCAGTCTCCCTGTATACCTCTCCTAAGGGCCAGGTTATACAGCACTATATCCTACCAGCCACTGCGGTCTGTGTAGTTGATTTTAGTGCTCACTGCTTTTATATTATATACCCTGCATTGTATGTGCTAGCGCTGCTGTCTGTGTAGTTATACTGTATACTCTGCAGTGTGTGTGACCTGTGCTAGCGCTGCTGTCTGTGTAGTTATACTGTATACTCTGCAGTGTGTGTGACCTGTGCTAGCGCTGCTGTCTGTGTAGTTATACTGTATACCCTGCAGTGTGTGTGACCTGTGCTAGTGCTGCTCTCTGTGTAGTTATACTGTATACTCTGCAGTGTGTGTGACCTGTGCTAGTGCTGCTCTCTGTGTAGTTATACTGTATACTCTGCAGTGTATGTGACCTGTGCTAGCGCTGCTGTCTGTGTAGTTATACTGTATACCCTGCAGTGTGTGTGACGTGTGCTAACGCTGCTGTCTGTGTAGTTATACTGTATACTCTGCAGTGTGTGTGACCTGTGCTGTCTGTGTAGTTATACTGTATACCCTGCAGTGTATGTGACCTGTGCTAGCGCTGCTGTCTGTGTAGTTATACTGTATACTCTGCAGTGTGTGTGACCTGTGCTGTCTGTGTAGTTATACTGTATACCCTGCAGTGTGTGTGACCTGTGCTGCTGTCTGTGTAGTTATACTGTATACCCTGCAGTGTGTGTGACCTGTGCTAGCGCTGCTGTCTGTGTAGTTATACTGTATACCCTGCAGTGTATGTGACATGTGCTAGCGCTGCTGTCTGTGTAGTTATACTGTATACTCTGCAGTGTGTGTGACCTGTGCTAGCGCTGCTGTCTGTGTAGTTATACTGTATACTCTGCAGTGTGTGTGACGTGTGCTAGCGCTGCTGTCTGTGTAGTTATACTGTATACTCTGCAGTGTGTGTGACATGTGCTAGTGCTGCTGTCTGTGTAGTTATACTGTATACCCTGCAGTGTGTGTGACATGTGCTAGTGCTGCTGTCTGTGTAGTTATACTGTATACCCTGCAGTGTGTGTGACATGTGCTAGTGCTGCTGTCTGTGTAGTTATACTGTATACTCTGCAGTGTATGTGACCTGTGCTGTCTGTGTAGTTATACTGTATACCCTGCAGTGTGTGTGACCTGTGCTAGCGCTGCTGTCTGTGTAGTTATACTGTATACTCTGCAGTGTGTGTGACATGTGCTAGCGCTGCTGTCTGTGTAGTTATACTGTATACCCTGCAGTGTGTGTGACCTGTGCTAGCGCTGCTGTCTGTGTAGTTATACTGTATACCCTGCAGTGTGTGTGACATGTGCTAGCGCTGCTGTCTGTGTAGTTATACTGTATACCCTGCAGTGTGTGTGACATGTGCTAGCGCTGCTGTCTGTGTAGTTATACTGTATACCCTGCAGTGTGTGTGACCTGTGCTGTCTGTGTAGTTATACTGTATACCCTGCAGTGTATGTGACCTGTGCTAGTGCTGCTGTCTGTGTAGTTATACTGTATACTCTGCAGTGTGTGTGACCTGTGCTAGCGCTGCTGTCTGTGTAGTTATACTGTATACTCTGCAGTGTATGTGACCTGTGCTAGTGCTGCTGTCTGTGTAGTTATACTGTATACCCTGCAGTGTGTGTGACCTGTGCTGTCTGTGTAGTTATACTGTATACTCTGCAGTGTGTGTGACCTGTGCTAGCGCTGCTGTCTGTGTAGTTATACTGTATACTCTGCAGTGTGTGTGACCTGTGCTAGCGCTGCTGTCTGTGTAGTTATACTGTATACTCTGCAGTGTATGTGACCTGTGCTAGCGCTGCTGTCTGTGTAGTTATACTGTATACCCTGCAGTGTGTGTGACATGTGCTAGTGCTGCTGTCTGTGTAGTTATACTGTATACCCTGCAGTGTATGTGACCTGTGCTAGCGCTGCTGTCTGTGTAGTTATACTGTATACCCTGCAGTGTGTGTGACCTGTGCTAGCGCTGCTGTCTGTGTAGTTATACTGTATACTCTGCAGTGTGTGTGACATGTGCTAGTGCTGCTGTCTGTGTAGTTATACTGTATACCCTGCAGTGTATGTGACCTGTGCTAGCGCTGCTGTCTGTGTAGTTATACTGTATACCCTGCAGTGTGTGTGACCTGTGCTAGTGCTGCTGTCTGTGTAGTTATACTGTATACCCTGCAGTGTGTGTGACATGTGCTAGTGCTGCTGTCTGTGTAGTTATACTGTATACTCTGCAGTGTATGTGACCTGTGCTGTCTGTGTAGTTATACTGTATACCCTGCAGTGTGTGTGACCTGTGCTAGCGCTGCTGTCTGTGTAGTTATACTGTATACTCTGCAGTGTGTGTGACATGTGCTAGCGCTGCTGTCTGTGTAGTTATACTGTATACCCTGCAGTGTGTGTGACCTGTGCTAGCGCTGCTGTCTGTGTAGTTATACTGTATACCCTGCAGTGTGTGTGACATGTGCTAGCGCTGCTGTCTGTGTAGTTATACTGTATACCCTGCAGTGTGTGTGACCTGTGCTGTCTGTGTAGTTATACTGTATACCCTGCAGTGTATGTGACCTGTGCTAGTGCTGCTGTCTGTGTAGTTATACTGTATACCCTGCAGTGTGTGTGACCTGTGCTGTCTGTGTAGTTATACTGTATACTCTGCAGTGTGTGTGACCTGTGCTAGCGCTGCTGTCTGTGTAGTTATACTGTATACTCTGCAGTGTGTGTGACCTGTGCTAGCGCTGCTGTCTGTGTAGTTATACTGTATACTCTGCAGTGTATGTGACCTGTGCTAGCGCTGCTGTCTGTGTAGTTATACTGTATACCCTGCAGTGTGTGTGACATGTGCTAGTGCTGCTGTCTGTGTAGTTATACTGTATACCCTGCAGTGTATGTGACCTGTGCTAGCGCTGCTGTCTGTGTAGTTATACTGTATACCCTGCAGTGTATGTGACCTGTGCTAGCGCTGCTGTCTGTGTAGTTATACTGTATACCCTGCAGTGTATGTGACCTGTGCTAGCGCTGCTGTCTGTGTAGTTATACTGTATACCCTGCAGTGTATGTGACCTGTGCTAGCACTGCTGTCTGTGTAGTTATACTGTATACCCTGCAGTGTGTGTGACCTGTGCTAGCGCTGCTGTCTGTGTAGTTATACTGTATACCCTGCAGTGTATGTGACCTGTGCTAGCGCTGCTGTCTGTGTAGTTATACTGTATACCCTGCAGTGTATGTAACCTGTGCTAGTGCTGCTGTCTGTGTAGTTATACTGTATACCCTGCAGTGTGTGTGACATGTGCTAGCGCTGCTGTCTGTGTAGTTATACTGTATACCCTGCAGTGTATGTAACCTGTGCTAGCGCTGCTGTCTGTGTAGTTATACTGTATACCCTGCAGTGTGTGTGACCTGTGCTAGCGCTGCTGTCTGTGTAGTTATACTGTATACCCTGCAGTGTGTGTGACATGTGCTAGCGCTGCTGTCTGTGTAGTTATACTGTATACCCTGCAGTGTATGTGACATATGCTAGCGCTGCTGTCTGTGTAGTTATACTGTATACCCTGCAGTGTATGTAACCTGTGCTAGCGCTGCTGTCTGTGTAGTTATACTGTATACCCTGCAGTGTGTGTGACCTGTGCTAGCGCTGCTGTCTGTGTAGTTATACTGTATACCCTGCAGTGTGTGTGACCTGTGCTAGCGCTGCTGTCTGTGTAGTTATACTGTATACCCTGCAGTGTGTGTGACCTGTGCTAGCGCTGCTGTCTGTGTAGTTATACTGTATACCCTGCAGTGTGTGTGACCTGTGCTAGTGCTGCTGTCTGTGTAGTTATACTGTATACCCTGCAGTGTGTGTGACATGTGCTAGCGCTGCTGTCTGTGTAGTTATACTGTATACTCTGCAGTGTATGTGACCTGTGCTAGCGCTGCTGTCTGTGTAGTTATACTGTATACCCTGCAGTGTGTGACTTGTGCTAGCGCTGCTGTCTGTGTAGTTATACTGTATACTCTGCAGTGTGTGTGACCTGTGCTAGCGCTGCTGTCTGTGTAGTTATACTGTATACCCTGCAGTGTGTGTGACCTGTGCTAGCGCTGCTGTCTGTGTAGTTATACTGTATACTCTGCAGTGTATGTGACCTGTGCTAGCGCTGCTGTCTGTGTAGTTATACTGTATACCCTGCAGTGTGTGTGACCTGTGCTAGCGCTGCTGTCTGTGTAGTTATACTGTATACTCTGCAGTGTGTGTGACCTGTGCTAGCGCTGCTGTCTGTGTAGTTATACTGTATACTCTGCAGTGTGTGTGACATGTGCTAGTGCTGCTGTCTGTGTAGTTATACTGTATACCCTGCAGTGTGTGTGACATGTGCTAGTGCTGCTGTCTGTGTAGTTATACTGTATACCCTGCAGTGTGTGTGACATGTGCTAGTGCTGCTGTCTGTGTAGTTATACTGTATACCCTGCAGTGTGTGTGACCTGTGCTAGCGCTGCTGTCTGTGTAGTTATACTGTATACCCTGCAGTGTGTGTGACATGTGCTAGCGCTGCTGTCTGTGTAGTTATACTGTATACCCTGCAGTGTGTGTGACGTGTGCTAACGCTGCTGTCTGTGTAGTTATACTGTATACCCTGCAGTGTATGTGACCTGTGCTAGCGCTGCTGTCTGTGTAGTTATACTGTATACTCTGCAGTGTGTGTGACCTGTGCTAGCGCTGCTGTCTGTGTAGTTATACTGTATACCCTGCAGTGTGTGTGACATGTGCTAGTGCTGCTGTCTGTGTAGTTATACTGTATACTCTGCAGTGTATGTGACCTGTGCTGTCTGTGTAGTTATACTGTATACCCTGCAGTGTGTGTGACCTGTGCTAGCGCTGCTGTCTGTGTAGTTATACTGTATACTCTGCAGTGTGTGTGACATGTGCTAGCGCTGCTGTCTGTGTAGTTATACTGTATACCCTGCAGTGTGTGTGACCTGTGCTAGCGCTGCTGTCTGTGTAGTTATACTGTATACCCTGCAGTGTGTGTGACATGTGCTAGCGCTGCTGTCTGTGTAGTTATACTGTATACCCTGCAGTGTGTGTGACATGTGCTAGCGCTGCTGTCTGTGTAGTTATACTGTATACCCTGCAGTGTGTGTGACCTGTGCTGTCTGTGTAGTTATACTGTATACTCTGCAGTGTGTGTGACCTGTGCTAGCGCTGCTGTCTGTGTAGTTATACTGTATACTCTGCAGTGTGTGTGACCTGTGCTAGCGCTGCTGTCTGTGTAGTTATACTGTATACTCTGCAGTGTATGTGACCTGTGCTGTCTGTGTAGTTATACTGTATACCCTGCAGTGTATGTGACCTGTGCTAGCGCTGCTGTCTGTGTAGTTATACTGTATACCCTGCAGTGTGTGTGACATGTGCTAGTGCTGCTGTCTGTGTAGTTATACTGTATACCCTGCAGTGTATGTGACCTGTGCTAGCGCTGCTGTCTGTGTAGTTATACTGTATACCCTGCAGTGTATGTGACCTGTGCTAGCGCTGCTGTCTGTGTAGTTATACTGTATACCCTGCAGTGTGTGTGACCTGTGCTAGCGCTGCTGTCTGTGTAGTTATACTGTATACCCTGCAGTGTATGTGACCTGTGCTAGCGCTGCTGTCTGTGTAGTTATACTGTATACCCTGCAGTGTGTGTGACATGTGCTAGCGCTGCTGTCTGTGTAGTTATACTGTATACCCTGCAGTGTATGTAACCTGTGCTAGCGCTGCTGTCTGTGTAGTTATACTGTATACCCTGCAGTGTGTGTGACCTGTGCTAGCGCTGCTGTCTGTGTAGTTATACTGTATACCCTGCAGTGTGTGTGACCTGTGCTAGTGCTGCTGTCTGTGTAGTTATACTGTATACCCTGCAGTGTGTGTGACATGTGCTAGCGCTGCTGTCTGTGTAGTTATACTGTATACTCTGCAGTGTATGTGACCTGTGCTAGCGCTGCTGTCTGTGTAGTTATACTGTATACCCTGCAGTGTGTGACTTGTGCTAGCGCTGCTGTCTGTGTAGTTATACTGTATACTCTGCAGTGTGTGTGACCTGTGTTAGCGCTGCTGTCTGTGTAGTTATACTGTATACCCTGCAGTGTGTGTGACATGTGCTAGTGCTGCTGTCTGTGTAGTTATACTGTATACTCTGCAGTGTATGTGACCTGTGCTAGCGCTGCTGTCTGTGTAGTTATACTGTATACCCTGCAGTGTGTGTGACCTGTGCTAGCGCTGCTGTCTGTGTAGTTATACTGTATACTCTGCAGTGTGTGTGACCTGTGCTAGTGCTGCTGTCTGTGTAGTTATACTGTATACCCTGCAGTGTGTGTGACATGTGCTAGTGCTGCTGTCTGTGTAGTTATACTGTATACCCTGCAGTGTGTGTGACCTGTGCTAGCGCTGCTGTCTGTGTAGTTATACTGTATACCCTGCAGTGTGTGTGACGTGTGCTAACGCTGCTGTCTGTGTAGTTATACTGTATACTCTGCAGTGTGTGTGACCTGTGCTAGCGCTGCTGTCTGTGTAGTTATACTGTATACCCTGCAGTGTATGTGACATGTGCTAGTGTTGCTGTCTGTGTAGTTATACTGTATACTCTGCAGTGTATGTGACCTGTGCTGTCTGTGTAGTTATACTGTATACCCTGCAGTGTGTGTGACCTGTGCTAGCGCTGCTGTCTGTGTAGTTATACTGTATACTCTGCAGTGTGTGTGACATGTGCTAGCGCTGCTGTCTGTGTAGTTATACTGTATACCCTGCAGTGTGTGTGACCTGTGCTAGCGCTGCTGTCTGTGTAGTTATACTGTATACCCTGCAGTGTGTGTGACATGTGCTAGCGCTGCTGTCTGTGTAGTTATACTGTATACTCTGCAGTGTGTGTGACCTGTGCTAGTGCTGCTGTCTGTGTAGTTATACTGTATACCCTGCAGTGTGTGTGACCTGTGCTGTCTGTGTAGTTATACTGTATACTCTGCAGTGTATGTGACATGTGCTAGCACTGCTGTCTGTGTAGTTATATTGTATATTCTGCATTTGTATGTGACCTGTGCTAGCGCTGCTGTCTGTGTAGTTATACTGTATACCCTGCAGTGTATGTGACCTGTGCTAGTGCTGCTGTCTGTGTAGTTATACTGTATACTCTGCAGTGTGTGTGACCTGTGCTAGCGCTGCTGTCTGTGTAGTTATACTGTATACTCTGCAGTGTATGTGACCTGTGCTGTCTGTGTAGTTATACTGTATACCCTGCAGTGTGTGTGACCTGTGCTAGCGCTGCTGTCTGTGTAGTTATACTGTATACCCTGCAGTGTATGTGACCTGTGCTAGCGCTGCTGTCTGTGTAGTTATACTGTATACCCTGCAGTGTGTGTGACATGTGCTAGTGCTGCTGTCTGTGTAGTTATACTGTATACCCTGCAGTGTATGTGACCTGTGCTAGCGCTGCTGTCTGTGTAGTTATACTGTATACCCTGCAGTGTATGTGACCTGTGCTAGCGCTGCTGTCTGTGTAGTTATACTGTATACCCTGCAGTGTGTGTGACCTGTGCTAGCGCTGCTGTCTGTGTAGTTATACTGTATACCCTGCAGTGTATGTGACCTGTGCTAGCGCTGCTGTCTGTGTAGTTATACTGTATACCCTGCAGTGTGTGTGACATGTGCTAGCGCTGCTGTCTGTGTAGTTATACTGTATACCCTGCAGTGTATGTAACCTGTGCTAGCGCTGCTGTCTGTGTAGTTATACTGTATACCCTGCAGTGTGTGTGACCTGTGCTAGCGCTGCTGTCTGTGTAGTTATACTGTATACCCTGCAGTGTGTGTGACCTGTGCTAGCGCTGCTGTCTGTGTAGTTATACTGTATACCCTGCAGTGTGTGTGACCTGTGCTAGCGCTGCTGTCTGTGTAGTTATACTGTATACCCTGCAGTGTGTGTGACCTGTGCTAGTGCTGCTGTCTGTGTAGTTATACTGTATACCCTGCAGTGTGTGTGACATGTGCTAGCGCTGCTGTCTGTGTAGTTATACTGTATACTCTGCAGTGTATGTGACCTGTGCTAGCGCTGCTGTCTGTGTAGTTATACTGTATACCCTGCAGTGTGTGACTTGTGCTAGCGCTGCTGTCTGTGTAGTTATACTGTATACTCTGCAGTGTGTGTGACCTGTGCTAGCGCTGCTGTCTGTGTAGTTATACTGTATACCCTGCAGTGTGTGTGACCTGTGCTAGCGCTGCTGTCTGTGTAGTTATACTGTATACTCTGCAGTGTATGTGACCTGTGCTAGCGCTGCTGTCTGTGTAGTTATACTGTATACCCTGCAGTGTGTGTGACCTGTGCTAGCGCTGCTGTCTGTGTAGTTATACTGTATACCCTGCAGTGTGTGTGACATGTGCTAGCGCTGCTGTCTGTGTAGTTATACTGTATACCCTGCAGTGTGTGTGACCTGTGCTAGCGCTGCTGTCTGTGTAGTTATACTGTATACTCTGCAGTGTATGTGACCTGTGCTAGCGCTGCTGTCTGTGTAGTTATACTGTATACTCTGCAGTGTATGTGACCTGTGCTAGCGCTGCTGTCTGTGTAGTTATACTGTATACTCTGCAGTGTATGTGCCCTGTGCTAGCGCTGCTGTCTGTGTAGTTATACTGTATACCCTGCAGTGTGTGTGACCTGTGCTAGCGCTGCTGTCTGTGTAGTTATACTGTATACTCTGCAGTGTATGTGACCTGTGCTAGCGCTGCTGTCTGTGTAGTTATACTGTATACCCTGCAGTGTGTGACTTGTGCTAGCGCTGCTGTCTGTGTAGTTATACTGTATACTCTGCAGTGTGTGTGACCTGTGCTAGCGCTGCTGTCTGTGTAGTTATACTGTATACTCTGCAGTGTGTGTGACCTGTGCTAGCGCTGCTGTCTGTGTAGTTATACTGTATACTCTGCAGTGTATGTGACCTGTGCTAGCGCTGCTGTCTGTGTAGTTATACTGTATACCCTGCAGTGTGTGTGACCTGAGCTACCGCTGCTGTCTGTGTAGTTATAATGTATACCCTGCAGTGTGTGTGACCTGTGCTAGCGCTGCTGTCTGTGTAGTTATACTGTATACCCTGCAGTGTGTGTGACCTGTGCTAGCGCTGCTGTCTGTGTAGTTATACTGTATACCCTGCAGTGTGTGTGACATGTGCTAGCGCTGCTGTCTGTGTAGTTATACTGTATACTCTGCAGTGTGTGTGTGACATGTGCTAGCGCTGCTGTCTGTGTAGTTATACTGTATACCCTGCAGTGTGTGTGACATGTGCTAGCGTTGCTGTCTGTGTAGTTATACTGTATACTCTGCAGTGTATGTGACCTGTGCTAGCGCTGCTGTCTGTGTAGTTATACTGTATACCCTGCAGTGTGTGTGACATGTGCTAGCGCTGCTGTCTGTGTAGTTATACTGTATACCCTGCAGTGTATGTGATCTGTGCTGTCTGTGTAGTTATACTGTATACCCTGCAGTGTGTGTGACATGTGCTAGCGCTGCTGTCTGTGTAGTTATACTGTATACCCTGCAGTGTGTGTGACATGTGCTAGCGCTGCTGTCTGTGTAGTTATACTGTATACCCTGCAGTGTATGTGATCTGTGCTGTCTGTGTATTTATACTGTATACCCTGCAGTGTGTGTGACATGTGCTAGCGTTGCTGTCTGTGTAGTTATACTGTATATTCTGCAGTGTGTGTGACCTGTGCTAGCGCTGCTGTCTGTGTAGTTATACTGTATACCCTGCAGTGTGTGTGACCTGTGCTAGCGCTGCTGTCTGTGTAGTTATACTGTATACTCTGCAGTGTGTGTGACATGTGCTAGCGCTGCTGTCTGTGTAGTTATACTGTATACCCTGCAGTGTGTGTGACATGTGCTAGCGTTGCTGTCTGTGTAGTTATACTGTATATTCTGCAGTGTATGTGACCTGTGCTAGCGCTGCTGTCTGTGTAGTTATACTGTATACCCTGCAGTGTGTGTGACCTGTGCTAGCGCTGCTGTCTGTGTAGTTATACTGTATACCCTGCAGTGTGTGTGACCTGTGCTAGCGCTGCTGTCTGTGTAGTTATACTGTATACCCTGCAGTGTGTGTGACCTGTACTAGCGCTGCTGTCTGTGTAGTTATACTGTATACTCTGCAGTGTGTGTGACCTGTACTAGCGCTGCTGTCTGTGTAGTTATACTGTATACTCTGCAGTGTGTGTGACCTGTGCTAGCGCTGCTGTCTGTGTAGTTATACTGTATACCCTGCAGTGTATGTGACATGTGCTAGTGTTGCTGTCTGTGTAGTTATACTGTATACTCTGCAGTGTATGTGACCTGTGCTGTCTGTGTAGTTATACTGTATACCCTGCAGTGTGTGACTTGTGCTAGCGCTGCTGTCTGTGTAGTTATACTGTATACTCTGCAGTGTGTGTGACCTGTGCTAGCGCTGCTGTCTGTGTAGTTATACTGTATACTCTGCAGTGTGTGTGACCTGTGCTAGCGCTGCTGTCTGTGTAGTTATACTGTATACCCTGCAGTGTATGTGACCTGTGCTAGCGCTGCTGTCTGTGTAGTTATACTGTATACCCTGCAGTGTGTGACATGTGCTAGTGCTGCTGTCTGTGTAGTTATACTGTATACCCTGCAGTGTGTGTGACATGTGCTAGCGCTGCTGTCTGTGTAGTTATACTGTATACCCTGCAGTGTGTGTGACATGTGCTAGTGCTGCTGTCTGTGTAGTTATACTGTATACCCTGCAGTGTATGTGATCTGTGCTGTCTGTGTAGTTATACTGTATACCCTGCAGTGTGTGTGACATGTGCTAGCGCTGCTGTCTGTGTAGTTATACTGTATACCCTGCAGTGTGTGTGACCTGTGCTAGCGCTGCTGTCTGTGTAGTTATACTGTATACCCTGCAGTGTATGTGACTTGTGCTGCTGTCTGTGTAGTTATACTGTATACCCTGCAGTGTGTGTGACCTGTGCTAGCGCTGCTGTCTGTGTAGTTATACTGTATACCCTGCAGTGTGTGTGACCTGTGCTAGCGCTGCTGTCTGTGTAGTTATACTGTATACCCTGCAGTGTATGTGACTTGTGCTGCTGTCTGTGTAGTTATACTGTATACCCTGCAGTGTGTGTGACCTGTGCTAGCGCTGCTGTCTGTGTAGTTATACTGTATACCCTGCAGTGTGTGTGACCTGTGCTAGCGCTGCTGTCTGTGTAGTTATACTGTATACTCTGCAGTGTGTGTGACCTGTGCTAGCGCTGCTGTCTGTGTAGTTATACTGTATACCCTGCAGTGTGTGTGACGTGTGCTAACGCTGCTGTCTGTGTAGTTATACTGTATACTCTGCAGTGTATGTGACTTGTGCTGCTGTCTGTGTAGTTATACTGTATACCCTGCAGTGTGTGTGACCTGTGCTAGCGCTGCTGTCTGTGTAGTTATACTGTATACTCTGCAGTGTATGTGACTTGTGCTGCTGTCTGTGTAGTTATACTGTATACCCTGCAGTGTGTGTGACATGTGCTAGTGCTGCTGTCTGTGTAGTTATACTGTATACTCTGCAGTGTGTGTGACCTGTGCTAGCGCTGCTGTCTGTGTAGTTATACTGTATACTCTGCAGTGTGTGTGACATGTGCTAGCGCTGCTGTCTGTGTAGTTATACTGTATACTCTGCAGTGTGTGTGACCTGTGCTAGCGCTGCTGTCTGTGTAGTTATACTGTATACCCTGCAGTGTGTGTGACCTGTGCTAGAGCTGCTGTCTGTGTAATTATACTGTATACCCTGCAGTGTGTGTGACCTGTGCTAGAGCTGCTGTCTGTGTAGTTATACTGTATACCCTGCAGTGTATGTGACCTGTGCTAGTGCTGCTGTCTGTGTAGTTATACTGTATACCCTGCAGTGTGTGTGACCTGTGCTAGCGCTGCTGTCTGTGTAGTTATACTGTATACCCTGCAGTGTGTGTGACCTGTGCTAGCGCTGCTGTCTGTGTAGTTATACTGTATACCCTGCAGTGTGTGTGACCTGTGCTAGCGCTGCTGTCTGTGTAGTTATACTGTATACCCTGCAGTGTGTGTGACCTGTGCTAGCGCTGCTGTCTGTGTAGTTATACTGTATACTCTGCAGTGTATGTGACTTGTGCTGCTGTCTGTGTAGTTATACTGTATACCCTGCAGTGTGTGTGACCTGTGCTAGAGCTGCTGTCTGTGTAGTTATACTGTATACTCTGCAGTGTGTGTGACCTGTGCTAGCGCTGCTGTCTGTGTAGTTATACTGTATACCCTGCAGTGTGTGTGACCTGTGCTAGCACTGCTGTCTGTGTAGTTATACTGTATACCCTGCAGTGTGTGTGACCTGTGCTGTCTGTGTAGTTATACTGTATACTCTGCAGTGTGTGTGACATGTGCTAGCGCTGCTGTCTGTGTAGTTATACTGTATACTCTGCAGTGTGTGTGACCTGTGCTAGCGCTGCTGTCTGTGTAGTTATACTGTATACCCTGCAGTGTGTGTGACCTGTGCTAGCGCTGCTGTCTGTGTAGTTATACTGTATACCCTGCAGTGTGTGTGACATGTGCTAGCGCTGCTGTCTGTGTAGTTATACTGTATACTCTGCAGTGTATGTGACCTGTGCTAGCGCTGCTGTCTGTGTAGTTATACTGTATACCCTGCAGTGTGTGTGACCTGTGCTAGCGCTGCTGTCTGTGTAGTTATACTGTATACCCTGCAGTGTGTGTGACCTGTGCTGTCTGTGTAGTTATACTGTATACCCTGCAGTGTATGTGACCTGTGCTAGCGCTGCTGTCTGTGTAGTTATACTGTATACCCTGCAGTGTGTGTGACCTGTGCTAGCGCTGCTGTCTGTGTAGTTATACTGTATACCCTGCAGTGTGTGTGACATGTGCTAGCGCTGCTGTCTGTGTAGTTATACTGTATACCCTGCAGTGTGTGTGACCTGTGCTAGAGTTGCTGTCTGTGTAGTTATACTGTATACCCTGCAGTGTGTGTGACATGTGCTAGCGCTGCTGTCTGTGTAGTTATACTGTATACCCTGCAGTGTGTGTGACCTGTGCTAGAGTTGCTGTCTGTGTAGTTATACTGTATACCCTGCAGTGTGTGTGACATGTGCTAGCGCTGCTGTCTGTGTAGTTATACTGTATACCCTGCAGTGTGTGTGACCTGTGCTAGCGTTGCTGTCTGTGTAGTTATACTGTATATTCTGCAGTGTATGTGACGTGTGCTAGCGCTGGTGTCTGTGTAGTTATACTGTATACCCTGCAGTGTGTGTGACCTGTGCTAGCGCTGGTGTCTGTGTAGTTATACTGTATACCCTGCAGTGTGTGTGACCTGTGCTAGCGCTGCTGTCTGTGTAGTTATACTGTATACCCTGCAGTGTGTGTGACCTGTGCTAGCGCTGCTGTCTGTGTAGTTATACTGTATACCCTGCAGTGTGTGTGACCTGTGCTAGCGCTGCTGTCTGTGTAGTTATACTGTATACCCTGCAGTGTGTGTGACCTGTACTAGCGCTGCTGTCTGTGTAGTTATACTGTATACCCTGCAGTGTGTGTGACCTGTGCTAGCGCTGCTGTCTGTGTAGTTATACTGTATACCCTGCAGTGTATGTGACCTGTGCTAGTGCTGCTGTCTGTGTAGTTATACTGTATACCCTGCAGTGTATGTGACCTGTGCTAGCGCTGCTGTCTGTGTAGTTATACTGTATACTCTGCAGTGTGTGTGACATGTGCTAGCGCTGCTGTCTGTGTAGTTATACTGTATACTCTGCAGTGTGTGTGACCTGTACTAGCGCTGCTGTCTGTGTAGTTATACTGTATACTCTGCAGTGTATGTGACCTGTGCTGTCTGTGTAGTTATACTGTATACCCTGCAGTGTATGTGACCTGTGCTGTCTGTGTAGTTATACTGTATACCCTGCAGTGTATGTGACCTGTGCTAGCGCTGCTGTCTGTGTAGTTATACTGTATACCGTGCAGTGTGTGTGACCTGTGCTAGCGCTGCTGTCTGTGTAGTTATACTGTATACCCTGCAGTGTATGTGACCTGTGCTAGTGCTGCTGTCTGTGTAGTTATACTGTATACCCTGCAGTGTATGTGACCTGTGCTAGCGCTGCTGTCTGTGTAGTTATACTGTATACCCTGCAGTGTGTGTGACATGTGCTAGCGCTGCTGTCTGTGTAGTTATACTGTATACTCTGCAGTGTGTGTGACCTGTACTAGCGCTGCTGTCTGTGTAGTTATACTGTATACCCTGCAGTGTATGTGACCTGTGCTAGTGCTGCTGTCTGTGTAGTTATACTGTATACCCTGCAGTGTATGTGACCTGTGCTAGCGCTGCTGTCTGTGTAGTTATACTGTATACTCTGCAGTGTGTGTGACATGTGCTAGCGCTGCTGTCTGTGTAGTTATACTGTATACTCTGCAGTGTGTGTGACCTGTACTAGCGCTGCTGTCTGTGTAGTTATACTGTATACTCTGCAGTGTATGTGACCTGTGCTGTCTGTGTAGTTATACTGTATACCCTGCAGTGTATGTGACCTGTGCTGTCTGTGTAGTTATACTGTATACCCTGCAGTGTATGTGACCTGTGCTAGCGCTGCTGTCTGTGTAGTTATACTGTATACCCTGCAGTGTGTGTGACCTGTGCTAGTGCTGCTGTCTGTGTAGTTATACTGTATACCCTGCAGTGTGTGTGACCTGTGCTAGTGCTGCTGTCTGTGTAGTTATACTGTATACCCTGCAGTGTGTGTGACCTGTGCTAGCGCTGCTGTCTGTGTAGTTATACTGTATACTCTGCAGTGTGTGTGACCTGTGCTAGCGCTGCTGTCTGTGTAGTTATACTGTATACCCTGCAGTGTGTGTGACCTGTGCTAGCGCTGCTGTCTGTGTAGTTATACTGTATACCCTGCAGTGTGTGTGACCTGTGCTAGCGCTGCTGTCTGTGTAGTTATACTGTATACTCTGCAGTGTATGTGACTTGTGCTGCTGTCTGTGTAGTTATACTGTATACTCTGCAGTGTATGTGACTTGTGCTGCTGTCTGTGTAGTTATACTGTATACTCTGCAGTGTATGTGACTTGTGCTGCTGTCTGTGTAGTTATACTGTATACTCTGCAGTGTATGTGACCTGTGCTAGCGCTGCTGTCTGTGTAGTTATACTGTATACTCTGCAGTGTGTGTGACCTGTGCTAGCGCTGCTGTCTGTGTAGTTATACTGTATACTCTGCAGTGTGTGTGACCTGTGCTAGTGCTGCTGTCTGTGTAGTTATACTGTATACCCTGCAGTGTGTGTGACCTGTGCTAGCGCTGCTGTCTGTGTAGTTATACTGTATACCCTGCAGTGTATGTGACCTGTGCTAGTGCTGCTGTCTGTGTAGTTATACTGTATACTCTGCAGTGTGTGTGACCTGTGCTAGTGCTGCTGTCTGTGTAGTTATACTGTATACCCTGCAGTGTGTGTGACCTGTGCTAGCGCTGCTGTCTGTGTAGTTATACTGTATACTCTGCAGTGTGTGTGACATGTGCTAGCGCTGCTGTCTGTGTAGTTATACTGTATACTCTGCAGTGTGTGTGACCTGTGCTAGCGCTGCTGTCTGTGTAGTTATACTGTATACCCTGCAGTGTGTGTGACCTGTGCTAGCGCTGCTGTCTGTGTAGTTATACTGTATACCCTGCAGTGTGTGTGACATGTGCTAGCGCTGCTGTCTGTGTAGTTCTACTGTATACCCTGCAGTGTGTGTGACCTGTGCTAGCGCTGCTGTCTGTGTAGTTATACTGTATACTCTGCAGTGTATGTGACCTGTGCTAGCGCTGCTGTCTGTGTAGTTATACTGTATACCCTGCAGTGTGTGTGACCTGTGCTAGCGCTGCTGTCTGTGTAGTTCTACTGTATACTCTGCAGTGTATGTGACCTGTGCTAGCGCTGCTGTCTGTGTAGTTATACTGTATACCCTGCAGTGTGTGTGACCTGTGCTGTCTGTGTAGTTATACTGTATACCCTGCAGTGTATGTGACCTGTGCTAGCGCTGCTGTCTGTGTAGTTATACTGTATACCCTGCAGTGTGTGTGACCTGTGCTAGCGCTGCTGTCTGTGTAGTTATACTGTATACTCTGCAGTGTATGTGACCTGTGCTAGCGCTGCTGTCTGTGTAGTTATACTGTATACCCTGCAGTGTGTGTGACCTGTGCTAGCGCTGCTGTCTGTGTAGTTATACTGTATACCCTGCAGTGTGTGTGACCTGTGCTGCTGTCTGTGTAGTTATACTGTATACCCTGCAGTGTGTGTGACTTGTGCTAGCGCTGCTGTCTGTGTAGTTATACTGTATACCCTGCAGTGTGTGTGACCTGTGCTAGCGCTGCTGTCTGTGTAGTTATACTGTATACTCTGCAGTGTATGTGACTTGTGCTAGCGCTGCTGTCTGTGTAGTTATACTGTATACCCTGCAGTGTGTGTGACCTGTGCTAGCGCTGCTGTCTGTGTAGTTATACTGTATACTCTGCAGTGTGTGTGACCTGTGCTAGCGCTGCTGTCTGTGTAGTTCTACTGTATACTCTGCAGTGTGTGTGACCTGTGCTAGTGCTGCTGTCTGTGTAGTTATACTGTATACCCTGCAGTGTATGTGACCTGTGCTAGTGCTGTCTGTGTAGTTATACTGTATACCCTGCAGTGTGTGTGACCTGTGCTAGCGCTGCTGTCTGTGTAGTTATACTGTATACCCTGCAGTGTGTGTGACATGTGCTAGCGCTGCTGTCTGTGTAGTTATACTGTATACCCTGCAGTGTGTGTGACATGTGCTAGCGCTGCTGTCTGTGTAGTTATACTGTATACCCTGCAGTGTGTGTGACCTGTGCTAGCGCTGCTGTCTGTGTAGTTATACTGTATACCCTGCAGTGTATGTGACATGTGCTAGCGCTGCTGTCTGTGTAGTTATACTGTATACCCTGCAGTGTGTGTGACCTGTGCTAGAGTTGCTGTCTGTGTAGTTATACTGTATACCCTGCAGTGTGTGTGACGTGTGCTAGCGCTGCTGTCTGTGTAGTTATACTGTATACCCTGCAGTGTGTGTGACATGTGCTAGTGCTGCTGTCTGTGTAGTTATACTGTATACCCTGCAGTGTGTGTGACGTGTGCTAGCGCTGCTGTCTGTGTAGTTATACTGTATACTCTGCAGTGTGTGTGACATGTGCTAGCGCTGCTGTCTGTGTAGTTATACTGTATACCCTGCAGTGTGTGTGACATGTGCTAGCGCTGCTGTCTGTGTAGTTATACTGTATACCCTGCAGTGTGTGTGACATGTGCTAGCGCTGCTGTCTGTGTAGTTATACTGTATACCCTGCAGTGTGTGTGACGTGTGCTAGCGCTGCTGTCTGTGTAGTTATACTGTATACCCTGCAGTGTATGTGACATGTGCTAGCGCTGCTGTCTGTGTAGTTATACTGTATACTCTGCAGTGTGTGTGACCTGTGCTGTCTGTGTAGTTATACTGTATACTCTGCAGTGTATGTGACCTGTGCTAGCGCTGCTGTCTGTGTAGTTATACTGTATACCCTGCAGTGTGTGTGACCTGTGCTAGCGCTGCTGTCTGTGTAGTTATACTGTATACCCTGCAGTGTATGTGACCTGTGCTAGCGCTGCTGTCTGTGTAGTTATACTGTATACCCTGCAGTGTATGTGACATGTGCTAGCGCTGCTGTCTGTGTAGTTATACTGTATACTCTGCAGTGTATGTGACCTGTGCTAGCGCTGCTGTCTGTGTAGTTATACTGTATACCCTGCAGTGTATGTGACATGTGCTAGCGCTGCTCTCTGTGTAGTTATACTGTATACCCTGCAGTGTGTGTGACATGTGCTAGCACTGCTGTCTGTGTAGTTATACTGTATACTCTGCAGTGTGTGTGACATGTGCTAGCGCTGCTGTCTGTGTAGTTATACTGTATACTCTGCAGTGTATGTGACCTGTGCTAGCGCTGCTCTCTGTGTAGTTATACTGTATACCCTGCAGTGTGTGTGACATGTGCTAGCGCTGCTGTCTGTGTAGTTATACTGTATACCCTGCAGTGTGTGTGACCTGTGCTAGCGCTGCTGTCTGTGTAGTTATATTGTTTATTCTGCATTGTATGTGACGTGTACTAACGCTGCTGTATGTATTCCTATTATACCTTTACCTTTATTCTACTATAACTCTGGCATACAAAGTTATAGGGGGCTCATTGTACCTCACATCTCCCTATATTTGTGAGGGCTAACACATACTATATATCGCTGTCGCACACTACACTGTGCCATATTACGCATACATCTGGGTTGCTCACTGCACTGTGTCAGATTGTGTGCCATAATTACCCTTGCAGCTGTGTCTTGCAGAGGTAACAATAACAAGCAGCGTGATGCTCCCACTCTGGTGTCCTGTAAGTGCTGCTCAGCTTCAGAGGACCTCATTCAGGATGGTCCTTGTGCATCTTGTTATACTGCCCCAGGCACATCAGCCCCGGGGTTCTCTCCTCAGGACCCCCCCTCCTGGCTACCTTTTCACAGGTGCTGGCAATAATTGCGGACCACCTAGTGGTCCCTGTGGTAGCCCCCCCTATGGGATGGCCACAGCAGGTACTCCCTGCAAATCCTTTGCCTCCCCCATGGATAGACGGACTTTGTACCTCAGTGCAGAGTCTGGCGGATTTTACAAATGCTGCAAAAGGAGAGACCCTTACCCAGTATCCCTACTAAGCGTGCAGAGTTATCTTCCCAGTCCTCCCAGCTATCAGATTCTGATGTATCATCTGGGGAGGCAGGAGACGCAGACCTCTCTCACTCTGACTCCCCATCGGGAGACGAGGAGCCCCCCTCTAAATTGAATATACCTGCACTTGTCAGAGCTCGAAAATCTATTCTCCAAATAGAAGAGACAGAACCGGCTCCTAAGGCAAATGAGCCCCTATTTAAACGACAAAGGGTAGTTTTGCCAGTTGTAACCGGACGCCTTTCGCCTAGGCCGTCACTGGTCACGGGTTAGCGCTTTTGGACTCCCACTCACCGTCAGTGACCGCCTGTCACTGACTCCGCCCACTGTGCCGTGGGTTTTTAACGATGCTGCCACCACCAAACTCTACCATCGGCGTTTGGAACCGCTTTTTACGTACCATCAGGCTCCTACATCGACACCTGGAACCGCTTCTGCTGCGTATGCGTTTGACTAACTGTGGACACACCTCCTGTTTGGTGTCGGCTGTTCCCACCTGATCCCTCGCAATGGACCAGATCTGCACGGTAGCTGGCAGAGGGCTTGAACTTGGAGACACGGAGCTCTAACCCAGAACAGCAGGAGAACGGAATAGCGTTTTGTGCAATTCTGTTGGTCGCAGGATACAGATGTAATAGAATTTGAAGGCAAAGATGTTTATTGCTCTCAGTCTTAAAAAAGACCCTCCCTTCAGATTGAAGGGGAATAATCAGCATACATAAGAGGTTACAGCAATTCTTCTCCACACAGGATTCACAAGGATGTACTACATACAGGAATCTTATCAGCAGCTCTTCTCCTCATAGAAGTTACAGGGTTGTACACATACAGGGCTCACAGTCCCTCTTTTTATGTCACTCTTACACACAACATCACAGGGGGGCAAATCCACCCTGTGCTCCTTCCAGCCAATCATTCTAGCTCAGAAAACATAAATTAACAACATATTACATTTCAAAGGAGTCACTCCATATCCTCCCTCCTAATCCACCATCCAAACTTTATACACAAACTGATTTATCATACATTATACTGTCTTCTAAAATGTTGATATAACCTTTTACAGAAAATAGTAAATGACATTCATCAATCAGTTTGGCATTTCCAACCTTAACACATTCAGTGACATATAAAAGGTTCCTAAAAACAGATTGTCTTTTCAAAGGAAGTTCTGTACATGAAGTTTTTTGCTATATGACACCATTCACACCTTTACACAGAGAACTTCCAGTCATTCCTATTCATCAGACCTCCTGCTAAGGGAATGACAATTAGCATCTAGTTTCTGCAACAATCATGACAAAACAAATTTTTCCCCCAGAAATGCACACACTCAGGAGATAGTCTCAGGCCTTTTGACTTAAATGTTACAGCCTTCTAAAACAAAACAACTTATGCATTCCTTATAAGTGCATTTTCTCTACAAAATATACATTTAAACCATATAGTGCATAGCCTATTAAATATACGTTGCTTCATGCACTTATGCATTGCAGATCAGCTGCAGTGCATTACAGCAATACATATATACTTTAATACAGTTTATTATAAACCATGTGCAGTGTGCCTTTACACTGTCCTTTTAAAAATGGCGCAATGGCATGAGGGTTAATCCCCTCAATGCCTTGATATCCATTTTAATCACGTGTGGTCGGCCTCCGGCCACACCAGTGTTTCCTCACTCTGACCAGCTATCTGATCACATGTGTGACACATGGAATATACATAGTAACAGATTTCAGCTGCCTAAACGTTTAGGTTCCTTTTACCCTCTTCCCGCTACTGATTGCACTAATGGGAAGTTCCCCAGCAGTGGATTCCCACGTGACACATCTAGGTAAGAACGCTCCGTTACCTATCCATACTGCAACCTCCTTAGGGGAGACTACGGATAGAAGGATAGAAGCTTGTCTGAAATGTATTACTCGTCCTGCCAGGGCTACGGCCTGGGTGGCAAAAGCCATTGAGAGTTGGGCAGAGGCCCTAGAAGAGACCTTTCCCTCTGATGCTTCGAGAGAACAGCTGTCATAGAGATGCAGCCTCCTATTTGGGTGAAGCAGCTCTTGATACGGCTCTCCTAGCCTCCAAGGCATCTGCCATTTCCGTAGTAGCCCGCCGTATAGTTTGGCTCCGCTCATGGAAGGCAGATTCGGTCTCTAAAAAGGCTCTGGAGTCTCTGCCTTATTCTGGAGATATCCTGTTTGGCCCAGAATTAGACAAATTTGTGACTACCTTGGTAGCTTCCAAGACGGCGTTTCTGCCCGCTCCATATAATGCCAAGCCTCATATGTCATCCTTTCGTCCTCAAGGAAAAGCTAAAGGTCAGTCCTTTCCAAGGCATCAGGAACCAACTAAGGCCTCCAAGCCTAGGACCAAATAGACCTGGGCAACTAGACTCCACCTACCAAATCTGAGGACAAGCCGACTTCTTCAGTTCGCCCAGTTATGGCATCAGACCACATCAGACGCCTGGGTAAGAGAAGTGGTCTCCCATGGATATGCCCTATACTTCCTGAGGCGTCCCCCCCAGCAGTTCTTTTGCACAGGACCTCCATCGGACCCAAGCAAGGCCCTGCTGCTCCAAAAGGCCATTCAGTCTCTGAACAAGTTTATCAGGGTGCCCAGGTTTCGTATGGAAACCCTCCGCTCTATTATCCTAGCTATGGAGCCTGGGGACTTTATGGTGTCTCTGGACATTCAGGACGCTTACCTACATGTACCCATAGCGCCTTCTCATCAACAATATCTCCGGTCTGCTATACTACAATACTAGAACATGGACCTAGAGCAAGGGCACTTCTGCGTGCTCCGGCCTGAAAAGTGGGCGTCTTTGAACGTCCCCTTATCGTCACTCTAGGGGGTGTGCCCGGCACTTCCGGACATTTCGTGCAGTCCCCAAGCGCTGCAGTCACTCTGAATGGATTCCAGGCGTAGTCAGACAGCAATGGCAGAAGTGTCCCGCATTCTCACATGGGCCGAACACCATCTCCACAGTGTTCATCCCAGGAATTCTCTATTGGGAAACGGATTTCCTCAGCCATCACGACGTGCTTGCAGGAGAGTGGTCTCTACATCCAGAAGTTTTTCAACTCCTGGTGGACAAATGGGCTCTACCGAATGTGGACCTCATGGCCTCAAGACACAACCACAAACTTCCAGTGTATGGAGCCAGGACAAAGGATCCCAACGCGGCCTTCGTCTACGCATTATCTAAAAAGTGGACCTTCCATTTGGTTTACCTCTTCCCTCCAATATCCCTTCCTCTGGTTCTTTGGAAGTTCAAACAGGAAGGGGGCACAGTCCTGTTGGTAGATCCAGCTTGGCCCAGACGCCATTGTCTCAGGGTCCCTGTCTACATTTGGAGCTGGCCTGTCTGTCTTTAACGACTTTGCTTTTGAGACATCCCTCCTAAGGGCTAAGGGATATTTTAGCTTTGTTTTCCAGACCTTTGTCCCTTCTGTGGCTCCATGGGATTTGTCAGTGGTTCTCCACGCACTTAAGCAACCTCCATTTTAACCCCTGGAATCGATAGATGTCAAGTGGTTCACTACAAAGACTGTTTTTTCTGACTATAGCATCTGCCCGTAGGGTATCGGATTTAGGGGCACTTTCATGTTGCTCCCCCTTTTTGATCTTTCATCAGGACAGGACTGTTCTTAGAACTCGCCCAGGCTTCCTTCCCAAGGTGGTTTCTCATTTCCACCTTAATGAGGATATTGTGGTTCCAGCCTTTCAATCACCAGACCTCTCGGCAGGTGAGGCCTCTTTTGAATGTGGTCCGTGCTCTGAAGATCTACTAGTTCCATCAGGAAATCTGACTCCCTCTTCATCCTATATGGATTCCATAAGAAGGGATGGCAGCTAACAAACACTCTGGCCAGATGGATCTGCATGACTATCTCATAGGCTTACATGCAGACTGGCCTTTCTGTGCCGGCTACAGTAACTGCTTATTCTACTCGCTCTGTGGGTCCCTCGTGGGCAGTTCGATGTGGAGCCTCAGCTGAACAACTATGCAAGGCAGCCTTAGTATTCTGTCCATACCTTTCTTAGGTTCTATGCCGTTAATACATTTGTCTCTCAGGACGCTTCCTTCGGGCGCTGGTTTCTCCTCTCCGCTCAGGAGTGTCCCCACCCTTAAACAACTACTTTGGGACATCCCCATTGTCTCCCTGTGGAACCCTATGGACCCTGAAGAAGAAAAGGAGAGTTATGGTAAAACTTACCCTTGTTATCGCTCTTTCTTCAAAGACCATAGGATCCACAGGGCACCCGCCCTGACTCATCTGGCTTCTATGGGCTTATTCTCTTGGTCACCGGTTTCCTTCCCTGTATGAGAGTGTGATTCCTCAGTGTCCCAGTCCTCCTTCTCTCCTGTCCTGCTCCTGCCTTGGGGTTGTTAACAAAACTGAGTTGCCCTCAGGCTGTGGGCGGGGTATAGGGGGTAAGGACCGGAGCTTCCTGGGATTGGAAAGCTTTGCTGTTGGTGTCCGGTCCTCCTACACCCCAGTGTCTCCCTGTGGATCCTATGGACTTCGAAGAGAGAGAGTTAACAAGGGTAAGTTTTACCATAACTCCTTTTTCCAATAAATTAGTATAGCATTAAGTTTTAAAGAATCTATGGTCCCTAGTGCACTATACTGTGAGAACGCACTTTTTTGTTTGCACTGTGTGACCCAAATGAATTAGCCTGCGTATTGCCGTCACTGGTGCCATTTCCACAGTTCAGCTGCTGTTGCAGCTTTAAATCTAATGGCTAAATAACCAAAATCGTGCTGGTGACTTTGGGTCACAGGCCTGAGAATCAAGAAAGGTTTAAAAACACCAGTTGCCCCAATTTATGGATTTAAAATGAATAAAAATAATAAAAAATTTATTAGCAAAATCTATAAAAGCAATTCATTTTCAGCGCTTTACCTTATGTCCCTATTTTTATGTCTTTGTAATCCCTAAGTTGGAGCAGGCTGGACATGGCTGCAGCAGCTGCAGGCGTCTCCCTCTCAGTTTGGGAATGTATAATATTAGAGGAATGTTAGAAGTAGCTGATTTACAGGATGTCCATAACTCTGCAACAGATGCAGCTGTGTATAGTGCAAGCTTCTATCCAACTGTTATTATTCCATAACCTCCATTACCTGGGGATGAGGAAGAGACTGTCACAGGTGATCTACTAATTCCTTACCCCCCCAATGTAACCGATCTGCCAGCCAAAGCATATAACATGGCTATATTACATAACCTCCATTACCTGGGGATGAGGAAGAGACTGTCACAGGTGATCTACTAATTCCTTACCCCCCAATGTAACCGATCTGCCAGCCAAAGCATATAACATGGCTATATTACATAACCTCCATTACCTGGGGATGAGGAAGAGACTGTCACAGGTGATCTACTAATTCCTTACCCCCCAATGTAACCGATCTGCCAGCCAAAGCATATAACATGGCTATATTACATAACCTCCATTACCTGGGGATGAGGAACAGACTGTCACAGGTGATCTACTAATTCCTTACCCCCCAATGTAACCGATCTGCCAGCCAAAGCATATAACATGGCTATATTACATAACCTCCATTACCTGGGGATGAGGAAGAGACTGTCACAGGTGATCTACTAATTCCTTACCCCCCGACGTATCCGATCTGCCAGCCAAAGCATATAACATGGCTATATTACATAACCTCCATTACCTGGGGATGAGGAACAGACTGTCACAGGTGATCTACTAATTCCTTACCCCCCAATGTAACCGATCTGCCAGCCAAAGCATATAACATGGCTATATTACATAACCTCCATTACCTGGGGATGAGGAACAGACTGTCACAGGTGATCTACTAATTCCTTACCCCCCAATGTAACCGATCTGCCAGCCAAAGCATATAACATGGCTATATTACATAACCTCCTTTACCTGGGGATGAGGAACAGACTGTCACAGGTGATCTACTATTTCCTTACCCCCCAATGTAACCGATCTGCCAGCCAAAGCTTATAACATGGCTATATTACATAACCTCCATTACCTGGGGATGAGGAACAGACTGTCACAGGTGATCTACTAATTCCTTACCCCCCAATGTAACCGATCTGCGAGCCAAAGCATATAACATGGCTATATTACATAACCTCCATTACCTGGGGATGAGGAACAGACTGTCACAGGTGATCTACTAATTCCTTACCCCCCAATGTAACCGATCTGCCAGCCAAAGCATATAACATGGCTATATTACATAACCTCCATTACCTGGGGATGAGGAACAGACTGTCACAGGTGATCTACTAATTCCTTACCCCCCAATGTAACCGATCTGCCAGCCAAAGCATATAACATGGCTATATTACATAACCTCTATTACCTGGGGATGAGGAACAGACTGTCACAGGTGATCTACTAATTCCTTACCCCCCAATGTAACCGATCTGCCAGCCAAAGCATATAACATGGCTATATTACATAACCTCCATTACCTGGGGATGAGGAACAGACTGTCACAGGTGATCTACTAATTCCTTACCCCCCAATGTAACCGATCTGCCAGCCAAAGCTTATAACATGGCTATATTACATAACCTCTATTACCTGGGGATGAGGAACAGACTGTCACAGGTGATCTACTAATTCCTTACCCCCCAATGTAACCGATCTGCCAGCCAAAGCATATAACATGGCTATATTACATAACCTCCATTACCTGGGGATGAGGAACAGACTGTCACAGGTGATCTACTAATTCCTTACCCCCCAATGTAACCGATCTGCCAGCCAAAGCATATAACATGGCTATATTACATAACCTCCTTTACCTGGGGATGAGGAACAGACTGTCACAGGTGATCTACTATTTCCTTACCCCCCAATGTAACCGATCTGCCAGCCAAAGCTTATAACATGGCTATATTACATAACCTCCATTACCTGGGGATGAGGAACAGACTGTCACAGGTGATCTACTAATTCCTTACCCCCCAATGTAACCGATCTGCGAGCCAAAGCATATAACATGGCTATATTACATAACCTCCATTACCTGGGGATGAGGAACAGACTGTCACAGGTGATCTACTAATTCCTTACCCCCCAATGTAACCGATCTGCCAGCCAAAGCATATAACATGGCTATATTACATAACCTCCATTACCTGGGGATGAGGAACAGACTGTCACAGGTGATCTACTAATTCCTTACCCCCCCGACGTATCAGATCTGCCAGCCAAAGCATATAACATGGCTATATTACATAACCTCCTTTACCTGGGGATGAGGAACAGACTGTCACAGGTGATCTACTAATTCCTTACCCCCCGACGTATCAGATCTGCCAGCCAAAGCATATAACATGGCTATATTACAAGTATTGTACCTTGCAGAAATGGCTGTAGATAGATTAAATGCCTTTTTTCCTTTGGAAGGTAAAGTAGTACAGTTTTATTAAATTGTATCACTATTTTTTGACCTTTTTTTCAGCCATAGTTTTGAATGTGTCTTTAATGTTTTTTTTTGCAGACTATTCTGGGGGAGACCCGTGAGGAGGATGAGGAGATCTTACCACGCAAGGATTATGAAGTAAGCTCTTCAAACAGATACAATGGATTTCTTCTTGTGTAGAGTGCCAGATAGAACCGGGTAATAATCGTTACCACCATGGGTACGTGTTACAGGTTTCCCAGGATTATTGGGAGCCACTTCGCCATCGGTGCCTCCCTCTTTAGAAATCCATGCATTTAATGATACAAGTGTCTTGCCAGGGGTACAGATAGGGTTGTATGTCCTCCTGATGGCTGTGTTGGGTCCCATTATATCTATGTGCTATTTTCTGTCTTATGTAGAGCTTGGATTACGACCGATGCATCAATGACCCTTACCTGGAAGTGCTGGAATGCACTAACCGCAAGGTAATGACTGCGTTACCCGTGCCTCCCTACGGCTAGTTATGTAATGAATGGGCGTGGTGACTTGGCATAACGTGCAGATCAGTAAGGGTACAGGAATGAGCTGTAGGATGCCCTCGCCTTTTGCTGAGGGAGCTGTTTTATCGGTGTACAGCCCAGAGTCCTATTAAGTCTCTGTTCCCATGCTTCCTGCCCTGTATTACACGCTGCGTGTTTTCAGGCCTTACTAAAGCACTGTGTCCTTGTTTCATCATGGTTTCATTGTTTTATACTGCCCAAATGGTGTATTATTATTATATGTGTATATTAAGGACTTTATATAACCTGCTGATCCTTAGAATTGTGCTGTATCGTGCTCTTTACAGAAAGCCGGACGGCACGAGGCGGTGCGGTGGATCCTGGTCTTTGCTATCGGAGTGTGCACAGGACTGGTACATACCTCAGCTCTCAATTATTTTATGTTGTTCTCCATTTACTAATGCACTCAGTAATGGAAATGTGTGGCAGGAACACCCTGTTAGATGGTAAATTGCACCACGTATTGGCACACCTTGTTTCCCGGCCACACCTGGGGTCGCTGTGTAATGTCTTCATAGTAATAAGGAAAGTAATGACCAGATCTCTCATTTCTACACCAATCATCAGGCATTGCAGCTACAGGGAAAGTCATTGTACTCATTGTCGTATAGAACCACAAACCGCAAAACCTGTTTTGTTATATGAGATTCATAATGATAGTGATTTGTTTTTTTTAAATTGTAACATAATATTATTTTGCAATTTCTCCCCTTGTAATAGCGCAGTCTGTGCACAGTCTATCTATTAGCTCCTGCTGTGTTTATAGACAATGTATCTGCTCTCATTACCTCCCCCCTCTGTATCTGCTCTCATTACCTCCCCCCCTCTGTATCTGCTCTCATTACCTCCCCCCCTCTGTATCTGCTCTCATTACCTCCCCCCCTCTGTATCTGCTCTCATTACCTCCCCCCCTCTGTATCTGCTCTCATTACCTCCCCCCCCTCTGTATCTGCTCTCATTACCTCCCCCCCCTCTATATCTGCTCTCATTACCCCCCCCCTCTGTATCTGCTCTCATTACCTCCCCCCCTCTGTATCTGCTCTCATTACCTCCACCCCCTCTGTGTCTGCTCTCATTACCTCCCCCCCTCTGTATCTGCTCTCATTACCTCCCCCCTCTGTATCTGCTCTCATTTCCCCCCCCCCCCTCTATATCTGCTCTCATTACCTCCCGCCTCTGCCTCCGTATGTTTGTTTTAGCTGCTAGAGCTGGGATTAACCTCTCACCTACTTGGAGAGCTTTGTACAAGAACTTATATAACACAGTGCACATTGCAAAGTGTTCCTTATATGCAGACAATGGTCTTACTAAGGCATTGGGCCTGATTCTGCACAGGACAGAATTGCACAGCTGCACGCAGGCTATAGATATATGATGTATACACGCAGGCTATAGATATGTATACACGCAGGCTATAGATATGTATACACGCAGGCTATAGATATGTATACACGCAGGCTATAGATATGTATACACGCAGGCTATAGATATATGATGTATACACGCAGGCTATAGATATATGATGTATACATGCAGGCTATAGATATATGATGTATACACGCAGGCTATAGATATTTGATGTTTACACGCAGGCTATAGATATTTGATGTTTACACGCAGGCTATAGATATATGATGTATAAACGCAGGCTATAGATATATGATGTATACACGCAGGCTATAGATATGATGTATACACGCAGGCTATAGATATATGATGTATGCACGCAGGCTATAGATATTTGATGTTTACACGCAGGCTATAGATATTTGATGTTTACACGCAGGCTATAGATATATGATGTATAAACGCAGGCTATAGATATATGATGTATACACGCAGGCTATAGATATATGATATATCCATGCAGGCTATAGATATGATGTATGCACGCAGGCTATAGATATATATGATATATGCACGCAGGCTATAGATATATATGATGTATGCACGCAGGCTATAGTTGTATGATGTATGCACGCAGGCTATAGATATGATGTATGCACGCAGGCTATAGATATGATGTATGCACGCAGGCTATAGATATGATGTATGCACGCAGGCTATAGATATTATGTATGCACGCAGGCTGTAGATATGATGTATACACGCAGGCTATAGATATGATGTATACACTCAGGCTGTAGATGTATGATGTATGCACTCAGGCTGTAGATGTATGATGTATGCACGCAGGCTGTAGATGTATGATGTATGCACGTAGGCTGTAGATGTATGATGTATGCACGCAGGCTGTAGGTGTATGATGTATGCACGCAGGCTGTAGCTGTATGATGTATGCACGCAGGCTGTAGATATATGATGTATGCACGCAGGCTGTAGATATATGATGTATGCACGAAGCAACTTTGCAATTCCGTCCTTGCAATTATAGTAATGCAGCAGGAGGCACCATGCCTCCTGCATACTTATCCGAGCTGCGTCCAAGGATGCAGCATCGGATAATCTGTGATCTTATCGGTCGGATGAGTGACCCATGGGGTCACGCAAGCCAGTTGCCAGAGATACAACAAACAGGCCAGGAAATCTCGGTCAGCCGATGGAGATCCGGGCCGCTACCCTCCTACCAAACGGTGGTGTCATGCCTCTTGTTTGGGAAGCCATCGGTGCCTACAAACGGTAGACTATCTGTCACTGACAGTCTGCTGCCGCTCTGCCTGCGAACACGAAGGACCCGGACTGCACATGCGCAGTACGGGTCCGGCACCTTCGCACATTCCCGACCATCGGGAATCTGCGTTCAGCAGTGCATTAGCTGAATAAGGCCCACTAGTGATCAGATCCCAAAACAAAGGTTACCACATAGTTTAAGATGGGTGCAGCTGGTGTCACACTAAGGGGCCCATGCAAGGCTGATCACCAGTCTCCCGTCTCCTTTAGTTACACAGTATGCTGCTGGTGTCACACTAAGGGGCCCATGCAGGGCTGATCACCAGTCTCCCGTCTCCTTTAGTTACACAGTATGCTGCTGGTGTCACACTAAGGGGCCCATGCAGGGCTAATCACCAGTCTCCCGTCTCCTTTAGTTACACGGTATGCTGCTGGTGTCACACTAAGGGGCCCATGCAGGGCTGATCACCAGTCTCCCGTCTCCTTTAGTTACACAGTATGCTGCTGGTGTCACACTAAGGGGCCCATGCAGGGCTGATCACCAGTCTCTCGTCTCCTTTAGTTACACGGTATGCTGCTGGTGTCACACTAAGGGGCCCATGCAGGGCTGATCACCAGTCTCCCGTCTCCTTTAGTTACACGGTATGCTACTGGTGTCACACTAAGGGACCCATGCATGGCTGATCACCAATCTCCCGTCTCCTTTAGTTACACAGAATGCTGCTGGTGTCACACTAAGGGGCCCATGCAGGGCTGATCACCAGTCTCCCGTCTCCTTTAGTTACACAGTATGCTGCTGGTGTCACACTAAGGGGCCCATGCAGGGCTGATCACCAGTCTCCCGTCTCCTTTAGTTACACAGTATGCTGCTGGTGTCACACTAAGGGGCCCATGCAGGGCTGATCACCAGTCTCCCGCCTCCTTTAGTTACACAGTATGCTGCTGGTGTCACACTAAGGGGCCCATGCAGGGCTGATCACCAGTCTCCCGTCTCCTTTAGTTACACAGAATGCTGCTGGTGTCACACTAAGGGGCCCATGCAGGGCTGATCACCAGTCTCCCGCCTCCTTTAGTTACACAGAATGCTGCTGGTGTCACACTAAGGGGCCCATGCAGGGCTGATCACCAGTCTCCCGCCTCCTTTAGTTACACAGTATGCTGCTGGTGTCACACTAAGGGGCCCATGCAGGGCTGATCACCAGTCTCCCATAATAGCTCCCACATTGCATGTACAGACCTAAACGTGTGTAGCCGCCCATACGCAGAGTTCGTTGTACACTTTTTTTCGTAGCCATCATCATTATTAACTGTGCGCACTTACAGCAGCTCCATCTTTGGCGCAAAAGACGTATCTGCCAACCAGCATAATTCTGCATTTGCCAAGGTCTAAAATTCCGCTGACTCCTCCTCTCTGCCTTTAGCCCGTTATAATTGTCTAATAGTTCTGGTTTTTTTTTTCCCCTTTGTCCAGGTCGGGCTGTTTGTGGATTATTTTGTCCGCCTGTTTTCCCATTTTAAGTTCCGAGTGGTACAAGGCTGTATCCTTTCCTGACCGCAGCGTTGGATCTAGCTACCCGCATGTCACCCAGTGCTGGATGTACACAGTGATGTGTCTTATATTCTTAGCACAAGGATAATATACTATTAGATTGCACGTTATGAAAGCTAGTATGATCCCACATTATCAGACCGACTCTTAATTAGACCATTCTTGGCACAAGATACGAAACGTGTAACACTAGGAAACCACATAATGAACGCAGATGTGCACTAGCATTAGGAGCCCCCTGTAGGCCTTTCGTTATCAGTGGGACAAGTAAGGCTGGCTACACACTAAGCGATGTCTGTATCCAGTGTAGGGCGATGGGCGATACCCCCTGCCGAAGGGCTGTCCTATTGGGCAGCCGGTACACACTAGACGATTCATTGCCCGATATGTCGGCCCCTGCAGCATCCTGCTACATGGGGTCATCAGCCGTATCGTCAAGTCGGCCCTACATGCAGGCCAACCTGATGATGCGACTGACGACTCCACAGGAGCGCACACTGGACGACATAGCGCGTACACTCCACAGGAGCATACACACCACAGGAGAGCACACCGGACGACACATCGCGTACACACCACAGGAGAGCACACCGGACGACATAGCACGTACACACCACAGGAGCGCACACCGTACGACATAGCGCGTACACACCATAGGAGTGCACACCGGACGACATAGCACGTACACACCACAGGAGCGCACACCGTACGACATAGCGCGTACACACCATAGGAGTGCACACCGGACGACATAGCACGTACACACCACAGGAGCGCACACCTGACGACATAGCGCATACAAACCACAGGAGCACACACCGGACGACATAGCGCATACAAACCACAGGAGCGCATAGCAGACGACATAGCGCATACAAACCACAGGAGCGCACAGCAGACGACATAGCGCATACACACCACAGGAGCGCACAGCAGACGACATAGCGCATACACACCACAGGAGCGCACAGCAGACGACATAGCTCGCGCACACCGGACGACATAGCACATACAAACCACAGGAGCGCACACCGGATGACATAGCGCGTACACACCACAGGAGCGCACAGCAGACGACATAGCTCGTACACACCACAGGTGCGCACACCGGACAACATAGCACATACAAACCACAGGAGCGCACACCGGATGACATAGCGCGTACACACCGAAGGAGCGCACAGCAGACGACATAGCTCGTACACACCACAGGAGCGCACAGCAGACGACATAGCACATACAAACCACAGGAGCGCACACCGGATGACATAGCGCGTACACACTAGATGATTTTGAATTATAAGTCGTTTCGATGCATCAGAATCGGGGGTATCGTTTCACAAATCGTCTAGTGTGTACGCACCATAATACCCCAGAGGATATGAGGCTGTAAAGGCCGCTATATCCCAGCTTCAGGGTGACTTCCATAAAACTGCCTGTAATCTAGAAGGAGAAGTTCCTGGACCTTTAAAGGAATGTAAAATACTTGTGATGAAAGTTGTGACGATGAGCGAAGGTTGTGTATGTGTCAGTGATCGCTTTGCAGGACCCGGCAGCTGTCCTTAGTGTATACATAGTTGTCCGCGGTTTGTTACCACTTTATTATGTCCGTACTTGGCCAGTACATCACTTATTTGACGCTATGATGATCATTCCTATGCGCAGGGATTTTTACTGGTCGTAACGCGTTTTGCAGTTGTAGTTTATACTTGGATGTGGCGTTCTTTCCTTGATATACTACCTATAGCGGTGGAGGACTGTACGGATCGAGGCTGCCTTGCCCTCTCTTTACTGGAACTCCTCGGATTCAACTTGACCTTTGCCTTCATCGCGACCCTGTTCGTCCTCATACAGGTATTGTTCATGGACCTCTGAGCACCTTACAGAGAAACCTGCGGCACGTGGAGTCCATATTTCTGCGTGTTTGGGGCAGTACAATATCCCTGTCTTCTCTCTGTTCTTTAGCCTGTTGCAGGTGGTTCTGGGATCCCCGAGATTAAATGTTACCTGAATGGAGTGAAGGTTCCTGGCGTGGTCCGGCTCAGGACACTGCTCTGTAAAGCTATGGGGGTCTTGTTCAGTGTGTCTGCAGGTAAGGGCACTGTCTCTCGCAGGTGGGAGAACCATTTACCGGCTCTAAGAGCCAATAGTATTAATAAAACCCAATGGGGTATATTTACTAAAGTGCAGGTTTTTAGAAGTGGGGTTTGTTACCCCTTTGTGTGTACATACAACCTATTGCAAACTCTTAGAGTGAGCAGTTACACGTGCTTGCATAGTATTGACGAAGCCCGCGTCAGCCAAATCCCGCCCTCCCCAGCCTAAAGCGTGTGCCTGTGATGTGACTGCATTATTCCTCTGTTGGCAGGTCTCTTTGTAGGCAAGGAGGGACCAATGATCCACAGCGGGGCTGTTGTCGGAGCGGGGTTACCTCAGGTGAGCTATCAGGCATGCATGACTTAGGGGCTTTGTATTTGGGGGGTTTAGGACTGTAATGATTACATTGATATTCCAGCTTTCCTGCCAGCTGGGTTTTAATACTTGTCCCTGATGAAATAAACGATCCAGTTAGAAGTACAAAGCACAGGACAGGTATCTAATTTACATGGTCCAGACATATTTATAGTGGACATAGATGTTAGAAAGATGAGGCTTAATACGGGGTCAGTACATGGCTTGCTGTAAGGACAATGTATAACTGTATAAGGCTGGCTCCATTATCTGTGCAGACGCATGGGGAACGCAGTATAACATCATTTGGAATAATGTACTCTGTGCATAGTGATGCTGGTGTGTTCTAGTTATACTATAAGCATTGTCTTTGGGGATCGGTAATCCCTATTTCATGTTATATTGATGCTCTGCAGACCGTGCGTCTGAACGTGCCAGGACGTTGGCTGCATCTGTAGTGTCTGTGTGCCCTCAGCCGTTTATGTCGTGTATCGTACTGTATTACCTTGTCACCCCCTCTCTGTGATGTACTGTGCAGTTACTGTATTACCTTGTCACCCCCTCTCTCTGTGATGTACTGTGCAGTTACTGTATTACCTTGTCACCCCCTCTCTGTGATGTACTGTGCAGTTACTGTATTACCTTGTCACCCCCTCTCTCTGTGATGTACTGTGCAGTTACTGTATTACCTTGTCACCCCCTCTCTGTGATGTACTGTGCAGTTACTGTATTACCTTGTCACCCCCTCTCTCTGTGATGTACTGTGCAGTTACTGTATTACCTTGTCACCCCCTCTCTCTGTGATGTACTGTGCAGTTACTGTATTACCTTGTCACCTCCTCTCTCTGTGATGTACTGTGCAGTTACTGTATTACCTTGTCACCCCCTCTCTCTGTGACGTACTGTGCAGTTACTGTATTACCTTGTCACCTCCTCTCTCTGTGATGTACTGTGCAGTTACTGTATTACCTTGTCACCCCCTCTCTCTGTGACGTACTGAGCAGTTACTGTATTACCTTGTCACCCCCTCTCTCTGTGATGTACTGTGCAGTTACTGTATTACCTTGTCACCTCCTCTCTCTGTGATGTACTGTGCAGTTACTGTATTACCTTGTCACCCCCTCTCTGTGATGTACTGTGCAGTTACTGTATTACCTTGTCACCCCCTCTCTCTGTGATGTACTGTGCAGTTACTGTATTACCTTGTCACCCCCTCTCTCTGTGATGTACTGTGCAGTTACTGTATTACCTTGTCACCTCCTCTCTCTGTGATGTACTGTGCAGTTACTGTATTACCTTGTCACCCCCTCTCTCTGTGACGTACTGTGCAGTTACTGTATTACCTTGTCACCTCCTCTCTCTGTGATGTACTGTGCAGTTACTGTATTACCTTGTCACCCCCTCTCTCTGTGATGTACTGTGCAGTTACTGTATTACCTTGTCACCCCCTCTCTCTGTGACGTACTGAGCAGTTACTGTATTACCTTGTCACCCCCTCTCTCTGTGATGTACTGTGCAGTTACTGTATTACCTTGTCACCCCCTCTCTCTGTGATGTACTGTGCAGTTACTGTATTACCTTGTCACCCCCTCTCTCTGTGATGTACTGTGCAGTTACTGTATTACCTTGTCACCCCCTCTCTCTGTGATGTACTGTGCAGTTACTGTATTACCTTGTCACCCCCTCTCTCTGTGATGTACTGAGCAGTTACTGTATTACCTTGTCACCCCCTCTCTCTGTGATGTACTGTGCAGTTACTGTATTACCTTGTCACCTCCTCTCTCTGTGATGTACTGTGCAGTTACTGTATTACCTTGTCACCCCCTCTCTCTGTGACGTACTGTGCAGTTACTGTATTACCTTGTCACCTCCTCTCTCTGTGATGTACTGTGCAGTTACTGTATTACCTTGTCACCCCCTCTCTGTGATGTACTGTGCAGTTACTGTATTACCTTGTCACCCCCTCTCTCTGTGATGTACTGTGCAGTTACTGTATTACCTTGTCACCCCCTCTCTCTGTGATGTACTGTGCAGTTACTGTATTACCTTGTCACCTCCTCTCTCTGTGATGTACTGTGCAGTTACTGTATTACCTTGTCACCCCCTCTCTCTGTGATGTACTGTGCAGTTACTGTATTACCTTGTCACCCCCTCTCTCTGTGACGTACTGTGCAGTTACTGTATTACCTTGTCACCTCCTCTCTCTGTGATGTACTGTGCAGTTACTGTATTACCTTGTCACCCCCTCTCTCTGTGACGTACTGAGCAGTTACTGTATTACCTTGTCACCCCCTCTCTCTGTGATGTACTGTGCAGTTACTGTATTACCTTGTCACCTCCTCTCTCTGTGATGTACTGTGCAGTTACTGTATTACCTTGTCACCCCCTCTCTCTGTGATGTACTGTGCAGTTACTGTATTACCTTGTCACCCCCTCTCTCTGTGATGTACTGTGCAGTTACTGTATTACCTTGTCACCCCCTCTCTCTGTGATGTACTGTGCAGTTACTGTATTACCTTGTCACCCCCTCTCTCTGTGATGTACTGAGCAGTTACTGTATTACCTTGTCACCCCCTCTCTCTGTGATGTACTGTGCAGTTACTGTATTACCTTGTCACCTCCTCTCTCTGTGATGTACTGTGCAGTTACTGTATTACCTTGTCACCCCCTCTCTCTGTGATGTACTGTGCAGTTACTGTATTACCTTGTCACCCCCTCTCTCTGTGATGTACTGTGCAGTTACTGTATTACCTTGTCACCCCCTCTCTCTGTGATGTACTGTGCAGTTACTGTATTACCTTGTCACCCCCTCTCTCTGTGATGTACTGTGCAGTTACTGTATTACCTTGTCACCTCCTCTCTCTGTGATGTACTGTGCAGTTACTGTATTACCTTGTCACCCCCTCTCTCTGTGATGTACTGTGCAGTTACTGTATTACCTTGTCACCCCCTCTCTCTGTGACGTACTGTGCAGTTACTGTATTACCTTGTCACCCCCTCTCTCTGTGATGTACTGTGCAGTTACTGTATTACCTTGTCACCCCCTCTCTCTGTGATGTACTGTGCAGTTACTGTATTACCTTGTCACCCCCTCTCTCTGTGATGTACTGTGCAGTTACTGTATTACCTTGTCACCCCCTCTCTCTGTGATGTACTGTGCAGTTACTGTATTACCTTGTCACCTCCTCTCTCTGTGATGTACTGTGCAGTTACTGTATTACCTTGTCACCTCCTCTCTCTGTGATGTACTGTGCAGTTACTGTATTACCTTGTCACCTCCTCTCTCTGTGATGTACTGTGCAGTTACTGTATTACCTTGTCACCCCCTCTCTGTGATGTACTGTGCAGTTACTGTATTACCTTGTCACCCCCTCTCTCTGTGATGTACTGTGCAGTTACTGTATTACCTTGTCACCCCCTCTCTCTGTGATGTACTGTGCAGTTACTGTATTACCTTGTCACCCCCTCTCTCTGTGATGTACTGTGCAGTTACTGTATTACCTTGTCACCTCCTCTCTCTGTGATGTACTGTGCAGTTACTGTATTACCTTGTCACCCCCTCTCTCTGTGACGTACTGTGCAGTTACTGTATTACCTTGTCACCCCCTCTCTCTGTGATGTACTGTGCAGTTACTGTATTACCTTGTCACCCCCTCTCTCTGTGATGTACTGTGCAGTTACTGTATTACCTTGTCACCTCCTCTCTCTGTGATGTACTGTGCAGTTACTGTATTACCTTGTCACCCCCTCTCTCTGTGATGTACTGTGCAGTTACTGTATTACCTTGTCACCTCCTCTCTCTGTGATGTACTGTGCAGTTACTGTATTACCTTGTCACCCCCTCTCTCTGTGATGTACTGTGCAGTTACTGTATTACCTTGTCACCCCCTCTCTCTGTGATGTACTGTGCAGTTACTGTATTACCTTGTCACCCCCTCTCTCTGTGATGTACTGGGCAGTTACTGTATTACCTTGTCACCTCCTCTCTCTGTGATGTACTGTGCAGTTACTGTATTACCTTGTCACCTCCTCTCTCTGTGACGTACTGTGCAGTTACTGTATTACCTTGTCACCCCCTCTCTCTGTGATGTACTGTGCAGTTACTGTATTACCTTGTCACCTCCTCTCTCTGTGATGTACTGTGCAGTTACTGTATTACCTTGTCACCCCCTCTCTCTGTGACGTACTGTGCAGTTACTGTATTACCTTGTCACCTCCTCTCTCTGTGATGTACTGTGCAGTTACTGTATTACCTTGTCACCCCCTCTCTCTGTGATGTACTGTGCAGTTACTGTATTACCTTGTCACCCCCTCTCTCTGTGATGTACTGTGCAGTTACTGTATTACCTTGTCACCTCCTCTCTCTGTGATGTACTGTGCAGTTACTGTATTACCTTGTCACCCCCTCTCTCTGTGATGTACTGTGCAGTTACTGTATTACCTTGTCACCTCCTCTCTCTGTGATGTACTGTGCAGTTACTGTATTACCTTGTCACCTCCTCTCTCTGTGATGTACTGTGCAGTTACTGTATTACCTTGTCACCCCCTCTCTCTGTGATGTACTGTGCAGTTACTGTATTACCTTGTCACCTCCTCTCTCTGTGATGTACTGTGCAGTTACTGTATTACCTTGTCACCCCCTCTCTCTGTGATGTACTGTGCAGTTACTGTATTACCTTGTCACCCCCTCTCTCTGTGACGTACTGTGCAGTTACTGTATTACCTTGTCACCCCCTCTCTCTGTGATGTACTGTGCAGTTACTGTATTACCTTGTCACCCCCTCTCTCTGTGACGTACTGTGCAGTTACTGTATTACCTTGTCACCCCCTCTCTCTGTGATGTACTGTGCAGTTACTGTATTACCTTGTCACCCCCTCTCTCTGTGATGTACTGGGCAGTTACTGTATTACCTTGTCACCCCCTCTCTCTGTGATGTACTGTGCAGTTACTGTATTACCTTGTCACCTCCTCTCTCTGTGATGTACTGTGCAGTTACTGTATTACCTTGTCACCTCCTCTCTCTGTGATGTACTGTGCAGTTACTGTATTACCTTGTCACCCCCTCTCTCTGTGATGTACTGTGCAGTTACTGTATTACCTTGTCACCCCCTCTCTCTGTGACGTACTGTGCAGTTACTGTATTACCTTGTCACCCCCTCTCTCTGTGATGTACTGTGCAGTTACTGTATTACCTTGTCACCTCCTCTCTCTGTGATGTACTGTGCAGTTACTGTATTACCTTGTCACCCCCTCTCTCTGTGATGTACTGTGCAGTTACTGTATTACCTTGTCACCCCCTCTCTCTGTGACGTACTGTGCAGTTACTGTATTACCTTGTCACCCCCTCTCTCTGTGATGTACTGTGCAGTTACTGTATTACCTTGTCACCTCCTCTCTCTGTGATGTACTGTGCAGTTACTGTATTACCTTGTCACCTCCTCTCTCTGTGATGTACTGTGCAGTTACTGTATTACCTTGTCACCCCCTCTCTCTGTGACGTACTGTGCAGTTACTGTATTACCTTGTCACCCCCTCTCTCTGTGATGTACTGTGCAGTTACTGTATTACCTTGTCACCTCCTCTCTCTGTGATGTACTGTGCAGTTACTGTATAACCTTGTCACCTCCTCTCTCTGTGATGTACTGTGCAGTTACTGTATTACCTTGTCACCCCCTCTCTCTGTGATGTACTGTGCAGTTACTGTATTACCTTGTCACCCCCTCTCTCTGTGATGTACTGTGCAGTTACTGTATTACCTTGTCACCCCCTCTCTCTGTGATGTACTGTGCAGTTACTGTATTACCTTGTCACCCCCTCTCTCTGTGATGTACTGTGCAGTTACTGTATTACCTTGTCACCCCCTCTCTCTGTGATGTACTGTGCAGTTACTGTATTACCTTGTCACCTCCTCTCTCTGTGATGTACTGTGCAGTTACTGTATTACCTTGTCACCCCCTCTCTCTGTGATGTACTGTGCAGTTACTGTATTACCTTGTCACCCCCTCTCTCTGTGATGTACTGTGCAGTTACTGTATTACCTTGTCACCCCCTCTCTCTGTGATGTACTGTGCAGTTACTGTATTACCTTGTCACCCCCTCTCTCTGTGATGTACTGTGCAGTTACTGTATTACCTTGTCACCCCCTCTCTCTGTGATGTACTGTGCAGTTACTGTATTACCTTGTCACCCCCTCTCTCTGTGACGTACTGTGCAGTTACTGTATTACCTTGTCACCCCCTCTCTCTGTGATGTACTGTGCAGTTACTGTATTACCTTGTCACCTCCTCTCTCTGTGATGTACTGTGCAGTTACTGTATTACCTTGTCACCTCCTCTCTCTGTGATGTACTGTGCAGTTACTGTATTACCTTGTCACCTCCTCTCTCTGTGATGTACTGTGCAGTTACTGTATTACCTTGTCACCCCCTCTCTCTGTGATGTACTGTGCAGTTACTGTATTACCTTGTCACCCCCTCTCTCTGTGATGTACTGTGCAGTTACTGTATTACCTTGTCACCTCCTCTCTCTGTGATGTACTGTGCAGTTACTGTATTACCTTGTCACCTCCTCTCTCTGTGATGTACTGTGCAGTTACTGTATTACCTTGTCACCCCCTCTCTCTGTGATGTACTGTGCAGTTACTGTATTACCTTGTCACCCCCTCTCTCTGTGATGTACTGTGCAGTTACTGTATTACCTTGTCACCTCCTCTCTCTGTGATGTACTGTGCAGTTACTGTATTACCTTGTCACCTCCTCTCTCTGTGATGTACTGTGCAGTTACTGTATTACCTTGTCACCCCCTCTCTCTGTGACGTACTGTGCAGTTACTGTATTACCTTGTCACCCCCTCTCTCTGTGATGTACTGTGCAGTTACTGTATTACCTTGTCACCCCCTCTCTCTGTGATGTACTGTGCAGTTACTGTATTACCTTGTCACCCCCTCTCTCTGTGAATGTTCTGTGCAGGCTGCATCCAGCTGAATCACTGACACATTTGTACCTTTCCTAACGCTGTCATTTGTTTTCAGTTTCAGAGTATTTCTTTCCAGAAGATTCGCTGGGACTTTCCGTATTTCCGCAGCGACAGGTACGGACATGAGATGCGTGAACCAGTGATCAGATTATGTACATTGTAGATTGGTTTACAGCGAGTCAGGGAACAGAATAACGTTAATGTAGATGGAGGTCATATAGTGATTATCGTCTGTTACCCCCATGTCTGACACTATGCCTGTGCTATATCGGTCAGGTTATTGCTGGATGGCATTGTGTGTACAGTGGTCAGCATGTGCCCTCACCTCTCTGCAGGGCATATCTCCTGCCAAGGGAAAGAGTAATCTTTCTACTTTATTATTGCGCTATAATTCATTTTTATTGTATCTCCTTATATTCAGTTTAGTGTGTGTGTGTGTGAATTGTAAAGTAATTGATAAAATCCACTATTTAAGAATTGTAATGTGTAAATGATGTAATGTGAGTGGGTAGCTTAAAGGGTTTGGTTTGTTGCCTAAGGTCCCCCTGTGTCTCCGCTGGGGCATCACAGGTAATGTATGGACCTGTACACATAGAACGTACAGTTTATCTTTCATATTGCTTACACTAATGTCCTGTGTATAATCCTCATACACTCCTGTCCAGATGTCTCCACATTGCCCCCTACACAAACGCGGCCTGTCACAGACCCCTGTACATTACACACGTGTGCCACGCGCAGTGTCTTCTGTTTTCACCTTTCTGTGTATAAGGTATTGTTATTTGTCAGTATAAAGGATTGTGCTGGCAGGAGAATGCTCACTGTCCTTCTAGGTAACGGCCCCTGACATCAGCGTCCAGCTTTCTGTGCCATTGGTTCTGAATGATCACATGAGCTCAATGTAACTGGCGCACCACAATGGCTGCAGAGGAAGCACTGTTCTATCAGTAACTGTATGTGCGCTAATAGCTGAACGCTGCAGTCAGGCTGTACTATTAACTGACATGGAATTGTGATACCACATAGCGGTAATTAACAAATATCTTTGCCAAATATCTCACAAAGCAGCACCTCTACCTGTTTCCTAGCTAGATACAGTACACAGCTTTCCTGCCCTTCCTCTCTGGCTACATAGGCTGTTTCCGTGCTAGATACAGTACACAGCTTTCATTCACTTCCTCACTGGCTGCATAGGCTGTTTCCGTGCTAGATACAGTACACAGGTTTCCTGCTCTTCCTCTCTGGCTGCATAGGCTGTTTCCGTGCTAGATACAGTACACAGGTTTCCTGCTCTTCCTCTCTGGCTGCATAGGCTGTTTCCTAGCTAGATACAATACACCGCTTTCCTGCACTTCCTCTCTGGCTACATAGGCTGTTTCCTAGCTAGATACAGTACACAGCTTTCATTCACTTCCTCACTGGCTACATAGGCTGTTTCCGTGCTAGATACAGTACACAGCTTTCATTCACTTCCTCACTGGCTGCATAGGCTGTTTCCGTGCTAGATACAGTACACAGGTTTCCTGCTCTTCCTCTCTGGCTGCATAGGCTGTTTCCTAGCTAGATACAATACACCGCTTTCCTGCACTTCCTCTCTGGCTACATAGGCTGTTTCCTAGCTAGATACAGTACACAGCTTTCCTGTACTTCCTCTCTGGCTACATAGGCTGTTTCCTAGCTAGATACAGTACACAGCTTTCATGCATTTCCTCTCTGGCTGCATAGGCTGTTTCCTAGCTAGATACAGTACACAGCTTTCCTGCACTTCCTCTCTGGCTACATAGGCTGTTTCCTAGCTAGATACAGTACACAGCTTTCCTGCATTTTCTCTCTGGCTACATAGGCTGTTTCCTAGCTAGATACAGTACACAGCTTTCCTACACTTCCTCTCTGGCTACATAGGCTGTTTCCATGCTAGATACAGTACACAGCTTTCCTACACTTCCTCTCTGGCTACATAGAATGTTTCCGTGCTAGATACAGTACACAGCTTTCCTGCACTTCCTCTCTGGCTCAATAGGCTGCTTCCGTGCTAGATACAGTACACAGCTTTCCTGCTCTTCCTCTCTGACTACATCGGCTGTTTCCTAGCTAGATACAGTACACAGCTTTCCTGCTCTTCCTCACTGGCTACATAGGCTGTTTCCTAGCTAGATACAGTACAGAGCTTTCCTGCTCTTCCTCTCTGGCTACATAGGCTGTTTCCTAGCTAGATACAGTACACAGCTTTCCTGCACTTCCTCTCTGGCTGCATAGGCTGTTTCCTAGCTAGATACAGTACACAGACTTCCTGTACTTCCGCTCTGGCTGCATCGGCTGTTTCCGTGCTAGATGCAGTACACAGCTTTCCTGCATTTCCTCTCTGGCTGCATCGGCTGTTTCCTAGCTAGATACAGTACACAGCTTTCCTGCACTTCCTCTCTGGCTACATAGGCTGTTTCCTAGCTAGATACAGTACACAGCTTTCCTGCACTTCCTCTCTGGCTACATAGGATGCTTCCATGCTAGATACAGTACACAGCTTTCCTACACTTCCTCTCTGGCTACATAGGCTGTTTCCTAGCTAGATACAGTACACCGCTTTCCTGCACTTCCTCTCTGGCTACATAGGCTGTTTCCTAGCTAGATACAGTACGCCGCTTTCCTGCACTTCCTCTCTGGCTACATAGGCTGTTTCCTAGCTAGATACAGTACACCGCTTTCCTGTACTAACTCTCTGGCTGCATAGGCTGTTTCCGTGCTAGATACAGTACACAGGTTTCCTGCTCTTCCTCTCTGGCTGCATAGGCTGTTTCCGTGCTAGATACAGTACACAGCTTTCCTGCAGTTCCTCTCTGGCTGCATAGAATGCTTCTGTGCTAGATACAGTACACAGCTTTCCTGCACTTCCTCTCTGGCTGCATAGAATGCTTCTGTGCTAGATACAGTACACAGCTGTCCTGCACTTCCTCTCTTGCTGCATAGAATGCTTCTGTGCTAGATACAGTACACAGCTTTCCTGCACTTCCTCTCTGGCTGCATAGAATGCTTCTGTGCTAGATACAGTACATAGCTTTCCTGCACTTCCTCTCTGGCTACATAGGCTGTTTCCTAGCTAGTTACAGTACACCGCTTTCCTGTACTTCCTCTCTGGCTGCATAGAATGCTTCTGTGCTAGATACAGTACACAGCTTTCCTGCACTTCCTCTCTGGCTGCATAGGCTGTTTCCCAGCTAGATACAGTACACAGCTTTCCTGCACTTCCTCTCTGGCTACATAGGCTGTTTCCGTGCTAGATACAGTACACAGCTTTCATTCACTTCCTCACTGGCTGCATAGGCTGTTTCCTAGCTAGATACAGTACACAGCTTTCCTGCACTTCCTCTCTGGCTGCATAGGCTGTTTCCATGCTAGATACATTACACAGATTTCCTGCACTTCCTCTCTGGCTACAAAGGCTGTTTCCATACTAGATACAGTACACAGCTTTCCTGCATTTCCTCTCTGGCTACATAGGCTGTTTCCTTGCTAGATACAGTACACAGCTTTTCTGCACTTCCTCTCTGGGAGAATAGAATGCTTCCGTGCTAGATACAGTACACAGCTTTCCTGCACTTCCTCTCTGGCTGCATAGAATGCTTCTGTGCTAGATACAGTACACAGCTTTCCTGCTCTTCCTCTCTGGCTACATAGGCTGTTTCTGTGCTAGATACAGTACACAGCTTTCCTGCACTTCCTCTCTGGGTACATAGGCTGTTTCCTAGCTAGATACAGTACACAACTTTCCTGCACTTCCTCTCTGGCTACATAGGCTGTTTCCTAGCTAGATATAGTACACAGCTTTCCTGCACTTCCTCTCTGGCTACATAGGCTGTTTCCATGCTAGATACAGTACACAGCTTAACTGCATATCCTCTCTGGCTACATAGGCTGTTTCCTAGCTAGATACAGTACAAAGATTTCCTACTCTTCCTCACTGGCTACATAGGCTGTTTCCTAGCTAGACACAGTACACAGCTTTCCTGCACTTCCTCTCTGGCTACATACGCTGTTTCCGTGCTAGATACAGTACAAAGCTTTTCAGCACTTCCTCTCTGGCTACATAGGCTGTTTCCTAGCTAGATACAGTACACAGCTTTCCTGCACTTCCTCTCTGGCTACATAGGCTGTTTCCATGCTAGATACAGTACACAGCTTTCCTGCATTTCCTCTCTGGCTACATAGGCTGTTTCCATGCTAGATACAGTACAAAGCTTTCCTGCCCTACCTCTCTGGCTACATAGGCTGTTTCCTAGCTAGATACAGTACACAGCTTTCCTGCACTTCCTCTTGGCTACATAGGCTGTTTCCTAGCTAGATACAGTACAAAGCTTTCCTGCTCTTCCTCACTGGCTACATAGGCTGTTTCCTAGCTAGATACAGTACACAGCTTTCCTGCACTTCCTTTCTGGCTACATACGCTGTTTCCATGCTAGATACAGTACAAAGCTTTTCTGCATTTCTTCTCTGGCTACATAGGCTGTTTCCTAGCTCGATACAGTACACAGCTTTCCTGCACATCCTCTCTGGCTACATAGGCTGTTTCCTAGCTAGATACAGTACACAGCTTTCCAGCACTTTCTCACTGGCTGCATAGGCTGTTTCCTAGCTAGATACAGTACACAGCTTTCCTGCACTTCCTCACTGGCTACATAGGCTGTTTCCGTGCTAGATACAGTACAAAGCTTTCCTGCACTTCCTCTCTGGCTACATAGGCTGTTTCCGTGCTAGATACAGTTCACAGCTTTCCAGCACTTTCTCACTGGCTGCATAGGCTGTTTCCTAGCTAGATACAGTACACAGCTTTCCTGCACTTCCTCTCTGGCTGCATAGAATGCTTCCGTGCTAGATACAGTACACAGCTTTCCTGTACTTCCTCTCTGGCTGCATAGGATGCTTCCGTGCTAGATACAGTACACAGCTTTCCTGCACTTCCTCTCTGACTACATAGGCTGCTTCCGTGCTAGATACAGTGCACAGCTTTCCTGCACTTCCTCTCTGGCTGCATCGGCTGTTTCCTAGCTAGATACAGTACACAGCTTTCCTGCACTTCCTCTCTGGCTACATAGGCTGTTTCCGTGCTAGATTCAGTACACATCTTTCCTGCACTTCCTCTCTGGCTACATAGGCTTTTTCCTAACTAGATACAGTACACAGCTTTCCTGTACTTCCTCTCTGGCTACATAGGCTGTTTCCTAGCCAGATACAGTAGACAGCTTTCCAGCACTTTCTCTCTGGCTGCATAGAATGCTTCCATACTATATTCAGTACACAGCTTTCCTGTGCTTCCTCTCTGGCTACATAGGCTGTTTCCGTGCTAGATACAGTACAAAGCTTTCCTGCACTTCCTCTCTGGCTGCTTCCGTGCTAGATACAGTACACAGCTTTCCTGCACTTCCTCACTGGCTATATAGGCTGTTTCCTTGCTAGATACAGTACACAGCTTTCCTGATCTTCCTCTCTGACTACATAGGCTGTTTCCTTGCTAGATACAGTGCACAGCTTTCCTGCATTTCCTCTCTGGCTACATAGGCTGTTTCCTTGCTAGATACAGTACACAGCTTTCCTGCATTTCCTCTCTGGCTACATAGGCTGTTTCCTAGCTAGATACAGTACAAACCTTTCCTGCACATCCTCTCTGGCTGCATAGGCTGTTTCCGTGCTAGATACAGTACACAGCTTTCCAGCACTTTCTCACTGGCTGCATAGGCTGTTTCCTAGCTAGATACAGTACACAGCTTTACTGCACTTCCTCACTGGCTACATAGGCTGTTTCCGTGCTAGATACAGTACAAAAGCTTTCCTGCACTTCCTCTCTGGCTACATAGGCTGTTTCCTTGCTAGATACAGTACACAGCTTTCCTGCACTTCCTCTCTAACTACATAGGCTGCTTCCGTACTAGATACAGTGCACAGCTTTCCTGCACTTCCTCTCTGGCTGCATCGGCTGTTTCCTAGCTAGATACAGTACACAGCTTTCCTGCACTTCCTCTCTGGCTACATAGGCTGTTTCCATGCTAGATACAGTTCACAGCTTTCCTGCACTTCCTCTCTGGCTGCATAGGTTGCTTCCGTGCTAGATACAGTACAAAGCTTTCCTGCACTTTCTCTCTGGCTACATAGGCTGTTTCCTAGCTAGATACAGTACACAGCTTTCCTGCACTTCCTCTCTGGCTGCATAGAATGCTTCCGTGCTAGATACAGTACACAGCTTTCCTGCACTTCCTCTCTGGCTACATAGGCTGTTTCCTTGCTAGATACAGTACACAGCTTTCCTGCACTCCCTCTCTGGCTGCATCGGCTGTTTCCTAGCTAGATACAGTACACAGCTTTCCTGCACTTCCGCTCTGGCTACATAGGCTGTTTCCATGCTAGATACAGTAAACAGCTTTCCTGCACTTCCTCTCTGGCAACATAAGCTATTTCCGTGCTAGATGCAGTACACAGCTTTCCTGCACTTCCTCTCTGGCTGCATTGGTTGCTTCCGTGCTAGATACAGTACACAGCTTTTCTGCACTTCCTCTCTGGCTGCATAGAATGCTTCCGTGCTAGATGCCGTACACAGCTTTCCTGCACTTCTTCTCTGGCTACATAGGCTGTTTCCGTGCTAGATACAGTACACAGCTTAACTGCATATCCTCTCTGGCTACATAGGCTGTTTCCTAGCTAGATACAGTACAAAGATTTCCTACTCTTCCTCACTGGCTACATAGGCTGTTTCCTAGCTAGACACAGTACACAGCTTTCCTAGCACTTCCTCTCTGGCTACATACGCTGTTTCCGTGCTAGATACAGTACAAAGCTTTTTAGCACTTCCTCTCTGGCTACATAGGCTGTTTCCTAGCTAGATACAGTACACAGCTTTCCTGCACTTCCTCTCTGGCTACATAGGCTGTTTCCATGCTAGATACAGTACAAAGCTTTCCTGCCCTACCTCTCTGGCTACATAGGCTGTTTCCTAGCTAGATACAGTACACAGCTTTCCTGCACTTCCTCTTGGCTACATAGGCTGTTTCCTAGCTAGATACAGTACAAAGCTTTCCTGCTCTTCCTCACTGGCTACATAGGCTGTTTCCTAGCTAGATACAGTACACAGCTTTCCTGCACTTCCTTTCTGGCTACATACGCTGTTTCCATGCTAGATACAGTACAAAGCTTTTCTGCATTTCCTCTCTGGCTACATAGGCTGTTTCCTAGCTCGATACAGTACACAGCTTTCCTGCACATCCTCTCTGGCTACATAGGCTGTTTCCTAGCTAGATACAGTACACAGCTTTCCAGCACTTTCTCACTGGCTGCATATGCTGTTTCCTAGCTAGATACAGTACACAGCTTTCCTGCACTTCCTCACTGGCTACATAGGCTGTTTCCGTGCTAGATACAGTACAAAGCTTTCCAGCACTTCCTCTCTGGCTACATAGGCTGTTTCCGTGCTAGATACAGTTCACAGCTTTCCAGCACTTTCTCACTGGCTGCATAGGCTGTTTCCTAGCTAGATACAGTACACAGCTTTCCTGCCCTTCCTCTCTGGCTGCATAGAATGCTTCCGTGCTAGATACAGTACACAGCTTTCCTGTACTTCCTCTCTGGCTGCATAGGATGCTTCCGTGCTAGATACAGTACACAGCTTTCCTGCACTTCCTCTCTGACTACATAGGCTGCTTCCGTGCTAGATACAGTGCACAGCTTTCCTGCACTTCCTCTCTGGCTGCATCGGCTGTTTCCTAGCTAGATACAGTACACAGCTTTCCTGCACTTCCTCTCTGGCTACATAGGCTGTTTCCGTGCTAGATTCAGTACACATCTTTCCTGCACTTCCTCTCTGGCTACATAGGCTTTTTCCTAACTAGATACAGTACACAGCTTTCCTGTACTTACTCTCTGGCTACATAGGCTGTTTCCTAGCCAGATACAGTAGACAGCTTTCCAGCACTTTCTCTCTGGCTGCATAGAATGCTTCCATACTATATTCAGTACACAGCTTTCCTGTGCTTCCTCTCTGGCTACATAGGCTGTTTCCGTGCTAGATACAGTACAAAGCTTTCCTGCACTTCCTCTCTGGCTGCTTCCGTGCTAGATACAGTACACAGCTTTCCTGCACTTCCTCACTGGCTATATAGGCTGTTTCCTTGCTAGATACAGTACACAGCTTTCCTGCTCTTCCTCTCTGACTACATAGGCTGTTTCCTTGCTAGATACAGTACACAGCTTTCCTGCATTTCCTCTCTGGCTACATAGGCTGTTTCCGTGCTAGATACAGTACACAGCTTTCCAGCACTTTCTCACTGGCTGCATAGGCTGTTTCCTAGCTAGATACAGTACACAGCTTTCCTGCACTTCCTCACTGGCTACATAGGCTGTTTCCGTGCTAGATACAGTACAAAAGCTTTCCTGCACTTCCTCTCTGGCTACAAAGGCTGTTTCCGTGCTAGATACAGTACACAGCTTTCCAGCACTTTCTCACTGGCTGCATAGGCTGTTTCATACCTAGATACAGTACACAGCTTTCCTGCACTTCCTCTCTGGCTGCATAGAATGCTTCCGTGCTAGATACAGTACACAGCTTTCCTTCACTTCCTCTCTGGCTACATAGGCTGTTTCCTTGCTAGATACAGTACACTGCTTTCCTGCACTTCCTCTCTAACTACATAGGCTGCTTCCGTACTAGATACAGTGCACAGCTTTCCTGCACTTCCTCTCTGGCTGCATCGGCTGTTTCCTAGCTAGATACAGTACACAGCTTTCCTGCACTTCCTCTCTGGCTACATAGGCTGTTTCCATGCTAGATACAGTAAATAGCTTTCCTGCACTTCCTCTCTGGCTACATACGCTGTTTCCGTGCTATATTCAGTTCACAGCTTTCCTGCACTTCCTCTCTGGCTGCATAGGTTGCTTCCGTGCTAGATACAGTACACAGCTTTCCTGCACTTCCTCACTGGCTACATAGGCTGTTTCCGTGCTAGATACAGTACAAAGCTTTCCTGCACTTTCTCTCTGGCTACATAGGCTGTTTCCGTGCTAGATACAGTACACAGCTTTCCAGCACTTTCTCACTGGCTGCATAGGCTGTTTCCTAGCTAGATACAGTACACAGCTTTCCTGCACTTCCGCTCTGGCTACATAGGCTGTTTCCGTGCTAGATGCAGTACACAGCTTTCCTGCACTTCCTCTCTGGCTGCATAGAATGCTTCCGTGCTAGATACAGTACACAGCTTTCCTGCACTTCCTCTCTGGCTACATAGGCTGTTTCCGTGCTAGATGCAGTACACAGCTTTCCTGCACTTCCTCTCTGGCTGCATAGAATGCTTCCGTGCTAGATACAGTACACAGCTTTTCTACACTTCCTCTCTGGCTACATCGAATGCTTCTGTGCTATATACAGTACACAGCTTTCCTGCACTTCCTCTCTGGCTGCATAGAATGCTTCCGTGCTAGATACAGTACGCAGCTTTCCTGCACTTCCTCTCTGGCTACATAGGCTGTTTCCTAGCTAGATACAGTACAAAGCTTTCCTGCTCTTCCTCTCTGGCTGCTTCCATGCTTGATACAGTACACAGCTTTCCTGCACTTTCTCACGGCTATATAGGCTGTTTCCTTGCTAGATACAGTACACAGCTTTCCTGCTCTTCCTCTCTGACTACATAGGCTGTTTCCATGCTAGATACAGTACACAGCATTCCTGCACTTCCTCTCTGGCTACATAGGCTGCTTCCGTGCTAGATACAGTACACGGCTTTCCTGCACTTCCTCTCTGGCTACATAGGCTGTTTCCTAGCTAGATACAGTAAAAAGCTTTCCTGTACTTCCCCTCTGGCTGCATAGAATGCTTCTGTGCTAGATACAGTACACAGCTTTCCTGCACTACCTCTCTGGCTGCATAGAATGCTTCCATGCTAGATACAGTGCACAGCTTTCCTGCACTTCCTCTCTGGCTGCATAGAATGCTTCCGTGCTAGATACAGTTCACAGCTTTTCTGCACTTCCTCTCTGGCTACATAGGCTGTTTCCTAGCTAGATACAGTACAAAGCTTTCCTGCACTTCCTCTCTGCCTGCTTCCGTGCTTGATACAGTACACAGCTTTCCTGCACTTCCTCACTGGCTACATAGGCTGTTTCCTTGCTAGATACAGTACACAGCTTTCCTGCACATCCTCTCTGGCTACATAGGCTGTTTCCTAGCTAGATACAGTTCACAGCTTTCCTGCATTTCCTCTCTGGCTACATAGGCTGTTTCCTAACTAGATACAGTACACAGCTTTCCTGTACTTCCTCTCTGGCTACATAGGCTGTTTCCTAACTAGATACAGTACACAGCTTTCCTGCACATCCTCTCTGGCTACATAGGCTGTTTCCTAGCTAGATACAGTACACAGCTTTCCTGCACTTACTCTCTGGCTACATAGGCTGTTTCCTAGCTAGATACAGTACACAGCTTTCCTGCACTTTCTCTCTGGCTACATAGGCTGTTTCCATGCTAGATACAGTACACAGCTTTCCTGCATTTCCTCTCTCGCTACATAGGCTGTTTCCGTGCTAGATACAGTACAAAGCTTTCCTGCACTACCTCTCTGGCTACATAGGCTGTTTCCTAGCTAGATACAGTACACAGCTTTCCTGCACATCCTCTCTGGCTACATAGGCTGTTTCCTAGCTAGATACAGTACACAGCTTTCCTGCACTTCCTCTCTGGCTACATAGGCTGTTTCCTAGCTAGATATAGTACAAAGCTTTCCTGCTCTTCCTCACTGGCTACATAGACTGTTTCCTAGCTCGATACAGTACACAGCTTTCCTGCACTTCCTCTCTGGCTACATAGGCTGTTTCCGTGCTAGATACAGTACACAGCTTTCCAGCACTTTCTAACTGGCTGCATAGGCTGTTTCCTAGCTAGATACAGTACACAGCTTTCCTGCACTTCCTCTCTGGCTGCATCGGCTGTTTCCTAGCTAGATACAGTACACAGCTTTCCTGCACTTCCTCTCTGGCTACATAGGCTGTTTCCGTGCTAGATTCAGTACACATCTTTCCTGCACTTCCTCTCTGGCTACATAGGCTTTTTCCTAACTAGATACAGTACACAGCTTTCCTGTACTTCCTCTCTGGCTACATAGGCTGTTTCCTAGCCAGATACAGTAGACAGCTTTCCAGCACTTTCTCTCTGGCTGCATAGAATGCTTCCATACTATATTCAGTACACAGCTTTCCTGTGCTTCCTCTCTGGCTACATAGGCTGTTTCCGTGCTAGATACAGTACAAAGCTTTCCTGCACTTCCTTTCTGGCTGCTTCCGTGCTAGATACAGTACACAGCTTTCCTGCACTTCCTCACTGGCTATATAGGCTATTTCCTTGCTAGATACAGTACACAGCTTTCCTGCTCTTCCTCTCTGACTACATAGGCTGTTTCCTTGCTAGATACAGTACACAGCTTTCCTGCATTTCCTCTCTGGCTACATAGGCTGTTTCCTAGCTAGATACAGTACAAACCTTTCCTGCACATCCTCTCTGGCTGCATAGGCTGTTTCCGTGCTAGATACAGTACACAGCTTTCCTGCACTTCCTCTCTGGCTACATAGGCTGTTTCCGTGCTAGATACAGTACACAGCTTTCCAGCACTTTCTCACTGGCTGCATAGGCTGTTTCCTAGCTAGATACAGTACACAGCTTTCCTGCACTTCCTCACTGGCTACATAGGCTGTTTCCGTGCTAGATACAGTACAAAAGCTTTCCTGCACTTCCTCTCTGGCTACAAAGGCTGTTTCCGTGCTAGATACAGTACACAGCTTTCCAGCACTTTCTCACTGGCTGCATAGGCTGTTTCATAGCTAGATACAGTACACAGCTTTCCTGCACTTCCTCTCTGGCTGCATAGAATGCTTCCGTGCTAGATACAGTACACAGCTTTCCTTCACTTCCTCTCTGGCTACATAGGCTTTTTCCTTGCTAGATACAGTACACTGCTTTCCTGCACTTCCTCTCTAACTACATAGGCTGCTTCCGTACTAGATATAGTGCACAGCTTTCCTGCACTTCCTCTCTGGCTGCATCGGCTGTTTCCTAGCTAGATACAGTACACAGCTTTCCTGCACTTCCTCTCTGGCTACATAGGCTGTTTCCATGCTAGATACAGTACACAGCTTTCCTGCACTTCCTCTCTGGCTGCATAGGCTGTTTCCTAGCTAGATACAGTAAAAAGCTTTCCTGCTCTTCCTCTCTGGCTGCTTCCATGCTTGATACAGTACACAGCTTTCCTGCACTTTCTCACGGCTATATAGGCTGTATCCTTGCTAGATACAGTACACAGCTTTCCTGCTCTTCCTCTCTGACTACATAGGCTGTTTCCATGCTAGATACAGTACACAGCATTCCTGCACTTCCTCTCTGGCTACATAGGCTGCTTCCGTGCTAGATACAGTACATGGCTTTCCTGCACTTCCTCTCTGGCTACATAGGCTGTTTCCTAGCTAGATACAGTACACAGCTTTCCTGCACTTCCTCTCTGGCTGCATAGGCTGTTTCCTAGCTAGATACAGTAAAAAGCTTTCCTGTACTTCCCCTCTGGCTGCATAGAATGCTTCTGTGCTAGATACAGTACACAGCTTTCCTGCACTACCTCTCTGGCTGCATAGAATGCTTCCATGCTAGATACAGTGCACAGCTTTCCTGCACTTCCTCTCTGGCTGCATAGAATGCTTCCGTGCTAGATACAGTTCACAGCTTTTCTGCATTTCCTCTCTGGCTACATAGGCTGTTTCCTAGCTAGATACAGTACAAAGCTTTCCTGCACTTCCTCTCTGCCTGCTTCCGTGCTTGATACAGTACACAGCTTTCCTGCACTTCCTCACTGGCTATATAGGCTGTTTCCTTGCTAGATACAGTACACAGCTTTCCTGCACATCCTCTCTGGCTACATAGGCTGTTTCCTAGCTAGATACAGTTCACAGCTTTCCTGCATTTCCTCTCTGGCTACATAGGCTGTTTCCTAACTAGATACAGTACACAGCTTTCCTGTACTTCCTCTCTGGCTACATAGGCTGTTTCCTAACTAGATACAGTACACAGCTTTCCTGCACATCCTCTCTGGCTACATAGGCTGTTTCCTAGCTAGATACAGTACACAGCTTTCCTGCACTTACTCTCTGGCTACATAGGCTGTTTCCTAGCTAGATACAGTACACAGCTTTCCTGCACTTTCTCTCTGGCTACATAGGCTGTTTCCATGCTAGATACAGTACACAGCTTTCCTGCATTTCCTCTCTCGCTACATAGGCTGTTTCCGTGCTAGATACAGTTCAAAGCTTTCCTGCACTACCTCTCTGGCTACATAGGCTGTTTCCTAGCTAGATACAGTACACAGCTTTCCTGCACATCCTCTCTGGCTACATAGGCTGTTTCCTAGCTCGATACAGTACACAGCTTTCCTGCACTTCCTCTCTGGCTACATAGGCTGTTTCCGTGCTAGATACAGTACACAGCTTTCCAGCACTTTCTAACTGGCTGCATAGGCTGTTTCCTAGCTAGATACAGTACACAGCTTTCCTGCACTTCCTCACTGGCTACATAGGCTGTTTCCGTGCTATATACAGTACAAAAGCTTTCCTGCGCTTCCTCTCTGGCTACATAGGCTGTTTCCGTGCTAGATACAGTACACAGCTTTCCAGCACTTTCTCACTGGCTGCATAGGCTGTTTCATTGCTAGATACAGTACACAGCTTTCCTGCACTTCCTCTCTGGCTACATAGGCTATTTCCGTGCTAGATACAGTACACAGCTTTCCTGCACTTCCTCTCTGGTTACATAGGCTGTTTCCATGCTAGATACAGTACACAGCTTTCCTGCACTTCCTCTCTGGCTACATAGGCTGTTTCCGTGCTAGATTCAGTACACAGCTTTCCTGCACTTCCTCTCTGGCTGCATAGGTTGCTTCCGTGCTAGATACAGTACACAGCTTTCCTGCACTTCCTCACTGGCTACATAGGCTGTTTCCGTGCTAGATACAGTACACAGCTTTCCAGCACTTTCTCACTGGGTGCATAGGCTGTTTCCTAGCTAGATACAGTACACAGCTTTCCTGCACTTCCTCTCTGGCTGCATAGAATGCTTCCGTGCTAGATACAGTACACAGCTTTCCTGCACTTCCTCTCTGGCTACATAGGCTGTTTCCTTGCTAGATACAGTACACAGCTTTCCTGCACTTCCTCTCTGGCTACATAGGCTGTTTCCTTGCTAGATACTGTACACAGCTTTCCTGCACTTCCTCTCTGGCTACATAGGCTGTTTCCTAGCTTGATACAGTACACAGCTTTCCTGCACTTCCTCTCTGGCTGCATAGAATGCTTCCGTGCTAGATACAGTACACAGCTTTCCTGCACTTCCTCTCTGGCTGCATAGAATGCTTCCGTGTTAGATACAGTACACAGCTTTCCTGCACTTCCTCGCTGGCTACATAGGCTGTTTCCTTGCTAGATACAGTACACAGCTTTCCTGCACTTCCTCTCTGACTACATAGGCTGCTTCCGTGCTAGATACAGTGCACAGCTTTCCTGCACTTCCTCTCTGGCAACATAGGCTGTGTCCATGCTAGATACAGTAAACAGCTTTCCTGCACTTCCTCTCTGGCTACATAGGCTGTTTCCGTGCTAGATACAGTACACAGCTTTTCTGCACTTCCTCTCTGGCTGCATAGAATGCTTCTGTGCTAGATACAGTACACAGCTTTCCTGCACTTCCCCTCTGGCTGCATCGGCTGCTTCCGTGCTAGATACAGTACTCAGCTTTTCTGCACTTCCTCTCTGACTACATAGGCTGTTTCCTAGCTAGATACAGTACAAAGCTTTCCTGCACTTCCTCTCTGGCTGCTTCCGTGCTTGATACAGTACACAGCTTTCCTGCACTTCTAGGCTGTTTCCTAGCTAGATACAGTACACAGCATTCCTGCACTTCCTCTCTGGCTGCATAGGCTGCTTCCGTGCTAGATACAGTACACAGCTTTCCTGCACTTCCTCTCTTGCTGCATAGAATACTTCCATGCTAGATACAGTACACCGCTTTCCTGCACTTCCTCTCTGGCTGCATAGAATGCTTCCGTGCTAGATACAGTTCACAGCTTTTCTGCACTTCCTCTTTGGCTACATAGGCTGTTTCCTAGCTAGATACAGTACAAAGCTTTCCTGCACTTCCTCTCTGGCTGCTTCCGTGCTTGATACAGTACACAGCTTTCCTGCACTTCCTCACTGGCTATATAGGCTGTTTCCTTGCTAGATACAGTACACAGCTTTCCTGCACTTCCTCTCTGGCTACATAGGCTGCTTCCGTGCTGGATACAGTACACAGCTTTCCTGCACTTCCTCTCTGGCTGCATAGGCTGTTTCCTAGCTAGATACTTTACACAGCTTTCCTGTACTTCCTCTCTGGCTGCATAGAATGTTTCTGTGCTAGATACAGTACACAGCATTCCTGCATTTCCTCTCTGTCTACATAGGCTGTTTCCTAGCTAGATACAGTACACAGCTTTCCTGCACTTTCTCTCTGGCTACATACGCTGTTTCCATGCTAGACACAGTACACAGCTTTCCTGCATTTCCTCTCTCGCTACATAGGCTGTTTCCGTGCTAGATACAGTGCAAAGCTTTCCTGCACTACCTCTCTGGCTACATAGGCTGTTTCCTAGCTAGATACAGTACACAGCTTTCCTGCACTTCCTCTCTGGCTACATACGCTGTTTCCGTGCTAGATACAGTACAAAGCTTTTCTGCACTTCCTCTCTGGCTGCATAGAATGCTTCCATGCTAGATACAGTACAAAGCTTTCCTGCACTTCTTCTCTGACTACATAGGCTGTTTCCTAGCTAGATACAATACACAGCTTTCCTGCACATCCTCTCTGGCTACATAGGCTGTTTCCTAGCTAGATACAGTACAAAGCTTTCCTGCACTTCCTCACTGGCTACATAGGCTGTTTCCGTGCTAGATACAGTACACAGCTTTCCAGCACTTTCTCACTGGCTGCATAGGCTGTTTCATAGCTAGATACAGTACACAGCTTTCCTGCACCTCCTCTCTGCCTGCATAGAATGCTTCCGTGCTAGATACAGTACACAGCTTTCCTGCACTTCCTCTCTGGCTACATAGGCTGTTTCCTTGCTAGATACAGTACACAGCTTTCCTGCACTTCCTCTCTTGCTACATAGGCTGCTTCCATTCTAGATACAGTGCACAGCTTTCCTGCACTTCCTCTCTGGCTGCATCGGCTGTTTCCCAGCTAGATACAGTACACAGCTTTCCTGCACTTCCTCTCTGGCTACATAGGCTGTTTCCATGCTAGATACAGTAAACAGCTTTCCTGCACTTCCTCTCTGGCTACATAGGCTGTTTATGTGCTAGATTCAGTACACAGCTTTCCAGCACTTTCTCACTGGCTGCATAGGCTGTTTCCTAGCTAGATACAGTACACTGCTTTCCTGCACTTCCTCTCTGGCTGTATAGAATGCTTCCGTGCTAGATACAGTACACAGCTTTCCTGCACTTCCTCTCTGGCTGCATAGAATGCTTCCGTGCTAGATACAGTACACAGCTTTCCTGCACTTCCTCTCTTGCTACATAGGCTGTTTCCTTGCTAGATACAGTACACAGCTTTCCAGCACTTTCTCACTGGCTACATAGGCTGTTTCCGTGCTAGATACAGTACACAGCTTTCCAGCACTTTCTCACTGGCTGCATAGGCTTTTTCATAGCTAGATACAGTACACAGCTTTCCTGCACTTCCTCTCTGGCTGTATAGAATGCTTCCGTGCTAGATACAGTACACAGCTTTCCTGCACTTCCTCTCTGGCTACATAGGCTGTTTCCTTGCTAGATACAGTACACAGCTTTCCTTCACTTCCTCTCTGACTACATAGGCTGCTTCCGTACTAGATACAGTGCACAGCTTTCCTGCACTTCCTCACTGGCTACATAGGCTGTTTCCGTGCTAGATACAGTACAAAGCTTTCCTGCACTTCCTCTCTGGCTACATAGGCTGTTTCCGTGCTAGATACAGTACACAGCTTTCCAGCAATTTCTCACTGGCTGCATAGGCTGTTTCCTAGCTAGATACAGTACACAGCTTTCCTGCACTTCCTCTCTGGCTGCATAGAATGCTTCCGTGCTAGATACAGTGCACAGCTTTCCTGCACTTCCTCTCTGGCTACATAGGCTGTTTCCTTGCTAGATACAGTGCACAGCTTTCCTGCACTTCCTCTCTGACTGCATCGGCTGTTTCCTAGCTAGATACAGTACACAGCTTTCCTGCACTTTCTCTGGCTACATAGGCTGTTTCCATGCTAGATACAGTAAACAGCTTTTCTGCACTTCCCCTCTGGCTGCTTCCGTGCTACATACAGTACACAGCTTTCCTGCACTTCCTCACTGGCTATATAGGCTGTTTCCTTGCTAGATACAGTACACAGCTTTCCTGCTCTTCCTCTCTGACTACATAGGCTGTTTCCGTGCTAGATACAGTACACAGCATTCCTGCACTTCCTCTCTGGCTACATAGGCTGTTTCCGTGCTAGATACAGTACACAGCATTCCTGCACTTCCTCTCTTGCTGTATAGGCTGTTTCCTAGCTAGATACAGTACACAGCTTTCCTGCACTTCCTCTCTGGCTACATAGGCTCTTTCCGTGCTAGATACAGTACACAGCTTTCCTGCACTTTCTCTCTGGCTACATAGGCTGTTTCCTAGCTAGATACAGTACACAGCTTTCCTGCTCTTCCTCTCTGGCTGCATAGAATGCTTTTGTGCTAGATACAAAGCTTTAACTCGCTGTCTATTGGCTCCATTCTTAGGGACAAGAGGGACTTTGTGTCTGCGGGAGCGGCTGCCGGAGTAGCTGCTGCTTTCGGGGCTCCTATTGGGGGTACACTCTTCAGTTTAGAAGAAGGATCGTCTTTTTGGAATCAGGGGCTTACATGGAAAGTGGTGAGGAGGATATTATGCTTTATGGCAATTACTCCAGTTGTAACAGGATAATGTCTGTAAGCTCCGCAATTTACCCGACCACATGGAATCTTGCTTCTGGTGCATGGCCTGTTCCCGCCACCTGCGTCACACCTGCTGCATGGCCTGTTCCCGCCACCTGCGTCACACCTGCTGCATGGCCTGTTCCCGCCACCTGCGTCACACCTGCTGCATGGCCTGTTCCCGCCACCTGCGTCACACCTGCTGCATGGTCTGATCCCGACATCTGCGTCACACCTGCTGCATGGTCTGATCCCGTCATCTGCGTCACACCTGCTGCATGGTCTGATCCAGGCACCTGCGTCACACCTGCTGCATGGTCTGATCCCCGGCATCTGCGTCACACCTGCTGCATGGTCTGATCCCGTCATCTGCGTCACACCTGCTGCATGGTCTGATCCCCGGCATCTGCCTCACACCTGCTGCATGGTCTGATCCCGGCACCTGCCTCACACCTGCTGCATGGTCTGATCCCGGCACCTGCGTCACACCTGCTGCATGACCTGATCCCCGGCATCTGCGTCACACCTGCTGCATGGCCTGATCCAGGCACCTGCGTCACACCTGCTGCATGGTCTGATCCCGGCATCTGCGTCACACCTGCTGCATGGTCTGATCCTGTCATCTGCGTCATACCTGCTGCATGGTCTGATCCCCGGCATCTGCGTCACACCTGCTGCATGGTCTGATCCCCGGCATCTGCGTCACACCTGCTGCATGGCCTGATCCCCGGCATCTGCGTCACACCCGCTGCATGGCCTGATCCCCGGCATCTGCGTCACACCTGCTGCATGGCCTGATCCCCGGCATCTGCGTCACGCCTGCTGCATGGTCTGATCCCCGGCATCTGCGTCACACCCGCTGCATGGCCTGATCCCCGGCATCTGCGTCACACCTGCTGCATGGCCTGATCCCCGGCATCTGCGTCACGCCTGCTGCATGGTCTGATCCCCGGCATCTGCGTCACACCTGCTGCATGGTCTGATCCCCGGCATCTGCGTCACACCTGCTGCATGGCCTGATCCAGGCATCTGCGTCACACCTGCTGCATGGTTTGATCCCCGGCATCTGCGTCACACCTGCTGCATGGCCTGATCCCCGGCATCTGCGTCACACCTGCTGCATGGCCTGATCCCCGGCATCTGCGTCACACCTGCTGCATGGTCTGATCCCGGCATCTGTGTCACACCTGCTGCATGGTCTGATCCCCGGCATCTGCGTCACACCTGCTGCATGGTCTGATCCCGGCATCTGCGTCACACCTGCTGCATGGCCTGATCCCCGGCATCTGCGTCACACCTGCTGCATGGCCTGATCCCCGGCATCTGCGTCACACCTGCTGCATGGCCTGATCCCCGGCATCTGCGCCACACCTGCTGCATGGATTGATCCCCGGCATCTGCGTCACACCTGCTGCATGGCCTGATCCCCGGCATCTGCGCCACACCTGCTGCATGGTCTGATCCAGGCATCTGCGCCACACCTGCTGCATGGCCTGATCCCCGGCATCTGCGTCACACCTGCTGCATGGTCTGATCCCGGCATCTGTGTCACACCTGCTGCATGGCCTGATCCAGGCATCTGCGTCACACCTGCTGCATGGTTTGATCCCCAGCATCTGCGTCACACCTGCTGCATGGCCTGATCCCCGGCATCTGCGCCACACCTGCTGCATGGTCTGATCCAGGCACCTGCGTCACACCTGCTGCATGGCCTGATCCCGACATCTGCGTCACACCTGCTGCATGGCCTGATCCCGTCATCTGCGTCACACCTGCTGCATGGTCTGATCCCCGTCATCTGCGTCACACCCGCTGCACAGCCTGATCCCCGGCACCTGCCTCACACCTGCTGCATGGTCTGATATCCGGCATGTAAGGCTCTGTGTTAGGATAGCACGTCACCCGTTCCCATTTGCTAATCTGCCATCCCTGTCAGCTCTTCTGTTCCATGTCTGCCACGTTTACACTGAATTTCTTCCGATCCGGGATTCTCTTTTCAAGCTGGGGATCATTTCAAGTGCCTGGACTGCTCAATTTTGGGGAGTTTAAGGTTTGTAATATTATTGCACAAAAGGCAAAATGATTCCTATGACATTTTCTACATAATACTTTGTTTACAACCCTGTAAGTGTTCCAGTCCTGATACAGGTGTGTTGCGTGTTTCTGCACGCTAGTAAGACAGGTGTGTTGCGTGTTTCTGCACACTAGTAAGACAGGTGTGTTGCGTCTTTCTGCACGCTAGTAAGACAGGTGTGTTGCGTCTTTCTGCACGCTAGTAAGACAGGTGTGTTGCGTCTTTCTGCACGCTAGTAAGACAGGTGTGTTGCGTCTTTCTGCACGCTAGTAAGACAGGTGTGTTGCGTCTTTCTGCACGCTAGTAAGATAGGTGTGTTGCGTCTTTCTGCACGCTAGTAAGACAGGTGTGTTGCGTCTTTCTGCACGCTAGTAAGACAGGTGTGTTGCGTGTTTCTGCGCGCTAGTAAGACAGGTGTGTTGCGTGTTTCTGCGCGCTAGTAAGACAGGTGTGTTGCGTGTTTCTGCACTCTAGTAAGACAGGTGTGTTGCGTGTTTCTGCACGCTAGTAAGACAGGTGTGTTGCGTGTTTCTGCACGCTAGTAAGACAGGTGTGTTGCGTGTTTCTGCACGCTAGTAAGACAGGTGTGTTGCGTGTTTCTGCATGCTAGTAAGACAGGTGTGTTGCGTGTTTCTGCGCGCTAGTAAGACAGATGTGTTGCCTGTTTCTGCGCGCTAGTGACACAGGTGTGTTGCCTGTTTCTGCGCGCTAGTGACACAGGTGTGTTGCCTGTTTCTGCGTGCTAGTGAGACAGGTGTGTTGCCTGTTTCTGCGCGCTAGTGACACAGGTGTGTTGCCTGTTTCTGCGCGCTAGTGACACAGGTGTGTTGCCTGTTTCTGTACGCTAGTGACACAGGTGTGTTGCCTGTTTCTCGTGCTAGTGACACAGGTGTGTTGCCTGTTTATGCACGCTAGTGACACAGGTGTGTTGCCTGTTTCTGCACGCTAGTAAGTCAGGTGTGTTGCCTGTTTCTGCGTGCTAGTGACACAGGTGTGTTGCCTGTTTCTGCACGCTAGTAAGTCAGGTGTGTTGCCTGTTTCTGCGTGCTAGTGAGACAGGTGTGTTGCCTGTTTATGCGTGCTAGTGAGACAGGTGTGTTGCCTGTTTATGCGCGCTAGTGACACAGGTGTGTTGCGTGTTTCTGCACGCTAGTAAGACAGGTGTGTTGCGTGTTTCTGCACGCTAGTGACACAGGTGTGTTGCCTGTTTCTGCACGCTAGTAAGACAGGTGTACACAGGACTGTAGGTGAGTGGTAACACGCCCGCGTACCCAGCTGAGGTTGGCTCGCTAACTGGTGATGGAGCAACAAGCCCCAGCATGCCCTTCCAGTTAGTGTTTCCCTGTATAGCAAAGGAAATGCTGGGACTTGTAGTGCCACCAGTTACCTGCTTTTGTTTTGGAAGACACCAGTGGCCTGTTATTTATACTGATTGCATATGAAGTAATGGGGAAGACTAATAGAGGGTGTAGGAAGGATGATTGTGTGTATCGGGAACGCTGGTTGCCGTGGGTTACGGCAATCACTGCTGTTAGCTCCATGTTGTCTTGTATCTCATGTGCTGAATAGCGCAGACAGCCCAGCATGTTATGTGTTCCCAGTGCGCTGACTCTGATAAGAAATGTCACCTGTGGACGGTGCTAGACCTGGCGTTCTTCATCATCATGGGGGTGATCGGGGGGTTACTGGGAGCCACCTTTAACTGTTTGAATAAGAGACTGGCAAAGTACCGCATGAGGAACGTGCACCCCAAGCCAAAACTCGTCAGGTATGTGCACTGTCCCACATAACCTCTGCCTGCCAGCTTCATACATGTCTATGTGTGCCTGCCAGCTACATACATGTGTCTATGTGTGCCTGCCAGCTACATACATGTGTCTATGTGTGCCTGCCAGCTACATACATGTGTCTATGTGTGCCTGCCAGCTACATACATGTGTCTGTGTGTGCCTGCCTGCTACATACATGTGTCTATGTGTGCCTGCCAGCTACATACATGTGTCTATGTGTGCCTGCCAGCTACATACATGTGTCTGTGTGTGCCTGTCAGCGACATACATGTAAGTGTGTGAGTGTAATGAGGAAATATTAGTGTGCCTGTCAGCAACATACGTGTGTGTGTGTGTCTGTCCGCATCTCCATGCATATTTTTCTGTGTCTTTCTCGCTGTGTGCATCTCTGGCTGTCTCTGTGTGTGTGTGTGTGTCTGTGTGCCTGTCTCTCTTTGTGTGTGTCTGTGTGCCTGTCTCTCTTTGTGTGTGTCTGTGTGCCTGTCTCTCTTTGTGTGTGTCTGTGTGCCTGTCTCTCTTTGTGTGTGTCTGTGTGCCTGTCTCTCTTTGTGTGTGTGTGTCTGTGTGCCTGTCTCTCTTTGTGTGTGTCTGTGTGCCTGTCTCTCTTTGTGTGTGTGTCTGTGTGCCTGTCTCTCTTTGTGTGTGTGTCTGTGTGCCTGTCTCTCTTTGTGTGTGTGTGTGTCTGTGTGCCTGTCTCTCTTTGTGTGTGTGTCTGTGTGCCTGTCTCTCTTTGTGTGTGTGTCTGTGTGCCTGTCTCTCTTTGTGTGTGTGTCTGTGTGCCTGTCTCTCTTTGTGTGTGTGTCTGTGTGCCTGTCTCTCTATGTGTGTGTGTGTGTCTGTGTGCCTGTCTCTTTGTGTGTGTGTCTGTGTGCCTGTCTCTGTGTGTGTGTGTCTGTGTACCTGTCTCTTTGTGTGTGTGTGTCTGTGTGCCTGTCTCTCTTTGTGTGTATGTCTGTGTGCCTGTCTCTCTTTGTGTGTGTGTCTGTGTGCCCGTCTCTCTTTGTGTGTGTCTGTGTGCCTGTCTCTCTTTGTGTGTCTGTGTGCCTGTCTCTTTGTGTGTGTGTCTGTGTGCCTGTCTCTCTATGTGTTTGTGTGTCTGTGTGCCTGTCTCTTTGTGTGTGTCTGTGTGCCTGTCTCTCTTTGTGTGTGTGTGTCTGTGTGCCTGTCTCTCTTTGTGTGTGTGTGCCTGTCTCTCTTTGTGTGTCTGTGTGCCTGTCTCTTTGTGTGTGTGTCTGTGTGCCTGTCTCTCTATGTGTGTGTGTGTCTGTGTGCCTGTCTCTTTGTGTGTGTCTGTGTGCCTGTCTCTCTTTGTGTGTGTGTGTCTGTGTGCCTGTCTCTCTTTGTGTGTGTGTGCCTGTCTCTCTTTGTGTGTGTGTGTGTCTGTGTGCCTGTCTCTCTTTGTGTGTGTGTGTGTGCCTGTCTCTCTTTGTGTGTGTGTCTGTGTGCCTGTCTCTCTTTGTGTGTGTGTCTGTGTGCCTGTCTCTCTTTGTGTGTGTCTGTGTGCCTGTCTCTCTTTGTGTGTGTCTGTGTGCCTGTCTCTCTTTGTGTGTGTCTGTGTGCCTGTCTCTCTTTGTGTGTGTCTGTGTGCCTGTCTCTCTTTGTGTGTCTGTGTGCCTGTCTCTCTTTGTGTGTGTGTGCCTGTCTCTCTTTGTGTGTGTGTGTGTGTGCCTGTCTCTCTTTGTGTGTGTGTGTCTGTGTGCCTGTCTCTCTTTGTGTGTGTGTCTTTGTGCCTGTCTCTCTTTGTGTGTGTCTGTGTGCCTGTCTCTCTTTGTGTGTGTGTGTCTGTGTGCCTGTCTCTCTTTGTGTGTGTGTCTGTGTGCCTGTCTCTCTTTGTGTGTGTGTGTGTGCCTGTCTCTCTTTGTGTGTCTGTGTGCCTGTCTCTCTTTGTGTGTCTGTGTGCCTGTCTCTCTTTGTGTGTCTGTGTGCCTGTCTCTCTTTGTGTGTCTGTGTGCCTGTCTCTCTTTGTGTGTCTGTGTCTGTGTGCCTGTCTCTCTTTGTGTGTCTGTGTCTGTGTGCCTGTCTCTCTTTGTGTGTCTGTGTCTGTGTGCCTGTCTCTCTTTGTGTGTCTGTGTCTGTGTGCCTGTCTCTCTTTGTGTGTCTGTGTGTGTCTGTGTGGCTGTGTGTGTGTGTGTGTCTGTCTCTCTTTGTGTGTGTGTGTCTGTGTGCCTGTCTCTCTTTGTGTGTGTGTGTCTGTGTGCCTGTCTCTCTTTGTGTGTGTGTGTGCCTGTCTCTTTGTGTGTGTGTGTGTGTGTGTGTGCCTGTCTCTCTTTGTGTGTCTGTGTGCCTGTCTCTCTTTGTGTGTCTGTGTGCCTGTCTCTCTTTGTGTGTGTGTGTCTGTGTGCCTATCTCTCTTTGTGTGTGTCTGTGTGCCTGTCTCTCTTTGTGTGTGTGTGTCTGTGTGCCTGTCTCTCTGTGTGTGTGTGTCTGTGTGCCTGTCTCTCTTTGTGTGTGTGTGTCTGTGTGCCTGTCTCTCTTTGTGTGTCTGTGTGCCTGTCTCTCTTTGTGTGTGTGTGTCTGTGTGCCTGTCTCTCTGTGTGTGTGTGTCTGTGTGCCTGTCTCTCTTTGTGTGTGTGTGTCTGTGTGCCTGTCTCTCTTTGTGTGTCTGTGTGCCTGTCTCTCTTTGTGTGTGTGTGTCTGTGTGCCTGTCTCTCTGTGTGTGTGTGTCTGTGTGCCTGTCTCTCTTTGTGTGTGTGTGTCTGTGTGCCTGTCTCTCTTTGTGTGTCTGTGTGCCTGTCTCTCTTTGTGTGTGTCTGTGTGCCTGTCTCTCTGTGTGTGTGTCTGTGTGCCTGTCTCTCTTTGTGTGTGTGTCTGTGTGCCTGTCTCTTTTTGTGTGTGTGTCTGTCTCTCTTTGTGTGTCTGTGTGCCTGTCTCTCTTTGTGTGTGTCTGTGTGCCTGTCTCTCTTTGTGTGTGTGTCTGTGTGCCTGTCTCTCTTGTGTGTGTGTGTCTGTGTGCCTGTCTCTTTTTGTGTGTGTGTCTGTCTCTCTTTGTGTGTCTGTGTGCCTGTCTCTCTTTGTGTGTGTGTCTGTCTCTCTTTGTGTGTGTGTCTGTGTGCCTGTCTCTCTTTGTGTGTGTGCCTGTCTCTCTTTGTGTGTGTGTCTGTGTGCCTGTCTCTCTTTGTGTGTGTCTGTGTGCCTGTCTCTCTTTGTGTGTGTGTCTGTGTGCCTGTCTCTCTTTGTGTGTGTGTCTGTGTGCCTGTCTCTCTTTGTGTGTGTGTCTGTGTGCCTGTCTCTCTTTGTGTGTGTGTCTGTGTGCCTGTCTCTCTTTGTGTGTGTGTCTGTGTGCCTGTCTCTCTTTGTGTGTGTGTCTGTGTGCCTGTCTCTCTTTGTGTGTGTCTGTGTGCCTGTCTCTCTTTGTGTGTGTGTCTGTGTCTGTGTGCCTGTCTCTCTTTGTGTGTGTGTGTCTGTGCCTGTCTCTTTGTGTGTGTGTGTGTGTGTGTGTGTGTGTGTGCCTGTCTCTCTTTGTGTGTCTGTGTGCCTGTCTCTTTGTGTGTCTGTGTGCCTGTCTCTCTTTGTGTGTCTGTGTGCCTGTCTCTCTTTGTGTGTGTGTGTGTGTGTGTGCCTGTCTCTCTTTGTGTGTGTGTGTGTGCCTGTCTCTCTTTGTGTGTGTGTGTGTGCCTGTCTCTCTTTGTGTGTGTGTGTGTGCCTGTCTCTCTTTGTGTGTGTGTGTGTGCCTGTCTCTCTTTGTGTGTGTGTCTGTGTGCCTGTCCCTCTTTGTGTGTGTCTGTGTGCCTCTGTCTCTGTGCATCTGTCTGATTTTGTCTTTGTGCATTGTGTGCCTCTGCCTGTCCCTGCCTTTCTCTGTTAGTCCGTGAGTCTCTCTGCCTGCCTCCGCCTGTCCCTGCCTCTCTCTGCCTGCCTCCGCCTGTCCCTGCCTCTCTCTGCCTGCCTCCGCCTGTCCCTGCCTCTCTCTGCCTGCCTCCGCCTGTCCCTGCCTCTCTCTGCCTGCCTCCGCCTGTCCCTGCCTCCCTCTCTGCCTGCCTCCGCCTGTCCCTGCCTCCCTCTCTGCCTGCCTCTGCCTGTCCCTGCCTCTCTCTGCGTGCCTCCGCCTGTCCCTGCCTCTCTCTGCCTGCCTCCGCCTGTCCCTGCCTCTCTCTGCCTGCCTCCGCCTGTCTATAGAATAACACAGGTTCCTATTTTCCAGGGTATGTGAAAGCCTCTTGGTCTCTTTGGTCACCACAGTAATTGTCTTTGTGTCATCAATGGTTCTGGGAGAATGTCGGAAACTGTCTCCGCCCACAAACTGGAATAATGGCTCCATCTCCATGCAGGTAGTTTGTGATTCCTGTATGGAAACTGTTTCAGCTGTCTCGTCCTCCAGCCCACGTGCACGTTGCTCTAACAGATGCTTGGGGCTCTCCCGTGTCTCCAGCTTCTCACTAGCAGCCTACACAGACCCTCCCCTGCCCCCCCCCCCCCCCCGGAATGAGAATGACGCTACATCTACTCTCATTAGTGCCTCCTTTCTGCAAGCATACCCACATTCTCCTCTATCTCTCCTCACTTTGTCTCCCCCCCTGCTAGCTCTCCCTGTGAGTATGTCTCTGCTTCTCTCAATACCTCCCCCTCCTGCTGGCCGGCTCCTCCCCTGCTAGCTCTCCCTGTGAGTATGTTTCTGCTTCTCTCAATACCTCCCCCTCCTGCTGGCCGGCTCCTCTCCTGCTAGCTCTCTCTGTGTGAGTATGTCTCTGCTTCTCTCACTACCTCCCCCTCCTGCTGGCCGGCTCCTCCCCTGCTAGCTCTCCCTGTGATTATGTCTCTGCTTCTCTCACTACCTCCCCCTCCTGCTGGCCGGCTCCTCCCCTGCTAGCTCTCCCTGTGTGAGTATGTCTCTGCTTCTCTCGCTGTCTCCCTCCTCCTGCTGGCCGGCTCCTCCCCTGCTAGCTCTCCCTGTGAGTATGTCTCTGCTTCTCTCGCTGTCTCCCCCCCTGCTAGCTCTCCCTGTGAGTATGTCTCTGCTTCTCTCACTACCTCCCACCTCCTGCTGGCTGGCCGGCTCCTCCCCTGCTAGCTCTCCCTGTGAGTATGTCTCTGCTTCTCTCACTACCTCCCCCTCCTGCTGGCCGGCTCCTCTCCTGCTAGCTCTCCCTGTGAGTATGTCTCTGCTTCTCTCACTATCTCCCCCCTCCTGCTGGCCGGCTCCTCCCCCACTAGCTCTCCCTGTGAGTATGTCTCTGCTTCTCTCGCTGCCTCCCCCCTCCTGCTGGCCGGCTCCTCCCCTGCTAGCTCTCCCTGTGAGTATGTCTCTGCTTCTCTCGCTGCCTCCCCCCTCCTGCTAGCCGGCTCCTCCCCTGCTAGCTCTCCCTGTGAGTATGTCCCTGCTTCTCTCGCTGCCTCCCCCCTCCTGCTGGCCGGCTCCTCCCCTGCTAGCTCTCACTGTGTGTATGTCTCTGCTTCTCTCACTATCTCCCCCCTCCTGCTGGCCGGCTCCTCGCCTGCTAGCTCTCCCTGTGAGTATTTCTCTGCTTCTCTCGCTATCTCCCCCCCTGCTAGCTCTCCCTGTGAGTATGTCTCTGCTTCTCTCGCTGTCTCCCCCCCTGTTAGCTCTCCCTGTGAGTATTTCTCTGCTTCTCTTGCTATCTCCCCCCCTGCTAGCTCTCCCTGTGAGTATGTCTCTGCTTCTCTCGCAGTCTCCCCCCCTGTTAGCTCTCCCTGTGAGTATGTCTCTGCTTCTCTCACTATCTCTCCCCCCTGCTAGCTCTCCCTGTGAGTATGTCTCTGCTTCTCTCGCTGTCTCCCCCCTCCCGCTGGCCAGCTCCTCTCCTGCTAGCTCTCCCTGTGAGTATGTCTCTGCTTCTCTCGCTGTCTCCCCCCCTGCTAGCTCTCCCTGTGAGTATGTCTCTGCTTCTCTCACTACCTCCCCCCTCCTGCTGGCTGGCCGGCTCCTCCCCTGCTAGCTCTCCCAGTGAGTATGTCTCTGCTTCTCTCACTACCTCCCCCTCCTGCTGGCCGGCTCCTCTCCTGCTAGCTCTCCCTGTGAGTATGTCTCTGCTTCTCTTGCTGCCTCCCCCCTCCTGCTGGCCGGCTCCTCCCCTGCTAGCTCTCCCTGTGAGTATGTCTCTGCTTCTCTCGCTGCCTCCCCCCTCCTGCTGGCCGGCTCCTCCCCTGCTAGCTCTCCCTGTGAGTATGTCTCTGCTACTCTCACTATCTCCCCCCTCCTGCTGGCCGGCTCCTCGCCTGCTAGTTCTCCCTGTGAGTATTTCTCTGCTTCTCTCGCTATCTCCCCCCCTGCTAGCTCTCCCTGTGAGTATGTCTCTGCTTCTCTCGCTGTCTCCCCCCCTGTTAGCTCTCCCTGTGAGTATTTCTCTGCTTCTCTCGCTATCTCCCCCCCTGCTAGCTCTCCCTGTGAGTATGTCTCTGCTTCTCTCACTATCTCACCCCCCTGCTAGCTCTCCCTGTGAGTATGTCTCTGCTTCTCTCGCTGTCTCCCCCCTCCCGCTGGCCAGCTCCTCTCCTGCTAGCTCTCCCTGTGAGTATGTCTCTGCTTCTCTCGCTGTCTCCCCCCCTGGTAGCTCTCCCTGTGATTATGTCTCTGCTTCTCTCACTACCTCCCCCCTCCTGCTGGCTGGCCGGCTCCTCCCCTGCTAGCTCTCCCTGTGAGTATGTCTCTGCTTCTCTCACTACCTCCCCCTCCTGCTGGCCGGCTCCTCTCCTGCTAGCTCTCCCTGTGAGTATGTCTCTGCTTCTCTCACTATCTCCCCCCTCCTGCTGGCCGGCTCCTCCCCTGCTAGCTCTCCCTGTGAGTATGTCTCTGCTTCTCTCGCTGCCTCCCCCCTCCTGCTGGCCGGCTCCTCCCCTGCTAGCTCTCCCTGTGAGTATGTCTCTGCTTCTCTCGCTGCCTCCCCCCTCCTGCTGGCCGGCTCCTCCCCTGCTAGCTCTCCCTGTGAGTATGTCTCTGCTTCTCTCGCTGCCTCCCCCCTCCTGCTGGCCGGCTCCTCCCCTGCTAGCTCTCCCTGTGAGTATGTCTCTGCTTCTCTCACTATCTCCCCCCTCCTGCTGGCCGGCTCCTCGCCTGCTAGCTCTCCCTGTGAGTATGTCTCTGCTTCTCTCGCTGCCTCCCCCCTCCTGCTGGCCGGCTCCTCCCCTGCTAGCTCTCCCTGTTAGTATGTCTCTGCTTCTCTCGCTGCCTCCCCCCTCCTGCTGGCCGGCTCCTCCCTGCTAGCTCTCCCTGTGAGTATGTCTCTGCTTCTCTCGCTGCCTCCCCCCTCCTGCTGGCCGGCTCCTCGCCTGCTAGCTCTCCCTGTGAGTATGTCTCTGCTTCTCTCGCTGTCTCCCCCCCTGTTAGCTCTCCCTGTGAGTATTTCTCTGCTTCTCTCGCTATCTCCCCCCCTGCTAGCTCTCCCTGTGAGTATGTCTCTGCTTCTCTCGCTGTCTCCCCCCCTGTTAGCTCTCCCTGTGAGTATGTCTCTGCTTCTCTCACTATCTCTCCCCCCTGCTAGCTCTCCCTGTGAGTATGTCTCTACTTCTCTCACTATCTCCCCCTCCTGCTGGCCGGCTCCTCCCCTGCTAGCTCTCCCTGTGAGTATGTCTCTGCTTCTCTCACTACCTCCCCCTCCTGCTGGCCGGCTCCTCCCCTGCTAGCTCTCCCTGTGAGTATGTATCTGCTTCTCTCGTTGTCTCCCCCTCCTGCTGGCCGGCTCCTCCCCTGCTAGCTCTCCCTGTGAGTATGTCTCTGCTTCTCTCGCTGTCTCCCCCCCTGCTAGCTCTCCCTGTGAGTATGTCTCTGCTTCTCTCACTACCTCCCCCCTCCTGCTGGCTGGCCGGCTCCTCCCCTGCTAGCTCTCCCTGTGAGTATGTCTCTGCTTCTCTCATTACCTCCCCCTCCTGCTGGCCGGCTCCTCTCCTGCTAGCTCTCCCTGTGACTATGTCTCTGCTTCTCTCACTATCTCCCCCCTCCTGCTGGCCGGCTGCTCTCCTGCTAGCTCTCCCTGTGAGTGTGTCTCTGCTTCTCTCACTATCTCTCCCCTCCTGCTGGCCGGCTCCTCGCCTGCTAGCTCTCCCTGTGAGTATTTCTCTGCTTCTCTCGCTATCTCCCCCCCTGCTAGCTCTCCCTGTGAGTATTTCTCTGCTTCTCTCGCTATCTCCCCCCCTGCCAGCTCTCCCTGTGAGTATGTCTCTGCTTCTCTCACTACCTCCCCCTCCTGCTGGCCGGCTCCTCTCCTGCTAGCTCTCCCTGTGAGTATGTCTCTGCTTCTCTCGCTGTCTCCCTCCTCCTGCTGGCCGGCTCCTCCCCTGCTAGCTCTCCCTGTGAGTATGTCTCTGCTTATCTCACTACCTCCCCCTCCTGCTGGCTGGCTCCCCCCTGCTAGCTCTCCCTGTGAGTATGTCTCTGCTTCTCTCACTATCTCTCCCCTCCTGCTGGCCGGCTCCTCTCCTGCTAGCTCTCCCTGTGCGTATGTCTCTGCTTCTCTCCCTGTCTCCCCCCTCCCGCTGGCCGGCTCCTCCCCTGCTAGCTCTCCCTGTGAGTATGTCTCTGCTTCTCTCACTGTCTCCCCCCTCCTGCTGGCCGGCTCCTCTCCTGCTAGCTCTCCCTGTGAGTATGTCTCTGCTTCTCTCGCTGTCTCCCCCCTCCTGCTGGCCGGCTCCTCTCCTGCTAGCTCTCCCTGTGAGTATGTCTCTGCTTCTCTCGCTGTCTCCCCCCTCCTGCTGGCCGGCTCCTCCCCTGCTAGCTCTCCCTGTGAGTATGTCTCTGCTTCTCTCGTTGTCTCCCCCCTCCTGCTGGCCGGCTCCTCCCCTGCTAGCTCTCCCTGTGAGTATGTCTCTGCTTCTCTCACTACCTCCCCCTCCTGCTGGCCGGCTCCTCCCCTGCTAGCTCTCCCTGTGAGTATGTATCTGCTTCTCTCGTTGTCTCCCCCTCCTGCTGGCCGGCTCCTCCCCTGCTAGCTCTCCCTGTGAGTATGTATCTGCTTCTCTCGTTGTCTCCCCCTCCTGCTGGCCGGCTCCTCCCCTGCTAGCTCTCCCTGTGAGTATGTCTCTGCTTCTCTCGCTGTCTCCCCCCCTGCTAGCTCTCCCTGTGAATATGTCTCTGCTTCTCTCACTACCTCCCCCCTCCTGCTGGCTGGCCGGCTCCTCCCCTGCTAGCTCTCCCTGTGAGTATGTCTCTGCTTCTCTCATTACCTCCCCCTCCTGCTGGCCGGCTCCTCTCCTGCTAGCTCTCCCTGTGACTATGTCTCTGCTTCTCTCACTATCTCCCCCCTCCTGCTGGCCGGCTCCTCTCCTGCTAGCTCTCCCTGTGAGTGTGTCTCTGCTTCTCTCACTATCTCTCCCCTCCTGCTGGCCGGCTCCTCGCCTGCTAGCTCTCCCTGTGAGTATTTCTCTGCTTCTCTCGCTATCTCCCCCCCTGCTAGCTCTCCCTGTGAGTATGTCTCTGCTTCTCTCGCTGTCTCCCCCCCTGTTAGCTCTCCCTGTGAGTATTTCTCTGCTTCTCTCGCTATCTCCCCCCCTGCCAGCTCTCCCTGTGAGTATGTCTCTGCTTCTCTCACTATCTCTCCCCCCTGCTAGCTCTCCCTGTGAGTATGTCTCTGCTTCTCTCGCTGTCTCCCCCCTCCTGCTGGCCGACTCCTCCCCTGCTAGCTCTCCCTGTGAGTATGTCTCTGCTTCTCTCGCTGTCTCCCTCCTCCTGCTGGCCGGCTCCTCCCCTGCTAGCTCTCCCTGTGAGTATGTCTCTGCTTATCTCACTACCTCCCCCTCCTGCTGGCTGGCTCCCCCCTGCTAGCTCTCCCTGTGAGTATGTCTCTGCTTCTCTCACTATCTCTCCCCTCCTGCTGGCCGGCTCCTCTCCTGCTAGCTCTCCCTGTGAGTATGTCTCTGCTTCTCTCCCTGTCTCCCCCCTCCCGCTGGCCGGCTCCTCCCCTGCTAGCTCTCCCTGTGAGTATGTCTCTGCTTCTCTCACTGTCTCCCCCCTCCTGCTGGCCGGCTCCTCTCCTGCTAGCTCTCCCTGTGAGTATGTCTCTGCTTCTCTCGCTGTCTCCCCCCTCCTGCTGGCCGGCTCCTCTCCTGCTAGCTCTCCCTGTGAGTATGTCTCTGCTTCTCTCGCTGTCTCCCCCCTCCTGCTTGCCGGCTCCTCCCCTGCTAGCTCTCCCTGTGAGTATGTCTCTGCTTCTCTCGTTGTCTCCCCCCTCCTGCTGGCCGGCTCCTCCCCTGCTAGCTCTCCCTGTGAGTATGTCTCTGCTTCTCTCACTATCTCCCCCTCTTGCTGGCCGGCTCCTCCCCTGCTAGCTCTCCCTGTGAGTATGTCTCTGCTCCTCCCCTGCTAGCTCTCCCTGTGAGTATGTCTCTGCTTCTCTCGCTGTCTCCCCCTCTTGCTGGCCGGCTCCTCCCCTGCTAGCTCTCCCTGTGAGTATGTCTCTGCTCCTCTCCTGCTAGCTCTCCCTGTGAGTATGTCTCTGCTTCTCTCGCTGTCTCCCCCTCCTGCTGGCCGGCTCCTCCACTGCTAGCTCTCCCTGTGAGTATGTCTCTTCTTCTCTCGCTGTCTCCCCCCTCCTGCTGGCCGGCTCCTCCCCTGCTAGCTCTCCCTGTGAGTATGTCTCTGCTTCTCTCACTGTCTCCTTCTCCTGCTGGCCGGCTCCTCCCCTGCTAGCTCTCCCTGTGAGTATGTCTCTGCTTCTCTCGCTGTCTCCCCCCTCCTGCTGGCCGGCTCCTCCCCTGCTAGCTCTCCCTGTGAGTATGTCTCTGCTTCTCTCGCTGTCTCCACCTCCTGCTTGCCGGCTCCTCCCCTGCTAGCTCTCCCTGTGAGTATGTCTCTGCTTCTCTCGCTGACTCCCCTCTCCTGCTGGCCGGCTCCTCCCCTGCTAGCTCTCCCTGTGAGTATGTCTCTGTCTCCACCTCCTGCTGGCCGGCTCCTCCCCTGCTAGCTCTCCCTGTGAGTATGTCTCTGCTCCTCCCCTGCTAGCTCTCCCTGTGAGTATGTCTCTGCTTCTCTCGCTGTCTCCCCCTCCTGCTGGCCGGCTCCTCCCCTGCTAGCTCTCCCTGTGAGTATGTCTCTGCTTCTCTCACTACCTCCCCCTCCTGCTGGCCGGCTCCCCCCTGCTATCTCTCCCTGTGAGTATGTCTCTGCTCCTCTCCTGCTAGCTCTCCCTGTGAGTATGTCTCTGCTTCTCTCGCTGTCTCCTCCTCCTGCTGGCCGGCTCCCCCCCTGCTAGCTCTCTCTGTGAGGATGTCTCTGCTTCTCTCGCTGTCTCCCCCTCCTGCTGGCCGGCACCTCCCCTGCTGGCTCTTCCTGTGAGTATGTCTCTGCTTCTCTCGCTGTCTCCCCCTCCTGCTGGCCGGCTCCCCCCCTGCTAGCTCTCCCTGTGAGTATGTCTCTACTTCTCTCGCTGTCTCCCCCTCCTGCTGGCCGGCTCCTCTCCTGCTAGCTCTCCCTGTGAGTATGTCTCTGCTTCTCTCGCTGTCTTCCCCCCTCCTGCTGGCCGGCTCCTCCCCTGCTAGCTCTCCCTGTGAGTATATCTCGGCTTCTCTCGCTGTCTCCCCCTCCTGCTGGCCGGCTCCTCCCCTGCTAGCTCTCCCTGTGAGTATGTCTCTGCTTCTCTCGCTGTCTCCCCCCTCCTGCTGGCCGGCTCCTCCCCTGCTAGCTCTCCCTGTGAGTATGTCTCTGCTTCTCTCACTGTCTCCCCCCTTCTGCTGGCCAGCTCCTCCCCTGCTAGCTCTCCCTGTGAGTATGTCTCTGCTCCTCCCCTGCTAGCTCTCCCTGTGAGTATGTCTCTGCTTCTCTCGCTGTCTCCCCCCTCCTGCTGACCGGCTCCTCCCCTGCTAGCTCTCCCTGTGAGTATGTCTCTGCTTCTCTCGCTGTCTCCCTCCTCCTGCTGGCCGGCTCCTCCCCTGCTAGCTCTCCCTGTGAGTATGTCTCTGCTTATCTCACTACCTCCCCCTCCTGCTGGCTGGCTCCCCCTGCTTGCTCTCCCTGTGAGTATGTCTCTGCTTCTCTCGCTGTCTCCCCCCTCCTGCTGGCCGGCTCCTCCCCTGCTAGCTCTTCCTGTGGGTATGTCTCTGCTTCTCTCACTATCCCCCCCTCCTGCTGGCCGGCTCCTCCCCTGCTAGCTCTCCCTGTGAGTATGTCTCTGCTTCTCTCGCTGTCTCCCCCCTCCTGCTGGCCGGCTCCTCCCCTGCTAGCTCTCCCTGTGAGTATGTCTCTGCTTCTCTCGCTGTCTCCCCCCTCCTGCTGGCCGGCTCCTCCCCTGCTAGCTCTCCCTGTGGGTATGTCTCTGCTTCTCTCACTATCTCTCCCCCCCTGCTGGCCGGCTCCCCCCTGCTAGATCTCCCTGTGAGTATGTCTCTGCTTCTCTCACTCTCTCCCGCCTCCTGCTGGCCGGCTCCTCTCCTGCTAGCTCTCCCTGTGAGTATGTCTCTGCTTCTCTCGCTGTCTCCCCCCTCCTGCTGGCCGGCTCCTCTCCTGCTAGGTCTCCCTGTGAGTATGTCTCTGCTTCTCTCGCTGTCTCCACCTCCTGCTGGCCGGCTCCTCCCCTGCTAGCTCTCCCTGTGAGTATGTCTCTGCTCCTCCCCTGCTAGCTCTCCCTGTGAGTATGTCTCTGCTTCTCTTGCTGTCTCCCCCTCCTGCTGGCCGGCTCCTCCCGTGCTAGCTCTCCCTGTGAGTATGTCTCTGCTTCTCTCGCTGTCTCTACCTCCTGCTGGCCGGCTCCTCCCCTGCTAGCTCTCCCTGTGAGTATGTCTCTGCTTCTCTCGCTGTCTCCCCCCTCCTGCTGGCCGGCTCCTCCCCTGCTAGCTCTCCCTGTGAGTATGTCTCTGTCTCCACCTCCTGCTGGCCGGCTCCTCCCCTGCTAGCTCTCCCTGTGAGTATGTCTCTGCTCCTCGCCTGCTAGCTCTCCCTGTGAATATGTCTCTGCTTCTCTCGCTGTCTCCCCCCTCCTGCTGGCCGGCTCCTCCCCTGCTAGCTCTCCCTGTGAGTATGTCTCTGCTTCTCTCGCTGTCTCCCCCCTCCTGCTGTCCGGCTCCTCCCCTGCTAGCTCTCACTGTGAATATGTCTCTGCTTCTCTCACTATCTCCCCCTCCTGCTGGCCGGCTCCTCCCCTGCTAGCTCTCCCTGTGAATATGTCTCTGCTTCTCTCGCTGTCTCCCCCTCCTGCTGGCCGGCTCCTCCCCTGCTAGCTCTCCCTGTTGGTATGTCTCTGCTTCTCTCGCTGTCTCCCCCTCCTGCTGGCCGGCTCCTCCCCTGCTAGCTCTCCCTGTGAGTATGTCTCTGCTTCTCTCACTACCTCCCCCTCCTGCTGGCCGGCTCCCCCCTGCTAGCTCTCCCTGTGAGTATGTCTCTGCTCCTCTCCTGCTAGCTCTCCCTGTGAGTATGTCTCTGCTTCTCTCACTGTCTCCCCGTCCTGCTGGCCGGCTCCCCCCCTGCTAGCTCTCCCTGTGAGGATGTCTCTGCTTCTCTCGCTGTCTCCCCCTCCTGCTGGCCGGCACCTCCCCTGCTAGCTCTCCCTGTGAGTATGTCTCTGCTTCTCTCGCTGTCTCCCCCTCCTGCTGGCTGGCTCCTCCCCTGCTAGCTCTCCCTGTGAGTATGTCTCTGCTTCTCTCGCTGTCTCCCCCTCCTGCTGGCCGGCTCCTCCCCTGCTAGCTCTCCCTGTGAGTATGTCTCTGCTTCTCTCGCTGTCTCCCCCCTCCTGCTGGCCGGCTCCCCCCTGCTAGCTCTCCCTGTGAGTATGTCTCTACTTCTCTCGCTGTCTCCCCCTCCTGCTGGCCGGCTCCTCTCCTGCTAGCTCTCCCTGTGAGTATGTCTCTGCTTCTCTCGCTGTCTCCCCCTCCTGCTGGCCGGCTCCTCCCCTGCTAGCTCTCCCTGTGAGTATGTCTCTGCTTCTCTCGCTGTCTCCCCCCTCCTGCTGGCCGGCTCCTCCCCTGCTAGCTCTCCCTGTGAGTATGTCTCTGCTTCTCTCGCTGTCTCCCCCCTCCTGCTGGCCGGCTCCTCCCCTGCTAGCTCTCCCTGTGAGTATGTCTCTGCTTCTCTCACTGTCTCCCCCCTCCTGCTGGCCGGCTCCTCCCCTGCTAGCTCTCCCTGTGAGTATGTCTCTGCTCCTCCCCTGCTAGCTCTCCCTGTGAGTATGTCTCTGCTTCTCTCGCTGTCTCCCCCCTCCTGCTGGCCGGCTCCTCCCCTGCTAGCTCTCCCTGTGAGTATGTCTCTGCTTCTCTCGCTGTCTCCCCCCTCCCGCTGGCCGGCTCCTCCCCTGCTAGCTCTCCCTGTTGGTATGTCTCTGCTTATCTCACTACCTCCCCCTCCTGCTGGCTGGCTCCCCCTGCTTGCTCTCCCTGTGAGTATGTCTCTGCTTCTCTCGCTGTCTCCCCCCTCCTGCTGGCCGGCTCCTCCCCTGCTAGCTCTCCCTGTGAATATGTCTCTGCTTCTCTCGCTGTCTCCCCCTCCTGCTGGCCGGCTCCTCTCCTGCTAGCTCTCCCTGTGAGGATGTCTCTGCTTCTCTCGCTGTCTCCCCCTCCTGCTGGCCGGCTCCTCCCCTACTAGCTCTCCCTGTGAATATGTCTCTGCTTCTCTCGCTGTCTCCCCCCTCCTGCTGGCCGGCTCCTCCCCTGCTAGCTCTCCCTGTTGGTATGTCTCTGCTTCTCTCACTATCTCCCCCTCCTGCTGGCCGGCTCCTCCCCTGCTAGCTCTCCCTGTGAATATGTCTCTGCTTCTCTCGCTGTCTCCCCCCTCCTGCTGGCCGGCTCCTCCCCTGCTAGCTCTCCCTGTGAGTATGTCTCTGCTTCTCTCGCTGTCTCCCCCCTCCTGCTGGCCGGCTCCTCCCCTGCTAGCTCTCCCTGTGGGTATGTCTCTGCTTCTCTCACTATCTCTCCCCCCCTGCTGGCCGGCTCCCCCCTGCTAGATCTCCCTGTGAGTATGTCTCTGCTTCTCTCACTCTCTCCCGCCTCCTGCTGGCCGGCTCCTCTCCTGCTAGCTCTCCCTGTGAGTATGTCTCTGCTTCTCTCGCTGTCTCCCCCCTCCTGCTGGCCGGCTCCTCCCCTGCTAGCTCTCCCTGTGAGTATGTCTCTGCTTCTCTCACTATCTCCCCCTCCTGCTGGCCGGCTCCTCCCCTGCTAGCTCTCCCTGTGAGTATGTCTCTGCTTCTCTCGCTGTCTCCCCCCTCCTGCTGGCCGGCTCCTCTCCTGCTAGGTCTCCCTGTGAGTATGTCTCTGCTTCTCTCGCTGTCTCCACCTCCTGCTGGCCGGCTCCTCCCCTGCTAGCTCTCCCTGTGAGTATGTCTCTGCTCCTCCCCTGCTAGCTCTCCCTGTGAGTATGTCTCTGCTTCTCTTGCTGTCTCCCCCTCCTGCTGGCCGGCTCCTCCCGTGCTAGCTCTCCCTGTGAGTATGTCTCTGCTTCTCTCGCTGTCTCTACCTCCTGCTGGCCGGCTCCTCCCCTGCTAGCTCTCCCTGTGAGTATCTCTGCTTCTCTCGCTGACTCCCCCCTCCTGCTGGCCGGCTCCTCCCCTGCTAGCTCTCCCTGTGAGTATGTCTCTGTCTCCACCTCCTGCTGGCCGGCTCCTCCCCTGCTAGCTCTCCCTGTGAGTATGTCTCTGCTCCTCGCCTGCTAGCTCTCCCTGTGAGTATGTCTCTGCTTCTCTCGCTGTCTCCCCCCTCCTGCTGGCCGGCTCCTCCCCTGCTAGCTCTCCCTGTGAGTATGTCTCTGCTTCTCTCGCTGTCTCCCCCCTCCTGCTGTCCGGCTCCTCCCCTGCTAGCTCTCACTGTGAATATGTCTCTGCTTCTCTCACTATCTCCCCCTCCTGCTGGCCGGCTCCTCCCCTGCTAGCTCTCCCTGTGAATATGTCTCTGCTTCTCTCGCTGTCTCCCCCTCCTGCTGGCCGGCTCCTCCCCTGCTAGCTCTCCCTGTTGGTATGTCTCTGCTTCTCTCGCTGTCTCCCCCTCCTGCTGGCCGGCTCCTCCCCTGCTAGCTCTCCCTGTGAGTATGTCTCTGCTTCTCTCACTACCTCCCCCTCCTGCTGGCCGGCTCCCCCCTGCTAGCTCTCCCTGTGAGTATGTCTCTGCTCCTCTCCTGCTAGCTCTCCCTGTGAGTATGTCTCTGCTTCTCTCACTGTCTCCCCGTCCTGCTGGCCGGCTCCCCCCCTGCTAGCTCTCCCTGTGAGGATGTCTCTGCTTCTCTCGCTGTCTCCCCCTCCTGCTGGCCGGCACCTCCCCTGCTAGCTCTCCCTGTGAGTATGTCTCTGCTTCTCTCGCTGTCTCCCCCTCCTGCTGGCTGGCTCCTCCCCTGCTAGCTCTCCCTGTGAGTATGTCTCTGCTTCTCTCGCTGTCTCCCCCTCCTGCTGGCCGGCTCCTCCCCTGCTAGCTCTCCCTGTGAGTATGTCTCTGCTTCTCTCGCTGTCTCCCCCCTCCTGCTGGCCGGCTCCCCCCTGCTAGCTCTCCCTGTGAGTATGTCTCTACTTCTCTCGCTGTCTCCCCCTCCTGCTGGCCGGCTCCTCTCCTGCTAGCTCTCCCTGTGAGTATGTCTCTGCTTCTCTCGCTGTCTCCCCCTCCTGCTGGCCGGCTCCTCCCCTGCTAGCTCTCCCTGTGAGTATGTCTCTGCTTCTCTCGCTGTCTCCCCCCTCCTGCTGGCCGGCTCCTCCCCTGCTAGCTCTCCCTGTGAGTATGTCTCTGCTTCTCTCGCTGTCTCCCCCCTCCTGCTGGCCGGCTCCTCCCCTGCTAGCTCTCCCTGTGAGTATGTCTCTGCTTCTCTCACTGTCTCCCCCCTCCTGCTGGCCGGCTCCTCCCCTGCTAGCTCTCCCTGTGAGTATGTCTCTGCTCCTCCCCTGCTAGCTCTCCCTGTGAGTATGTCTCTGCTTCTCTCGCTGTCTCCCCCCTCCTGCTGGCCGGCTCCTCCCCTGCTAGCTCTCCCTGTGAGTATGTCTCTGCTTCTCTCGCTGTCTCCCCCCTCCCGCTGGCCGGCTCCTCCCCTGCTAGCTCTCCCTGTTGGTATGTCTCTGCTTATCTCACTACCTCCCCCTCCTGCTGGCTGGCTCCCCCTGCTTGCTCTCCCTGTGAGTATGTCTCTGCTTCTCTCGCTGTCTCCCCCTCCTGCTGGCCGGCTCCTCCCCTGCTAGCTCTCCCTGTGAGTATGTCTCTGCTTCTCTCGCTGTCTCCCCCCTCCTGCTGGCCGGCTCCTCCCCTGCTAGCTCTCCCTGTGAGTATGTCTCTGCTTCTCTCAATACCTCCCCCTCCTGCTGGCCGGCTCCTCTCCTGCTAGCTCTCCCTGTGAGTATGTCTCTGCTTCTCTCAATACCTCCCCCTCCTGCTGGCCGGCTCCTCCCCTGCTAGCTCTCCCTGTGAGTATGTCTCTGCTTCTCTCAATACCTCCCCCTCCTGCTGGCCGGCTCCTCCCCTGCTAGCTCTCCCTGTGAGTATGTCTCTGCTTCTCTCGCTGTCTCCCCCCTCCTGCTGGCCGGCTCCTCCCCTGCTAGCTCTCCCTGTGAGTATGTCTCTGCTTCTCTCGCTGTCTCCCCCCTCCTGCTGGCCGGCTCCTCCCCTGCTAGCTCTCCCTGTGAGGATGTCTCTGCTTCTCTCACTATCTCTCCCCTCCTGCTGGCCGGCTCCTCTCCTGCTAGCTCTCCCTGTGAGTATGTCTCTGCTTCTCTCCTGCTAGCTCTCCCTGTGAGTATGTCTCTGCTTCTCTCGCTGTCTCCCCCCCTGTTAGCTCTCCCTGTGAGTATGTCTCTGCTTCTCTCGCTGTCTCCCCCCCTGCTAGCTCTCCCAGTGAGTATGTCTCTGCTTCTCTCGCTGTCTCCCCCCCTGCTAGCTCTCCCTGTGAGTATGTCTCTGCTTCTCTCGCTGTCTCCACCTCCTGCTGGCCGGCTCCCCCACGTTTTGTGCCACGGATTCCCCAGTCGGATGCTTCTCTCTCTCTAGCTCTCCTCACGCCTCTGTCTTCTCTCGTGTCTCTTATCGTGTATTGTTCTATAGGTACAGATCCTGTATTTAGGTGACACGTCCTAAGAACACTTCTGTCTATACGTTCTCTCTCTATAGCTACCTATATCCTTTGTTGTTTGGATAATCTCTTTTTGTGCTCGTCCCCGTACTATTGGCTTATGTTCCCCCAAATTGTACATTAGAGAACCTGCAGGATCGCTGAGCCGTTCTGCGCAGTACATAGAAGCAGTGTTCTTATTGGTCAGTGCCTTTCCTATTAATTTATACAGCGCACACATACTGCGCAGCACTTTACATCGGTCCCTGAGCCAGTGGAGCTTGCAATCTATATTCCCTATCACATGGTCACTTACACACAGGGTTAATTTACTTGTTGGCAAAGGTGAGCCTACAGTATGTTTTTTCCTTAGAACATACAAGCTCCACACAGATACAGCCTTGGTCGGGAATTTAACTCATGACCTCAGTGCTGTAATACTAACCGCTATGTCACCGTGCTGCCTATGGATTATGTCTCTCAGTATAGGAACATTCATATAATATTCCGTTTCCTCAGGTCTCCTTGTCAGATGAAGTGAATTCCAGCATCAGAACTTTCTTCTGTCCTAACGACACCTACAACGATATGGCCACTCTCTTCTTCAATCCCCAGGAGTCGGCCATCTTGCAGCTCTTCCACCAGGATGGTTAGTTTGCATGTGGCTGTCATTACAGATGGTGGGCGGCCAGGATGTCTGTAATGTGAACGGGTCTGTCTTGTGTTCCAGGCACTTTCAGCCCCGTCACTCTGTCTGTCTTCTGCTGTATGTACTTCCTCCTGTCCTGCTGGACCTATGGTATCTCTGTGCCCAGCGGGCTCTTCGTGCCCTCCTTACTCTGCGGGGCAGCCTTTGGTCGCTTGGTTGCAAACCTCCTGAAAAGGTAGATAATATAGCAGCAGGCGTTCCTCTAATGCACTGTTTCTCCTACTCTGTCCTCAGGACCCCACACAGGTCACATTTCCCAGGTCACCCAGCAGGTGCACACGTGTAATCATTACTCACTGACACATTTCCCAGGTCACCCAGCAGGTGCACAGGTGTATTCATTACTCACTGACACATTTCCCAGGTCACCCAGCAGGTGCACAGGTGTATTCATTACTCACTGACACACTTCCCAGGTCACCCAGCAGGTGCACAGGTGTATTCATTACTCACTGACACATTTCCCAGGTCACCCAGCAGGAGCACAGGTGTAATCATTACTCACTGACACATTTCCCAGGTCACCCAGCAGGTGCACAGGTGTATTTATTACTCACTGACACACTTCCCAGGTCACCCAGCAGGTGTACAGGTGTAGTCATTACTCACTGACACATTTCCCAGGTCACCCAGCAGGTGCACAGGTGTAGTCATTACTCACTGACACATTTCCCAGGTCACCCAGCAGGTGCACAGGTGTAATCATTACTCACTGACACATTTCCCAGGTCACCCAGCAGGTGCACAGGTGTATTCATTACTCACTGACAAATTTCCCAGGTCACCCAGCAGGTGCACAGGTGTAGTCATTACTCACTGACACATTTTAAAAGAGTCACAGGTGGAGCTAATTATTTCAGTTGTGATTCTGTGAGGAGAGCTGGAAAACATGCACTGTTTGGGGTCCTGAGGACCTGTGCTCTGATGCTTTGGGCTGTGACTCCTTTCTCTTCTAGCTACTTGGGAATGACTCACATCTACTCTGGGACCTTCGCACTGATTGGCGCTGCTGCTTTCCTGGGTGGCGTGGTCCGGATGACCATCAGCCTCACCGTCATCCTCATCGAATCCACCAATGAGATCTCGTACGGATTACCGATAATGATCACGCTCATGGTGAGGCATAAAGCCGCGCTCTGCTCATTTAGTGTAAGCCGCCGTGTCGTCCGCGGAGCAGATGGCCGCTTATGTGCAAAGCCGGAGGTTTACTTTGTTGTGTGTTTGTGTTATTATGTCTTTTATGGTGAATCTTAATTTACAGAAGTCTCTTCCACAGTACTGTGACTAGTTACACGTGTATTATTCAGTGGGCGTGTTACTGTGACTAGTTACACGTGTATTATGCAGCGGGCGTGTTACTGTGACTAGTTACACGTGTATTATGCAGTAGGTGTGTTACTGTGACTAGTTACACGTGTATTATGCAGTGGGCGTGTTACTGTGACTAGTTACACGTGTATTATGCAGCGGGCGTGTTACTGTGACTAGTTACATGTGTATTATACAGCGGGTGTGTTACTGTGACTAGTTACACGTGTATTATACAGCGGGCGTGTTACTGTGACTAGTTACACATGTATTATACAGCGGGCGTGTTACTGTGACTAGTTACACGTGTATTATACAGCGGGCGTGTTACTGTGACTAGTTACACGTGTATTATACAGCGGGCGTGTTACTGTGACTAGTTACACGTGTATTATACAGCGGGCGTGTTACTGTGACTAGTTACACGTGTATTATACAGAGGGCGTGTTACTGTGACTAGTTGCACGTGTATTATACAGCAGGTGTGTTACTGTGACTAGTTACACGTGTATTATACAGCGGGCGTGTTACTGTGACTAGTTACACGTGTATTATACAGCGGGCGTGTTACTGTGACTAGTTACACGTGTATTATACAGCGGGCGTGTTACTGTGACTAGTTACACGTGTATTATACAGCGGGCGTGTTACTGTGACTAGTTACACGTGTATTATGCAGTGGGCGTGTTATCATAGTAATTCCCGGCTGTCGCCTGCGGTGGGTTGCGGAAGGAATCCTCTCCTTCCTATTGGGTATTGGCACCTAAATCCTTATGCAATCATTTTCCTATTGGCTGAAAACTGCTACACTTACAGAGCTGCGTCTGTTGCGTGCGGCCTTTACGCTCACCAGACGCCGGTGACCTCAGCGGGGCGTATAAGAGACGAGTCTCCATGATGCTTTGCTGATATATCTGCATGTCTGGTCCCTATTGTTAGGCTGCTCCCCTATATAATAGCGCCCTTTGCCGTGTGCGTGAGACAAGTCCCCAGTAATGAGAACTGTGTGCTATTTTCTATACATCGGCGGCCTACCAGAAAGGCCGCGCTGGTTCCCAGGAGGTCATTGCATCCGTATACTACTTCTAGCCATTGTGCCTGTGAGAAGTTGCTAATAATTTCTGATCTCCTCCATTAAGGTTGCTAAGTGGACGGGTGATCTCTTCAACAAAGGCATTTACGACATCCACGTGGTACTTCGTGGCGTGCCTCTGCTGGAGTGGGAGACCGAGGAGGAAATGGACAAGTAAGGGTTTAGCTCTTACTAACTTACATCCGGGGACAAAAATCACTTGTATGAAATGGCGTAATGAGAAGGAACAAGGCAACGTGTATATATGTTGTCTCTGGTCCGTCTGTGTTCAGTGACAAACATCTAGTGTATCGTTCATACAAGGATTCCGCGTTGTAATCGGAACTAGAGCCATCAGATGTCGCTGGGTTCCCATGTACATTGTTCCGCTGTATTATAGAGCAGCCCTTGGGCTGTGTAGACGACCGTCACCCTTCTCTGACATGGTGGCTGCGCCGCTGACTCTGCCTTGTTGCTGCTGTACTCACTATTAGATACTTATTAATACATTGTTCTCTTACCACAGGCTGAGAGCCAGTGACATCATGGAGCCTAACCTCACCTATGTGTACCCTCACACACGTATCCAGTCTTTGGTCAGCATCCTGCGCACCACTGCGCATCACGCCTTCCCCGTGGTGACCGAGAATCGTGGAAATGAAAAGGAATTCATGAAAGGAAACCCGCTGATTAGCAACAACATCAAGTTCAAAGTCAGTGTCTGGGGGTGGAGAACGTGGTAACGATTTGTCGATAACGACGTTGTTATTGTTAAAACGTTCAAAAAAATTGTTCAGTTTGAGTTTTAATGATGAACGATCACAAATACGCGCTTCCGTTTGTAGTTTCATTCATCGTTCACTTTTTCAAGGGAAAATCTAACAGAAAATCTTTGGTTACAAAATAATTATCTGTCTGCACCTTATTATAGGATACGAGAAAAAAAAAAAAACAATCTACATTTATAATTCTTATGTAACATCTGTGATCATTGTCATACAGTAACGGGAACAATATTAGGATGGGACCCTGTGGTGTAATGTATAGTGCAGGCAGCACAAGGACCCATCTCAGCCCTGGGTGACACATTATTACAGAGTGTGACTTCTCCTCTTATGTAACATCTGTGATCATTGTCATACAGTAACGGGAACAATATTAGGATGGGACCCTGTGGTGTAATGTATAGTGCAGGCAGCACAAGGACCATCTCAGCCCTGGGTGACACATTATTACAGAGTGTGACTTCTCCCCTTATGTAACATCTGTGATCATTGTCATACAGTAACGGGAACAATATTAGGATGGGACCCTGTGGTGTAATGTATAGTGCAGGCAGCACAAGGACCATCTCAGCCCTGGGTGATACATTATTACAGAGTGTGACTTCTCCTCTTATGTAACATCTGTGATCATTGTCATACAGTAACGGGAACAATATTAGGATGGGACCCTGTGGTGTAATGTATAGTGCAGGCAGCACAAGGACCATCTCAGCCCTGGGTGACACATTATTACAGAGTGTGACTTCTCCCCTTATGTAACATCTGTGATCATTGTCATACAGTAACAGGAACAATATTAGGATAGGACCCTGTGGTGTAATGTATAGTGCAGGCAGCACAAGGACCATCTCAGCCCTGGGTGACACATTATTACAGAGTGTGACTTCTCCCCTTATGTAACATCTGTGATCATTGTCATACAGTAACGGGAACAATATTAGGATGGGACCCTGTGGTGTAATGTATAGTGCAGGCAGCACAAGGACCCATCTCAGCCCTGGGTGATACATTATTACATAGTGTGACTTCTCCTCTTATGTAACATCTGTGATCATTGTCATACAGTAACGGGAACAATATTAGGATGGGACCCTGTGGTATAATGTATAGTGCAGGCAGCACAAGGACCCATCTCAGCCCTGGGTGACACATTATTACATAGTGTGACTTCTCCCCTTATGTAACATCTGTGATCATTGTCATACAGTAACGGGAACAATATTAGGATGGGACCCTGTGGTGTAATGTATAGTGCAGGCAGCACAAGGACCCATCTCAGCCCTGGGTGACACATTATTACAGAGTGTGACTTCTCCCCTTATGTAACATCTGTGATCATTGTCATACAGTAACAGGAACAATATTAGGATGGGACCCTGTGGTGTAATATATAGTGCAGGCAGCACAAGGACCATCTCAGCCCTGGGTGACACATTATTACAGAGTGTGACTTCTCCTCTTATGTAACATCTGTGATCATTGTCATACAGTAACGGGAACAATATTAGGATGGGACCCTGTGGTGTAATGTATAGTGCAGGCAGCACAAGGACCCATCTCAGCCCTGGGTGACACATTATTACAGAGTGTGACTTCTCCTCTTATGTAACATCTGTGATCATTGTCATACAGTAACAGGAACAATATTAGGATGGGACCCTGTGGTGTAATATATAGTGCAGGCAGCACAAGGACCATCTCAGCCCTGGGTGACACATTATTACATAGTGTGACTTCTCCTCTTATGTAACATCTGTGATCATTGTCATACAGTAACGGGAACAATATTAGGATGGGACCCTGTGGTGTAATGTATAGTGCAGGCAGCACAAGGACCATCTCAGCCCTGGGTGACACATTATTACAGAGTGTGACTTCTCCTCTTATGTAACATCTGTGATCATTGTCATACAGTAACGGGAACAATATTAGGATGGGACCCTGTGGTGTAATGTATAGTGCAGGCAGCACAAGGACCCATCTCAGCCCTGGGTGACACATTATTACATAGTGTGACTTCTCCCCTTATGTAACATCTGTGATCATTGTCATACAGTAACGGGAACAATATTAGGATGGGACCCTGTGGTGTAATGTATAGTGCAGGCAGCACAAGGACCCATCTCAGCCCTGGGTGACACATTATTACAGAGTGTGACTTCTCCCCTTATGTAACATCTGTGATCATTCTCATACAGTAACGGGAACAATATTAGGATGGGACCCTGTGGTGTAATGTATAGTGCAGGCAGCACAAGGACCCATCTCAGCCCTGGGTGACACATTATTACAGAGTGTGACTTCTCCTCTTATGTAACATCTGTGATCATTGTCATACAGTAACGGGAACAATATTAGGATGGGACCCTGTGGTGTAATGTATAGTGCAGGCAGCACAAGGACCCATCTCAGCCCTGGGTGACACATTATTACAGAGTGTGACTTCTCCTCTTATGTAACATCTGTGATCATTGTCATACAGTAACGGGAACAATATTAGGATGGGACCCTGTGGTGTAATGTATAGTGCAGGCAGCACAAGGACCATCTCAGCCCTGGGTGACACATTATTACAGAGTGTGACTTCTCCCCTTATGTAACATCTGTGATCATTGTCATACAGTAACGGGAACAATATTAGGATGGGACCCTGTGGTGTAATGTATAGTGCAGGCAGCACAAGGACCATCTCAGCCCTGGGTGACACATTATTACAGAGTGTGACTTCTCCTCTTATGTAACATCTGTGATCATTGTCATACAGTAACGGGAACAATATTAGGATGGGACCCTGTGGTGTAATGTATAGTGCAGGCAGCACAAGGACCATCTCAGCCCTGGGTGACACATTATTACAGAGTGTGACTTCTCCCCTTATGTAACATCTGTGATCATTGTCATACAGTAACAGGAACAATATTAGGATGGGACCCTGTGGTGTAATGTATAGTGCAGGCAGCACAAGGACCATCTCAGCCCTGGGTGACACATTATTACAGAGTGTGACTTCTCCCCTTATGTAACATCTGTGATCATTGTCATACAGTAACGGGAACAATATTAGGATGGGACCCTGTGGTGTAATGTATAGTGCAGGCAGCACAAGGACCCATCTCAGCCCTGGGTGATACATTATTACATAGTGTGACTTCTCCCCTTATGTAACATCTGTGATCATTGTCATACAGTAACGGGAACAATATTAGGATGGGACCCTGTGGTGTAATGTATAGTGCAGGCAGCACAAGGACCCATCTCAGCCCTGGGTGACACATTATTACAGAGTGTGACTTCTCCCCTTATGTAACATCTGTGATCATTCTCATACAGTAACGGGAACAATATTAGGATGGGACCCTGTGGTGTAATGTATAGTGCAGGCAGCACAAGGACCCATCTCAGCCCTGGGTGACACATTATTACAGAGTGTGACTTCTCCCCTTATGTAACATCTGTGATCATTGTCATACAGTAACGGGAACAATATTAGGATGGGACCCTGTGGTGTAATGTATAGTGCAGGCAGCACAAGGACCCATCTCAGCCCTGGGTGATACATTATTACAGAGTGTGACTTCTCCTCTTATGTAACATCTGTGATCATTGTCATACAGTAACGGGAACAATATTAGGATGGGACCCTGTGGTGTAATGTATAGTACAGGCAGCACAAGGACCCATCTCAGCCCTGGGTGATACATTATTACATAGTGTGACTTCTCCCCTTATGTAACTTCTGTGATCATTGTCATACAGTAACGGGAACAATATTAGGATGGGACCCTGTGGTGTAATGTATAGTGCAGGCAGCACAAGGACCCATCTCAGCCCTGGGTGACACATTATTACAGAGTGTGACTTCTCCTCTTATGTAACATCTGTGATCATTGTCATACAGTAACGGGAACAATATTAGGATGGGACCCTGTGGTATAATGTATAGTGCAGGCAGCACAAGGACCCATCTCAGCCCTGGGTGACACATTATTACAGAGTGTGACTTCTCCTCTTATGTAACATCTGTGATCAGTGTCATACAGTAACGGGAACAATATTAGGATGGGACCCTGTGGTGTAATGTATAGTGCAGGCAGCACAAGGACCATCTCAGCCCTGGGTGACACATTATTACAGAGTGTGACTTCTCCTCTTATGTAACATCTGTGATCATTGTCATACAGTAACGGGAACAATATTAGGATGGGACCCTGTGGTGTAATGTATAGTGCAGGCAGCACAAGGACCCATCTCAGCCCTGGGTGACACATTATTACAGAGTGTGACTTCTCCTCTTATGTAACATCTGTGATCATTGTCATACAGTAACGGGAACAATATTAGGATGGGACCCTGTGGTATAATGTATAGTGCAGGCAGCACAAGGACCCATCTCAGCCCTGGGTGACACATTATTACATAGTGTGACTTCTCCTCTTATGTAACATCTGTGATCATTGTCATACAGTAACGGGAACAATATTAGGATGGGACCCTGTGGTGTAATGTATAGTGCAGGCAGCACAAGGACCCATCTCAGCCCTGGGTGACACATTATTACAGAGTGTGACTTCTCCTCTTATGTAACATCTGTGATCATTGTCATACAGTAACGGGAACAATATTAGGATGGGACCCTGTGGTGTAATGTATAGTGCAGGCAGCACAAGGACCATCTCAGCCCTGGGTGACACATTATTACATAGTGTGACTTCTCCCCTTATGTAACATCTGTGATCATTGTCATACAGTAACGGGAACAATATTAGGATGGGACCCTGTGGTGTAATGTATAGTGCAGGCAGCACAAGGACCATCTCAGCCCTGGGTGACACATTATTACATAGTGTGACTTCTCCCCTTATGTAACATCTGTGATCATTGTCATACAGTAACGGGAACAATATTAGGATGGGACCCTGTGGTGTAATGTATAGTGCAGGCAGCACAAGGACCATCTCAGCCCTGGGTGACACATTATTACAGAGTGTGACTTCTCCTCTTATGTAACATCTGTGATCATTGTCATACAGTAACGGGAACAATATTAGGATGGGACCCTGTGGTGTAATGTATAGTGCAGGCAGCACAAGGACCCATCTCAGCCCTGGGTGACACATTATTACATAGTGTGACTTCTCCCCTTATGTAACATCTGTGATCATTGTCATACAGTAACAGGAACAATATTAGGATGGGACCCTGTGGTGTAATGTATAGTGCAGGCAGCACAAGGACCATCTCAGCCCTGGGTGACACATTATTACAGAGTGTGACTTCTCCTCTTATGTAACATCTGTGATCATTGTCATACAGTAACGGGAACAATATTAGGATGGGACCCTGTGGTGTAATGTATAGTGCAGGCAGCACAAGGACCATCTCAGCCCTGGGTGACACATTATTACATAGTGTGACTTCTCCCCTTATGTAACATCTGTGATCATTCTCATACAGTAACGGGAACAATATTAGGATGGGACCCTGTGGTGTAATGTATAGTGCAGGCAGCACAAGGACCCATCTCAGCCCTGGGTGATACATTATTACAGAGTGTGACTTCTCCCCTTATGTAACATCTGTGATCATTGTCATACAGTAACAGGAACAATATTAGGATGGGACCCTGTGGTGTAATATATAGTGCAGGCAGCACAAGGACCCATCTCAGCCCTGGGTGACACATTATTACAGAGTGTGACTTCTCCTCTTATGTAACATCTGTGATCATTGTCATACAGTAACAGGAACAATATTAGGATGGGACCCTGTGGTGTAATGTATAGTGCAGGCAGCACAAGGACCATCTCAGCCCTGGGTGACACATTATTACAGAGTGTGACTTCTCCTCTTATGTAACATCTGTGATCAGTGTCATACAGTAACGGGAACAATATTAGGATGGGACCCTGTGGGTGTAATGTATAGTGCGTTATTATTACAGATTGTGGCTTCTCCTCCTTTTCTGTAGAAGTCCAGCATCCTGACCCGGGCGGGCGAGCAGAGGAAGCGCAGTCAGTCTATGAAGTCCTATCCCTCCAGCGAGCTGCGTAATATGTGCGACGAGCACCTGGCCGTGGAGGAGCCGGGCGAGAAGGAGGACATGCTGCAGCAGATGTTAGAGCGCAGGTAACCGCGTCTGTGTCTTCTGTACAACCCAGCAGCCATCTTGTATCATCTGTTTCCTGTCTAACTTCTCCTGGTGACATTACTTCCAGGTACCCGCCGTATCCCCCTCTATTCCCTGACCAGTCCCCTAGCGAAGAATGGACCATGGAGGAACGATTCAGACCGCTGACCTTCCACGGCCTCATCCTCCGTTCCCAGTTGGTGACGTTACTGGTTCGGGGAGTGTGTTACTCTGAGATCCAGTCTGTAAGTTGTGCAATACTTCTATACATAGTAATAATACTTCCCAGTGTGTCACCCTCTGTGCTCCATAATACATTGTAAATGATCATTGGCCCTCATTCAGAGCCACTCGCTAGCGGCAGTACGCTCGTTCCGAGCGATGTTCGCACATCTGCGCATGCGTACGGTTTTTAGTACGCATGCGCGAACCAGTCAGTGCGGCCGAAAATCGTTGGTACGCAATATAGCGAGGGCCTGCTATTTTGAGTGACAGAATGAGGCGTATGTGGGTGGTAACAGGGGAAGGTGCTTGAAAACGGGGAGTGGAATTCGAACGCAGGCGTGCTTAAAGGTCAAAACGGGTGTTTTAAGGGTGGTGCATAATTAATACAGCAGCGTCATTGACCACGTCACTTGGTTTTTTTTAACTCAGAACTGCTCGCAAAATAGCGGTTGAAAACACCAACCACAAGAATAGCGAGCAGTTCATACGCTGTACGATGTACTCGATTAATCTAATAAATAGCGGACATGACGTATGGTGCGTGCGGCCAGGGGGCGTTTTTATCAAATAAACGAGCGTATGTTTTGCTCGCTCGTTCAGACTTAGAGGTGGGAACAGACTGCAATTTGCGAACGGATCATTTGAATAGCCACCCCTTGTTTTTGAACGAACGACCACAAATAGCGAACGGCTCTGAATCAGGCCCATTATCCTCAGATTCATGGGGCTCATTCATTATTTGCCAGCTTTCATTGACACAATTTGTTAAAATATAAATTGATAAATATAAATGTAATTTTTTAATATTCTTCAGAGCGCCAGCCAGCCGCGTCTCACCCACGCAGAGATGTCTGAGGATTACCCCCGCTACCCTGACATTCATGATGTTAACCTGACCCTCCTGAACCCCCGAATGATTGTGGTAAGGAGCCCTCACAGCGTAGGTGCGGGAAAGTCTGACCATGGGGTGTGAGGAGCCTGAGACTCGTAGCGTTAATGTGTCGCTGCCTCCTCACTATAATGCCTCCTCACTATAATGCCTCCTCACTATAATGCTTCCTCTCTCTCTGTCACAGGACGTCGCTCCTTACATGAACCAGTGTCCATTCACTGTGTCGCCTAACACGCACGCCTCGCAGGTGTTTAACCTGTTCAGAACCATGGGGCTAAGACATCTACCCGTGGTGAATGCAGTGGGAGAGGTGAGTACATGGGGGTAGTGATGTGGTGGGAGAGGTGAGTACATGCGGGCAGTGATGTGGTGGGAGAGGTGAGTACATGCCGGTAGTGATGTGGTGGGAGAGGTGAGTACATGCGGGTAGTGATGTGGTGGGAGAGGTGAGTACATGGGGGTAGTGATGTGGTGGGAGAGGTGAGTACATGCCGGTAGTGATGTGGTGGGAGAGGTGAGTACATGCCGGCAGTGATGTGGTGGGAGAGGTGAGTACATGCCGGTAGTGATGTGGTGGGAGAGGTGAGTACATGCGGGTAGTGATGTGGTGGGAGAGGTGAGTACATGCGGGTAGTGATGTGGTGGGAGAGGTGAGTACATGCGGGTAGTGATGTGGTGGGAGAGGTGAGTACATGCCGGCAGTGATGTGGTGGGAGAGGTGAGTACATGCCGGCAGTGATGTGGTGGGAGAGGTGAGTACATGCCGGTAGTGATGTGGTGGGAGAGGTGAGTACATGCCGGTAGTGATGTGGTGGGAGAGGTGAGTACATGCCGGTAGTGATGTGGTGGGAGAGGTGAGTACATGGGGGTAGTGATGTGGTGGGAGAGGTGAGTACATGCCGGCAGTGATGTGGTGGGAGAGGTGAGTACATGCCGGCAGTGATGTGGTGGGAGAGGTGAGTACATGCCGGTAGTGATGTGGTGGGAGAGGTGAGTACATGCCGGCAGTGATGTGGTGGGAGAGGTGAGTACATGCCGGTAGTGATGTGGTGGGAGAGGTGAGTACATGCGGGTAGTGATGTGGTGGGAGAGGTGAGTACATGCGGGTAGTGATGTGGTGGGAGAGGTGAGTACATGCGGGTAGTGATGTGGTGGGAGAGGTGAGTACATGCCGGCAGTGATGTGGTGGGAGAGGTGAGTACATGCCGGCAGTGATGTGGTGGGAGAGGTGAGTACATGCCGGTAGTGATGTGGTGGGAGAGGTGAGTACATGCCGGTAGTGATGTGGTGGGAGAGGTGAGTACATGCCGGTAGTGATGTGGTGGGAGAGGTGAGTACATGGGGGTAGTGATGTGGTGGGAGAGGTGAGTACATGCCGGCAGTGATGTGGTGGGAGAGGTGAGTACATGCCGGCAGTGATGTGGTGGGAGAAGTGAGTACATGCCGGTAGTGATGTGGTGGGAGAGGTGAGTACATGGGGGTAGTGATGTGGTGGGAGAGGTGAGTACATGCGGGTAGTGATGTGGTGGGAGAGGTGAGTACATGGGGGTAGTGATGTGGTGGGAGAGGTGAGTACATGGGGGTAGTGATGTGGTGGGAGAGGTGAGTACATGGGGGTAGTGATGTGGTGGGAGAGGTGAGTACATGCGGGTAGTGATGTGGTGGGAGAGGTGAGTACATGCGGGTAGTGATGTGGTGGGAGAGGTGAGTACATGCGGGTAGTGATGTGGTGGGAGAGGTGAGTACATGGGGGCAGTGATGTGGTGGGAGAGGTGAGTACATGCGGGTAGTGATGTGGTGGGAGAGGTGAGTACATGCGGGTAGTGATGTGGTGGGAGAGGTGAGTACATGGGGGTAGTGATGTGGTGGGAGAGGTGAGTACATGGGGGCAGTGATGTGGTGGGAGAGGTGAGTACATGGGGGTAGTGATGTGGTGGGAGAGGTGAGTACATGGGGGTAGTGATGTGGTGGGAGAGGTGAGTACATGCGGGTAGTGATGTGGTGGGAGAGGTGAGTACATGCGGGTAGTGATGTGGTGGGAGAGGTGAGTACATGCGGGCAGTGATGTGGTGGGAGAGGTGAGTACATGCGGGTAGTGATGTGGTGGGAGAGGTGAGTACATGCGGGCAGTGATGCAGTGGGAGAGGTGAGTACATGCCGGTAGTGATGTGTAGAGCCTCCTTGTGGTGAATGCGTGTAATGCAGGTTGTGTGTGTGTTAGGGAGTTTAAGCTGTAAGTGCCAGTGGTGCAGGGACTGATGTGAATGATTATATACTCTCTCTCTGTCTAGTGCTGTGTAATATGGTAGCGGTAGGTAAATAATTATGATGTCATCAGACCTTCTTGTGATGTGAGTGTCAGACTTGCTGTACTTGATTTTGCCCAGAAGGTGGCGGCAGACTCTTGTGTAATCACTCTGGGCTTTAGCTACATTTGGGAGTAAACCCAGCTAGAGGTGCCTGCTTGTACATTGGCCATTCCATGTCCTGCTGCAGGAATTGGGAGGTAAAGCTTCCCGGTATCTGAGTTACATGCGGAGTAGCCTGTATTTTCCCTGCATGCAGAATTATTCCATTCGCAGCACTACATGATTGGTCCAACTCCAAGCGACCTCCCTAATCTGGGTGTTCCCCTGTGTGGCCCAATACGTGTCCTCACACTGGCGTTGGTGATGTGCTCTGTACTAATGGTTTGTTTTGTTTCTATAACAGATTGTTGGTATTATAACCCGGCATAACTTAACCCACGAATTTCTACAAGCGCGGCTGCGACAACACTACATGACCTCCTGATCTCTCCGCCCTCCCTGTCCTAAGGACTCATCGAGGAACTGTGACCCCGCATTTCCCCTAATCGGGGTGTTTGAGCTTTCCAAAGACTTCAAGCTTGAGTTTTGCCATATTGAAGACGGGTTCTCGTGGACACCCCAGTGCCGTCCCGGTCATGCCCTCCCTTTCCGCCTCCGCGTGCCAGTTCAGGTCGTGTTTCCGTTGCTGATGTCCTCTGTAGTGTATTCTGGGAGGAAGCTGCTATTAGCATGAGAACTAACTATTCCAGTGTGATAGGGACCCTTCAGCCCACAATTCTCATTCCCTACTTTCCGTTCAGGGCCAGGTCACCGTACAGAATGTAAGCATCGTATATAGTCCTCCCCGGATGCCCACATACAGTGGAGGCAGCCATTTTGTGTCTGATTCCATACATTGGATGGCAGACTACAATTCTTGTGATGTCAATGAGGCACAAAATGGCTGCCTACTATGGAGGTCATTTACAAAGTGCAAAACATCAGTCTTACAGGGTAAGGGCAGCTTTGGAACTGCCACGGTCCATGCATATAGGATTCCACCCGATCACATGTATTCATGGTGTAAGACGACAGTGCGTTGTCTTTGTTTTGTTTTTAAGGTTCTGTGCAAAGTACGGAGTATGCGCATGAAAGTGACTTTATAGGTGGGGAGGGATATTTTTAAGGACGATTCTTGCTGTGAGGAGGGGGCGCACGGTCTTCTACATTCCACCTAACAAGTTGTATCTTGCACAGCTGCCAGTATTCAGGTCTTGTACTGAAGTTTTGAGTATCCATGTTGCACTTTGACGACGCCATCCAGGCAGTATAATAAAAGGCTTCTCACCCACAGAGCTGGCACATGTAATCCAGGCAGTATAATAAAAGGCTTCTCACCCACAGAGCTGGCACATGTAATACAGGCAGTATAATAAAAGGCTTCTCACCCACAGAGCTGGCACATGTAACACAGGCAGTATAATAAAAGGCTTCTCACCCACAGAGCTGGCACATGTAACACAGGCAGTATAATAAAAGGCTTCTCACCCACAGAGCTGGCACATGTAATACAGGCAGTATAATATATGGCTTCTCACCCACAGAGCTGGCACATGTGATACAGGCAGTATAATAAAAGGCTTCTCACCCACAGAGCTGGCACATGTAATACAGGCAGTATAATAAAAGGCTTCTCACCCACAGAGCTGGCACATGTAATACAGGCAGTATAATAAAAGGCTTCTCACCCACAGAGCTGGCACATGTAATACAGGCAGTATAATAAAAGGCTTCTCACCCACAGAGCTGGCACATGTGATACAGGCAGTATAATAAAAGGCTTCTCACCCACAGAGCTGGCACATGTGATACAGGCAGTATAATAAAAGGCTTCTCACCCACAGAGCTGGCACATGTAACACAGGCAGTATAATAAAAGGATCCTCTCACCCACAGAGCTGGCACATGTAATACAGGCAGTATAATATATGGCTTCTCACCCACAGAGCTGGCACATGTGATACAGGCAGTATAATAAAAGGCTTCTCACCCACAGAGCTGGCACATGTAATACAGGCAGTATAATAAAAGGCTTCTCACCCACAGAGCTGGCACATGTAACACAGGCAGTATAATAAAAGGCTTCTCACCCACAGAGCTGGCACATGTAACACAGGCAGTATAATAAAAGGCTTCTCACCCACAGAGCTGGCACATGTAACACAGGCAGTATAATAAAAGGCTTCTCACCCACAGAGCTGGCACATGTAACACAGGCAGTATAATAAAAGGCTTCTCACCCACAGAGCTGGCACATGTAATACAGGCAGTATAATATATGGCTTCTCACCCACAGAGCTGGCACATGTGATACAGGCAGTATAATAAAAGGCTTCTCACCCACAGAGCTGGCACATGTAATACAGGCAGTATAATAAAAGGCTTCTCACCCACAGAGCTGGCACATGTAATACAGACAGTATAATAAAAGGCTTCTCACCCACAGATCTGGCACATGTAATACAGGCAGTATAATATATGGCTTCTCACCCACAGAGCTGGCACATGTAATACAGGCAGTATAATATATGGCTTCTCACCCACAGAGCTGGCACATGTAATACAGGCAGTATAATATATGGCTTCTCACCCACAGAGCTGGCACATGTAATACAGGCAGTATAATATATGGCTTCTCACCCACAGAGCTGGCACATGTAACACAGGCAGTATAATAAAAGGCTTCTCACCCACAGAGCTGGCACATGTAATACAGGCAGTATAATAAAAAACGGCTTCTCACCCGCAGAGCTGGCACATGTAATACAGGCAGTATAATAAAAAACGGCTTCTCACCCGCAGAGCTGGCACATGTAATACAGGCAGTATAATATATGCCTTCTCACCCACAAAGCTGGCACATGTAACACAGGCAGTATAATAAATAACGGCTTCTCACCCACAAAGCTGGCACATGTAACACAGGCAGTATAATAAATAACGGCTTCTCACCCACAGCTGGCACATGTAACACAGGCAGTATAATAAAAGACGGCTTCTCACCCGCAGAGCTGGCACATGTAATACAGGCAGTATAATAAAAGGCTTCTCACCCACAGAGCTGGCACATGTAATACAGGCAGTATAATATATGGCTTCTCAGCCACAGAGCTGGCACATGTAATACAGGCAGTATAATAAAAGGCTTCTCACCCACACAGCTGGCACATGTAATACAGGGAGCCCTGACATCCCCACACATTATGCTACACTAAACCGTATTGTGCTGTAATGAAAGTGTTGATTTTAGTGCAGGAGGTTGCACCTGATTTTGCACATTGTGTGTCCGCTCTCACCCAGGGCAATCTGGTGTATGGAGGGCAGTCGAGCATCTCTGTGGGTAATGGGTAAAACGATCCAGGGTAACACCAAAACGTACCGGGAGATGGCTACAGAATGGAGGATGTGTATGTGACTTATATACCAGGAGATGGTTACAGAATGGAGGATGTGTATGTGACTTATATACCAGGAGATGGTTACAGAATGGAGGATGTGTATGTGACTTATTTACATGGAGATGGCTACAGAATGGAGGATGTGTATGTGACTTATATACCAGGAGATGGTTACAGAATGGAGGATGTGTATGTGATTTATATACCAGGAGATGGTTACAGAATGGAGGATGTGTATGTGACTTATATACCAGGAGATGGTTACAGAATGGAGGATGTGTATGTGACTTATATACCAGGAGATGGTTACAGAATGGAGGATGTGTATGTGACTTATATACCAGGAGATGGTTACAGAATGGAGGATGTGTATGTGACTTGTATACCAGGAGATGGTTACAGAATGGAGGATGTGTATGTGATTTATATACCAGGAGATGGTTACAGAATGGAGGATGTGTATGTGACTTATATACATGGAGATGGTTACAGAATGGAGGATGTGTATGTGACTTATATACATGGAGATGGTTACAGAATGGAGGATGTGTATGTGACTTATATACCGGGAGATGGTTACAGAATGGAGGATGTGTATGTGACTTATATACCGGGAGATGGTTACAGAATGGAGGATGTGTATGTGACTTATATACCGGGAGATGGTTACAGAATGGAGGATGTGTATGTGACTTATATACCGGGAGATGGTTACAGAATGGAGGATGTGTATGTGACTTATATACCAGGAGATGGTTACAGAATGGAGGATGTGTATGTGACTTATATACATGGAGATGGTTACAGAATGGAGGATGTGTATGTGACTTATATACATGGAGATGGTTACAGAATGGAGGATGTGTATGTGACTTATATACATGGAGATGGTTACAGAATGGAGGATGTGTATGTGACTTATATACATGGAGATGGTTACAGAATGGAGGATGTGTATGTGACTTATATACCGGGAGATGGTTACAGAATGGAGGATGTGTATGTGACTTATATACCGGGAGATGGTTACAGAATGGAGGATGTGTATGTGACTTATATACATGGAGATGGTTACAGAATGGAGGATGTGTATGTGACTTATATACATGGAGATGGTTACAGAATGGAGAATGTGTATGTGACTTATATACCGGGAGATGGTTACAGAATGGAGGATGTGTATGTGACTTTTATACCGGGAGATGGTTACAGAATGGAGGATGTGTATGTGACTTATATACCGGGAGATGGTTACAGAATGGAGGATGTGTATGTGACTTATATACCAAGAGATGGTTACAGAATGGAGGATGTGTATGTGACTTATATACCAGGAGATGGTTACAGAATGGAGGATGTGTATGTGACTTATATACATGGAGATGGTTACAGAATGGAGGATGTGTATGTGACTTATATACCAAGAGATGGTTACAGAATGGAGGATGTGTATGTGACTTATATACCAGGAGATGGTTACAGAATGGAGGATGTGTATGTGGCTTATATACCAGGAGATGGTTACAGAATGGAGGATGTGTATGTGACTTATATACCAGGAGATGGTTACAGAATGGAGGATGTGTATGTGACTTATATACCAGGAGATGGTTACAGAATGGAGGATGTGTATGTGACTTATATACATGGAGATGGTTACAGAATGGAGGATGTGTATGTGGCTTATATACCAGGAGATGGTTACAGAATGGAGGATGTGTATGTGACTTATATACCAGGAGATGGTTACAGAATGGAGGATGTGTATGTGGCTTATATACCAGGAGATGGTTACAGAATGGAGGATGTGTATGTGACTTATATACCAGGAGATGGTTACAGAATGGAGGATGTGTATGTGACTTATATACCAGGAGATGGTTACAGAATGGAGGATGTGTATGTGACTTATATACCAGGAGATGGTTACAGAATGGAGGATGTGTATGTGGCTTATATACCAGGAGATGGTTACAGAATGGAGGATGTGTATGTGACTTATATACCAGGAGATGGTTACAGAATGGAGGATGTGTATGTGACTTATATACCAGGAGATGGTTACAGAATGGAGGATGTGTATGTGACTTATATACCAGGAGATGGTTACAGAATGGAGGATGTGTATGTGACCACCACAGAGATGTCCCAGCCCCCCCCCCCCCCCACCAAAGGCTTCCTCTGTGCTGCTGTGGTAAGTGCCTCACACCTTACGTTTTCCCATCTTCTGTTTTCTCTGCGTTAATCTGATTAATTGTGACACATTGATGAAAGGAATCTGTGTATAGGGAGGTGCCGGGTCACCTATAGAGGTGGGGGTGTACGGAATGTACCACCTAGAGTATGGTATAAGGATAGGAGCAGTTGCAGGGGAATTTAGTCTTTAAAGGTACAAGCCACTAGCACTGGGATACCTTCCCTCAGTGGTAAAAGCATGCTGATACTTGTAGTACCTCATCAGCCAGAGAGCCACGTGTTGTATAAGCCTGGACTGTGGCCAGTATTACTGTGGTTATAGTATATACAGTACAGACACTTCTATATACAAAGACCAGCTTTATGTATATTCATCTAGTGTTATTACAGAGCTATTCCCTCTGCCCAGACTGCCTACAGGCACCCGCTGACATGACGGATAAGGCCGGCACATGTCATGTTTTGCTTTTGTTTGTTTTTTTTACTTCTTCAATACCAGAGTTTTTTTGCAGAAATGTCCCAGAGATCCGTCATCCTGAGTAGCTGTCATGCTGTGCAGTACGCGGGCATCCGCCATCCGCGCTGCTGTTTACAAAATGTGGTGTTTTCTGTGTTTTTTTTAATGCTTTTCTTATTTAATTTTTATGTGCAGTGTATTACATACAGCCTGTAAGGGAGAAATCCGTGATGTAGAAATCCGCTGCAATAACCTGCGCCCACCACCAGGTGTCACCCTGCAGCCGCCCATGGGGCGGATTATTACCTCAGATAACGTCCCTCTTACATGACACCGTTGTGAATAACACTCAGTGTATGTAACATTCCAGGACCCGGTCACATAACTGGATTCCACCTTTCCTATGTTTACAATTATTGGTCAAAATGTCAGAAAAGTTATGTAAAGGAAATAATTTATTTGTGAGTCTTTATATTCATTCTATAAAGTGTATGTGACAATAGTGTTCCATTAGCATCCACATCCCAAGCCTAGTCTGATCTGCATCATGTAACATCAGTGTCTGATGGTGGGGGAAGGTTTTCCCTATGCACACTAAACTTCCTGTCATGACAACTATATAAGGACACTCCAGGGAATCTGATCTGTGAGTCTGACTGTTACACAGCGGGTGACGGGACTGTTACACAGCGGGTGACGGGACTGTTACACAGCGGGTGACGGGACTGTTACACAGCGGGTGACGGGACTGGTACACAGCGGACTGTTACACAGCATGTGACGGGACTGTTACACAGCGGGTGACGGGACTGTTACACAGCGGACTGTTACACAGCATGTGACGGGACTGTTACACAGCAGGTGACGGGACTGTTGCACGGCGGGTGACGGGACTGTTGCACGGCGGGTGACGGGACTGTTGCACATGTTGGGCCATTAGGCCATACATGTATCCATATATGTTCCAGTGTCCTGTACTTGTTTGATCATCTTCTATGTATCTTGTATGATCTATGTATGTTCCAGTGTCCTGAATGTATCTTGTAGCAGGTGACGGGACTGCTACACAGCAGGTGACGGGACTGTTACACAGCGGGTGACGGGACTGCTGCACGGCGGGTGACGGGACTGTTACACATGTTGGGCCATTAGGTGGCTGGCGTCTGCCAGTGTAACATGTATCCATATATGTTCCAGTGTCCTGTACTTGTTGGATCATCCTGTATGTATCTTGTATGATTTATGTATGTTCCAGTGTCCTGTAATTGTTGGATCATCCTGTATGTATCTTGTATGATCTATGTATGTTCCAGTGTCCTGTCTGTATCTTGTATGATCTATGTACCAGTGTCATGTACTTGCTGGATCATCCTGTATGTATCTTGTATGATCTGTTTAATGATTGTTTTCCCTTCCTGCCATGATCCTAGACATGTAGAACTACAGGTTACCAATGCCGGCGCCTAGCAATATGTAATAGGTGTGTGCTTGGGAGGGAGATGTATTAAACCCCTAGTCCGGAGTTTGAGGGTCCCTTGGTTCCCACTTTGGAAAGCTGTTCACGTAACGTGGCAATCCCATGATAAAATGAGGTGTGTTTTATTAGTCCCTGGTGCAGTCTATAGAAAGTATCTTAGTAACTTCCTTTCTTCCCCCTTGTTTTCTTCTTTAGACCACTGTTAATGATTGTTAATGCTGCGGATTTCCCACACGTTATGTGACTACCATAGCAACCACAGTCACATGGCACATGGTGTAGCGAGCAGGCAGGCTTTGGAACACCCTCTGAGCTCAGTTTTCACTGTCCTATCCTCCTCTCCCATTACACAACATGCTGAGATCTGTGGGCCTGTGTCTGGCAGCCATACTGATTTTCCATATAGGGATAATTTGTGGAAGGACATGTAGAGAAAATGTTCTACAAAAGTAATGAACCTGCAATTTGAAGAAGAACAAACCAAAGCTGTGTATGTGTGATTGCGGTGTTAATAATGGCGGCGCTGCCTGGCGGGGAGGGAGCGAGGCTGAGCTGGGTAAGAATTAGGTTCTGGATGCCGGGCAGTAATTGCGCGCTGTCTCCTGTAACATTCCACCAATTGTATGAATTATGTCATTTTCTTTCTCACTGTACATAAAATTGTGCTTTTTAGCTTTTATTTTTGTTATTTAATTTAATAGGTCAGTAATTGTCAGTATTACCACTACAATAAAAAGAAAATGTCATCTCCTAAGGTGTCCCCTTACTTTATGTTTCCTGTCACGGGGTGTGTGGCTGACGACATTGCGTTTAGAAGCAGGACTTCCCATAAACCACTCCAACCAGTCCCCGAGCCCCTTATTTCTACCTGGGTCATTTACCGACATTGCGTTTAGGAGCAGGACTTCCTCCAAACCACACCAACCAGTCCAAGCTCCTTATTTCTACCTGGGTCCTTTACCGACATTGCGTTTAGGAGCAGGACTTCCTCCAAACCACACCAACCAGTCCGAGCCCCTTATTTCTACCTGGGTCCTTTACCGACATTGTGTTTAGGAGCAGGACTTCCCATAAACCACACCAACCAGTCCAAGCTCCTTATTTCTACCTGGGTCCTTTACCGACATTACATTTAGGAGCAGGACTTCCTCCAAACCACACCAACCAGTCCCCGAGCCCCTTATTTCTACCTGGGTCCTTTACCGACATTGTGTTTAGGAGCAGGACTTCCCATAAACCACACCAATCAGTCCAAGCTCCTTATTTCTACCTGGGTCCTTTACCGACATTGCGTTTAGGAGCAGGACTTCCTCCAAACCACACCAACCAGTCCGAGCCCCTTATTTCTACCTGGGTCCTTTACCGACATTGCGTTTAGGAGCAGGATTTCCCATAAACCACACCAACCAGTCCCCGAGCCCCTTATTTCTACCTGGGTCCTTTACCGACATTGCATTTAGGAGCAGGACTTCCACCAAACCACACCAACCAGTCCCCGAGCCCCTTATTTCTACCTGGGTCCTTTACCGACATTGCGTTTAGGAGCTGGACTTCCCATAAACCACACCAACCAGTCCAAGCTCCTTATTTGTACCTGGGTCCTTTACTGACATTGCGTTTAGGAGCAGGACTTCCCCCAAACTACACCAACCAGTCCCCGAGCCCCTTATTTCTACCAGGGTCCTTTACCGACATTGCGTTTAGGAGCAGGATTTCCCCCAAACCACACCAACCAGTCCGAGACCCTTATTTCTACCTGGGTCCTTTACCGACATTGCGTTTAGGAGCAGGACTTCCCCCAAACCACACCAACCAGTCCCCGAGCCCATTATTTTTACCTGGGTCCTTTACCGACATTACATTTAGGAGCAGGACTTCCACCAAACCACACAAACCAGTCCCCGAGCCCCTTATTTCTACCTGGGTCCTTTACCGACATTGCATTTAGGAGCAGGACTTCCCATAAACCACACCAACCAGTCCGAGACCCTTATTTCTACCTGGGTCCTTTACCGACATTGCATTTAGGAGCAGGACTTCCCATAAACCACACCAACCAGTCCGAGACCCTTATTTCTACCTGGGTCCTTTACCGACATTGCGTTTAGGAGCAGGACTTCCCCCAAACCACACCAACCAGTCCCCGAGCCCATTATTTTTACCTGGGTCCTTTACCGACATTACATTTAGGAGCAGGACTTCCACCAAACCACACAAACCAGTCCCCGAGCCCCTTATTTCTACCTGGGTCCTTTACCGACATTGCATTTAGGAGCAGGACTTCCCATAAACCACACCAACCAGTCCGAGACCCTTATTTCTACCTGGGTCCTTTACCGACATTGCATTTAGGAGCAGGACTTCCCATAAACCACACCAACCAGTCCGAGACCCTTATTTCTACCTGGGTCCTTTACCGACATTGCGTTTAGGAGCAGGACTTCCCCCAAACCACACCAACCAGTCCCCGAGCCCATTATTTTTACCTGGGTCCTTTACCGACATTACATTTAGGAGCAGGACTTCCACCAAACCACACCAACCAGTCCGAGACCCTTATTTCTACCTGGGTCCTTTACTGACATTGCATTTAGGAGCAGGACTTCCCATAAACCACACCAACCAGTCCGAGACCCTTATTTCTACCTGGGTCCTTTACCGACATTGCGTTTAGGAGCAGGACTTCCCCCAAACCACACCAACCAGTCCCCGAGCCCATTATTTTTACCTGGGTCCTTTACCGACATTACATTTAGGAGCAGGACTTCCACCAAACCACACAAACCAGTCCCCGAGCCCCTTATTTCTACCTGGGTCCTTTACCGAGATTGCATTTAGGAGCAGGACTTCCCATAAACCACACCAACCAGTCCAAGACCCTTATTTCTACCTGGGTCCTTTACCGACATTGCGTTTAGGAGCAGGACTTCCCCCAAACCACACCAACCAGTCCAAGACCCTTATTTCTACCTGGGTCCTTTACCGACATTACATTTAGGAGCAGGACTTCCACCAAACCACACCAACCAGTCCAAGCTCCTTATTTCTACCTGGGTCCTTTACTGACATTGCGTTTAGGAGCAGGACTTCCCCCAAACTACACCAACCAGTGCCCGAGCCCCTTATTTCTACCTGGGTCCTTTACCAACATTGCGTTTAGGAGCAGGATTTCCCCCAAACCACACCAACCAGTCCCCGAGCCCCTTATCTCTACCTGGGTCCTTTACCGACATTGCGTTTAGGAGCTGGACCCCATAAACCACACCAACCAGTTCGGTTAGTGTTGGAAGCGAAATACACAATCATTTACTCTACAACAAAATTGGCAACTTTCATTCGTTTCGTTTCCAAATCTCTTGCCCTGGGCATTAATAAACCGTGCGTAACAGAGAACGCGGGGTATACGCACAGTACTCAGCCATGTTTAGCCTTTTAAATGTTTTATAGATAATTCTAAAGAGCAGTTCATTCAGTTTTATGTAGTTTTAGGCCATCTTGCTATTCACCTGTCAGCGCACAAAATGGCTGCTTCCATTGTGTCTGAGCACTGTCACGTGATTGCAGCTGTCTGTTTGCTAGGAGCCAGTGACGCAGCCAGGAGGTTACTGGTGAGCTAACACCGGGAATGGCGGCCCCATTGTATGTAGGGCACCTCGTCACAGGGATGGAGAAGGTGGAGGTCCCGTTATTCAGTCTCCTCGCACCTCAATCTTCCGATAGTTCTGCATTGAGCGCAGCGGTGAGTGAGGACGATAATGAAAGACACTTATTTTGTTTTAGGTCATTAAAAATAAACTAATTCTGAATTTCCCTTATCCCGCTATCATTAGTAACCAGCGAGTGCTCTGTCTGCCCTTTGTTGGGGCAGTTTGTGTGTATTTGGTCTATGCGAACATCTTGACAAAACAAAAGACTAATTGCCCCTTGTAATGTGTCAGGCGTGGCCGATCTTTGCTCGTTTCTTCTTAGGATTTGGCTGTTAATAATTTTCCAGTCTGGATGCTGTGACGCCGGCTGGATTCCCAGTCTGGATGCTGTGACGCCGGCTGGATTCCCAGTCTGGATGCTGTGACGCCGGCTGGATTCCCAGTCTGGATGCTGTGACGCCGGCTGGATTCCCAGTCTGGATGCTGTGACGCCGGCTGGATTCCCAGTCTGGATGCTGTGACGCCGGCTGGACTCCCAGTCTGGATGCTGTGACGCCGGCTGGACTCCCAGTCTGGATGCTGTGACGCCGGCTGGACTCCCAGTCTGGATGCTGTGACGCCGGCTGGACTCCCAGTCTGGATGCTGTGACGCCGGCTGGACTCCCAGTCTGGATGCTGTGACGCCGGCTGGACTCCCAGTCTGGATGCTGTGACGCCGGCTGGACTCCCAGTCTGGATGCTGTGACGCCGGCTGGACTCCCAGTCTGGATGCTGTGACGCCGGCTGGAGGACAGGGTGATTGGGGCGATTACTTAATCCTCCAATAACAAAGCGGGCGCACGTTTCTCATGGTGAGTGACAAGACACATTTTTGGTTTCCTTTATTTTTTTTTTGCCCGTGTATCTGATGATGGGGATGAGAGACCATTAAGCTGTTGCCCTTGGTGTGGTATCAGACCATGTGCCAGGGTGTGTGTTGGCACTGGGTACAGTGAGGCACATGACAGATTAATAACGGAGATGAGCCTGGCATCATGAGCGTAGTATAAATCGTTCTTTATTACTTTCCCATACATGACACATACCATCATCATTGTCAACTGATCAGAGTCCTAAACATTCGTAACCCGGACCGAGCATTTCTGGACGACTTAGTGATGATCGTGATCAGGCAAAATCTTTTTGAATGTAGAAAAAATAAATATATTTTGCACATGGGTTAAATAAGTAGGAGGTTGTGTTGGGTGCAGTGTGTCTGTATATAGGATCATCCTTATACGGCGGGCTTCGGCTCCCGTAGTCCCCTCATGCTCCCTCCATTCTGGGGGGTCCTCCTGTCAAAACTGGGAACAAAAAATGGATTTGTCATTTGTGACATGAGACTATAATGCACAGATCGTACACAGAATATTTATATAGATTCACAATGAAAAATCCTGATATGAACCGCGAGCGCTGACTCTGCGCCGTACTGGTATTTCTCTAACGATGGTGATTCCTCCGCTGTGGGAAGGTTTTGTTGTGTTTGGCTCCTCGCTGACGGTGGGTTGCATGTGTCACATCCAGTGGCGTAACTAAGGGGTCGAGCAAGGCGTGTGCCCTGGGCGCCGTAGGTACGGCGATGCGGGAGGCACCGCCAGCCACAGTGCTGGGTGTCCTAGTTGGCCAGTGTAGTGCCGGTCACAGTGAGTGCCAGCGCTGCACATCCGAGCCCCTTCCCTCCCCCGAAATGCTTGCCCAATAGCGCCAGGCCGAGGGTGGGAATCTGGCTCGGGCTGGAGCATTTTTATACACACATCTCTGCCAGCACGGCGGCGGCGATGTGTTGACCAGCAGCCAATGAGAGTCAGACACTCTCATTGGCTGCTGCGCCCACTGCGAGAGGCGGGCTAGAGCTTACTCATGATCTCTGCCTTCCGGCTCCTGCAGTGGGTAATGGGAGAGACGTCATGATGTCTCTCCCATAATGCAGAGCGCGCCAGCCCGGGAGGACGGACATGTGGACGGCGGCAGGGGCAGTAGCCGGAGCGGGGATTCAGGTAAGGTGTGGGGTTTTTACTTGTATTTGTCTGCACTGCCTCAGTGGGAGGGGGCGGGGGACTACTACTGCGGGCACTGCATAAGGGGCTTACTACTAGGGGCACTAAATAGGGTGTTACCACTACTGGGGACACTGCATATGGGGGGGGGGGGAAGTACTACTGGGGGCTGCGTAAGGAGGACCACTACTGGGAGAATTGCTTAATGGGGGTACTGTATAAAGGGAACTAATGGGGGGCTGCATAAGGGGGACCACTACCGGGAGCATTGCATACTGGGTGTATTGTATAAGGGGCACAGCATAGGGGGTACTGTATAAGGGGAACAGCATAGGGGGTACTGTATAAGGGCCACTACTGGGGGCACAGCATAGGGGGTACTGTATAAGGGACACTGCATTAAGGTGTATAAGGAAAGGAATGTTCAGAGTGACGATAAAGGGGTGTGTCATGTTGACACGCCCCATTTTTAAGTGGCCACGCCCCTCGTGACCACTACCTTTTTTTTTTTTGCCCTGGGCTCCAAATACCCTAGTTACGCCACTGGTCACAATACAAGCAGTACAATAGCTATATATCTGATGTTAATAACCACTTGAATACATCATTGAGTGCGGTTGTGTCGGCATACTGACTACCCTGCGCAGTACTTTTGTGCTGTGTGTTCTGTAAAGCACATTAGTTTGAGAGATTTGTATAATTACATATTTTTGAAAATAGACCTGTCACTGAGGCATGAGGCATGTCATACCTCCCCAGAAGAAAAGTCGCTAGGAGAAATGATCAGATGCCTGTTAGTTTCTGCATAATGCTCTTCCATCTTTTTACAGTTTTTATGGTCTTTTTGACCTAGCCTCCCGCAAGCAGTTCATGGAAAAATCATCCAAGTCACATGTTCATTGACGCTACTTTGCTAATTATGCACACCCATTAAACTCTGTTCTGACGGTCGGGCACGCCTGCGTTCGCACATCCACTCCCCCGTTCACAAGCACCTTCCCCTGTTACCACCCTGTCACTCAAAATAGCAGCCCGACTGCGGGCTACGGGCAGCACTTTCCCATCACACTGACTGGTTTGCGCACGCGCATTGCGAATTATACACATGCGCAGATTGAGAAAAATCGCTCAGAGCGAGCGCAGCCTAGCGAATGGGTCTGAACAGCGTCCTGTTTCCTGTTCAAATAAACAGCTTAAGACAATAGATTTTTCAATGTTTATGATCAAATAGCAGCATCTATGGGAGAGATGTATCACACGGTCTATAGAGGACACATGGGGGGAGATGTATCACACTGTCTATAAAGGACACATGGGGGAGATGTATCACACTGTCTATAGAGGACACATGGGGGAGATGTATCACACGGTCTATAGAGGACACATGGGGGAGATGTATCACACGGTCTATAGAGGACACATGGGGGAGATGTATCACACGGTCTATAGAGGACACATGGGGGAGATGTATCACACGGTCTATAGAGGACACATGGGGGAGATGTATCACACGGTCTATAGAGGACACATGGGGGAGATGTATCACACTGTATAGAGGACACATGGGGGAGATGTATCACACTGTCTATAGAGGACACATGGGGGAGATGTATCACACTGTCTATAGAGGACACACGGGGGAGATGTATCACACTGTCTATAGAGGACACACGGGGGAGATGTATCACACTGTCTATAGAGGACACACGGGGGAGATGTATCACACTATCTATAGAGGACACATGGGGGGAGATGTATCACACTGTCTATAGAGGACAGGTAGAGATGTATCACACCGTCTATAGAGGACACACGGGGGAGATGTATCACACTGTCTATAGAGGACACACGGGGGAGATGTATCACACTATCTATAGAGGACAGGTAGAGATGTATCACACTGTCTATAGAGGACAGGTAGAGATGTATCACACCGTCTATAGAGGACACACGGGGGAGATGTATCACACTATCTATAGAGGACAGGTAGAGATGTATCACACTGTCTATAGAGGACAGGTAGAGATGTATCACACTGTCTATAGAGGACACACGGGGGAGATGTATCACACGGTCTATAGAGGACACATGGGGGGAGATGTATCACACTGTCTATAGAGGACACATGGGGGGAGATGTATCACACTGTCTATAGAGGACACACGGAGGAGATGTATCACACTGTCTATAGAGGACAGGTAGAGATGTATCACACTGTCTATAGAGGACACACGGGGGAGATGTATCACACTGTCTATAGAGGACACACGGGGGAGATGTATCACACTGTCTATAGAGGACACACGGGGGAGATGTATCACACTGTCTATAGAGGACAGGTAGAGATGTATCACACTGTCTATAGAGGACACACGGGGAGATGTATCACACTGTCTATAGAGGACACATGGGGGGAGATGTATCACACTGTCTATAGAGGACACATGGGGGGAGATGTATCACACTGTCTATAGAGGACACATGGGGGGAGATGTATCACACTGTCTATAGAGGACACATGGGGGGAGATGTATCACACTGTCTATAGAGGACACATGGGGGAGATGTATCACACTGTCTATAGAGGACACATGGGGGGAGATGTATCACACTGTCTATAGAGGACACACGGGGGGAGATGTATCACACTGTCTATAGAGGACACACGGGGGGAGATGTATCACACTGTCTATAGAGGACAGGTAGAGATGTATCACACTGTCTATAGAGGACACACGGGGGAGATGTATCACACTGTCTATAGAGGACACGGGGGAGATGTATCACACGGTCTATAGAGGACACATGGGGGAGATGTATCACACTGTCTATAGAGGACACACGGGGGAGATGTATCACACTGCCTATAGAGGACACACGGGGGAGATGTATCACACTGTCTATAGAGGACACACGGGGGAGATGTATCACACTGTCTATAGAGGACACACGGGGGAGATGTATCACACTGTCTATAGAGGACACATGGGGGGAGATGTATCACACTGTCTATAGAGGACACATGGGGGGAGATGTATCACACTGTCTATAGAGGACACACGGGGGAGATGTATCACACTGTCTATAGAGGACACACGGGGGAGATGTATCACACTGTCTATAGAGGACACACGGAGGAGATGTATCACACTGTCTATAGAGGACACACGGGGGAGATGTATCACACTGTCTATAGAGGACAGGTAGAGATGTATCACACCGTCTATAGAGGACACACGGGGGAGATGTATCACACTGTCTATAGAGGACACACGGGGGAGATGTATCACACTATCTATAGAGGACAGGTAGAGATGTATCACACTGTCTATAGAGGACAGGTAGAGATGTATCACACCGTCTATAGAGGACACACGGGGGAGATGTATCACACTATCTATAGAGGACAGGTAGAGATGTATCACACTGTCTATAGAGGACAGGTAGAGATGTATCACACTGTCTATAGAGGACACACGGGGGAGATGTATCACACGGTCTATAGAGGACACATGGGGGGAGATGTATCACACTGTCTATAGAGGACACATGGGGGGAGATGTATCACACTGTCTATAGAGGACACACGGAGGAGATGTATCACACTGTCTATAGAGGACAGGTAGAGATGTATCACACTGTCTATAGAGGACACACGGGGGAGATGTATCACACTGTCTATAGAGGACACATGGGGGGAGATGTATCACACTGTCTATAGAGGACACACGGGGGAGATGTATCACACGGTCTATAGAGGACACACGGGGGAGATGTATCACACTGTCTATAGAGGACACACGGGGGAGATGTATCACACTGTCTATAGAGGACACACGGAGGAGATGTATCACACTGTCTATAGAGGACACACGGAGGAGATGTATCACACTGTCTATAGAGGACACACGGAGGAGATGTATCACACTGTCTATAGAGGACACACGGGGGAGATGTATCACACTGTCTATAGAGGACACACGGGGGAGATGTATCACACTGTCTATAGAGGACACACGGGGGGGATGTATCACACTGTCTATAGAGGACACATGGGGGAGATGTATCACACTGTCTATAGAGGACACACGGGGGAGATGTATCACACTGTCTATAGAGGACACACGGGGGAGATGTATCACACTGTCTATAGAGGACACATGGGGGGAGATGTATCACACGGTCTATAGAGGACACACGGGGGAGATGTATCACACTGTCTATAGAGGACACACGGGGGAGATGTATCACACTGTCTATAGAGGACACATGGGGGAGATGTATCACACTGTCTATAGAGGACACACGGGGGAGATGTATCACACTGTCTATAGAGGACACACGGGGGAGATGTATCACACTGTCTATAGAGGACACACGGGGGAGATGTATCACACTGTCTATAGAGGACACACGGGGGAGATGTATCACACTGTCTATAGAGGACACACGGGGGAGATGTATCACACTGTCTATAGAGGACACACGGAGGAGATGTATCACACGGTCTATAGAGGACACACGGGGGAGATGTATCACACTGTCTATAGAGGACACATGGGGGGAGATGTATCACACTGTCTATAGAGGACAGGTAGAGATGATGCCCATACAAAACAATCAACTTCTACCATTCACGTGTCTACGTGACAGCTACCAGGTGATTGGTTGCTAGGGGTAACAGCACCTCCACCTATCCTCATAAGACAGTTTGATACATCTCCCCCATAGTTAAATACAATTCGTAAGACTTTCAGATGTGAGGTACGAACACGGGCTGCAATCTGTGCACTGCAAAATGGCGTCCGCGTACATTTATGACCATACCAGAAATACTTTCGAGGCTCTTGAACCAGCCAATTAAATCAACTTTGAATGATTAAAACATCTCTACCTAATACGTGTGTCACCTTGTTAGGGACTACTGACACCCTCATCCGCATACTTAAGTGCCCCCCCATATACCAGCCTTCTCACCTTGTTAGGGAATTACAGGTTACTGACACCCCCCATCCACATACTTAGGTGCCCCCCCATATACCAGCCTTCTCACCTTGTTAGGGAATTACAGGTTACTGACACCCCCCTTCCGCATACTTAGGTGCCCCCCCATATACCAGCCTCCTCACCTTGTTAGGGAATTACAGGTTACTGACACCCCCATCCGCATACTTAGGTGCCCCCCCGTATACCAGCCTTCTCACCTTGTTAGGGAATTACAGGTTACTGACACCCCCATCCGCATACTTAGGTGCCCCCCCATATACCAGCCTTCTCACCTTGTTAGGGAATTACAGGTTACTGACACCCCCATCCGCATACTTAGGTGCCCCCCCATATACCAGCCTTCTCACCTTGTTAGGGAATTACAGGTTACTGACACCCCCCATCCGCATACTTGGGTGCCCCCCCATATACCAGCCTTCTCACCTTGTTAGGGAATTACAGGTTACTGACACCCCCCTTTTGCATACTTAGGTGCCCCCCCATATACCAGCCTTCTCACCTTGTTAGGGAATTACAGGTTACTGACACCCCCCATCCGCATACTTAGGTGCCCCCCCATATACCAGCCTTCTCACCTTGTTAGGGAATTACAGGTTACTGACACCCCCCATCCACATACTTAGGTGCCCCCCCATATACCAGCCTTCTCACCTTGTTAGGGAATTACAGGTTACTGACACCCCCCATCCGCATACTTAGGTGCCCCCCCATATACCAGCCTTCTCACCTTGTTAGGGAATTACAGGTTACTGACACCCCCCATCCGCATACTTAGGTGCCCCCCCATATACCAGCCTTCTCACCTTGTTAGGGAATTACAGGTTACTGACACCCCCATCCGCATACTTAGGTGCCCCCCCATATACCAGCCTTCTCACCTTGCGGTTGCAGCCCATGCCACTTTGAGCTCCAATTGTGTCAATCCGAGTTCCAAAGCATCCTGAGGGCCGTCTCATGCTTCTGGGGGCATTCAGGAGCTCTCGGAGCTTGTTCTTCAGTGGAGTCATTTTGTCCGGCTGGGCCCAGGACCCCCTGTTATACCCCATGTCTGCGGGGGGGCGGGCGCCGTCCCCAGGCCAGGATGAGTCGGATGAATCATAGTTTGGGGCAAATAAGTCTTGAGCTGGGACCTCTGCTTCTTCCACTGGGAGTTTGTCTTCTAAACGCTCCAGGAGACCCTGCAAAGAAACATTTTATAACATCAGCTGTAATGAAGGGACAGTCCCGAGCGGTAACGATTTGTCTGCAGTGCCCATATGTTATACATTATGGTTTCTCCTGTGATTATATATTACACATCTCATTGCTTGTTCTTGTATACAAAGAAAATGTCATCAGGTGCACATGTTGTGCTGTGACTGTAGTGCACCAAGGTGACGCACTTCTACACGGGTGACATGTTAGATAACAGGAGACTTGTGCGCCCCTCCGTCACAGTAATCCCCCGGGTTTGCTCTAGCTCACAGGTTCTCAAGCTGGGTCCTCAGGACCCCAAACGGTGCATATTTTGCAGGTCTCCTGACAGAATCCCAATTGAAATAATTATCTTCACCTGTAGATCGCTTAAAACGTGTCAGTGAGTAATGAGTACACCTGTGCACCTGCTGGGTGACCTGCAAATCATGAACTGTGTGGGGTCCTGAGGACTGAGGGTCTGATTTAGACCCGCTCGTGAGCGCTCGCAAGCGGGTCGATGGTGCCCTAGTGCGCATGCGCACAACGGAGGGAGCTCTGTCGTGCGCATGCGCGAGACCCGCATAGCGACGGCCAGCCGTCGCTATGGGTCTCACACCAAAGGGGGCGTGCTGTTGATGGTGATTGACAGCACGCCCCCTTTGGTGGGCGTGCCGGGGGCGTTGCTGCCCAGACGGAGGCGTTCTCATGGGAACGCCTACCGTCTGGGGCCGGCTCCACTGACATCACTAGTGATGTCAGTGAGAGTGATTTTGGCTCTGATAGAGCCAAAAGCACTCCTGGGCTTGCGGCAGCGAGACCCTACCGCAGGGTCTCGTCGCAAGCCCGATTGTCGCAATGGTCTTGACCATCTTTTTGGCTGCTCGCATAAGCTGTGGGAGGTCACCAACAGCTATGCGAGCGGCCAGGAGGCCGCTCCAATTTTAGGTAGGAGGGCCCTGATTCAGAGCGAGCGCTCTGGTCAGAGCGTCCGGCTCTGAATCACTCCCTGAGCTTGAGAACCACTCTCCAGCTGTACCCACCGTGTGGGTCCCTCTCCGTCAATGAGAATCCACCTCCTTTAGGCTTCCCAAATTCCCAAACCCCCTTTATAACCTTTCTATAATATTATACCCGATTATCGCCCCTCTACACAGTGACCACAAAACATTTATTCTTCTTTAGTAGCCCAAACTGAGTCCTCAGGGCACCCTATCAGGCCAGGCTATTAGGATAGTCATGTTTGAGCACAGACCGTTAAATCAAGCTGGTTACTAATTAAGTCACCTGTGCTTAAGCATGGCTATCCTCTACACCTGGACTGTTAGGGCACCTTGAGGTCCGAGTTTGGGAAACACCGTTCCAATCCCTGCCCCGACATTGCTGTGCGCTAAATCCTACAGTCTGTGACATTTAACGTATAGATTGTAAGTGTCTCTGGCATATATGGCACAATGTTACTGTTGGTGCCTGGAGCCAGGGCAGGGGCGGCCGTTCTGCTAGTTGTTTATAGTGATTTATTTATGGTGGATCAGGTACCATCAACAGGCCATGTTTTGTGGATGTCTTTAATCATGCACAGGTGGTGTAATCTATTATGCTGGGTCTGTAATTATCCCACCTGCTTCCACAGATAGAAATCCTGAAAACATGACCTGTTGGGGATACTTGAGGGTTGAGGTTGAGAACCCCTGAGGCAGGATACCTTACTTTGCATAGGAGTGGTAATGATGTTGTACTGTAGATATACAGGTACATGATTTAATTTTATTTTGGGTGCCCATAGATACATTTCAAATAATGTTTTGCCATTAATTGGATAAGGCCGGGATTATAGTGCTTCTTGTAGACGGATGGGCGGGCGATAGCCGCATCTGGTGCGTCGTCACTGATACTAATGACCTGGGCCTCAGACCTCGCTGTCCCGACTCGCCATTTCTTATTAAACTTAGCATTTAATTGCTGAAGATCAATAAGTGTCATTATAACCTCTCCCGTCCCCTCTCTCTTCTAGAGACGGTTATCTTCTCCGTCCATTTGTGTAAAGGATGAATGCGGCAGAGTCTGAACTAGAGATTGTAGCTCCTGAGGTAAGAGAGGAATCTGTTACCCCCAATTGTAGCATTATTGACCTATAATATTGTATGTGCGCCCTGGGCAGCCGCCCCGGGCACAGCCCCGATATCCTGTCCTGCGTCAGACCTAGTACAGGTCCGTCTCTCACAGACATGTTGGGGGTGAGGGGGTAGACTATTAAATGAAAGGATACAATAAAATGTGGAAAAGCAACAATCACATATAAAGTCTATTGACATAAACAACAAATATATTTACGGAAGTAATACGTCCTGTGTTTCCGTGTGCGGCGTCTAGATTACAGGTGTGATCTTCCCTTTACAAGGTTTGTTAGTATTCTTATAGTCAGCTATATTATATATTGTATATTGTATAATGCCGGCTTGCTCTACAATTGGGGGGACAGACAGTAATAAAACAGGAGAGACGGGGCTTGTGTTACACCCATCATCTCCTCTGTGCTGACATCTGATTCCTCTTATCCCAAAACACAATGAAACCTATTCTGGGAGATAATTCTATCAGCACATACTACAGCCACAAAACCTTTCTGTGCCCGGCTACCTGGCAGAGCTGGATCTAGAGATGGGCGCTCTATGCCTGTCCAGAGGTCCCAATATGCAGGCAGGGCATGCACGGATTTGTAGTACCACAGCAGCCATGTAATAAAATCATACATCTAGGAGTACAGAACCAAGTGGACTTCATTATACAGTATGTTCATTCCCAGTACCAGCAATGCACCATCCCTGTCCGTTACTGGTCGCTTGGAATATTTTACTTCATTGTACTTGTTTTAAAATGTGTTCTTAGTGCCTGGTAACCGCATACATTACTCGCTAATGATCCAAAGAGCCTCCGATGCGTCAGCACGCGGTACAATATAATGCAGTCCTATGGCAGCGCCATTAAGCACGCAGTGCGCTAGGCTTTGAGAACACGCTTTAAGGGCTATGTTAAAGCGAAGTACAAGTTTTGTCTACAGATATAACTGGCATTCTTCTGTGCCATGTGTACGAGGCCTAAACAATCATATACAGGTTGAGTCTCCCATATCCAAAATGCTTGGGACCAGGGATATTTTGGATAACGGAATATTCTGTATTTTGGAATATTTGCATACTATAGTGAAATATCTTGGGAATGGGTCCACAATATACAGACAGAATGCATTTATGTGTTATATATACCTTATACACACACACAGCCTGCAGCTCATTATATACACCTTATACACACAGCCTGCAGGTCATTATATACACCTTATACACACACACAGCCTGCAGTTCATTATATACACCTTATATACACACAGCATGCAGGTCATTATATACACCTTATATACACAGCCTGCAGGTCATTATATACACCTTATACACACACAGCCTGCAGGTCATTATATACACCTTATATACACACAGCCTGCAGGTCATTATATACACCTTATATACACAGCCTGCAGGTCATTCTATACACCTTATACACACAGCCTGCAGGTCATTATATACACCTTATACACACAGCCTGCAGGTCATTATATATACACCTTATACACACACAGCCTGCAGGTCATTATATACACCTTATACACACAGCCTGCAGGTCATTATATACACCTTATACACACACACAGCCTGCAGCTCATTATATACACCTTATACACACAGCCTGCAGGTCATTATATACACCTTATACACACAGCCTGCAGGTCATTCTATACATCTTATACACACACAGCCTGCAGGTCATTCTATACACCTTATACACACACACAGCCTGCAGGTCATTATATACACCTTATACACACAGCCTGCAGGTCATTATATACACCTTATACACACAGCCTGCAGGTCATTCTATACATCTTATACACACACAGCCTGCAGGTCATTCTATACACCTTATACACACACAGCCTGCAGGTCATTATATACACCTTATACACACAGCCTGCAGGTCATTCTATACACCTTATACACACAGCCTGCAGCTCATTCTATACACCTTATACACACACACAGCCTGCAGGTCATTATATACACTTTATACACACAGCCTGCAGGTCATTCTATACACCTTATACACACAGCCTGCAGGTCATTCTATACACCTTATACACACACAGCCTGCAGGTCATTCTATACACCTTATACACACAGCCTGCAGGTCATTATATACACCTTATACACACAGCCTGCAGGTCATTATATACACCTTTTATACACACAGCCTGCAGGTCATTATATACACCTTATACACACAGCCTGCAGGTCATTATATACACCTTATACACACAGCCTGCAGGTCATTATATACACCTTATACACACAGCCTGCAGGTCATTATATACACCTTTTATACACACAGCCTGCAGGTCATTATATACACCTTATATACACACAGCCTGCAGGTCATTATATACACCTTATACACACACACAGCCTGCAGCTCATTATATACACCTTATACACACACACAGCCTGCAGGTCATTATATACACCTTATACACACACAGCCTGCAGGTCATTATATACACCTTATACACACACAGCCTGCAGGTCATTATATACACATTATATACACAGCCTGAAGGTAACTTTATACAATATTTGTAATAATTTGTGCCTTAGACATAGTTTGTGTACATTGAACCGTCAAATATCAAAGATTTCATTATCTCAGTCATGCCCAAATTATTCCGTATTTCAGAATATTTGGAGATGGGAGACTCAACCTGTAGTAGTGAAAAAAGGCTGATTTAATAGAGCAGACAGAGTATAATTAATAGTGTATTGCAGAGGTTCCCAAACTCTGTGCTCAAGGCACCCTAGCTCCTGGTTTTAAGGATTTCCATGCTTGACCACAGGTGACTTAATTAATACCGCAGTCCATTTTATTTAAACCACTTGTGCGCAAACATGAATATCTCTAAAACCTGACCTGTTGGTGTGCCGTAAGGAATGCGTTTGGGAGCCTCTGGTGTATTGCCATTATATAATGAGCCACTCCTGAGTAAAGGGGCTCATCCACTAGACGATCTACTCCCTGTCCAATCTCTAAACGATTTTCCCTTGAAATTTTATCTTTCAGTCTGAACGATTTGCAAACTATCTTTAATAGATCAAGTGAAATTGACCGGCATGTTCAGTCGACTGACGAGACGATCCAACGACCAGCGGGAGCGCGCATCGTTGATCGTTAACAACCAAACACTGCACGATTTATAAACTATTATTGAATGATAACGATGTCGTTATCGTTCAATCGCCTGCTAATATCGTGTAGTGGATGCCCCCCTTTAGGCATGGCTACAGTACTTCGCCACTCATTCAGATGCATGCCGCATGTTTGTATAATATCCGTGACAGACGTGGCATGTGGCATTCCTATACGCCGTGATGCCGGTCTGTGTATTGGTTTCTAACATCTGATCTTATAATGGCCTAGAGCAGTGTTTCCTAATGACAGGTGTGTTAATTGACTAACATAATAGATCCATCGGTGGTAATAATTAGGATACCTTGAAAACACGCACTGCCAGGTCCATGAGGACAGAGATTGGGAAACGCTGGCACAGAGCACGATTTAGCACAAGTAGCATAAGAAACTGATAACCAGACCAGAATGAAATAGCGGGTTCCCAATAAGCCCAGGCATAGAGATAATATTCTGGGTCTTCTCCGGGGGCTTTCTTTGCGAATAATTGGACATGTCAGGAGCGATATTATCTGAGGTCTATGTGTAGTTTGGTTTTGTTTATACATAAAGCTAAAATGAAGCTACTCATAGCAGCAGTGTTATGTGACAACGCCAATGATCTTGTAGGTAATTCTGTGCAGGAACAGAGTTATTCATTGACCACTTCAGATGCTTAAGGGATATATCATCTCTGTAAAGGGGTCATTGAATGGGACATTGCGGCTGATCCCTAGAGAAATGAGTTCACAAGTAATGTGTTAATTAGATTTACGACTAGCAAAGGTGCCTCTAGGAGAAGAGCTGTTTGGGGTTTACATGCTGAATCTTGCATTGGTGCATGCATTGGTGCATGCATCCTGTACAGTGTGTGATGGCCTCTGCGAGCCCAGCACTCTTACCTTTAATTCAGACAGGTCTGATGATAGGATGGAGCTGTACGCTGGACCTCCATGAACCTTGGACAAAGCCAGAAGAAGCAGAACGAATGCAAAGTACCCAACAATTGAGGTCCCCATGGCTCCTGGTGGTTTCTCCTGGCAAAGTGTCTGATCCCTTCTCTCACAGGTCTGCTTGTGTCCCTTTCTGTCTGCTCGTCACTACACGTACTGGTTTTATATGTGCCACACCGATACCAGCGTGTCCCAGGCATGAACTCATCCACATTCTAGCACTTCCGAAAGATAAAGAAGCTCTTTCCAGGCCAGTAGAAGATTCCCTTTTAAAGTTATCCTTCCCTTAGCATCGCAGCCGGCCCTGCAAGGAGGCAACTCGCCCACTTGACAGCTGTGACCCCCTGCGGGCATAGTGACATTCCTGCGTGAAGAGGCTTCTTGTCACCTCCCTCCGCACCTGAATTCCTTTTGTGTCTCTCACATAGGATAAGAGGATTCATCTTTCTGACCATTGTTATTTGGCGAGGGTGTTGCCTGTGACGCTGGCATGAGAGCGATGTAACCTGGGTACTACCAAGTTCTAATCCTATTTCTGTTCCAGGGCGTCCGCACATCACATGTCTTGGTTATTATAATAACTGCGCTCCATGCACATAGCTGCCCGTATTGGGATGGTTATTGGGAATAAATACCTTTTTGGGTCAGAAGTGTCTATTTTATACCATAGGAAACCCATCGGGCTGCTCTGCTTTCCTATGATCACACAAGGTGAAAGAGAATACAAACAGTTTTCAAAAACTTGGACTTCGTTTACCTTTTTTTCTGGGGCTGGCGTGGACCTCACTGTGTCCGGCCTAGGTTAGAGCACATGCCTGCTGGTGTGGACCGCACTGTACCCGGCCTAGGTTAGAGAACATGCCTGCTGGTGTGGACCTCACTGTACCCAGCCTTTGTTAGAGAACTTGCCTGCTGGCGTGGATCTCACTGTGTCCAGCCTAGGTTAGAGCTCATGCCTTCTGGCGTGGACCTCACTGTACCCGGCCTAGGTTAGAGCTCATGCCTGCTAGCGTGTACCTCACTGTGCCTGGCCTAGGTTAGAGCACATGCCTGCTGGCGTGGACCTCACTGTACTCGGCCTAGGTTAGAGCACATGCCTGCTGGCGTGGACCTCACTGTACTCGGCCTAGGATAGAGCACATGCCTGCTGGTGTGGACCTCACTGTGCCCAGCCTAGGTTAGAGCACATGCCTGCTGGCGTGGACCTCACTGTACCCGGCCTAGGTTGGAGCTCATGCCTTCTGGCGTGGACCTCACTGTACCCGGCCTAGGTTAGAGCACATGCCTGCTGGCGATGACCTCACTGTACCCGGCCTAGGTTAGAGCTCATGCCTGCTGGCGTGGACCTCACTGTACCCGGCCTAGGTTAGAGCACATGCCTGCTGGTGTGGACCTCACTGTGTCCGGCCTAGGTTAGAGAATATGCCTGCTGGTGTGGACCTCACTGTACTCGGCCTAGGTTAGAGTACATGCCTGCTGGCGTGGACCTCACTGTACCCGGCCTAGGATAGAGCACATGCCTGCTGGTGTGGACCTCACTGTGCCCAGCCTAGGTTAGAGCACATGCCTGCTGGCGTGGACCTCACTGTACCCAGCCTAGGTTAGAGCACATGCCTGCTGGCGTGGACCTCACTGTACCCGGGCCTAGGTTAGAGCTCATGCCTGCTGGTGTGGACCTCACTGTACCCGGCCTAGGTTATAGCACATGCCTGCTGGCGTGGACCTCACTGTACTCGGCCTAGGTTAGAGCACATGCCTGCTGGCGTGGACCTCACTGTACTCGGCCTAGGATAGAGCACATGCCTGCTGATGTGGACCTCACTGTGCCCAGCCTAGGTTAGAGCACATGCCTGCTGGCGTAGACCTCACTGTACCCGGCCTAGGTTGGAGCTCATGCCTTCTGGCGTGGACCTCACTGTACCCGGCCTAGGTTAGAGCTCATGCCTTCTGGCGTGGACCTCACTGTGCCTGGCCTAGGTTAGAGCTCATGCCTGCTGGCGTGGACCTCACTGTACCCGGCCCAGGTTAGAGAACATGCCTGCTGGCGTGGACCTCACTGTGCCCGGCCTAGGTTAAAGCACATGCCTGCTGGCGTGGACCTCACTGTACGCGGCCTAGGTCAGACCACATGCCTGCTGGCGTGGACCTCACTGTACCCGGCCTAGATTAGAGAACATGCCTGCTGGTGTGGACCTCACTGTGCCCGGCCTAGGTTAGAGAATATGCCTGCTGGCGCGACCTCACTGTACCCGGCCTAGGTTAGAGAACATGCCTGCTGGTGTGGACCTCACTGTGCCCGGCCTAGGTTAGAGAACATGCCTGCTGGTGTGGACCTCACTGTGCCCGGCCTAGTTTAGAGAATATGCCTGCTGGCGTGGACCTCACAGTACCCGGCCTAGGTTAGAGAATATGCCTGCTGGCGTGGACCTCACAGTACCCGGCCTAGGTTAGAGAACATGCCTGCTGGCATGGACCTCACTGTACCCGGCCTAAGTTAGAGCACATGCCTGCTGGGCACCTATGTGGGCGGCAACTTCTCTGGCCACGTGCAGTGGGAATTCAGACAACTTGCGCTACGCAAACTGGCGAAGAACTCGTGCGGCATCAACCCCGCTGTTTATATTGTGCAGATTGCCACTGCAAATATTCAGTATCGCCCCAATATAAGAGGGGACCAGGGCAGAAATCTGATTTTTTTTAATATAATCAGGAGACTGTTAATTTGTTAATTTCTTATTAGTGTGAATAGCAGCGATAGGAAATTACAATTATCGGGTCTAAAACCTAATGATATATATGCCCCTTAGGTCCGTATTCCAGCAGCTTCAGGCATAACAACCGTCCCATACCGGCGACATAATACGTGCTCCGTACCAATGTTAGGCAGCTTCAGGCATAACAACCGTCCCATACCGGTGACATAATACGTGCTCCGTACCAATATTGGGCAGCTTCAGGCATAACAACCGTCCCATACCGGTGACATAATACGTGCTCCGTACCAATATTGGGCAGCTTCAGGCATAACAACCGTCCCATACCGGTGACATAATACGTGCTCCGTACCAATATTAGGCAGCTTCAGGCATAACAACTGTCCCATACCGGCGACATAATACGTTCTCTGTACCAATATTAGGCAGCTTCAGGCATAACAACCGTCCCATACCGGTGACATAATACGTGCTCCGTACCAATATTAGGCAGCTTCAGGCATAACAACCGTCCCATACCGGTGACATAATACGTGCTCCGTACCAATATTAGGCAGCTTCAGGCATAACAACCGTCCCATACCGGTGACATAATACGTGCTCTGTACCAATATTAGGCAGCTTCAGGCATAACAACCGTCCCATACCGGTGACATAATACGTGCTCCGTACCAATATTAGGCAGCTTCAGGTATAACAACCGTCCCATACCGGTGACATAATACGTGCTCCGTACCAATATTAGGCAGCTTCAGTCATAACAACCGTCCCATACCGGCGATATAATACGTGCTCCGTACCAATATTAGGCAGCTGCAGTTACATTTATACCTGTCCTAGGCCACGGCATCTTCCGGGATGTAAATGAGGCCGCGCATATTCCATTTTTGCCTCTGCAGCGCTGCATGACTTTTATATGAATAACTGCTTTGTGTTTCCATCGCACACCGTGTGGTGACATGTCGGCTATAATGTATGTCTGGCCAATAGATGCATCAGCCGACATTTCCCGTAATGCTACAAATTCAACATCTGCACAATAGGAATAAATCCTCAGTCAGGTCATGTCAGCCTGTGACATATAACACGGACATCATTTACATTAAAACTAAAAATACGCTATACACGTGTTATAGAGACCAGAACACGGGATTTATGTACACAACATTCTAATGCATCTTTCATTGCTGTTTTTTTTTTCTGTTGGACTTTCCTCTTTCTGCTGCCGCTGGCTACAGGTGACCCAGGTAGGTAGGCAGGGGCGTGGGTGCAGGGAGTCCGGCTGCTACAGAGCCCAGGACGCCACTGAGGCCCTGCCCTCTCCCTGCACCGAGTTACACTGCCATCTCCTGAACCCCGGCCTTTCTAGTCTCACTAGAGTGCTGCTGCAGGACACCTGGGCCCAGAGCTGGTCTAAGCTACAGCCATCTCTAGATGCTGCCTCCATGTATTGTGATGTCACAGCCCTATATAAAGGATGCCCAGCTACTGGCAGCCATATTGTGGCTATAGCCATCTCTAGCTGCTGCCTGCATGTATTGTGATGTCACAGTGCCGGTCACAGCCCTATATAAAGGATGCCCAGCTACTGGCAGCCATATTGTGACTATAGCCATCTCTAGCTGCTGCCTGCATGTAATGTGATGTCACAGTGCAGGTCACAGTCCTATATAAAGGATAACCAGCTACTGGCAGCCATATTGTGACTATAGCCATCTCTAGCTGCTGCCTGCATGTATTGTGATGTCACAGTGCAGGTCACAGCCCTATATACAGGATACCCAGCTACTGGCAGCCATATTGTGGCTATAGCCACCTCTAGCTGCTGCCTGCATGTAATGTGATGTCACAGTGCAGGTCACAGCCCTATATACAGGATACCCAGCTACTGGCAGCCATATTGTGGCTATAGCCATCTCTAGCTGCTGCCTGCATGTAATGTGATGTCACAGTGCAGGTCACAGCCCTATATAAAGGATGCCCAGCTACTGGCAGCCATATTGTGACTATAGCCATCTCTAGCTGCTGCCTGCATGTATTGTGATGTCACAGTGCAGGTCACAGCCCTATATAAGGGATACCCAGCTACTGGCAGCCATATTGTGACTATAGCCATCTCTAGCTGCTGCCTGCATGTATTGTGATGTCACAGTGCAGGTCACAGCCCTATATAAGGGATACCCAGCTACTGGCAGCCATATTGTGGCTATAGCCATCTCTACCTGCTGCCTGCATGTAATGTGATGTCACAGTGCAGGTCACAGCCCTATATAAAGGATGCCCAGCTACTGGCAGCCATATTGTGGCTATAGCCATCTCTACCTGCTGCCTGCATGTAATGTGATGTCACAGTGCAGGTCACAGCCCTATATAAAGGATACCCAGCTACTGGCAGCCATATTGTGGCTACAGCCATCTCTAGCTGCTGCCTGCATGTAATGTGATGTCACAGTGCAGGTCACAGCCCTATATAAAGGATGCCCAGCTACTGGCAGCCATATTGCGGCTATAACCATCTCTAGCTGCTGCCTGCATGTAATGTGATGTCACAGTGCAGGTCACAGCCCTATATAAAGGATACCCAGCTACTGGCAGCCATATTGTGGCTATAGCCATCTCTAGCTGCTGCCTGCATGTATTGTGATGTCACAGTGCAGGTCACAGCCCTATATACAGGATGCCCAGCTACTGGCAGCCATATTGTGTCTATAGCCATCTCTAGCTGCTGCCTGCATGTATTGTGATGTCACAGTGCAGGTCACAGCCCTATATACAGGATACCCAGCTACTGGCAGCCATATTGTGGCTATAGCCATCTCTAGCTGCTGCCTGCATGTATTGTGATGTCACAGTGCAGGTCACAGCCCTATATACAGGATACCCAGCTACTGGCAGCCATATTGTGGCTATAGCCATCTCTAGCTGCTGCCTGCATGTAATGTGATGTCACAGCCCTATATAAAGGATGCCCAGCTACTGGCAGCCATATTGTGACTATAGCCATCTCTAGCTGCTGCCTGCATGTATTGTGATGTCACAGTGCAGGTCACAGTCCTATATAAAGGATACCCAGCTACTGGCAGCCATATTGTGACTATAGCCATCTCTAGCTGCTGCCTGCATGTATTGTGATGTCACAGTGCAGGTCACAGTCCTATATAAAGGATACCCAGCTACTGGCAGCCATATTGTGGCTATAGCCATCTCTAGCTGCTGCCTGCATGTAATGTGATGTCACAGTGCAGGTCACAGCCCTATATAAAGGATACCCAGCTACTGGCAGCCATATTGTGACTATAGCCATCTCTAGCTGCTGCCTGCATGTAATGTGATGTCACAGTGCAGGTCACAGCCCTATATAAAGGATGCCCAGCTACTGGCAGCCATATTGTGACTATAACCATCCCTAGCTGCTGCCTGCATGTATTGTGATGTCACAGTGCAGGTCACAGCCCTATATAAAGGATGCCCAGCTGCTGACAGCCATATTGTGGCTATAGCCATCTCTAGCTGCTGCCTGCATGTAATGTGATGTCACAGTGCAGGTCACAGCCCTATATACAGGATGCCCAGCTACTGGCAGCCATATTGTGACTATAGCCATCTCTAGCTGCTGCCTGCATGTAATGTGATGTCACAGTGCAGGTCACAGCCCTATATTGAGGATACCCAGCTACTGGTAGCCATATTGTGGCTATAGCCATCTCTAGCTGCTGCCTGCATGTATTGTGATGTCACAATGCAGGTCACAGCCCTATATAAAGGATACCCAGCTACTGGCAGCCATATTGTGGCTATAACCATCTCTAGCTGCTGCCTGCATGTAATATGATGTCACAATGCAGGTCACAGCCCTATATAAAGGATGCCCAGCTACTGGCAGCTATATTGTGGCTATAGCCATCTCTAGCTGCTGCCTGCATGTATTGTGATGTCACAGTGCAGGGCACAGCCCTATATAAGGGATACCCAGCTAGTGGCAGCCATATTGTGGCTACAGCCATCTCTAGCTGCTGCCTGCATGTATTGTGATGTCACAGCCCTATATACAGGATGCCAGCTACTGGCAGCCATATTGTGGCTATAGCCATCTCTAGCTGCTGCCTGCATGTAATGTGATGTCACAGTGCAGGTCACAGCCCTATATACAGGATACCCAGCTACTGGCAGCCATATTGTGACTATAGCCATCTCTAGCTGCTGCCTGCATGTATTGTGATGTCACAGTGCAGGGCACAGCCCTATATAAGGGATACCCAGCTAGTGGCAGCCATATTGTGGCTATAGCCATCTCTAGCTGCTGCCTGTATGTAATGTGATGTCACAGTGCAGGTCACAGCCCTATATACAGGATACCCAGCTACTGGCAGCCATATTGTGGCTACAGCCATCTCTAGCTGCTGCCTGCATGTATTGTGATGTCACAGCCCTATATACAGGATGCCAGCTACTGGCAGCCATATTGTGGCTATAGCCATCTCTAGCTGCTGCCTGCATGTAATGTGATGTCACAGTGTCAGTCCCAGCCCTATATACAGGATACCCAGCTACTGGCAGCCATATTGTGGCTACAGCCATCTCTAGCTGCTGCCTGCATGTATTATGATGTCACAGTGCAGGTCACAGCCCTATATACAGGATGCCCAGCTACTGGCAGCCATATTGTGACTATAGCCATCTCTAGCTGCTGCCTGCATGTAATATGATGTCACAGTGCAGGGCACAGCCCTATATAAAGGATACCCAGCTACTGGCAGCCATATTGTGGCTATAGCCATCTCTAGCTGCTGCCTGCATGTAATGTGATGTCACAGTGCAGGTCACAGCCCTATATAAAGGATACCCAGCTACTGGCAGCCATATTGTGACTATAACCATCTCTAGCTGCTGCCTGCATGTAATGTGATGTCACAGTGCAGGTCACAGTCCTATATACAGGATGCCCAGCTACTGGCAGCCATATTGTGACTATAGCCATCTCTAGCTGCTGCCTGCATGTAATGTGATGTCACAGTGCAGGTCACAGCCCTATATACAGGATACCCAGCTACTGGCAGCCATATTGTGACTATAACCATCTCTAGCTGCTGCCTGCATGTAATGTGATGTCACAGTGCAGGTCACAGTCCTATATAAAGGATGCCCAGCTACTGGCAGCCATATTGTGGCTACAGCCATCTCTAGCTGCTGCCTGTATGTAATGTGATGTCACAGTGCAGGTCACAGCCCTATATACAGGATACCCAGCTACTGGCAGCCATATTGTGACTATAACCATCTCTAGCTGCTGCCTGCATGTAATGTGATGTCACAGTGCAGGTCACAGCCCTATATAAAGGATACCCAGCTACTGGCAGCCATATTGTGACTATAGCCATCTCTAGCTGCTGCCTGCATGTAATGTGATGTCACAGTGCAGGTCACAGCCCTATATAAAGGATACCCAGCTACTGGCAGCCATATTGTGACTATAGCCATCTCTAGCTGCTGCCTGCATGTATTGTGATGTCACAGTGCAGGTCACAGCCCTATATACAGGATGCCCAGCTACTGGCAGCCATATTGTGGCTATAGCCATCTCTAGCTGCTGCCTGCATGTAATGTGATGTCACAGTGCAGGTCACAGCCCTATATAAAGGATACCCAGCTACTGGCAGCCATATTGTGACTGTAGCCATCTCTAGCTGCTGCCTGCATGTAATGTGATGTCACAGTGCAGGTCACAGCCCTATATACAGGATGCCCAGCTACTGGCAGCCATATTGTGGCTATAGCCATCTCTAGCTGCTGCCTGCATGTATTGTGATGTCACAGTGCAGGTCACAGCCCTATATACAGGATGCCCAGCTACTGGCAGCCATATTGTGGCTATAACCATCTCTAGCTGCTGCCTGCATGTATTGTGATGTCACAGTGCAGGTCACAGCCCTATATACAGGATACCCAGCTACTGGCAGCCATATTGTGGCTATAGCCATCTCTAGCTGCTGCCTGCATGTATTGTGATGTCACAGTGCAGGTCACAGCCCTATATACAGGATACCCAGCTACTGGCAGCCATATTGTGGCTATAGCCATCTCTAGCTGCTGCCTGCATGTAATGTGATGTCACAGCCCTATATAAAGGATGCCCAGCTACTGGCAGCCATATTGTGACTATAGCCATCTCTAGCTGCTGCCTGCATGTATTGTGATGTCACAGTGCAGGTCACAGTCCTATATAAAGGATACCCAGCTACTGGCAGCCATATTGTGACTATAGCCATCTCTAGCTGCTGCCTGCATGTAATGTGATGTCACAGTGCAGGTCACAGCCCTATATAAAGGATGCCCAGCTACTGGCAGCCATATTGTGGCTATAACCATCTCTAGCTGCTGCCTGCATGTAATATGATGTCACAATGCAGGTCACAGCCCTATATAAAGGATGCCCAGCTACTGGCAGCTATATTGTGGCTATAGCCATCTCTAGCTGCTGCCTGCATGTATTGTGATGTCACAGTGCAGGTCACAGCCCTATATAAAGGATACCCAGCTACTGGCAGCCATATTGTGACTATAACCATCTCTAGCTGCTGCCTGCATGTAATGTGATGTCACAGTGCAGGTCACAGCCCTATATACAGGATACCCAGCTACTGGCAGCCATATTGTGGCTATAGCCATCTCTAGCTGCTGCCTGCATGTAGTGTGATGTCACAGTGCTGGTCACAGCCCTATATACAGGATACCCAGCTACTGGCAGCCATATTGTGACTATAGCCATCTCTAGCTGCTGCCTGCATGTAATGTGATGTCACAGTGCAGGTCACAGCCCTATATAAAGGATGCCCAGCTACTGGCAGCCATATTGTGGCTATAGCCATCTCTAGCTGCTGCCTGCATGTATTGTGATGTCACAGTGCTGGTCACAGCCCTATATAAAGGATGCCCAGCTACTGGCAGCCATATTGTGGCTATAGCCATCTCTAGCTGCTGCCTGCATGTATTGTGATGTCACAGTGCAGGTCACAGCCCTATATACAGGATACCCAGCTACTGGCAGCCATATTGTGGCTACAGCCATCTCTAGCTGCTGCCTTCATGTAGTGTGATGTCACAGTGCTGGTCACAGCCCTATATAAAGGATGCCCAGCTACTGGCAGCCATATTGTGACTATAGCCATCTCTAGCTGCTGCCTGCATGTAGTGTGATGTCACAGTGCTGGTCACAGCCCTATATAAAGGATGCCCAGCTACTGGCAGCCATATTGTGACTATAGCCATCTCTAGCTGCTGCCTGCATGTATTGTGATGTCACAGTGCAGGTCACAGCCCTATATACAGGATACCCAGCTACTGGCAGCCATATTGTGGCTATAGCCATCTCTAGCTGCTGCCTGCATGTAATGTGATGTCACAGCCCTATATAAAGGATGCCCAGCTACTGGCAGCCATATTGTGACTATAGCCATCTCTAGCTGCTGCCTGCATGTATTGTGATGTCACAGTGCAGGTCACAGCCCTATATAAAGGATACCCAGCTACTGGCAGCCATATTGTGGCTATAGCCATCTCTAGCTGCTGCCTGCATGTATTGTGATGTCACAGTGCAGGTCACAGTCCTATATAAAGGATACCCAGCTACTGGCAGCCATATTGTGACTATAGCCATCTCTAGCTGCTGCCTGCATGTAATGTGATGTCACAGTGCCGGTCACAGCCCTATATACAGGATGCCCAGCTACTGGCAGCCATATTGTGACTATAGCCATCTCTAGCTGCTGCCTGCATGTATTGTGATGTCACAGTGCAGGTCACAGCCCTATATAAAGGATACCCAGCTACTGGCAGCCATATTGTGACTATAGCCATCTCTAGCTGCTGCCTTTATACACTGAGATACACTGCCATCTCCTGAGCCCCGGCTCTTCTCACCATAGTACGGCTGCAGGGCCCAGGCTGCCTCTGGAGCCCGGCTCTCTTCCTGCCATCTCCTGAGCCACGGCTCTTCTATTCTCACCATAGTACTGCTACAAGGCCCAGGCTGCCTCTGGGGCCCGGCTCTCTTTATACACTGAGATACACTGCCATCTCCTGAGCCCCGGCTCTTCTATTCTCACCATAGTACTGCTACAGGGCCCAGGCTGCCTCTGGGGCCAGGCTCTCTTTATACACTGAGATACACTGCCATCTCCTGACCAAGGACTCTTCTATTCTCACCATAGTACTGCTGCAGGGCCCAGGCTGCCTCTGGGGCCCGGCTCTCTTCCTGCCATCTCCTGAGCCCCGGCTCTTCTATTCACACCATAGTGCTGCTGCAGGGCCCAGGCTGCCTCTGGGCAGGGCCGCAACTAGGGGGGGGCTAGAGGTGCACATGCACCGGGTGGGGATTGCGGGGGCTTAAAAAAGCTGACTCGGCCATCTGAAAATGGCCGCCGCCAAAGAGGAGACTAATGCTAGAGGTCCTACTGGACCTCTAGTGTCTATTAGCAGAGCGCAATGCACACAGCGGTCCCGGAAGTGCCGGGAACGCTGGCGCTGCAGGGAGAAGATGCTGAGAGCTGCATCTTCTCCCTTCAAATCCCCTGGCAACGAGCATAAACCCCATGGCAACGAGCATGTAACCCCTGGCAACGAGCATGAAACCCCTGGCAACGAGCATGGAACCCCTGGTAACAAGCATAAATCTCCTGACAACAAACATGAAACCCCCTGGCAACGAGCATGTAACCCCTGGCAAAGAGCATAAACCCCCATGGCAACGAGCATGAAACCCCTGGCAACGAGCATGGAACCCCTGGTAACAAGCATAAATCTCCTGACAACAAACATGAAACCCCCTGGCAACGAGCATGTAACCCCTGGCAACGAGCATAAACCCCCATGGCAATGAGCATGTAACTCCTGGCAACGAGCATGAAACCCCTGGCAACGAGCATGGAACCCCTGGTAACAAGCATATATTCCCTGACAACAAGAATGAAACCCCCTGGTAATGAGCATGTAACCCCTGGCAATGAGCATAAACCCCCTGGCAACAAGCAGGTAATTTTAAAGTAATTAGAAGCATTACTGTGGGGCATAAAATGGTGTCGGGCAAATATGTAAGTGGCACTTTGGTAATAGGCATTACAGTGTGTGGCATAATGTGTAATGGGCTTTATGGTGTGTGGAATAATGTAAGTCACTATATCAGGGACGTCTGAATAGTGCACTGCCTTATTGAGGAGCAAGGACAAACTCCAGGTACAGGAAGGGAGGGGGCGCAAAATTGCTGCCTTGCACCGGGTGACAGATATCCTAGTTTCAGCCCTGCTCTGGGGCCCGGCTCTCTTTATACACTGAGATACACTGCCATCTCCTGACCAAGGACTCTTCTATTCTCACCATAGTGCTGCTACAGGGCCCAGGCTGCCTCTGGGGCCTGGCTCTTCTATTCTCACCATAGTGCTGCTACAGGGCCCAGGCTGCCTCTGGGGCCCGGCTCTCTTTATACCTGAGATACACTGCCATCTCCTGATCTCCGGTTCTTCTATTCTCACCATAGTACTGCTACAGGGCCCAGGCTGCGTCTGGGGCCCGGCTCTCTTTATACACTGAGATACATTGCCATATCCTGAGTCCCGGCTCTTCTATTCTCACCATAGTACTGCTACAGTGCCCAGGCTGCTTCTGGGGCCCGGCTCTCTTTATACACTGAGATACACTGCCATCTCCTGAGCCCCGGCTCTTCTATTCTCACCATAGTACTGCTGGATGGCCCAGGCTGCCTCTGGGGCCCGGCTCTCTTTATACACTGAGATACACTGCCGTCTCCTGACCAAGGACTCTTCTATTCTCACCATAGTGCTGCTACAGGGCCCAGGCTGCCTCTGGGGCCCGGCTCTCTTTATACACTGAGATACACTGCCATCTCCTGAGCCCCGGCTCTTCTGTTCTCACCATAGTACTGCTACCGGGCCCAGGCTGCCTCTGGGGCCCGGCTCTTCTATTCTCACCATAGTACTGCTACAGGGCCCAGGCTGCGTCTGGGGCCCGGCTCTCTTTATACACTGAGATACATTGCCATATCCTGAGTCCCGGCTCTTCTATTCTCACCATAGTACTGCTACAGTGCCCAGGCTGCTTCTGGGGCCCGGCTCTCTTTATACACTGAGATACACTGCCATCTCCTGAGCCACGGCTTTTCTATTCTCACCATAGTACTGCTACAGGGCCCAGGCTGACTCTGGGGCCCGGCTCTCCTTATACACTGAGATACATTGCCATCTCCTGAGCCCCGGCTCTTCTATTCTCACCATAGTACTGCTGGATGGCCCAGGCTGCCTCTGGGGCCCGGCTCTCTTTATACACTGAGATACACTGCCGTCTCCTGACCAAGGACTCTTCTATTCTCACCATAGTGCTGCTACAGGGCCCAGGCTGCCTCTGGGGCCCGGCTCTCTTTATACACTGAGATACACTGCCATCTCCTGAGCCCCGGCTCTTCTGTTCTCACCATAGTACTCTTACAGGGCCCAGGCTGCCTCTGGGGCCCGGCTCTTCTATTCTCACCATAGTACTGCTGCAGGGCCCAGGCTGCCTCTGGGGCCCGGCTCTCTTTATACACTGAGATACACTGCCATCTCCTGAGCCCCGGCTCTTCTGTTCTCACCATAGTACTGTTACAGGGCCCAGGCTGCCTCTGGGGCCCGGCTCTTCTATTCTCACCATAGTACTGCTGCAGGGCCCAGGCTGCCTCTGGGGCCCGGCTCTCTTTATACACTGAGATACACTGCCGTCTCCTGAGCCCCGGCTCTTCTGTTCTCACCATAGTACTGTTACAGGGCCCAGGCTGCCTCTGGGGCCCGGCTCTTCTATTCTTACCATAGTACTGCTGCAGAGCCCAGGCTGCCTCTGGGGCCTGGCTCTCTTTATACACTGAGATACACTGCCATCTCCTGAGCCCCGGCTTTTCTGTTCTCACCAGAGTGCTGCTGTAGTGCATCTGCTGTTACTTTCCCGCCCGCCTCCGTCTCCCCTCACTAACTGATTTAGTAGTGAATTATAGGCTTCTTATATATCACATTATGGGGTCTATTTACTAAGCAGTGTTAGGAGACAGAGTGAAAAGTGATAAGGTGCCAGCCAATCAGCTCCTAACTTTCATTTTTCAAACACAGCCTGTGAGATGACAGTTGAGAGCTGATTGGCTGGCACCTTAATACTTTCTTATCACTTTTCACTCTGTATCCTACCACTGCTTAGTAAATAGACCCCTATATCATAAACATTGAGGATTAGGGAGACTATGGGCTCTATTTACTACAATCCGCATTGGTAATGCGGATTGTAGTGTGATATTACCGAGTGAATTCGCATTGCGAATTCAGGCAATATCACAGGGATTTACTACAAATCCCTTGCAGGGACAGAGCTTGCGATAAAGCTCTGTCCCTGCTAATCCCCTTCGGAGCCTTATCACGGTATTTTCGCAAAAAATACCGTGATTAAGTGCCCGACTCTTCGCCGCAGCTACCCCCTCGGGCGCGAAGCTCCGCCTCCGATGCTAAGCCCCGCCCCCGCGACCCCCCCTCCCTTACTTACACTTACCTGCATGCTCCAGGCCTCCGGTGGTGATCTCCATTCCTCGGGTCAGGTGATCTCCCATACTGCACTGGGGCCCGATCACCTGATGACCGGGCAGCAGTGCACTGTGGGAGACCAGCTGACCGGAGAGGAGCCATCACCGGAGGCCCGATCACCGGTCCCTGGAGTCAGGTAAGTAAATTTTTTTTTTACTATTTTTTTTTTTTTCTTTTTTTACAGCAATCAGCTTGCCGTCTATTTAGACCACACAGCTGATTACTGGTACCGGCTCCCGCCTCTGCTCTCCCCGTTAGAGCAGGGCAGGAGGCCGGTAACCGGGGGAGACCCTGGATAACGCCACCTCCAGGTGGCGTCATTATCACAGGGCTTTCCCCGATATATTTTAACAATTTATTTTTAGTAACTCTGGCCGGATCACATTCCCCATTACAGTTATGGGAAATGTGATCTGATTACTAAACATAAGTGATAATTAGGGGTTGGAGTAGAATTTTACGACTTCTACTCCAATTGCCCTGTAATAACTATAGGTGATACTAACATAATGTGATACGGGTGTGACAACACAAAACAGCCTTTATCACTTTATTTTAGTAAAAACAATGTTGATAAATAGGGCCCTATATCATTAAAATAAAAAATGTTTTTCATTTATTATACTTCCTATATGCTAATGGTAGACGAAATCTGTATAGGATTGAGGATAGATAAGATTGATGGTTTCTGCAAGGTGTTTTTGTATGACAGCCTGGTTGGCTGAGTGAAGGGTTTGTGTCAGGTGGCCAGATCATCCTATAGGCAGAGGGATAGGAGGAGTTAAATGGAGGATATATAAGAAAGGGTTAGAGGGCAGCTCAGCCTCTTTTGCAGTGGAATTTCGGAAAGGCTGAGTATCTCTGGCATATTTATCCTATTTACTTTGTTACCACTGTCTTTTTTCACCATGTCTCGTCCTCGTCGCGATGCCCCCCCTCCCCGCCGGCTGGCTGAATTTTCGTGCCCTCTGCGCTCTGTTCCCGCCCGCTTATCTCCCCCAACCTCCCCTTCCCAGTTTCATTCATCCACCCCGAGCGGCTCTGCCCCCCTTGTCATCGGCCCCCCAGCGGCTGCTGGGTCCGCTCCCTCCTCTGCCTGCACTCTTTCCCCGCGTGCTTCTGCAGCTGGCGCGCCTACATCCCCACCTCGCCCCGGCGCCAGCTCTTCTGGCAGCATCGCGGCCCCTGCTTCTCCAGCGCGCGACAGGTCTGCGCATCCCTGTCCGCTCACCCTCTCTCCGGTCAGCGTCGCGTCTCCTTTGGCGCCGCTGGGGTCCCCTTGCACACCTGCTTTGCCTGCGGCTCCGGCAGGGGCACTCGGCGGCGTCAGTGACGTGCGCGCCGCATTTTCCGCGGGTCTCCCCCATTCAAGCAGCGGAGGTCACCTGACCTCAGCCCCGTCCTGGCCTCATGTTGGGTCCGGTGGTGTCGTGGCCACCGCGGCTGCGACCTCTGCCGCTTTGATTTCCGGTGGCCCAGCCGGCCTGGCCCATGCGGCGGGCCCGGCGGCCATCTTGCCTCAGGCGGCCATTTTAGGTGCGGGGTCTCCCTATTTCCCAGGCACCTTTCCACATTTTTCGGGGGGTTTGGCGCAGCGTTTAACCTCCCCAACTTTGCCCGCTACTCCATTTGCTGGAGTATCATTTGGGCACGTAGTGCCGGTTTCTATTCAACCCCCATGGTACACCCCAGCCGGCAGCCAGGCACCCTCCTTTAATGCACCGCCCCCCTTTCTATGGCAGGCCCTTCTTGGGGTCAGACTTCTTGGAGCTCAGGCGTAGCTCCTCCGATTTTATCTTCTGTTGCTGTTCCTCCTGTGCCCTTTTATTCTCCTCATTTCGCGGTCCCTCCTTCGGCATATCCTCCTGCTTTTCAGCATGCGCAGTTTCAGTACCCGTACCTGCCAGCTTGGCAAGTTTACCCACCTGCAGCGGCTGTGCCACCGCCTTTGCCCCCAGTTTCCTCTTTCAGCACGCACTCCGGCCAAACTGCCTCTGTTTTTCCCCCGCCCAGTTTGTCGCCTCCTCCGCGGGCGCCAGCCATTCCGCCTCCTAAGCCGGTCACCCTGTCCCTTCCCACCCCGGAGGTTTCCAGGTCCGTTTCTGCGGTGGCTCACACGTCTTCCTTAGTTCCAGGCCTTGAAGTATCTGATGGTCCAGGTGGTGAGGTGTCCGCAGTTCTTTCATTGCCTGCTTCGGGACAGGAAGATTCGGCACCGGTATCTGAAGCTGTGGCGCCGTCAAGGGAGAAGTCTGCTGAAACGGATCCGCTTCCATCTGGTTCCGGTGAGTATGAAACTCCTTTGTCTTCTTCTGACTCTTCTTCTTCTTCATCTCACTCTTCTGGTTCCCCCGCTCGCCCCCGTAAAATTGCTAGACTGGTTGCACGGCGGCTGGCGAAAAAGTCAGGTGGCGAGACTAGGAGGTCTGATGAGTCAGGGGCAAAAGCGCAGGAGGCAGGGGCAGATACAGTGCATTGCATGAATACTGCGGTGCTACGAGGCTTACGGAAAAGTGTAAAAGGCAAAATTCGCAAAGGGAAATTTGTAGACCTTTTTGCGCTCACAGATGACATGAGGAAAGGTTTGGTGCAGGCTAAAAAATCGGGAGGCATGGGGGAAGATGCTTTTTGCAACTTTAATACGTGGTTGAAAGGCATGCTCATATTTGCGACATGTTATTTGGAGACCAGGGCGCAGGAGCACGTTAACATTCTCAGGTATCTATTTTTAGTGCTCGACATGTTCGTCAGGTCTCGTAACTTGGCATGGCGTGAATATGATTCACAATTTAGGAAAAAACATGACGGTTCTTTAGTTATTCCTTTCGGGGTTAAGGATGTTGAAGTCTGGTTAGAGGTCTCTCAACAGCGTCGGCCTCCGTTGGAGGGTGCGCCTCCTCGGAAAAGCTATGCTGCCAACAGACGGGTCGACAGGAGTGGGGAGAGGGAAATGCTTTGCCTACAACGACTCCAAATGTACTAGGGGGTCGGGGTGTCGCTTTCGCCACTCCTGTCGTCTCTGCGGAGGTGAGCATCCGGCCAAGGACTGTCGACGTGGGGCAGGAGGTATTTCCCAGGACCGTGCTGAGGGCCCCAAGAGTGCTAGTTAAGGCTTGTTCTCCAGTCCATTTAGATTCTCTTATTAGATGGTTACATTTATACCCATGTAGAGAGGATGCACTTTTTCTTTACGAAGGTTTTTCAGTAGGTTTTCTTTTACCCATTGACAGGCAGTTGATTGTTAGGGCATCCCAGAATTTGCGCTCTGCCAGGGATTTTCCCGGGGAATTGAGGGTTAAGGTGTGTGCGGAGGTTTTGCTGGGGAGGATGGAGGGTCCTTTTCCTTGTCCTCCCTTGCATAATCTCTGTATTTCTCCAGTTGGCGTAGTTCCTAAAAAAGTGCCGGGCAAGTTTCGGTTGATTCAGCATCTTTCATATCCGCAGGGAGGTTCTGTTAATGATACCATACCAGAGAATTGTTGTAGGGTCGTTTACCAATCATTTGACGATACCTTGAATTTAGTTCGTAGTTTTGGACATGGCGCTTTGTTGGCTAAATTAGATATAGAATCAGCTTTTCGTTTATTACCAATGCATCCTGAGGCCATGAGATTTCTGGGTTTTAGGTTAGATTCGGGTTATTTTGTAGATAAGTGTTTACCTATGGGCTGCGCGGTTTCCTGTGCCTATTTTGAGAAATTCAGCTCCTTTCTTCAGTGGTGTCTCCATGCCGGGACCGGACAAACGGGCATAGCACACTATTTAGATGATTTTCTCTTTATGGGTCCAGGAAGAAGTGACGTTTGTGCTGACCTCCTTTTTTCTGCGCAGTCCTTATTTAGAGTTTTAGGTGTTCCCGTTGCTAACGAGAAGACAGAGGGTCCGTCTGTTTGTTTATCTTATTTGGGAATTGAGATAGATACGATAGAGGGCTGTTGTAGACTTCCCATTGATAAGGTTGAGAAGCTGCGTGGTCTTATTGAGGTCTGCTTAGCAGAGGATTCAGTAAAATTACGTAGAGTTCAGTCTCTCCTCGGCTCTTTAAATTTTGCTTGCCGTATTATTCCTGTGGGTAGGGTCTTTTGTAGAATATTGGAGAGGGCAACAGCTGGCGTGGTTCGGCCGCATCACTACATTCGCCTGTCCGCGGAGATAAAGGAGGATCTTCGCATGTGGAATAGATTTTTGATACACTTTAATGGTGAACGCATTTGGCCTTCGCCTCCATTAGCGAACAGTTCGTTGCAACTTTTTACGGATGCGGCCGGATCATCCGGTTTTGGGGCCTTTTTCAATGGGGAATGGTGCGCGGCTCCGTGGCCGATAGCTTGGCGTGAAGAGGGTTTGATGGATAACTTGTTGCTGCTGGAACGTTTTCCAATTGTCGTATCAGTTGAACTTTGGTCCGTGCGACTGAGCAACTGTCATGTAGTATTTTGGTGCGACAATTTGGGTGTGGTTCATGCCATCAACAATCAGCGTTCGTCTTCGCATTTTGTTTTGCGTTTGCTCCGACATTTAGTTTTGCGCTGCTTGAAGTTTAATATTAGATTCAGGGAGAAGCATGTGCCAGGGGTGTGTAATGACATTGCAGACGCGCTGTCCCGATTTCAATTTGATCGCTTCCGGGCGCTTGTGCCGTCGGCTTCTAACGTTGGTTTGGTCTGCCCCTCGTTTGTGTGGCAGATTATCAGGCCAGCTTAGAAGGTTTGGCGTTAAAGTCGCTTGCTCCATCGACTTTCCGGGCTTACTCAGCCGCTTGGCGGGATTGGTGCACGCATTGTGCTCTCCCAGACGTGGAGGGTAAGTCTCCGGAGCAGTTGATTTCATCTTTTGTTTGGTTTCGTTATCAGCAGGGCAGATCTAGAGCGTTTATAGGTTCCGCGCTTTCTGGTATCTCCTTTTTCTGCAAATTAAAAGGTTTGCATGACCCCACCAAGGCTTTCGTGTTAGTGAAGGCTTTGAGGGGTTGGGCTAAGGGGTCGCCAGCTCGTTCAGACTCTCGCCGGCCAGTCGATTTGCAGCTTTTGTCTGGCTTGTTGACTTCAATGGGAAAGATAGCGGTTGATTTGTATGAAACTTTTCTTTTTAGGCTTGCTTTTGCGGTAGCATTTTTGGGGGCGTTTCGTGTTAGCGAGGTAGTGTCTACCAATAAAACTTCCACAGTTTCTGGTCTTTTGTTAAAAGACATTGCTTTTCGTGACTCAGCGATACTTTGCAAGCTGCGTTTCTCTAAAACAGATCAAACAGGCAGGGGGAAATGGGTTACTCTGCATAAGAATAGGAATTTAGACATCTGTCCAGTTCAGTTAGCTGCAAGGTTTATGGAGTTACGTCCTAGTGGGGGTGCGCAGTGGCTAATTCATGCGGATGGCACTCCTCTGACCAAGTTTCAATTTGCAGCGGTTTTTAAGAAATGTTTGTTAGAATTGGGTTTGAATCCTTCAGAGTATGGCACGCATTCTTTTCGTATTGGCGCTGCTACTTGTGCGGCCCTCTCAGGGGCGTCTGTGCAGGACATTCAGAAGGTGGGGCGCTGGAAGTCAGCTGCATATAAAAAGTACGTGCGCTGCGATAAGGTATAGGGGCGCACCCTGCGTTAACCCGAAAACGTTGCTTACCCGCCAATTGGTCAACGGTTAGCGTTGAGCAATTGGGGGTGTGAAGGGATTTTTAATTTTTCCTCCCGTTAGCCATGATTTGACCCATTTGGTTCACGGGCAGGTTTTTTGGTTTTTCTTCTTCACTCGGGTTCCTGTTTTCCCCAGTTCTGCATCCCTGCTAGTCAGTTGCTATGTGTTACTAAAGTTGTGTCCGTTGGAATTGGGTTTGGTGCGGTTCTCACGGTTAGGTTCTCTCTTTTTCCACAGCATTGACGGAAGAAGAGGGGCAGGTGTGGCTTCTTGGTCACTCATATATTTTTTGGGCGGAAAAATGTGTTGTCCCAAAAACAGGTTTTGTGGCCTCGCAGGTTTAGAGTGCGTTGGATTGGTGTTAGGGGCTTGCGTGTTGCATCTGTTTTGGCACTGATAGTTTCATTGGTGGCTAAGTGGGGAGTTCCGAATATATTGGTTTTACATGTTGGTGGCAATGATGTGGGCCAGTTGAAAGGTGTGGAGCTGATTGTCAGGATTCGTGAAGTGATGGACGAGATACGTTTGCAGTGGCCCAATATTCGGATTGTATGGTCTGAAATGATGCCTCGTTTGACATGGAAGGGAGTGCGCAAGTATGGTGCTTTGGAGAGAGCACGTAAGAAAGCCAATGTTGCGATTGCCAAGCATGTGGAAAAAATTGGAGGAATTTTGGTGAGTCATGGCTTTTTGGTTGGTGATATTGGGAAGTTCCTTCGTCATGATGGTGTGCATTTGAATGCTGTGGGGACCAGTTTGTTTGTGAAGGATTTATTCTCATTTTTGGTGTAGTTTTTGGGTGGCGGGCCAGTCTTTCCTTAGGGCCTGGCTTTGGCGGGAGTTCGCTGCAACTCAGTGGCTTTAGGTGGCGTAAGACAACTTTGTGGGGGCACTGTCCCTCATTGCCCCTGGCGAATTTGTCCTTCTCTTTGCGGGGGGACCCGGGTGCTGTTTTAGTGCGAAAGCACCTCGGATTGGCCCAGGAGGGAAGTGAGACTCTCGCATCGTTAGTACGTCTTGAAGGGGGGTCGTTTAGTCGTCCTCCGAGTATTGAGCAAGGTGAAAGCTAGAACTGAGTTGCAGCGTCTCTTGGCCACCCTGGTTAGGTTGATTGAATTTAATTTATAAATAAAAAGCTGTGACCTTTTTAGCCAAGCTCTGGTGTCCGTGTCTTTATTTATTTGCAACTTAAGTTAAGTAAGCTAATCAGGTGTTAAAGTATTGTAAAGCAGTAAACCAATACAGATCTTATCACCATTCATTTCATCCTGCATCTCATATAAGCTGGCAGATTGTGCAGATATTACATCATTCCCATTCAAATGGATAAATTGGTAAATAGTTTGCATGCTATGGGGCCACAATAGGTCTTGTTACGCCCCTGTAGATGGGAGTGGCCTCAGTGCTGGTGAGGGGAGCAGTCAGACCCTAGAGGGGTGTAACTGGGCCCCACGCCTGTTTTCAGATGTATATAATTTGCATGAAGTATAGGGCGTGTGTGAGTGCACCCTGGCGATGATGACCGATGTCACGCCTATGTACAGATAGGGATGTTCCGTGTGCAAAGATACGTATAACTCCTCACATGAAGGGTGTCTTGTGCCTACGCTCAGACTGGCTGGGTTCTCGCTTTCTATCCGCATCGCCCCCACTGAGGATGACTGGCACATTGTAGTAATACCGGCTCATGTTCCTACTGCCACCTGTTTATCTGGAAAGACTATTATCAGCATTAACCTTCATTCATATGGCGCCACAAGGGGCCCGCAGCGCCGTGCAAAGTACAGAAACCGTGCAAATAAAACAAGAAAGTGCAAAAGACTCACAGTAGGAAAGAGCAGCAGAGAGTTAGAGCTAGGTCCAGTCCCAGTAACGGCAGCTGCGCGCCTCTGCGGGCCTGGGGTAATGGCCCAGGATCAGCCCAACTACGATCTGTGAGCGTCTGTGTCATTACTGACATTGGGCCTCTCTCTCCCACCTCCTAGTATGCTGGCTCTACTTTGGTGGCACAGATATGTCCTCCTCCGTGCTCAGCTCCCCTGCCCTAACAAATCCTACAATGATCTCTATCTAATCCTCTACAGCCGCTAAGCCAGGGCTTGGTCAATTGAGAAAATGCCGGTCCTTATCCTTGTGTGTGACCTACACCAATGTGGTGCCAGCTTTACCTACCAGAACCAACCAAATACCAACTGTCTGACTATGGCACATGTATGAATCCCCTGCAGGATGAGCTCTGCTGTATGTATTTTAATACAGAGAATAATGATATATACTTGTATGTTGTTATTTATATTTATCTATAAAAGTATAGGGTGAGAAGTAGGAGGAGTCAGAAATAGTGAGGGGAGGAGTCTACGCCTGGGGCCAGATGCTGACGCCAAGGTGGGCCTGTCTGTTTTTTAAATGCCAGGGCCTATTTTTAGTCCCAGTCCGGCCCTGCTGAGGACACCTCTTTATTCACCTTTTGGTGTTCCTTGAAAGCCGTGGTTAGGGGCTCAGCGTTTCGCCTTCGTAAATCAATTCGTTGGCGTCAACCAAATTAGAATCTCGTTTGAAGGATTTGGAATCCAGACATAAAAAAAATCCCCATCCAACGACAAACTAAATCTAGAACTTCTCAAAGCTCGGGAAGAGTGGAACATCTTAGAGCGCTCTTTAAACTGAAACAAAAATTCTATGTGCAGGGTGACAGCGCAGGGAGAATGCTCGCGAGGAAACTTATGGGGAAATTGGCAAAGGAAAGAATTAGAGTAATTACTAATCTTAAAGGAATTAAAGTATCCGACCCATTAGAGATTGCCGATGCTTTTGCGGCATATTATTGAAAGCTGTAGTCCAGTGGTGTCAAACTCTGGCCCTCCAGCTGCTGTGGGACTACATATTCCAGCATGCCCTGACACAGTTTTAGTATGCCCTAATAGCCATCCTCTGACAGTGCATGCTGGGATGTGTAGTTCCACTGCAGCTCAAGGGCCCGAGTTTGACACCACTGCTCTAGTCCCACAACCTAACACCAATAAAATTGAACAGTTTCTTAAAAATATGAATTTGCCCTCATTAGATGCAATTTCCCTAAGCTCTCTCGAGCACCCGTGGACTCCAGAAGAAATAGCGATGGTCATAGACTCTCTCCCTATAGATAAGGCTCCTGGTCCTGATGGATACATGAATAAGTTTTACAAGTGTTTTAAAGATACTCTGACCCCAGTCTTAGCACCGGCGTTTAATGAAGCTTCAACATGTGGCACATTCCCTAGAGACATGTTAGAAGCTCGGAGAGTAGCGTTCCCAAAACCAGGGAAAACTCCCTCTTCATTAGCAAAGGCCCCTTTGCTATTTCCTAGGGGTAGGATCCTTGTGATTCCCCATAAGGTAAAAGCCAGTGTAATGATTCCATATTGAAAACCATCTACACTAGATATTTTTCTTATTTCTCTTTTTACGAGGTTTATCCACCCTTACCATTTCTGTCAGGAAGAGTTATTAATGAGCAAGACAACATTGATTTATTTCAGATAAGTGTAAATTATTGATACAGGCGGTAGGGTGTGATACCGGACTTTATGTGCATATCCATTTTAGATACATCCCCTTTAAGGTATCGGACCTAAGCTGCCAGTAGGCGCATTAAGGGAACATTCATTATCCATTGGTGTACACCGTATGATTGCCTTACTTAATACCGATGTTAAAAAATGCGCCAAACTCATTGCAAATAGACTCAATCCCATACTTCCATCTCTTATCCATCAGGACTAAGTCGGGTAACTCAAGGGTAGACAATCTCCAGATAATACTAGGAGAGTTATTAATATTATCAATGTCTTCTTTGCTTCAGATAAACCCCTTTTGCTATTATCGTTGGATGTTTAGAAGGCATTAGACAGGCTGCACTGGGGCTATCTCAGTGCAGTCCTTCGTAGGTACGGGATCTGTGGTAGGGCTCACTTCCATTTTAGCATTATACTCTAATCCGTCAGTGAGAGTTTTCACGACGGCCTATTATCCTCTGTGTTTCAGATTTCTAATGGTACCCGTCAAGGCTGCCCTTTATAGCCCTTAGTTTTTATGGTTGCAATAGAACCTCTGGCCGAAACTATCAGAACTTGATCCAAGGTCCTGAGATTTGCTTATTGGCGAATGATGTCCTCCTGACCCTCACAGACCCACTTTCATCACTTCCGCACCTACATGAAGTCTTGGAAGAATATACTAATGTTCTTATTATAAGTTAAATATTTCAAAAACAGAGGCCCTTCCTATTAATTCTTCTTCTGATCTTTTACAGTCTCTTCGAGCCGAGTATTCCTATGAGAGGCAGGACAGAAGCTGTAAATATCTGGGGGCTCAACTTCTCCACAAATTTCGGATCTGAATATGTGTAACTATCCCCCTCTTCTAAGTAAAATCTCTCTTCTGCTCTCTGATTGGATGATGCAAATTACTGTATCTATTTAGAACGATCCCCATAATGGTTCCTTGCTATCTTTTGAGAAAATTTCACACCGCTTTTCTCAAATACATTTGGAGAGGCAAGAAACCTAGGTTAGCTGGTAGAACAACTTCTCTCCCTACACGGGACGGCGGACTGGCATTCCCAGACCTTCATAGCTATCAACTAGCTAGTTTACTATCTCAGATCAGCGCGTGGTCTACTACAATGTGGGTCCTTTAGGAACAAGGAATGGCGTCTCCATTCCCTCTGACTGCCACCTACTATTAATTTACAATCTATTGTGCGTTCATCTGCGGTCATGGCTTCCTGCTGGCTAGAATTTGTCTCTAGATCTGATCATTGGCAGGATTGATGCACCTTATACCAAATGTAACATTTGATCTCTGGATAGCTAGGAGTGCTCTCCTTTAATGAGGTAACTTCGACAGGCACTTTATCATCTTTCACCCAGATCCAAATGCAGGTACTCCCTTCCTCATAGAGAATTTTGCAAATGGTTGAACTAAGACAGTGGCTGAGGTGGGAGGCTGACTTACCTTGCTGTCTCTCGGAGGATGAGTGGTGGTACTCTGTCTTTATGACATGTTTTCGTCAGTCCAGGTGTATTTCCCAAACCCAGAACACTTTTGCAAACTTCTCCACCATCTATATTTAATGCCAACTTTGCTGTATACAATATGGCCATCCTCATCCAATTTATGTTGGCGTAATCGTGGTCATGTTGGGCTCCCTACTCCATATCTTTTGGTCCTGTCCAGCGTTGTCCGGCCTTTAGACCTCCGTTTTTTTGTTAATTTCTACTGTTTTTAATACTCACATTACTCCACACCCTTTAATCGCTATATTTCATGTATATCGAGGACATTGTTCCAATCATTACCGTTCTATTATGGGACATGTTCTTATAACAACTAAACTCCTTATAGCCCAACACTGGCAAACATCCTATGTTCCTAGTATAGAGGTAGTGGTAACCAAAGTTCAGAGCCATTATAAATTTGAAGTATCGGGATCCTCGTACTCGTCTTCGGCCTCTAACCCCTCTATACGATGGTTTGGGTGGAGTGAGTACTGGGTGACAAAATTGTCGCGCACAGGGAGCGGGGACTCTTTATCCAACATTTGATGCTGTTGTTGGATCCTTTATAATTTACGACCCCACCGCTCTCAATGTAATCTCCTCTTGTATTTGTATGTATTTATATGTGTACTCTACTTAAAGTTTAAAATAGTCTACATTGTCTACCATGTAGACAATTTATGTACCCCTGTACCCTTTTTCTTTTGCTCTTCAATGTTCCCCTTTTTATTTTGACCCCAAATCTTTTGATTTCTTATTCTGTTGTTGTTTTTTATTTTATTTTATATTTTTATCTAACAATTTGTTATTTGTTATCTGAAAAACTTTAACACTACATTAATTTAGAAAAAAGTAAATGGAGTTGTGGGCATGAAGGCCCTTCTGTAACTCCGTGCGTCTGTGCTCCTCAGTCTCTTTGTGGTGGTCTCGCACTATATCTGTCAGGGTCATTTATTTCCTTACTTTCTCCCCATATTTATTCATTGTATTTTCCAGTCACATTTGGTGGGGGGGCTGATGTGAGATCCCAATTATTTTAATCAGTCATCTGTAATTATAACCACTTCAGTTAATCACCAGGTAGGAGTGCACGCAGTCACCGGGTATGGGCGTGTGCAGTCACCGGGTATGGGCGTGTGCAGTCACCGGGTATGGGCGTGTGCAGTCACCGGGTATGGGCGTGTGCAGTCACCGGGTATGGGCGTGTGCAGTCACCGGGTATGGGCGTGTGCAGTCACCGGGTATGGGCGTGTGCAGTCACCGGGTATGGGCGTGTGCAGTCACCGGGTATGGGCGTGTGCAGTCACCGGGTATGGGCGTGTGCAGTCACCGGGTATGGGCGTGAGCAGTCACCGGGTATGGGCGTGTGCAGTCACCGGGTATGGGCGTGTGCAGTCACCGGGTATGGGCGTGTGCAGTCACCGGGTATGGGCGTGTGCAGTCACCGGGTATGGGCGTGTGCAGTCACCGGGTATGGGCGTGTGCAGTCACCGGGTATGGGCGTGTGCAGTCACCGGGTATGGGCGTGTGCAGTCACCGGGTATGGGCGTGTGCAGTCACCGGGTATGGGCGTGAGCAGTCACCGGGTATGGGCGTGTGCAGTCACCGGGTATGGGCGTGTGCAGTCACCGGGTATGGGCGTGTGCAGTCACCGGGTATGGGCGTGTGCAGTCACCGGGTATGGGCGTGTGCAGTCACCGGGTATGGGCGTGTGCAGTCACCGGGTATGGGCGTGTGCAGTCACCGGGTATGGGCGTGTGCAGTCACCGGGTATGGGCGTGAGCAGTCACCGGGTATGGGCGTGTGCAGTCACCGGGTATGGGCGTGTGCAGTCACCGGGTATGGGCGTGTGCAGTCACCGGGTATGGGCGTGTGCAGTCACCGGGTATGGGCGTGAGCAGTCACCGGGTATGGGCGTGTGAAGTCACCGGGTATGGGCGTGTGCAGTCACCGGGTATGGGCGTGAGCAGTCACCGGGTATGGGCGTGAGCAGTCACCGGGTATGGGCGTGTGCAGTCACCGGGTATGGGCGTGTGCAGTCACCGGGTATGGGCGTGTGCAGTCACCGGGTATGGGCGTGTGCAGTCACCGGGTATGGGCGTGAGCAGTCACCGGGTATGGGCGTGAGCAGTCACCGGGTATGGGCGTGTGCAGTCACCGGGTATGGGCGTGTGCAGTCACCGGGTAGGAGCGCACGTGCGCATGCAGTCACCGGGTAGGAGCGCACGTGCGCATGCAGTCACCGGGTAGGAGCGCACGTGCGCATGCAGTCACCGGGTAGAAGCGCTTGTGTGCGCAGTCACCGAGAAGGGCCGTACGCACAGCTGAAGCCATTCATTCACCTCTTGAATATCCTTTTTTCTCTAACATGATGAGCCTTACAAAGTTAAATACACTGAAGAGGAATAGGAAACCTTTGTGAACATATAGTAATTTTATAAAATGTCTTCAAATAATTCCCCCATCTGATGACAGAAGTGTCACTTCCTAAGCTAGAAAAACTAATTGCAAGCTCTTCAGAACAATAGTCAGTTCTGTATATATTTTACTTTACTCCATTTGACATTTTCTGTATATATTTCCATCCATATCTCTCTATAAAAGGCCCATTAATAACACAAATCCCAGTTCTGAACACTCAGCTGTGATATTCATGGTGGGATTCAGCATAATTGGAGGTACTTAGTATGGACGCCATAACCCAGCATCTGAGCCTTCCTCCTTAGTTATCGGAGTAATTGACGGCTCCCGCACACAGGGCACACACACACAGGGCACATACATGCAGGGCACGCTCACATAGCACACACACAGGGCACACACATGCAGGGCATGTTCACACAGAGCACACACACAGGGCACGCTCACACAGAGCACGCACACAGGGCACGCTCACACAGAGCACGCACACACACACACGGCACGCTCACACAGGGCACACACAGAGCACACTCACAGGACATGCTCACACAGAGCACACACATACACAGGGCACACTCGTACAGGGCTCCCCCACACAGGGCATGCACACACATACAGGGCACACTCGCACACAGAGCACATGCTCACTCAGGGCACACTCCAACAGTGCTCCCACACACAGAGCACACTCACACACAGAGCACATACACAGGGCACGCTTGTACAGGGCTCCAAGACACAGGGCAAGCACACACATACAGGGCACACTCTTACACAGAGCAACGCTCAGGGCACGCTCACACAGGGCACGCTCACACAGAGCACACTCGAACGGCACACTCATACAGAGCACACTCAAACGGCACACAGAGCACACTCACAGGGCAAGCTCACACAGGGCACACTCAAACGGCACACAGAGCACACTCACAGGGCAAGCTCACACAAAGCACACTCACACAGAGCACACTCACACAGAGCACACTCACACAGAGCACACTCACACACAGAGCACATTCACAGGGCACGCTTGTACAGGGCTCCCACGCAGAGGGCAAGCACACACATACAGGGCACACTCTTACACAGAGCAACGCTCAGGGCACGCTCACACAGGGCACACTCACAGGGTACACTCACACAGAGCACACTCACACAGGGCACACTCACACAGAGCACACTCACACAGAGCACACTCACACAGGGCACACTCACACAGAGCACACTCAAACGGCACACAGAGCACACTCACAGGGCAAGCTCACACAGAGCACACGCCATAGTGTACAATATTTTATTTTAATATGAACTATGAAGTGTTAAAAATTACAAATGTATTTATAAAACATGAAATAAATACGTATAAATAAATAAATATGAGGAGCCTCATCATAAATAGAACGGTCTCAGTGACGCATCTTGTAGGGGTCTTAGGTAGCAGGTGGGGTCTCTGCAGCTCTCTCTGCGTTAAATCCTTCGGGACCCTGAGGAGAGAAGCAATGGCCAGTGTTAGTATAAACCGGATTTACATGACACAGGATATATTACCAGCTCATTAAGATCAGTGCAGCTGCTGGAAGCGCACATTGCAGGCAGCCATTTTGTGGCATAATGTGCCTCAGTCACTTCACTCATTTCCACCCAATGGATGAGCTGCATCCCCATGAATATTGGTTTGCTCTACAAAATGGCTGCTGGCGCTGTGTGTAGGTGAAAGGTAAGTTAGGACATGGGCTTCTCTCTGATCTGATGTGTATGTACCTCACAACATAATAAGCCCAAACCCCGCCCCCAGCCACCTAGAAACGCCCACTCCTCGCTGATACTTTGCCCCTCTCCAGGATTGCGAATCAAAAATAGCGCGCTAATATCAGGACAATTACTGTAGGAGGTATAATGACAGCAAAGGCCCCGGCAGCTACACAGAGGGTTAAACTGTGTGCGCCCAGTTCTGCACAAGAGCAATGTCTGCTGGTCAGTGTATGTATTATTATAGCTATAAGGTACAATGATCCTATGTTATGGCTGAGATGCTGTATATACTGCGTGTTACATTCTGTGCACAGGCCATAGGGATCTATAACTCTGGTAATAAGCGGAATAGCAACTAATAGGAATGTTCTTGACGTGTGTACTGCCAATTACATGACATCAAACATCTGATTGTTTCCCTTTATACAAGTTACATATATGCCAGAAAGCGTGTGCACACCCCCCCTGTACATAGCAGTAACTATCACATGTCAGAGTACATGTATGCCAGAAAGCGCGTGCGCACCCCTGTACATAGCAGTAACTATCACATGTCAGAGTACATGTATGCCAGAAAGCGCGTGCGCACCCCTGTACATAGCAGTAACTATCACATGTCAGAGTACATGTCTGCCAGAAAGCGTGTGCACCCCTGTACATAGCAGTAACTGTCACATGTCACAGTACACGTATGCCAGAAAGCGTGTGCGCACCCCTGTACATAGCAGTAACTGTCACATGTCGGAGTACACGTATGCCAGAAAGCGTGTGCGCACCCCTGTACATAGCAGTAAGTGTCACATGTCGGAGTACATGTATGTCAGACAGCGTGTGCGCACCCCTGTATATAGCAGTAACTGTCACATGTCGGAGTACATGTATGTCAGAAAGCGTGTGCGCACCCCTGTACATAGCAGTAACTGTCACATGTCGGAGTACAAGTATATCCCAAAGCGTGTGCGCACCCCTGTACATAGCAGTAACTGTCACATGTTGGAGTACATGTATGTCAGAAAGCGTGTGCGCACCCCTGTACATAGCAGTAACTGTCACATGTCGGAGTACATGTATACCAGAAAGCGTGTGCACACTCCTGTACATAGCAGTAACTGTCACATGTCGGAGTACATGTATACCAGAAAGCGTGTGCACACTCCTGTACATAGCAGTAACTGTCACATGTGGAAGTACATGTATGCCAGAAAGCGTGTGGGCACCCCTGTACATAGCAGTAACTGTCACATGTCGGAGTACATGTATACCAGAAAGCGTGTGCGCACCCCTGTACATAGCAGTAACTGTCACATGTCGGAGTACATGTATGTCAGAAAGTGTGTGCGCACCCCTGTACATAGCAGTAACTGTCACATGTCGGAGTACATGTATGTCAGAAAGCATGTGCGCACCCCTGTACATAGCAGTAACTGTCACATGTCGGAGTACATGTATGTCAGAAAGCGTGTGCGCACCCCTGTACATAGCAGTAACTGTCACATGTCGGAGTACATGTATGTCAGAAAGCGTGTGCACACCCCTGTACATTGCAGTAACTGTCACATGTTGGAGTACATGTATGTCAGAAAGCGTGTGCGCACCCCTGTACATAGCAGTAACTGTCACATGTCGGAGTACATGTATGTCAGAAAGCGTGTGCGCACCCCTGTACATAGCAGTAACTGTCACATGTCGGAGTACATGTATACCAGAAAGCGTGTGCACACCCCTGTACATAGCAGTAACTGTCACTTGTTGGAGTACATGTATGTCAGAAAGCGTGTGCGCACCCCTGTACATAGCAGTAACTGTCACATGTCGGAGTACATGTATGTCAGAAAGTGTGTGCGCACCCCTGTACATAGCAGTAACTGTCACATGTCGGAGTACATGTATACCAAAAAGCGTGTGCACACCCCTGTACATAGCAGTAACTGTCATATGTGGAAGTACATGTATGCCAGAAAGCGTGTGGGCACCCCTGTACATAGCAGTAACTGTCACATGTCGGAGTACATGTATGCCAAAAAGCGTGTGCGCACCCTTGTACATAGCAGTAACTGTCACATGATGGAGTACTTGTATGCCAGAAAGCGTGTGCGCACCCCTGTATATAGCAGTAACTGTCACATGTCGGAGTACACGTATGCCAGAAAGCATGTGCGTACCCCTGTACATAGCAGTAAGTGTCACATGTCGGAGTACATGTATGCCAGAAAGCGTGTGCACTCCTGTACATAGCAGTAAGTGTCACATGTCGGAGTGCATGTATGTCAGAAAGCGTGTGCGCACCCCTGTACATAGCAGTAACTGTCACATGTCGGAGTACATGTATGCCAGAAAGTGTGTGCGCACTCCTGTACATAGCAGTAAGTGTCACATGTCGGAGTACATGTATGCCAGAAAGCGTGTTCGCACCCCTGTACATAGCAGTAAGTGTCACATGTCGGAGTACATGTATGCCAGAAAGCATGTGCGCACCCCTGTACATAGCAGTAAGTGTCACATGTGGGAGTACATGTATGCCAGAAAGCGTGTGCGCACCCCTGTACATAGCAGTAAGTGTCACATGTCGGAGTACATGTATGCCAGAAAGCATGTGCGCACCCCTGTACATAGCAGTAAGTGTCACATGTGGGAGTACATGTATGCCAGAAAGCGTGTGCGCACCCCTGTACATAGCAGTAAGTGTCACATGTGGGAGTACTGCGCCCCAGGTCTCCCAGTCAGGGGGAGCGCGGTGATTACAGTAATTATCTCCTGTCTGTAGGACCCTGCTGTGTGCGGTAACATTGATGTCTGCATGGAGCCCTTAGGGCTGCGGATAGGGCTAATACAGGACAATCTGTCACAGTGCAGAACATCAGTCCCTGTATAGTACAATATGGTCATTCCGGCTAATGTGTTACAGATGCGCAGAGCCAGGAACGTGTCCGTGGTGCATACAGAGTGTATACAGAGTGTGAGTGTATACAGAGTGCAGCTATGGGTGTAAGGACCAGCTCACAGCCATCACCTCTGACAGCTACTATACCCAGTCATCTTATTGCATTGCTGCCTAGAAGGACATGCTGGGACTTGTAGTTCCCCAGGGGCTACCTAAAGTATGACACTCTTACCATTGCAGCCCAGTCCACTGAGAGAATCAATCCTGTCTATCCGCCTCCCAAAGCAGCTGGAGCCCCGCATCATCCTACGGCTCTGTAGTGTTCTTAACCCCTTCAGCAGCGAGTCATTGATGGGAGGTGGGTTGTTGCGAGTCGCTCTAGTATCAGGCAGGGGGGCTTCACTCTCTTCTGGGGTCACTAGCTGTGGGCGTTCTTCCCATCTGGTCTCCAGCACCCCTGGACTTGTTTCCAAAGCTTCAATCACTGCCAGTTTCTCCTCCAGTCTCTCTAGTGCATCCTGAAAACATGACAGGACAGGGTCTTAGCAGTCTCCTTCTATTGTAATCAATCAGTTCATGCTCTAAGACTGTTTGGGGCAGATGTACTAAGCTCTGGAAAGTAATACATTGCAGAGTGATAAACTACCAGCCAATCAGCTCCTAACTGTCAGTTTTCCAACACAGCCTTTAAACTGACAGGAGCTGAGTGGCTGGTACTTTATTACTCTCCACGATCACACTTTGCTGGCAGCGCCCGGTATCTGTGCAGATCTATTATACAGTATGTGATGTATGCACTGTACTGACATAAAAAGGAGCTTACAATCTAAGCTCCACTGGTGCAGGGACTGATGTGAATGGCTATATAGTCTCTGTACAGCGCTGCGGAGTATGTGTGCACTATATAAATAACTGGTAATAATAATAGTCTGGCACAAGACAGAGCCAGCTCTTACCTTGAAGGATTCCAGCTGCGAGTCCGTCTCTGTTACAGGGTGAGCTGCAGAGTACTGCGGGTGTAGGGTGACCAGTAACAGGACATACAGCATCCTCTCCATCCTCAGGTCAGGCAGAAGACACAGGTGCTGTTCTCTCTATCCCCCCTAATAATCTGCTGTCCTGTACCCAGCACCCCTCACATTTATAGTCCCCAGTGGTGGAATGTTATCTAGGCTGTCACATTCTCCAGGGATCAGGCTGGGAGAGAGCAGGTCTGTGGCTGCACAATCCCTTATAGGTCCTGCAGTTACTTGCTGGAGGAATGTACTGACCCTCTGACGATTACTCACTTTTGGGGGGGCCACAGCCACTCAGCAATGCCCCTCTGCCACAGGAACACCAGGTGCTAATCCAAATAACCCTCCTAAATTAGGATATTTGTATTCTGTGCGGCAGAGGGAATAATGACTGACTTCTGTCGGCTTTCATGCCTTTTGCCTATACCCCGCTGTCTGACGTCTGTGAGTCTGTCTTCAATGGTAGAAGTAATTAGCTCTTACGTTCTGCTGAGGAAGCTGTGTGACCATTACTGTGTGGACTCGGTGTCCTCTTAATGCACCCATCATGTCAGTGGTGTTTTTAATTATTTATTTGGTTAGGGGAGGGGGTTGTTGAGTTCAGAAACTTCCTAATTGAAGACGTATGACTCTGTGTGCGAGTCATGAGGCACTTTGTGAGATGAGAGGTGAGGTTGTGCCTCAGGGACATCATGCATTCCTAATGCTTGGAGAAGGAGGGCAGACATTTTGAACATTGGTATGGCTGCCTCTACCAGACCACGTGTAACGCCTCTGCCGCATGGAGGCGACCTTGGACGCTGTGGCGTGCTGTGATTTGTCCAAGTGCAGCCAGATGTTTGCCATGGCGTGTAGGGTTATGGGGCAAAATGGCCATGCTTGTGGAAGCAGAAGGTGGGGCAGGCTGAAGGCCTAGGGAAGTATACAGTCAGCGCCATGTTGCTTCTCATGTTGTAGAGCCGCACAGATGTCACAGGTCAAACGCTGGAGATCTTCAATGGAACAGAATCATTTCCACAAGGCAAAGCTGGTTGTATTTGGGTCTCATACCTCTCAGGAGGCCTGGTGTGTGCCTCCCGGGTGCTCTTTGGCAGAACCTGAGATGTAGGCTAAACCGAGCCATATGTTTTGGTAGAAACACTGTTTGATTTGCATGGCAGGGTGGTTGTGAAGGGTTGGGTGCTGGGTCTTCCAGGTGGGAATCGGTGTGATATCCCGGCTGCCGCATGGCCGGGAGTTCGAATCCCAGCAGAAGCCCGACAGCGCTGGAAATCCCGATCGCCCTAAGGTAATTATCTACTAACCTAACCCCCCTAACCATAACCCTCCTTAGGGGTGCCTAACCCTAACTCCCCCCTTCCCCATTGCCTAAACCTACGTCCCCCGGGGTGGTGCCTAACCCTAACCTCCCCCCATGTGCCTAACCCTAACTCCCCGCTGCCTAAACCTACGTCCCCCGGGAGGGTGCCTAACCCTAAGTCCCCTGCGGGGTTGCCTAACCCTAACCCTTCCTCCCCCTAGCCTAACACTAACCCTCCCGGGGGGGTGCCTAACCCTAAGTCCCCCCCAGGTGCCCTAAACCTAACCCTCCCCCCCCGCGGCTGTCCGCTCGCGGCGCCTGGCATCCCTTCGATCGGGATGCCTGGCGCCTGTCTCCCAGCGTCGGAGAAATGACAGGCGTCTAGATATAGACGCCCAGCATTTCACCCTCGCCAGGATATGACAGTCGGGAAGCCGGCTTCCCGATTGTATACCTCCAGGTGATGTGTAACCCTTTGCAGAGCGCACGTCGTCTTAATGTTCCGCCCAGGTGTAGCTTTAGGTTGTGAAGACGCCTCCCCAACAATCCATCCAGGTATCGGGTGTATGCAGTGCTCATTAGCTCAGCTCTGTATGAATGATCTGGGTATGACATTAGCGCCCGTGATCACATTGCAAGATGCCATCATAGCGCAGGAATGTATTATCCGGCACCCGCAGAGTCAGGGGCTCCGAGAGGTGCTCGTCCCTGCGATGTGCCCGGAGTGCTGCCTGGGCTACTGCGCCTGCTCTGTCACGCTGACTGTACATGCACGGCCGCCATTGCCGGGGAGTGTCCCGGGGGGAACCCTGTGTTGGATAATTATGCTAAGTGTAGCCCATAGGCCACAATGGCTAACACCATATGAAGAGAGCGCCCGCTCGCACGGCCAGGCGCAGATAGGTTTATTCCGTAGCAGATCCCCCAGTGTACAGTGTTATATGGGCTCGTTACTTCACTACTGCTGGAAATGCCATTTACACCAGAGGTTTTAGGGAAATTGGGTTAATAAATAAGACGTTTGCATGAATGGTGAATTTGTGCGACAAAGTAAATTATACGCCGTGACGTTCTGGATTTATGAAACTCATTTTCCAAATTCTCTGCATCAAAACCATCCGCTCCGTTCCAGGTGGAAACATGTTTTTCTGATTAATGTGAACAAGAGTCTTTTATGGATACATAAATTATACACAATGACGTTATATTTCATTTTGGACTAATAAACACTTCTCAGAAACATTGTTAAATATTGTTCAAAATGCAGAACTGTAGCCATTTACTCCTGTTCCTGTGTGTGCGGGATTTTATTTGGATTGGCTGATGCAGTTTTACGAGCAACAAACAACAATAATCAAATTTCACTTGGAAAAATGGATACACTGCGCTTATAAGTTGCTACATATGAGTCATATAAATCTATGAATTATTTCAACAAAGTTTTGTGAGTTCGCTTCTGTACCACCTCAGGCACGTCTGTCTGCAGATCCTGGGCACTCGTTAAGGGGTCCATACATTAGCGACTGATTGCCGCAATTACCGCTCTGCGAGGACCAGGGATATTTAACATGTTGAAAAATCTCGATTCCCCGATCCCGACCAGAAAATAATTGTAATTGGTGAGCTGGGGATTTGTAACGCGTTTAATTTCCCAGATCCGCCGACAGATCACCGATCATCGATGTCCGGATCAGCAGTTTTGGTCGCTGAAAGGCTGGTCTGCCGCAGCTCAGGTGTATGTGGCCCTTTACTGAACGCGTGGACACTGCAAGGAATCCCCACTACTCTTAGTGATTGCTCTTATTTCTAAGTGCATCGCTTCTGTACCAATGTACATTTCTACTTCAGGGTCCATAGGGTATCCACAGGATACCTTGGGGTATAGGTGTGACGTCAGTCGCTGGGCACCATAGAGTTAAGCTTTTCAGCCTCCCAGGATGCACTAGGGTCCCCCTCCTTTACCCCGCCCCCGAGCCAAGGCACCTCAGTTTAGTTTGGTGCCCGGCCGGCGTCGGGTGCACCTGTCGGAGTGGGGGCTAGAAGAGCCCCTGAAGCTTTCTTCAGTGCAGCTGTGGCTGCACATCTGGATGTACAGCATGGACAGTCAGTCCTGACGTCCATGCTGTCTTCCCTACACCCCCGCCGGTACCAGAACGCCGGTACCGATCCGGGGATGCTGGTGAGCATCTGGGGTCACAGCTAGCGGTGACCCCAGATGTTCCAGACCATGGCCGGATCCAAGGGGGACAAAGGTAAGCAGCGGGGTCCCGCGGTGGGTCCCCGCTGGTCACATGGTCCTAAGTCCCCAGGCAGGGGGCTCCCTGGGGACTGGCTGCAGCGTGGAGCCAGGCGACCAACCTGCGCTTTCCACTACCCCCTGGGACAGCGGACCGCAGCAGAGCGGTAGCGCTGTGGCGTCCCAGGGGTTAAATGCATGCCAGGGGAGCGCGCCTTCCCTGTCTCACAGCTGGCGCCTCCCCCGCTGCACACAGCCCTCTCTGCATGCTGCCGACTGGTCCTGTGGCAGCGCTCCTCCCCCAGGCCAGCTTCTCTCTGCTCCTCGGCGGCCATCTTCTCCAGAACGCATGGTGAACGCTGCTGGAAGCGCTGGACGGAAGCATCGTGGTCTGACTCCCCCCGCATACCTCTCCTCCGCTGTGGCTCAGGTCTGTGTATGCAGCGCTGTGTCCTACCAGGCCCTGTGTCTGTGTAGTTGAGTGATCAGCGCTGTTAGTGCAGGAATTGTTATTTCTCTGCATTGTATGTGACTGTGCTAGCGCTGCCTGTAACTTTTCTTCTCTAAACTGTCAGCTTTATTACTGTCCCTGTTCTTCTGCTAAAGCCCTTGCGGTGCGGTGCTGCAGGGTGGTCTCTCGCCTATTTAATACTTAATTGGTGAGAGAGGTCACATACGTGGTGCCATCATGTCTGAAAGTGATTTTCCCCTCCGGCTACAGTGTACCACGTGCAAAGTACCGTTAGCGGAGGGGGAGGGTAGCGCGGAGGGCCTTTGCCGGCAGTGTTTGTCTATTAAGGTTACAGCACCGGTACAGGAGCCGCCCTGGGCTTGTTTCGCTCAGGCGTTAACAGCTTTAGTGGGTCAGTTAGCTCCGCAGCCCGCGTTTACTCCGATGGGTTTGTCCCAGCAGTCTGTGGTGTCGTCACCCATGCAGGGGTTCCCACGACAATTGGTGGTACCCCACAGTCTCCCTATTTCCCCGCTCCCGGGTTCTCAGGAGCCAGCGTGGGTTAACTCCCTGACGAGTTTTGTACAGCACTTGTCGGATGTGTTGCAAGGGGAGTCTGTGATGCGGCCTCATAAAAGGCCGGTGGCGTCTCTGTCCGCTCCTTATGAGGATGACGAAGGGACGTCTGATGATGGGGAGATTCTGGATCCTTACGATCAGGAACCTCTCCATACTAAGGACGCTGATGCTAAGTCCAAAGTATATATTCCTGGACTTATTCGGGCGGTCCGCACAGCCTTGGTGATTGAGGACGAAGTTCCCCCAGCGGCTAAATCTAAGTATGCCTTTTTCAAAGATGTGAAGGGCGATGCCACAGTCTTTCCTCTTTCGGGTCAGTTGGTGGACCATTTAGAGGAGGCGTGGAAACAACCTGGCAAAAGATACCAGCCGCAGAGACGCCTGGCGGTGGCTTATCCGTTCGCGGATAATTATTTTGCTAAGTGGGAATCTCCTCCACAGGTGGATTCTCACGTGACCCGTCTTGTCCGTAGTGCCACATTGCCGATGCCATCCATGTCCTCCCTTAAGGATGCTACGGACCGCAAGGTAGAAATCTGCCTGAAGTCTGCTTATTCCCTTGCAGGGGGGGCAGCACGGCCGGCTATGGCCATTTGCTGGGTTGCCAGAGCGATGGAGCGCTGGGCGGATTCATTAGAGGCTTCTTTTGAATCCGACTGTCCGGCCGAACAGGCGGAGTTGATTGGCAATCTCCGTGATTCGGCCACCTACATCAACGAGGTGGCTCTAGACATTAGTACTCTGGTGTCTAGAATTTCTTCAGCAGCGGTAGCTGCTCGTCGCACCTTGTGGCTGCGATCCTGGAAGGCGGACGCAGATTACAAGAAAGGTCTGGAAGCGTTGCCGTTTACCGGAGAAGTTCTCTTCGGTCCGGATCTGGATAAGATTGTGGCCACGCTGGCGGCAGCCAAATCTGCTTGTCTCCTGTCGGCCGCTGCTCCTTCTGGTTCTGGACCATCGTCCTTTCGGTCATCTAGGGCCCAGGGCAGGCCCAAACCACAGTCGTTTCCTCGACAGGCTGGCCCTAAGAAATCGGTCAAGCCCCGGAAGCAGGCATGGAGTACCAGACGTCCGGCCCCCAAGCCAGATGACAAGCCTGCGGCCTGACGGTCCGGGCCTCCCTTTGGGGGATCCCAGGGTGGGAGGCCGCCTGCTACAGTTCGCCCAGTGTTGGTCGACCACTACGACAGACACTTGGGTTCTGGAGGTGGTTTCCCACGGATACGCCCTCTCCTTCTGGCACAGACCCCCGGCTCGATTCTTCACCACGGGTCTACCATCAGACCGGAACAAGGCTACGGAGCTGCGGAAGGTATTGCACACTATGCTCCAGGCTGGAGTTATAGTGCCTGTTCCATTCTCCCAGAGGGGCCAGGGTTTCTATTCAAATCTATTTTTGGTACAGAAACCCAATGGGTCATATCGTCCGATTCTCAACCTCAAAGCACTCAACAAGTCTTTGCGGGTCCCGAAGTTTCGGATGGAGACCCTACGGTCCATCATTCTAGCGCTGGAACCTGGGGACTACATGGTGTCATTGGACATACAGGACGCTTACCTGCATGTCCCTATTCTTTTGCGCCATCAACAGTTCCTCAGGTTTGCAATCCGCAGCGACCACTTCCAGTTTCGGGCGTTACCTTTTGGCCTGGCAACAGCACCACGTGTTTTCACCAAGGTGATGGCGGTCATGGCGGCTTCTCTGCGGCTGCAGGGAGTCCGCATGTTGCCGTATTTGGACGACCTGTTATTGGTGGCAGGATCTCCAGAGCTCCTGTTACGCCACTTGGACCTGACCATTGCACTGCTGCAACGGCACGGCTGGCTAATCAACTGGCAGAAGTCCACTCTAATCCCGTCTCGGAGGATTCTGCATCTTGGAGCCTTATTGGACTCGGGACAGCAAAGGATCTTCGTGACGGAGGACAAGATCTCTGCTTTACAGTCAAGGGTGCGCAGTTGTCTGCACAGCCGCCGGGTGTCCTTACACTCGGCGATGAGGTTACTGGGCTCCATGGTGTCGGTGTTCGACATGGTGGAATACGCCCAGTTTCACTCCAGACCTCTGCAGCACCTGATCCTGTCCAAGTGGAACGGGCTGCCTCAGTCTCTGAAGTTCCGGACGATTGTGCTCACCCCGGAGGTTCGCCTGTCCCTTGCGTGGTGGTTACAGACGACCCACCTCAACAAGGGACATCCGTTCTGGGTTCCAAATTGGGTCCTGTTGACAACGGACGCCAGTCTTCGGGGCTGGGGAGCAGTTTCGGGTCCACACTTGTTCCAGGGCAGGTGGACGCCGACAGAAGCGGAGCTTCCAATAAATATCTTGGAACTCCGTGCGGTCTTCAATGCTCTCCAGCAGGCACAGCGGTTTCTCCAGGGTCACCCGGTGCAGGTCCAGTCGGACAACGCTACCACCGTGGCCTACATAAACAGGCAAGGAGGAACTCGCAGTCGGGCGGCTCTCGTAGAGGTCTCTCGGATCCTGGTTTGGGCGGAGCGCAATCTTCCGGCCATATCAGCGGTCTTCATCCCGGGAGTGCTAAATTGGGAGGCGGACTTTCTAAGTCGCCAGGACGTTCATCCGGGGGAATGGTCCCAGCACCCGGACGTTTTTCAACTACTGGTGGACAGGTGGGGTCTTCCAGAAATCGACCTCATGGCGTCCCGGCACAACAACAAGTTGCCGGTGTACGGGTCTCGCACAAGAGACGAAGGGGCGTCTCTGGTGGATGCTCTGTCCGTCCGGTGGACGTTCCGGTTCGCATACCTGTTCCCTCCGGTCTCCCTTCTTCCACGGGTAATCCGGAAATTCAAACAGGAAGGAGGGACGCTCCTGTTGATAGCTCCCGCGTGGCCCAGACGGCACTGGTTCTCAGACCTTCAGGGTCTGTCCGTGGACAGTCCTCTGTGGTTGCCGCTACGACCGGACCTTCTGTCTCAGGGTCCTTGCCTTCACCCAGACCTGACTCGGCTGTCTTTGACGGCGTGGCTGTTGAGACGGCCATGCTGAGGTCCCGGGGGTTTTCCAGCTCTGTGGTGCGTACCATGTTACGAGCTCGGAAACCGTCTTCCGCGAGGATATACCATCGCGTGTGGCATACGTTCTTCCAGTGTTGTCGACCGAGAGGTTATGCACCGCGGGAGTTTCGTCTGTCTTGGATTCTCGCCTTCCTGCAAGCGGGACTAGATCATGGGCTTCGCCTTGCTTCTTTGAAGGTACAGGTTTCGGCCCGATCTGTCTGGTTTCACCGTAGGATTGCTACAATCCCGGATGTGCGCACCTTTATGCAGGGTGTTCTCCGCATTCAGCCGCCCTTTGTTCCACCTGTGGCGCCTTGGGATTTGGCTGTGGTCCTGAGGGCTCTCCAAGGACCGCCGTTTGAACCACTGGGCTCAGTGGATCTTAAATGGCTAACAGCTAAGACTGTTTTCCTTCTGGCCATTGCTTCGGCCAGACGTGTTTCTGAGTTAGGGGCTCTTTCTTGTAGACCCCCTTTCTTGGTTTTTCATGGGAACAGGGCAGTGCTCCGCACTCGGCCCGAGTTTCTTCCCAAAGTTGTTTCCCAGTTTCATGTTAACGAGGAAATAGTTGTTCCGGCCTTTAACTCACCGGGTCTTTCCCTGGGTGAGGCCTCTTTGGATGTTGTGCGGGCCTTAAGGACTTATGTGGACCGCACTTCTTCGTTTAGGAAGTCGGACGCTTTGTTTGTCCTCTATGGCTTCCGTAAAAAGGGTTGGCTTGCTTCAAAGCAAACTTTGGCAGCCTGGATCCGTATGGCTATTTCTGAAGCTTATCTTCATGAAGGCCTACCGTTCCCTCCTTCTCTGAAGGCTCATTCCACTAGGTCTGTGGGTCCTTCGTGGGCAGCTCGACGTGGTGCCTCGGCAGTTCAGATCTGCAAGGCTGCTACGTGGTCCTCTGTCCATACCTTCGTGAGGTATTACAGGTTTGACACCTTCGCCTCTCAGGATGCTTCCTTCGGGCGGCGGATTCTCCTTTCTGCACAGGAGCGTCCCCACCCTTAAAGGATACTGCTTTGGGACATCCCCAAGGTATCCTGTGGATACCCTATGGACCCTGAAGTAGAAAATATGAGATATGGTAAGAACTTACCCTTGTTATCTCTATTTCTACGAAGTCCATAGGGTTCCACAGGACTCCCGCCCTGTCGCACCTGTGCTGCAGATGGGCTTTGCTCTGGTCACCGGTTTTCCGTCTCCCTCTGGTGAGAATGTGATTCTTGTATGTGTCCAGATCTTTTTTCTCTCTCTTCCTTCTCCTCCTCCGGCCTATGGCTTGATAACTAACTGAGGTGCCTTGGCTCGGGGGCGGGGTATAGGAGGGGGACCCTAGTGCATCCTGGGAGGCTGAAAAGCTTAACTCTATGGTGCCCAGCGACTGACGTCACACCTATACCCCAAGGTATCCTGTGGAACCCTATGGACTTCGTAGAAATAGAGATAACAAGGGTAAGTTCTTACCATATCTCATATTTTCCCTTTATAACCTTGGAAATCCAGCCTGCGTTCCCATCATTGCCTTTCCCCATCATTTCCCATCTATACACTATTAACATTGTTTATTTTAGAATTTGACTCCTGCGCCCATTTCATCTTCTGAGTATTCCTCCTACCAATACACTATTGCAGCACTGTGTCTATACCACACAGCCGCCTCCATCCCTGCTGCCAGCGTACCTGCCTCTATATACCACACAGCCGCCTCCGTCCCTGCTGCCAGCTTACTGGCCTCTATATACCACACAGCCGCCTCCATCCCTGCTGCCAGCTTACCTGCCTCTATATACCACACAGCCGCCTCCATCCCTGCTGCCAGCTTACCTGCCTCTACTTCCTCCATCCACACCATAACCAGCCTTTCTTCAGCTTCCCCATCACTCAGGACAGGGTGTAAGAAGCGGCGTTATGTGCGAGAAGTGGTATCGGCGCATGTTATGTGCACTAATACCACTTCTCCCCCATTTATTACTGAGGGGTCTGGTGTTAAATTCCATTTTCAGCACTGCTATCTACAAGATCGCTGCGCCAATGTGCTGGGCAATGTATGAATGGTCAGTGGCACTGACCGTTCTGACAGCTGCAGCTGTCGTTGCCTTATCACCGGTATGCAGTCGGGAAACCGGCTGCCTTAATACCGACAGCTGGCTTCTCGGCTGCTTTATCATGGCGTGGGATAAATGACCGGCGTCTATATCTAGACGCCTGTCATTTGCCCGACGCTGGGAGACCAGCGCCTGGCATCCCGATCGAAGGTATGCCAGGCGCCGTGAGCGGACAGCCGTGGGGAGGGGGGGAGGGTTAGGTTTAGGGCACCCGGGGGGACGTATGGTTAGGGTTAGGCACTTAGAGGGGGGGATTAGGGTTAGGCATTTGGGGGGGAGGTTAGGGTTAGGCACCCCTAAGGAGGGTTAGGGGGTTAGGTTAGTTTATACTTACCTTAGGGACGATCGGGATTTCCAGCGCTGTCAGGCTTCTGCTGCCGGGCTCTGCTGATCTGTCGGGCTGCCGCTGCCGGGAATCGAACTGCCGGCCATGCGGCAGCCGGGATTCCATACCGATTCCCTTATCACCACAGCAGGGACAGCACTGTCCCTGCTGCGGCGGCTGCCGGCCCCGGGAGTGCACGCAAGATCTCGCGCATGCCCATTGGAGATGGCTGGGAAGGGAGACAGCACATCCGCACTAGGCTGGTGTACTGTATGCTCTGGCGGGGGATGGCCGGAGGGGGGAGATTTCAGTCTACTCCGGCAGATCTCATCGGTGCTGCTTCCTGCCTCATCTCGGTAAAGAGGCGAAGCAGGAAGGGTTATAGTGGTACGATCCGTGCAGCTATATCTTCCCCACCGTGCCTACATAATGCCTTATTACTCTATCTCCTGTTCCCATCTCTACCCCACTCCCTATCTGCTCCACCTCCTTCTCCTCCCCATCTCTACCCCTCCCTCCCTGCTCCACCTCTTCCTCCCCATCTCTACCCCCTCCCTCCCTGCTCCACCTCCGCATCTCTACCCCCTCCCTCCCTGCTCCTCCTCCCCATCTCTACCCCCTCCCTCCCTGCTCCACCTCCTCCTCCCCATCTCTACCCCTCCCTCCCTGCTCCACCTCCTCCTCCCCATCTCTACCCCTCCCTCCCTGCTCCACCTCCTCCTCCCCATCTCTACCCCTCCCTCCCTGCTCCACCTCCTCCTCCCCATCTCTACCCCTCCCTCCCTGCTCCACCTCCTCCTCCCCATCTCTACCCCCTCCCTCCCTGCTCCACCTCCCCATCTCTACCCCCTCCCTCCCTGCTCCGCCTCCTCCTCCTCATCTCTACCCCCTCCCTCCCATGTGAGTGGTCACTCACTCGCACTGGTCTTCTCTCACTGTTATGATATTTCTGATTCTACCAATTCCCTCATCATCTTCTTTCTTTTAACTTGCAGTATCCGCTGCTCCATGCTCACTGTCTCTCCCCTCTGTGTCACCCCTGTCTGTCTGCTCCTCCCCTATAGAGTGTAATCTCTCATCCTAACCCACCACTCTATGCTCCTCACTCACTGTCTCTCCCCTCTGTCACCCCTGTGTGTCTGCCCCTCCCCTATAGTGTAATCTCTCATCCTAACCCACCGCTGTGTGCTCCTCACTCACTGTCTCTCCCCTCTGTGTCACCCCTGTCTGTCTGCCCCTCTCCTATAGAGTGTAATCTCTCATCCTAACCCACCGCTCTATGCTCCTCACTCACTGTCTCTCCCCTCTGTCACCCCTGTCTGTCTGCCCCTCCCCTATAGTGTAACCTCTCATCCTAACACACTGCTCCATGCTCACTGTCTCACCCCTCTGTGTCACCCCTGTCTGTCTGCCTCTCCCCAATAGAGTGTAATCTCTCATCCTAACCCACCGCTCTATGCTCCTCCCTCACTGTCTCTCCCCTCTGTGTCACCCATGTCTGTATCTCCCCTATAGAGTGTAAGCTCTCATCCTAACCCACCGCTCTATCCTCCTCCCTCACTGTTTCTCCCCTCTGTGTCACCCCTGTCTATCTGCCCCTCCCCTATAGAGTGTAAGCTCTCATCCTAACCCACCGCTCTATGCTCCTCACTCACTGTCTCTCCCCTCTGTGTCACCCCTGTCTGTCTGCCCCTCCCCTATAGAGTGTAAGCTCTCATCCTAACCCACCGCTCTATGCTCCTCACTCACTGTCTCTCCCCTCTGTGTCACCCCTGTCTGTCTGCCCCTCCCCTATAGAGTGTAAGCTCTCATCCTAACCCACCGCTCTATGCTCCTCCCTCACTGTCTCTCCCCTCTGTGTCACCCCTGTCTGTCTGCCCCTCCCCTATAGAGTGTAAGGTCTTATCCCAACCCACCGCTCTATGCTCCTCACTCACTGTCTCTCCCCTCTGTGTCACGCCTGTCTGTCTGCCCCTCCCCTATAGAGTGTAAGCTCTCATCCTAACCCACCGCTCTATGCTCCTCACTCACTGTCTCTCCCCTCTGTGTCACCCCTGTCTGTCTGCCCCTCCCCTATAGAGTGTAAGCTCTCATCCTAACCCACCGCTCTATGCTCCTCCATCACTGTCTCTCCCCTCTGTGTCACCCCTGTCTGTCTGCCCCTCCCCTATAGTGTAACCTCTCATCCTAACACACTGCTCCATGCTCACTGTCTCACCCCTCTGTGTCACCCCTGTCTGTATCTCCCCTATAGAGTGTAAGCTCTCATCCTAACCCACCGCTCTATCCTCCTCCCTCACTGTTTCTCCCCTCTGTGTCACCCCTGTCTATCTGCCCCTCCCCTATAGAGTGTAAGCTCTCATCCTAACCCACCGCTCTATGCTCCTCACTCACTGTCTCTCCCCTCTGTGTCACCCCTGTCTGTCTGCCCCTCCCCTATAGAGTGTAAGCTCTCATCCTAACCCACCGCTCTATGCTCCTCCCTCACTGTCTCTCCCCTCTGTGTCACCCCTGTCTGTCTGCCCCTCCCCTATAGAGTGTAAGGTCTTATCCCAACCCACCGCTCTATGCTCCTCACTCACTGTCTCTCCCCTCTGTGTCACGCCTGTCTGTCTGCCCCTCCCCTATAGAGTGTAAGCTCTCATCCTAACCCACCGCTCTATGCTCCTCACTCACTGTCTCTCCCCTCTGTGTCACCCCTGTCTGTCTGCCCCTCCCCTATAGAGTGTAATCTCTCATCCTAACCCACCGCTCTATGCTCCTCCCTCACTGTCTCTCCCCTCTGTGTCACCCATGTCTGTATCTCCCCTATAGAGTGTAAGCTCTCATCCTAACCCACCGCTCTATCCTCCTCCCTCACTGTTTCTCCCCTCTGTGTCACCCCTGTCTATCTGCCCCTCCCCTATAGAGTGTAAGCTCTCATCCTAACCCACCGCTCTATGCTCCTCACTCACTGTCTCTCCCCTCTGTGTCACCCCTGTCTGTCTGCCCCTCCCCTATAGAGTGTAAGCTCTCATCCTAACCCACCGCTCTATGCTCCTCACTCACTGTCTCTTCTCTGTGTCACCCCTGTCTGTCTGCCCCTCCCCTATAGAGTGTAAGCTCTCATCCTAACCCACCGCTCTATGCTCCTCCCTCACTGTCTCTCCCCTCTGTGTCACGCCTGTCTGTCTGCCCCTCCCCTATAGAGTGTAAGCTCTCATCCTAACCCACCGCTCTATGCTCCTCACTCACTGTCTCTCCCCTCTGTGTCACCCCTGTCTGTCTGCCCCTCCCCTATAGAGTGTAAGCTCTCATCCTAACCCACCGCTCTATGCTCCTCCCTCACTGTCTCTCCCCTCTGTGTCACCCCTGTCTGTCTGCCCCTCTCCTATAGAGTGTAATCTCTCATCCTAACCCACCACTCTATGCTCCTCACTCACTGTCTCTCCCCTCTGTGTCACCCCTGTCTGTCTGCCCCTCCCCTATAGAGTGTAAGGTCTTATCCCAACCGCTTTATGCTCCTCACTCACTGTCTCTCCCCTCTGTGTCACGCCTGTCTGTCTGCCCCTCCCCTATAGAGTGTAAGCTCTCATCCTAACCCACCGCTCTATGCTCCTCACTCACTGTCTCTCCCCTGTCTGTCTGCTACTCCCATATACAGTGTAAGCTCTCATCCTAACCCACCGCTCTATGCTCCTCACTCACTGTCTCTCCTCTGTGTCACCCCTGTCTGTCTGCCCTTCCCCTATAGAGTGTAAGCTCTCATCCTAACCCACTGCTCTATGCTCCTCACTCACTGTCTCTCCCCTCTGTGTCACCCCTGTCTGTCTGCCCCTCCCCTATAGAGTGTAAGCTCTCATCCTAACCCACTGCTCTATGCTCCTCACTCACTGTCTTTCCCCTCTGTGTCACCCCTGTCTGTACTTCATGGGCTTTCCCTTCCCTTACTTACACCATCATCTCCCTCCCACAGCGGCTTCTATCTGATGGGTTCTGTCGCACTGCTGTGTATTTGGTATTATAACCGCCCATACAGCAATGTTTATAAAGCTTGTCCATGTACCGTAAGTCACTCTTTCCTTATTTCCATATTGTTTCTGTGTTATTGTACATTGTAAGGCGCTACGGATCCCTTGTAGTGCCATATAAATAAAGGATAATAATTATACTTTAATGGATCAACAAGATTATGTCTTTTGTTAGTATCATGGATATGGGGAGCAGGTTACAGCATACTTTCCTCATTGTCAAGGAGACTCCCTGAAGTAGTAGTAATCTCCCTGATTTGTACCTTACATTATATAATTTCCCTGCATTGGATATAAGGCACAATGATCCCTATGGTTACATACATTAGTATCATTTCCCTGCATTGGGTATAAGGCACAATGATCCCTATGGCTACATGTATTAGTATAATTTCCCTGCATTGGGGATAAGGCACAATGACCCCTATGGTTACATACATTAGTATCATTTCCCTGCATTGGATATAAGGCACAATGATCCCTATGGTTACATGTATTAGTATAATTTCCCTGCATTGGGTATAAGGCACAATGATCCCTATGGTTACATGTATTAGTATAATTTCCCTGCATTGGGTATAAGGCACAATGATCCCTATGGCTACATGTATTAGTATAATTTCCCTGCATTGGATATAAGGCACAATGATCCCTATGGCTACATGTATTAGTATAATTTCCCTGCATTGAGTATAAGGCACAATGATCCCTATGGCTACATGTATTAGTATCATTTCCCTGCATTGGGTATCAGGCACAATGATCCCTATGGTTACATGTATTAGTATCATTTCCCTGCATTGGGTATAAGGCACAATGATCCCTATGGCTACATGTATTAGTATCATTTCCCTGCATTGGGTATAAGGCACAATGATCCCTATGGCTACATGTATTAGTATAATGTTCCTGCATTGGGTATAAGGTACAGTGATCCCTATGGTTACATGTATTAGTATAATGTTCCTGCATTGGGTATAAGGTACAGTGATCCCTATGGTTACATGTATTAGTATAATGTTCCTGCATTGGGTATAAGGCACAATGATCCCTATGGCTACATGTATTTGTATAATTTCCCTACATTGGGTATAAGGAACATTGATCCCTATGGTTACATGTATTAGTATAATGTTCCTGCATTGGGTATAAGGCACAATGATCCCTATGGCTACATGTATTAGTATAATGTTCCTGCATTGGGTATAAGGCACAATGATCCCTATGGTTACATGTATTAGTATCATTTCCCTGCATTGGGTATAAGGCACAATGATCCCTATGGTTACATGTATTAGTATCATTTCCCTGCATTGGGTATAAGGCACAATGATCCCTATGGCTACATGTATTAGTATCATTTCCCTGCATTGGGTATAAGGCACAGTGATCCCTATGGCTACATGTATTAGTATCATTTCCCTGCATTGGGTATAAGGCACAATGATCCCTATGGCTACATGTATTTTCTGAAAAGAAAAAAAGTTTTCATCAATAAGTAGATCTTACTAACTACGTTGGGGCTCATTTACATTTGGATGTAAGTCATTGTAATGACAAGCCTCTCAGATGTAGCAGTACTGTCCACTTTACCACCGCGCTATTAGGTGCTGCTTTCACAATCTCCCTGAAATGTTTTTTCAAAAGTAGGTAAGTATGGGTACAGTGAGAAATGCATCATTATAATCACACACATATACTGTGTGTGTGTGTAGATGTATGTATGTGTATATATATATATAATGATTGATATGAGCGATAGATATGAGATAGATATGAAATAGATAGATAGATATGGGCTATAGATATCTATGAGATAGATATGAGCTAGAAAGATAGATAGACAGTGGCGGGCTGGGCCGGGGGGCAGGGTGCCATGTGCCCCCCGGGCAGCAGCATCATGCAGGCCGCGGGCCGGTGCAGTCTGTGTCACTGTGACAGACTGCACCGCGTGTGTAGCGCTGACCGGACGGAGTTCGGTCAGCGCTACACTGACAAACACACAGCCGCCGGCTCCGGCAGCTGTGTGTTTGTTGTAAGCGGCAGCCAATGAGAGTCTGTCAGACTCTCATTAGCTGCTGCTGCGCCCACTGCGGGAGCCGCTCCATCTTCCGGCTCCCGCAGTGGGCAATGGGAGAGGCGTCATGATGTCATATGACATCTCTCCCATAATGCAGAGCGGCCCGGCCCGGGAGGACAGACGGAGGAGCAGATGGCGGCGGCGGGAGCGGGGATTCAGGTAAGTGTTTTTTTTTATTTTGTTTTTTATATTATGTCTACCATGGGGGGGGTGTCTGGCACTACTGGGGGCACTACAAAGGGGGGGGCTACTACTACTGGGGGCATTACAAGTGGGGACTACTGGGGGCACTACAAGGGGGAGGGGACTACTACTACTGGGGGCATTACAAGGGGGGTGGGGGACTACAACTACTGGGGGCACTACAAGGGGGGGACTACTACTACTGGGGGCACTACAAGTGGGGACTACTACTGGGGGCACTACAAGGGGGAGGGGACTACTACTGGGGACTACTACTACTGGGGGCACTATAAGGGGACTACTACTACTGGGGGCACTACAAAGGGGGGGACTACTACTACTGGGGGCACTACAAAGGGGGGGACTACTACTACTGGGGGCACTACAAAGGGGGGGACTACTACTACTGGGGGCACTACAAAGGGGGGGACTACTACTACTGGGGGCACTACAAGGGGGGGGACTACTACTGGGGGCACTACAAGGGGGGACTACTACTGGGGGCACTACTGGAGGCCTGCATAAGGGTGTTCTCTCCTGTGGCACACGGGGGCACGGCATATGGGCATTATGACAGGGGGCTGCCCTAATCTTTATTTTTACCTTACATTAATCCCTACTCCTCTGCCAGGGCCGCCTGCATGCATTTGCCCCCCAGGCTAAAAGTTGCCAGCCAGCCCCTATAGATAGATATGAGAGATAGATATGAGAGATAGATATTAGATAGATAGATATAAGATAGATATAGGATAGATAAATAGATAGATATGAGATAGATAGATAGATAGATATGACAGATAGATAAATTAGATAGATATGAGATAGAAAGATAGATATGAGAGATAGATATATTGATAGATAGATATGAGATCGATAGATAGATGAGATAGATATAGATATGAGGTAGATATGAGAGATATGAGATAGATAAATAGATAGATATAAGATAGAAAGATAGATAGATGGATATGAGATAGATAGATAGATAGATAGATAGATAGATAGATAGATAGATATGATATAGATATGAGAAGGAGAGATAGATATGAGATAGATATGAGAGATAGATAGATATGAGAGATAGATAGATATGTGTTAGATAGATATGAGAGATAGATATGAGATAGATATGAGATAGATATATATTAGATAGATAGATATGAGCTATAGATAGGGATATGAGATAGATATTAGATATATAGATATGAGATAGATATGAGATAGATAAATAGATAGATATGAGAGATAGATAGATATGAGATTGATAGATATGAGATAGATATTAGATAGATAAATAGATAGATATGAGATAGATATTAGATAGATATACGATAGATAAATAGATAGATATGAGAGATATATAGATAGATAGATATAGATATGAGATAGATATGAGATATAGATAGATGGATATGAGATAGATATGAGATAGATATATAGATATGAGAGATAGATATAGATAGATGTAGATAGATATGAGATAGAGATAGATATATAGATAGATAGATATGATATAGATAGATATGAGATAGATAGATACAGTCAGGTGCATAAATATTGGGACATTGACAGAATTTTCATATTTTGCCCTCTAGTCACCACCACAATGGCTTTGAAATGAAACAAACAAGATGTGCTTTACCTGCAGACTTTCAGATTTAATTTGAGGGTAATTACATCCAAATCAGGTGATCGGTGTAGGAATTACAACGGTTTCTATATGTGCCTCCCACTTTAAGGGGCCAACAGTAATGGGGCTATCAACTCAAAAGCTATTCATGGACAGGTGTGGGCTATTCCCTCGTTATTTCATTATCAATTAAGCAGGTAAAAGGTCTGGAGTTGATTCTAGGTGTGACATTTGCATTTGGAATCAGTTGTTGTCAACTCTCTATATGAGATCCAAAGAGCTGTCACTATCAGTGAAGCCATCATTAGGCTGAGAAATCAAAGCAAACCCATCAGAGAGATAGCAAAAACATTAGGTGTGGCCAAATCAACTGTTTGGAACATTCTTAAAAAGAAAGAACGCACAAGAGAGCTCAGCAACACCAAAAGACCCGGAAGACCACGGAAATCAACTGTGGTGGATGACAGAAGAATTATTTCCCTGGTGAAGAAAAACCCCTTCACAACAGTTGGCCAAATCAAGAACACTCTCCAGGAGGTAGGTGTATATGTATCAAAGTCAACAATCAAGAGAAGACTTCACAAGAGTGAATATAGAGGGTTCACCACAAGATGTAAACCATTGGTGAGCCACAAAAACAGGAAGACCAGATTAGAGTTTGCCAAACAACATCTAAAAAAGCCATTACAGTTCTGGAACAACATCCTATGGACAGATGAGACAAACATCAACTTGTACCAGAGTGATGGGAAGAGAAGAGTATGGAGAAGGAAAGGAACTGCTCATGATCCAAAACATACCACCTCATCAGTGAAGCATGGTGGTGGTAGTGTCATGGTGTGGGCATGTATGGCTGCCAATGGAACTGGTTCCCTTGTATTTATTGATGATGTGACTGCTGACAAAAGCAGCAGAATGAATTCTGAAGTGTTTCGGGTAATATTATATGCTCATATTCAGTCAAATGCTTCAGAACTCATTGGATGGCGCTTCAGAGTGCAGATGGACAATGACCCGAAGCATACTACAAAAGCAACCAAAGAGTTTTTTAAGGCTAAAAAGTGGAATGTTATGCAATGGCCAAGTCAATCCCCTGACCTGAATCTGATTGAGCATGCATTTCACTTGATGAAGACAAAACTGAAGGGAAAATGCCCCGAGAACAAGCAGGAACTGAAGACATTTGCAGTAGAGGCCTGGCAGAGCATCACCAGGGATGAAACCCAGCGTCTGGTGATGTCTATGCGTTCCAGACTTCAGGCTGTAATTGCCTGTAAAGGATTTGCAACAAAGTATTAAAAAGTGAAAGTTAGATTTAGGATTGTTTAGTTTGTCCCATTACTTTTGTCCCCTTAAAAAGTGGGAGACACATATAGAAACCGTTGTAATTCCTACACCGTTCACCTGATTTGGATGTAATTACTCTCAAATTAAATCTGAAAGTCTGCAGGTAAAGCACATCTTGTTTGTTTCATTTCACAGCCATTGTGGTGGTGACTAGAGGCCAAAATATGAAAATTCTGTCAATGTCCCAATATTTATGCACCTGACTATAGATAGATAGATAGATAGATAGATAGATAGATAGATAGATAGATAGATAGGAGACAGATATGAGATAGATAGATATGAGATAGGTAGATATATAGATAGATATATGAGATAGATAGATAGATATGAGATAGATATATATTGTGCTGATGTGGTAAATCGCGCCTCGCATAGCACGGGATGCACGCCTGTGATCGGGTACGTGCACTGCATACACATCTGTGCCTCCATAGGAATGAATGGTACGATTGCAGTGCGCACCATAGTGTACCATGTGGGGGCGCAGGGAATCGCATGCCACCATGCGCGCACACGTTTGTGACGCGGTGAATCAGCCACAATGTAAGTGTGCGCATCTGTATATAGAGTGACAACTCTCCGGCACCTGTGGGGTTATAAAGATGAATAAATAATGGGGTATTCGTCCTTTGTACGCTGTCATCGTATCGCCATTCCCGGACATGTAAGTGTATTCCAGGCAGGGACGGTCCCTTTTGATGAGGGTCCTTTGATATTTGTTGATCCTGGCACAAAGCTCCCTCTGACCGTAGAGAGTTTGATATTGAGATGCGACCAGCGCTGATCATCCCTTATTCAGGAGCCTCGGAGCAGCTGCACGCGGTAGCTCCGGTACGTTTGTAGATTGTAATAACTTAGTCATGGACACAGACATACAGCAGATAACCAGATTCTCTTACATCACATATGATACAGATCTCATTAAGGTTTAGTAGAACTGGATAATAATGTTTTGTTTTGTTTTTTTAACTGTTAAAGTGTCATATAGATAAAGTACCATTGGATCCTAAAACTACATTTGTTTAGATTTCAACCAAACTAAACCCTAAGTGCTGTCAGTGAGCATTTGGAAAAAGGGGGTGTCAGCCCCTAAAAATATACACAAGAGAAAATATAAAAATCCAGCGCTAAACCCAAAAAAGATCAATACACAAATATAATACACTAACCTTATAGGCACATACACATATAACACAATCAAGGAATAAATAAAAAATATATTCATGAAAAAGCCACACACTAAGGTAAAGAATTGTTATTCTATTGGTAGTTAGAGGGAACCTCCTTCTGTATTTATGGACAGTCAAATGGCTAAAGAGAGTCAATGTAGGACTGAACTTATCCTTAGGCGAATTGATTACCGGGCTTTGAATGAGCTATTTGTCACAGTCCCTGGGCACATACAGTGTCCTATGCAGGTGTGAATGGGGCGGTCGTCCTCCTCCGGAATATCAGTAGAACGCCAAATCAGCGGATGCTGGAAAGTCCAAATGGGTAATCGCCAGATGACTGAAAAGTAGCGTCTCCAAGTAGAAAGTATATCTCAGACTGTGCATAAATACAGAAGGAGGTTCCCTCTAACTACCAATAGAATAACAATTCTTTTACATTAGTGTGTGGCTTTTTCATGAATATATTTTTTATATTTATATATTCCTTGATTGTGTTATATGTTTATGTGCCTATAAGGTTAGTGTATTTTATTTGTGTATTTATCTATAAACTGTCTATTGATCTTTTTTAGGTTTAGCGCTGGATTTTTATATTTTCTCTTGTTTAGATTTCAAGCATGAAGGCAAAATCGGGACTGGATTACCAATGGGTAGATGGGACTGCGGTGCCAGGCCTTCACGTAGAAAATAGGTCTGTCACTGAGATTGTCATTGTGAGATTTTCATTTCATATTATAATGGCGACGACCTCAGGTCCATGTTCTACAACTGTCAGTTACTGCACAACTTACATGGTGCCTCACCTTTCTGTGTTGCCAGTCTGACTGTATAATTCTGCCCTCGGCAGTCTGTCAGTGCATCCACTTGTGCATCCACTGAGAAATTCAGGTCAGTCACTGCTGTCACTATGCAAAATAGGGTATGGCCAGTACAATAATGTCACTTGGCCCGTGTCTCTCCAGCTTTGTGTCCCGTCTCTCTCCAGTCTCATGCCACCCCTGTATCACTCCAGCCTCATGCCCCCCATATAAATAAATCTAGATTCATGCGCCCCTGTTTCTCTAGTCTCATGCCACCTGTTCTCTCCAGTTTCATGCCACCCGTGTGTCACTCCAACATCATGCCCCCATTTCTCTCTAGTCTCATGCCACCCCTGAAACACACCAGCCCTCATGCCCCCCATTTCTCTTCAGTCTCATGCAATCAATGTATCACTCCAGTTTCATGCCGTCCCTATTTCTCTCCAGCCTCATGCCACCCCTGTCTCTCTCCAGTCTCATGCCACCCCTGTATCACTCCAGCCTCATGCCCCCCATTTCTCTCCAGTCTCATGCCACCCCTGAAACACTGCAGCCTCATGCCCCCCGTTTCTCTTGTCTCATGCCACTAATGTATCACTCCAGCCTCATGCCACCCCTGTTTCTAGTCTCATACCACCTGTTCTCTCCAGTTTCATGCCCCCATTTCTCTCCAGGCTCATGCCACCCATGTATCACTCCAACATCATGCCCCCATTTCTCTCCAGTCTCATGCCACCCCTGAAACACACCAGCCTCATGCCCCCCATTTCTCTTCAGTATCATGCGATCAATGTATCACTCCAGTTTCATGCCGTCCCTGTTTCTCTCCAGTCTCATGCCACCCCTGTCTCTCTCCAGTCTCATGCCACCCATGTACCACTCCAGCCTCATGCCCCCCATTTCTCTCCAGTCTCATGCCACCCCTGTATCTCTCCAGTCTCATGCCACCCATGTACCACTCCAGCCTCATGCCCCCATTTCTATCCAGTTTCATGCCACCACTGAAACACTCCAGCCTCATGCCCCCCGTTTCTCTTGTCTCAAGCCACTAATGTATCACTACAGCCTCATGCCACCCGTTTCTCTCCAGCCTCATGCTCCCCATTTCTTCCCATTTCCCTCCAATCTCATGCCACTCATTTCTCTCCAGCCTCATGCCGCCCCTGTTTCTCTCCAGTCACATGCCCCCCCCCCTGTTCTCTCCAGCCTCATGCCCCCATTGTTGTCACTCTAGTCTAATGCAACCCCTGTATCGCTCCAGACTGGCTGGGGGTAAAGTGAGGCTTTATGTCTCGCAAAGGCTTGACTGTCATTTTTTGTGATTATATTGTCTGTTTAATCTACTATTGAGAAGTTGTTCAAACCAATTGTTGCTTGATTAGCATAATCAATTTCCTTCTTTTTGGATTGCACAAAAATACAAATATTCTCTGTGCAAAGTCCTCCCTGCAATAATTTGTGCTTGTTTGGGGAATACTTGCTCCTCTGCTAAGGTGTGGTCTAGTGAGGAGCTGCTGCAGTCCCTTTCTTGTCATGGGAGCTCAGCCAAGGTAAAAGGCCTAGGCCAAGGCAAAATAGGTCACATGATTTGGGAATTTCCTTTTTTTTTTATACAGTATTTTCTTCTGAATTCCTATTTTTCAATGAAATCTCAAACAAAAATTAAAGCCACCAACCTGTTTCTGCAGCAGCTAAAATCAACGCAAAAACACAATGGAATAAAACCAAAGCTATGTGTCTCGCTGATCTCTGTTGATATTTGTCTTTATTACCCAGTGCTCCAGGACAATCTGGGCCCGCTTTGAAGTCGGACGTACTGTATGATTATTGAGGGGGTAAATTGGAAACATGCTTTGTGCAGGAGACGAGCCTTCTCGGATATGGTTCTGCTTTCCATAAAACTGTTACTGGCTGTTCCTGTATCAGAGTTAGCTGAAGTTTCTCAGAAGCTGAAACCTTTACGATGCCAGAAAACCACTTACGGGGAAACCTAATAAGGTTGCATAAAGAGCATATGTCTGCAAGGTGGTTTATCTATGTTGTATTACGATTAGTGTTACTTATTATGGTGCTGGTAACAGATTTAGTGAAATATAGCCCCTAGCAATATTACCAACGTCTCAGAACAGCGATAATGAGTGCGCAATCAGGGACGCAATTAACAGGCCGGGTAATGTCCGTTACATAAGTCGTCATTCACAAGTAAGAAAGATCTGCAGTTGTTGGATTGGTCATTTTGTACATGGGACACATATAGACTAAGGGGGAGATGTATCAAACCTTCTAAGAGAACAAGTGGAGGAGTTTGATGCATTTCTCCCATGTGAAATTTGATTGGTCCATTCTGTGTGTAGAATTATACCGGATAGGGCAGAGCTGCAATGAGACATGTGAGGGGCAGGATGACAGGTTAATTGGCTCCCAACAAAATAATTAATCCCAGTTTTTGTGTGTGTGTGTGTACTTGTGATAGGGAATATAGGGCCTCATTCAGAGGCGGTCGGAGGATGCAAGCGGTCGTTTAGAAACTGGGCGGCCGCTTGCATCCTGACCGCCCGCCTCTGTTGCGGTCGTTAGAGCTGTGGGTGTTAACCCACAGCCTAACGACCGCTCTGGCGATGGTCAGAGACCATCGCGACCATCGGGGCTTACGACGAGACCCTTGTCGTAAGCCCCGGAGAGCTTCTGGCTCTGTCTGAGCCGGAAGCTCTCCACTGACATCACTAGTGATGTCAGTGGGGCCTCCCCCAAACGGAGGCGTTCCCAATCAACATCGACAGCTCGCCCCCTTTGGATCGAGACCCGCTACGACCGGCTCTGTCGGTCGTAGTGGGTCTCACGCATGCGCACGACGGCGCCGTCATGCGCATGCTCTGTGGGGGGCCATCGACCCGGTCCGAGCGCATCGGCGCTAACGACCGGGTCTGAATGACCCCCATAGAGTGTAAGCTCCACTGGTGCAGGGACTGATGTGAATGGACAAATACTCTCTGTACAGCGCTGCGGAATATGTGTGCACAATATAAGTAACTGGTAATAAATAAATACATTTAGTAATGGATGTGATTATGATTTACATTATGCATGTCCAAGTGGCAGGGCCCTTAGAGAGCTGGGCCGGGCCCCGGTATGTTTCAGCTGCGTGGCCTCGTGGCTGGAGGCGTGGCCTCGTGGCTGGAGGCGTGGCCTCGTGGCTGAATGAGGGAGAATGGATAGAGAAGGGTTTGGTGGATGGTCAAGGACTAACAATATGCCCTCCATGAGCTAGGTATGCCCACATAATGGGTTTGTCACACCCACTGGCATAACTTATCGTAGGTGCAGGGGGTGTGACTGCAATGAGGCCTGGGCCGCCTCAGGGGCCCGGCCCTCCTCCTGCACCTATGTTGCCAGGCCAGCCCGCGTTCTTCAGCAGTGTGCTGCACAGCGCAGGAATATCTGCCCTCCCGGTCTCCTCCGTCTCTCCTCTCTCACTGATAGTGGGAGGAGGCGGGGCCGTGATCCGGGGATTTCCCAGCAGGCTCAGCATGGCCACGCCTCCTCCCAGCATCAGTCAGAGCAGCTGACCAGGAGAGATGTACGCCCTCTGCGCAGCACATGCTGAAGGAAGACTACCATGGAGGAGAGGTAAGTCGGGAAGGGCGGGGGACCTAGGGCGGCCCATGAAAATGTTGCTATGGGGACCCTTTGGGTCTAGTTACGCCCCTGGTCACACCCAGTGCCCCCTATCCCTCCAACAATACAGGGCTCCTAGATGTCCTAATAACAGATGTCCTGTGATCTCTACAGTATACAGATACCACGATGGGGCAGCAATATCCACCACTAAATGTAAATCCCCCCCGGTTACTGCCTGAGGACACTACATAGAATCGTAGGCGTCTTTATAATGGGTGCAAGGCATACTTCCGGGAGGGAGCTGAATGCCTGCATACAGCGGGGGGCGTGGCTGGGCTATGATGATGTTTTGGGGGCTGGGCCAAGGGCGTGACCTCACGATCGTGTCATGGTGGCTCCGCCCCCTCTTCACAAAATAAAGGCATTGTGAAGCAGGGGTGGGGCCACGATGACGCGATTCAGCTGCGGGGGTTTCTAGTTGTAGTTCGGGGGGCAGGCGGTAGCCGGGAGGCTCCTGACCAAATCGGAAGCCTGGTGCAAGGTGTACGGTGCACACGGGCCCCTGGGGGCCCACACCGCACACCCTGCATCCATAGGGAATAAATATTTATCTCTCAGCAGATTCTGATGGGTCCGTGCTGCAGAGCAGCAAAAAATCACTGGGAAAATGACAGCGGCCATTTACCTACCCGGTGACCTGCACAGAAAAGATGTCCCTAGGAAAATAGGCGTAGGCGACCTGCGCGTGCGCTGTAGATTCTGGCGTGAAGCTGACAGAGAGGAGGAAACTACAAGTACGAGCATACCCTTCCACTGATAAGCTGGTAAAGCATGCTGGGACTTGTAGTTTCACAACAGCTGGAGAGCGATAGGTTGGCCAGGCCAGCTCTGGGATATAAATGAGATATAGCTTATTTTACTGCCTGTTCCCGTAGCAGAGATAACACCGTGCCCCCTCGCTTACTTCTGGGCAGAGCGTCCGCACAACGCTGCATTAACGTGTATTCTTCCATTATGCCCCCCTGTGCATCGTGCCACCTGCATACAGATACCTGTCCTGGAAGTGACGCAGATGCTGAGCTTGGTTGCTATAGGTTACTGTGTACAATATGTGACAGTGCCGTGATTTGGGCGCCTGACATTCAGCCATGCTGAGGTCATTATTAATTCACATTATTTTACTTATTATCCAATTCATTCACAGCAGAGAAAATCCAGCGTACAGTGTTTATGGCAGCCTGATCCTCCCTGCTGTGCTGTATAGTGATTCGCTGCAGCCCCCTCCCCCCCAGACCCCATCTCTCTGCATCCTCAGCGCCAGGAACGATGAGGCCAATTATAGGAGTAGCGTTGTGGTGCTGCCCGGGCCTCACCCACCAGGAGACGCACATTTTATTCAGTCATTATTATTATTTTATTTTACTTCTATTGGAATTTAATGATGGTCAATTTGTGTGAATAGTGATAAATACACTTTATTTAGCGATTTAAAGATCCATTTACTAAAGCAAATCAATGTATAAATCTCCAGATTTCCAAATGTCACAAAAGAAAAAAGAAAATCGCCAGATACCACAAAATCGCTGTAATCCCCACCCAACTGGCTCCAGTGTAATCCACTGCATATACCACAGGTTCTCATACTCAGTCCTCAGGACCCCAAACAGTGCATGTTTTCCAGGTCTCCTCACAGAATCGCAAGTAAAATAATTAGCGTCACCTGTGGATCTTCTAAAATGTGTCAGTGAGTAATGACTACACCTGTGCACCTGCTGGGTGACCTGGGAAATGTGTCAGTGAGTAATGAATACACCTGTGCACCTGCTGGGTGACCTGGGAAATGTGTCAGTGAGTAATGAGTACACCTGTGCTCCTGCTGGGTGACCTGGGAAATGTGTCAGTGAGTAATGACTACACCTGTGCACCTGCTGGGTGACCTGGGAAATGTGTCAGTGAGTAATGACTACACCTGTGCACCTGCTGGGTGACCTGGGAAATGTGTCAGTGAGTAATGAGTACACCTGTGCTCCTGCTGGGTGACCTGGGAAATGTGTCAGTGAGTAATGACTACACCTGTGCTCCTGCTGGGTGACCTGGGAAATGTGTCGGTGAGTAATAATTACACCTGTGCACCTGCTGGGTGACCTGGGGAATGTGTCAGTGAGTAATGAATACACCTGTGTACCTGCTGAGTGACCTGGGGAATGTGTCAGTGAGTAATGACTACACCTGTGCACCTGCTGGGTGACCTGGGAAATGTGTCAGTGAGTAATGACTACACCTGTGCTCCTGCTGGGTGACCTGGGAAATGTGTCAGTGAGTAATGAATACACCTGTGCTCCTGCTGGGTGACCTGGGAAATGTCAGTGAGTAATGACTACACCTGTTCTGCTGGGTGACCTGGGAAATGTGTCAGTAAGTAATGAGTACACCTGTGCACCTGCTGGGTGACCTGGGAAATGTCAGTGAGTAATGACTACACCTGTTCTGCTGGGTGACCTGGGGAATGTGTCAGTGAGTAATGAATACACCTGTGCACCTGCTGGGTGACCTGGGAAATGTGTCAGTGAGTAATGAGTACACCTGTGCTCCTGCTGGGTGACCTGGGAAATGTGTCAGTGAGTAATGAGTACACCTGTGCTCCTGCTGGGTGACCTGGGAAATGTGTCAGTGAGTAATGAATACACCTGTGCTCCTGCTGGGTGACCTGGGAAATGTGTCAGTGAGTAATGAGTACACCTGTGCACCTGCTGGGTGACCTGGGAAATGTGTCAGTGAGTAATGAGTACACCTGTGCTCCTGCTGGGTGACCTGGGAAATGTGTCAGTGAGTAATGACTACACCTGTGCTCCTGCTGGGTGACCTGGGAATGTGTCAGTGAGTAATGAATACACCTGTGCTCCTGCTGGGTGACCTGGGAAATGTGTCAGTGAGTAATGAATACACCTGTGCTCCTGCTGGGTGACCTGGGAAATGTCAGTGAGTAATGACTACACCTGTTCTGCTGGGTGACCTGGGAAATGTGTCAGTGAGTAATGAATACACCTGTGCACCTGCTGGGTGACCTGGGAAATGTCAGTGAGTAATGACTACACCTGTGCACCTGCTGGGTGACCTGGGATATGTGTCAGTGAGTAATGACTACACCTGTGCTCCTGCTGGGTGACCTGGGGAATGTGTCAGTGAGTAATGAATACACCTGTGCACCTGCTGAGTGACCTGGGAAATGTGTCAGTGAGTAATGATTACACCTGTGCTCCTGCTGGGTGACCTGGGAAATGTGTCAGTGAGTAATGAATACACCTGTGCTCCTGCTGGGTGACCTGGGAAATGTGTCAGTGAGTAATGAATACACCTGTGCTCCTGCTGGGTGACCTGGGAAATGTGTCAGTGAGTAATGATTACACCTGTGTACCTGCTGGGTGACCTGGGAAATGTGTCAGTGAGTAATGACTACACCTGTGCTCCTGCTGGGTGACCTGGGAAATGTGTCAGTGAGTAATGACTACACCTGTGCTCCTGCTGGGTGACCTGGGAAATGTGTCAGTGAGTAATGACTACACCTGTGCACCTGCTGGGTGACCTGGGGAATGTGTCAGTAAGTAATGAATACACCTGTGCACCTGCTGGGTGACCTGGGAAATGTGTCAGTAAGTAATGAGTACACCTGTGCTCCTGCTGGGTGACCTGGGAAATGTGTCAGTGAGTAATGACTAAACCTGTGCACCTGCTGGGGGACCTGGGGAATGTGTCAGTAAGTAATGAATACACCTGTGCACCTGCTGGGTGACCTGGGAAATGTGTCAGTAAGTAATGAGTACACCTGTGCACCTGCTGGGTGACCTGGGAAATGTGTCAGTAAGTAATGAATACACCTGTGCTCCTGCTGGGTGACCTGGGAAATGTGTCAGTGAGTAATGATTACACCTGTGCTCCTGCTGGGTGACCTGGGATATGTGTCAGTGAGTAATGATTACACCTGTACACCTGCTGGGTGACCTGGGAAATGTGTCAGTGAGTAATGATTACACCTGTGCTCCTGCTGGGTGACCTGGGGAATGTGACCCGTGTGGGGTTCTGAGGACAGAGTTTGAGAATCACTGTCTTATACCAACAGAGTGAGACAAAATAAATGCACAAATTTGTGTAAATAAAACATTTCCAAACATTCTACTTAACCACTTTATTAAATGTATAAAATCAAATCTTAATTTCTGATCCAATGCGATACAAAAAACAAACAAACAACATTTTGTCACATCCCGGGTCTGTTTCCCCTGTCACCGGGTCACTCACCGATTCTGCCAGCGTTCGCTGTCACATCCCAGACGTACAGGCTTCAGTGTTTCTCGGCCTGCTAGGCCCCAAGCAAAATCTAAGCCTGCTACAGAGTACTGCAGTGACAAGTCCCGCTCACCTGACTCTAGCGGCCAATCGAGTGTTAGTCCGAGCCTCTCTGTACCACCTGTCTCTGCTCAGCCTATCCCAGGTAACCCAGGGGTATATATCCCAGCTGCTGACTCTCTAATTGCCAGTACAATGTCTGACCTCAGTTCCTGCTGAGTGAGCTATACAGAGCTATTGTTACCTGTTACCACAGTTTTACTTCCTTCTGCTATTCCATTGGCTGCACGGAGAATCTCAGCCTGTTCCTGATATCCGAACCCGCCTGTGTTTACCATTCTCATTGCATGGTGAGCGCATACCCTCCAACATGACCCCTTCCACCAGGTACACAATGCTCTGCTCCTAGACTTCCCACTTAATTTATGGTTGCCGTCACCTGTGTTGAACTGACTAATTGAAGAGAAGAGACTTTTTTAACACAGGTGATGGCAATCATAAATCAAGTGGGAAGTCCAGGAACAGATAACTTTGTACCTGGTGGAAGGGGTCATGTTGGAGGGTCTGTGAGCGTACCTGGACCAATGATGCCGTTCCTGGGCTGCATCTGGTCCTGATACCATCTGTGTGCTCCTGGATCCTAGACTACAGCGACAACCCAGTTCCAGCCTGGTGAATACGTTGCCAAGATCTACCACTCCAGCATTCCGGGTACAGTAAGAAGTGTTTTATTATATCTACAGTACTAATCCGGTATCAGCCTACTGCCACACTCTCCTCTGATTGCACATAACAACTTATCTCCAACCCCGATGTCCCTGGGCGTCTAGTGGGTACGATCCGGCATCTCTCCGCTGAGACCCGGGTTCGATTCCAGGTCAGGGAAATGTTCCTCACTACATGCCAGGAGGTCTCCTTAGGCCTGCCAGCTTTCTGTACACGCCTCCAGACACCAACACAGATATATATCAGACCCCGGGGTCACAAACGGACACGAGTCTGACACATGTTATAATTCAATGGAACAAAATACAGAATATTTCCACTTTTTTTTTTTTTTTTGCCCAGTGGGTGAAAGAGAAAATAATTTTATACAGAACAATGAACCCACTCACAATGTACCCACTCACAATGTACCCGTACAAGCAGGGCGTCCCTTTAGCTTTCAGCAAATCGCATCATTCACAACCGTTTTCAGAGGACTCTCTTTAGCTTCCAGCCAATCACAAGCAGTTTCCCACACTGACCGCTGGTCTGATGGTGAAGGGAAGTCACATGTCAATGAAGACTGATTAAAGGTTTCTGAATCTATTGAGACGAGAACACTGGAATAGAGTTTGAGAGCAGGTATATCTGTCCCAGGTTACTGGCCTACATGGTTTAAAAAAAAAAACAGGATTTTTATTTTTTTGTTGCTGTGTACATGGCGTTGTTTTGTGTGTGTACATGGCGTTGTTTTGTGTGTGTACATGGCGTTGTTATGTGTGTGTACATGGCGTTGTTTTGTGTGTGTACATGGCGTTGTTGCTATATAAATGGCTTGCTGAGTATGTTTGGGCTTTGGCAAAAGCCAGTTAAGGGTTCCTGGGATATGGATGGAGAGTGAGGGTGGTCTCCATCCAGTAGGCCCATTTGGGGTCATTAGGGCCTCTAGCCTAAGAGTACGCCAACTAATCCTTACACCTGTGTGAGTATGTGAAGAAGCTGTCAGGCTAGACCTCTATAATCTCACTGCTGAGTCTCTGAGCGAGAACCTGCTACATGGCACTTACTTTGTTTTATGGTTAGGAAAGATTTCATCTTAATAAAAGTGTCTGCGGTGAGTTGTACCTGAAACCTTGCACCTGTATGATCTCTTGTCTGCTGGTCACTACCGTCTATCCCAGGAGATGGTCCCTGTCCCCATAATCCTGTTACTCTATATTAATGGAGGAATATTGAGGAGCATTGGGAAGTTTTGACAATTCCTTTTAATTGCCCATTTGTTTTTTTTATTATGTTTCTACATATAGTGCACATGCTGGAAACTCAACTGAAATTAATGGACCATTGAAAGGGAATCTGTATGAAATGCCAATGGACGGGATGCTGCAGTGGCATAACTACTGCCACCGCGGAGGCTTGGAGGCACCAGGTGGCTTGTGGGCGCCAGGAGCCGTAGCTTCGCCACTGCAACTGTGAGCGCTGGCCTCTGAAGTGATCGAAGGCTAAGGAAGGAGGCACTACTTTAATGGGGACATTTACAGGGGCCCTGCATAATTGGCATTACTACAGGGGGCATTGCATATGGGGCACAACTACAGCGGGCACTGTATAAGGGGCACTAACTTGATACACGCAGTTTACAGGTTATAAACTATGTTCCCAATAATCTGGTTCTACACGGACATAAACTGTGCAACCTGTCTTGAGCTGAGGTGACAGACTGGCAGGAGCAGAGAGGAGGGTTGGTGAAGTAGATCTGTCAGGGTGGGATGTAACGGCATTACTGTTTGGCATAATGTGTATCTGGCATTACTGTGTGCACAGTGAGCTATTAGGGGCATCACTGTGTGGCATAATGTGTTGTATCTGGCATTAAGGTGCGGCATAATGTGAAATAGGGGCATTACAGTGTGGCTTAATTTGTTATAAGGGCATTACTGTATGTCATTATGTGTTATACGTGCCATTATTGTGTGGCATGTGTAAGGAGCATTGCTATGTGGCATAATGTGTTTGTAAGGGGCATTACTTAGTGTGTCATAATGTGTAAGGCACATTGCTGTAACGTGTAACCACACCCCTTAAACGTAGTCTTTGGGTGTGTTTGATTTTTGGGTGGGGGCCAGAAACTTTATTTGGCATGGGGGAGCAAAATTTATAGTTACGCCACTGGGATACCAGCTGTTAGTACACTGACAGCGGCATTTCCGAAGGTTCAAATCGCAATGGGAGCAGTGAGTACTGTTCCCCTGTCCTATTTACACCCTAACCTTCCTTTCCTGTACCCTAATACTAACCCTGCACCCTAACCCCCCCTGGTAAGTGCCTAACCGTAACCCCCCCCCCCCCCCCAGGTGGTGCCTGAACCTAACTTCCCCCTGCCCAGAGCCTAACCCTAACCTCCTTGTGCTATAAGGAGTTTGCCCACTCCCCACCTACCATACAATATAAATCCTGTAGTATTAATTCAGGATACAATCCCAAGAATGCGTCTATCAACTTACTAGGGACTAGTCACAATGGGCCTGATTCATTATGGATCGCAACTCATGTGCTTCTCTTTACATTTTCTTCTACTCTCTACTCCCCATTAGGGCACCTAACACGGGACCGCCAACTCCCGGCAGCTTATTGTGAGTGCTTTAATCACTATTTCAGCAATGTATATAAGTTGTGTCCCTGTCCTGCACTGTAATGTACTGTAAGTTACTTGTTTCTTGTTCACTTATTAGTTCTATGTACTATGTAAGGCGCTGCGGAACACTTGTGGCGCCATATAAATAAAGGATAATAATAATAATAATAACTGCAATAGTGATTACGCTCTGTCTCACTGCGATAGTATGCTAATCCTCTGCGATCGCTATGCCGTCATATCACAATATAAGGATGCCCACTTTACCTTCCACACATCCGTAATACTTAGCAAGACTGCGACACCATCGGTAACAGTGAGTACCATCACAGCCTCACGCTCACTTACACAAGGTCTGACCTTACTCAGGAATTGCTAATCTCATCGCGCGCTACGAGACCTCAGGCTGCGTATGGCATCATAGTGGATCATTTATGCATGCCCCTGCAACAGTGTTCAAAGGCACTGGCACGCCTGGTTTTCGCCGTAAACTACAAACCTTTGCACCTATAAGAAGCCATAAATAGTAACTGTATCCTTGAGTTGCTGCCCGGGCAATGTCCTCTGTGCCAAGTGCTGAAATATGCCAGTCTCTGGGCACCTCTGCCCTGCAGCCGGCCTCTGATACAGCAGAAATATCTGTAATTATTTCAGATTCATTTCTTAAGATATTTGGAGAATTTTTTTTCTTTTTCAGAAAAAGTGCGGCTGGCCGGGCAGCAAATGGGCAGTGACAGGTCCCAATGTAACTTACACCACCTTCTACCTGCCATGTGTGTATAATTGTCAGAGCACAATTCCCAGGTACACCTTACATAACACAAACTGTCCCAGACCTTACTGTGAATACTAGAGCAAGACTTTCCTCATCTCAGTGAGACAAATAGGTTGTGTTCTCGCTGGGCTTATGTCAAGCTTGGGCCTGTGTAGGAGAACCTGGCTGCTGTCCGTGGTGCTTAATGATCCTTATAATCTACCTCTCGTATTGCCATCCTCGTATCTCGTCGGGTTCCGGATTGTAGATAGACAGTAATTAGATAGACACCAGATGTTACCAGTCAATAGATCGACAGGGACAAAAGTCAGACACGCTAAAGTTCGACATGTACAAAGGTCCAGAGGGTCAAAAGTTCGACAAAAAAAAGATTGACACAAAAATGGTCGACAATTTTTTTATTTACTTATGGGATAGGCATCAGGAGGGGGGGTTAGGGTCTCTTATCCCCCGCCCCGTCTCTTATCCCCCGCCCCGTCTCTTCTTATTGCACTCGTGTACAATTCCAAAACGTATATTTATTTTAGGTTTTCATTTAAAATGTTTTCAAATAAGGTTTTATTAATTATCATTTCCCTTTTGATAAGTAATGAATTGTTTTACTCGGCACTGTACTAAGAATTGCGTAGACCCGCTGCCCATTTGAGCTTATAGCCTTATATTGGGGCTTAATAGTCTGACCTGTTGAATCCCGCTGCCGGGAACTCTGCATCTGTCGGCCAGGCGCTGCCGGGAATCAAACCATGCGGCCGGCGGTATTTCATACCGATTCCATTTATAGGGCATTTACAGGGTAGTGGGAGGACTCAGAACTGCCTGAATCCACTACTGACAGCTGCATTAAATCTGTTTATCCAGAAGAGTCTGTGCCAAGTTGGGTTCCAGTTTCTGCATGTACTGAAGGAGTAACAACATACTTGAGACTGAGTCCTGCAGGTACCCAAGTAGCAACTGTCATTTCTCCCCAAACCTGTAATACAGTCCTGCACATACTCACATAGTAACTGTCACACACCGCCCTCTGGTTACCTGTAACACAGTCCTGCACATAATCACATAGTAACTGTCACACACTGCCCTCTGGTTACCTGTAACACAGTCCTGCACATAATCACATAGTAACTGTCACACACCGCCCTCTGGTTACCTGTAACACAGTTCTGCACATAATCACATAGTAACTGTCACACACTGCCCTCTGGTTACCTGTAACACAGTCCTGCACATACTCACATAGTAACTGTCACACACTGCCCTCTAGTTACCTGTAACACAGTCCTGCACATAGTAACTGTCACACACTGCCCTCTGGTTACCTGTAACACAGTTCTGCACATAATCACATAGTAACTCACACACTGCCCTCTAGTTACCTGTAACACAGTTCTGCACATAATCACATAGTAACTGTCACACACTGCCCTCTGGTTACCTGTAATACAGTCCTGCACATACTCACATAGTAACTGTCACACACTGCCCTCTGGTTACCTGTAACACAGTTCTGCACATAATCACATAGTAACTCACACACCGCCCTCTGGTTACCTGTAACACAGTTCTGCACATAATCACATAGTAACTGTCACACACCGTCCTCTGGTTACCTGTAACACAGTCCTGCACATAATCACATAGTAACTGTCACACACCGTCCTCTGGTTACCTGTAACACAGTCCTGCACATAATCACATAGTAACTGTCACACACTGCCCTCTGGTTACCTGTAACACAGTCCTGCACATAGTAACTGTCACACACCGCCCTCTGGTTACCTGTAACACAGTCCTGCACATAATCACATAGTAACTGTCACACACTGCCCTCTGGTTACCTGTAACACAGTCCTGCACATAATCACATAGTAACTGTCACACACCGCCCTCTGGTTACCTGTAACACAGTCCTGCACATACTCACATAGTAACTGTCACACACCGTCCTCTGGTTACCTGTAACACAGTCCTGCACATACTCGCATAGTAACCCATCTTGGAGCTTGATACATAGGGGTCAGACGGTAGCCCCCATTGAGAATAATAGGCACTGCAGTCTACAGGGCTTATTAGCTTTTTGCCGGATCTTTCTGTCACCTATATTGGTGGGCTTGGGCTGTATATGGTGGGCATGCACTACGTGTAGTGTTTCTGCATCGGGCAGGGGGCCGGCAGGGCTGCTGCATTATAGGGGATTAGTTACTAAAGTGCGGGTTTATAGTGGAGATGTTGCCAATAGAAACCAATCAGTTTCTATCTATTATCTTCTAGAAGGTGCTAGATAAATAAATCTAATCTAATTGGTTGCTATGGGTGACATCTCCCCTTCTATATACCTGCACTTTAGTAACTATACCTCTTAGTATATTGCAGACTTTAAAAGAAAAGTAGCATAGAAATGGCGCTGATGTGTCACATTTGCATATTATTATATAAGATACAGGGGGAGATGGACCTATCGGTTTCTGTCATGTATCCAGCACAGTCTGACAGAAGATGATTGGTTACTATGGGCAACGTCTCCACTATCTCTCTCCGAGGCTTGGTCCATCTCCCCCACTGTATGTGATAAATGTCCCTATAATGTAATAATAACACAATAAGGTGGGGACAGGTTATAAGATCTGGATGCAGCATTGCCTGTACTTAGCAAGGGTTCAAATCCAATTGGTTTCTAATTTGCGCGCGCCCGAAAAGGGGTGGGGCTTCCGGAAAGGGGGCGTAGCCATATGAAAATGGGGCGGAGCCTCGCGGCTTCCTCCCGTCTTCATCACTATAGGGGGCATGCCCAGCACTCTCCGAGATGCTGGGCAGCCCCCCAGGCTCTCCCTACGCTAGTGAACAGATGCCGTGCGATGCGACGGCATCTGTTCACCTTCTGCACACCCGCTGCTCTGCTAGGCAGAGCAGCGGGTGTGCTCTCCCCAACTTCCCCCCCACCGCGGGACACTGCGGCCCGCGGGCGGGACAGTCCCATAAAAACGGGACTGTCCCACTGGAAGCGGGACAGTTGGGAGGTATGGGGGGGGGGGGGTCTGCTGGGTGACACAGAGGGTGGGGGGGGTCTGGGTGACACAGAGCTGGGAACGTTTTAGTACTTAATGAGAAATATCTCCAGGGTTAAATTACAGGAAAAATAGGTAAATAAACAAGAGATACAGATATAAGTAAATGCACAAAATGATTACAGATGAAATAAAAGGATAGAGTATCAGAATAATGAGGTGTCTTACACTGAGATCTTAGAGAATCTGTGTGGAGGGAGACCCCATAGACCACCATAGACCAACATGGGGAGCACTGCTTAGCTCTCAGCTATTCCCTGGAAGTGAACACGGACAGCCAGGGCTGGATTGAGGGTCACATGGGCCTGGAGCTGAAAATGACCAAGGGCCTATTATGAGAAGATAGGAGGTGTGGCCAGTGCCGTGTGGGTGTGGCCAGTGCCGTGTGGGCGTGTACACCCCTATACTCTCAGCCCCAATGTCTCCCTAAATATGTAAAATAAAAAAAATGCTTAATTTTGTGAGGTAAATAGAAATACAATTTTTATACTTATGATCTATGGCTGAGCGTGTGGAGAGCAGATGGCCAGTCATCATCATGTTGTCATGACAATGGGCCTATTTTAATGTGGAGGCCTGGAGCTGTAGCTCCATCCGCCCCATTGTTAATCTGGCCCTGCGGACAGGTAGGAGAAACTGATTCTTATGGTTCCACATTCTCCCCCAGGTGCCCCCACCCTTCTCCCCCAGGTGCCCCCACCCTTCTCCCCCAGGTGCCCCCACCCTTCCCAGGCTCAAAGATACTTTTCCTTTGTTCTCCCCGGGGTCTGTGTAGATGCAAAAAGCACAACTACCAGACCTGACACTAATCTATACCTCCCTGGAGCCTTTAGGGTATTATATGATAGGAAGACTGATAGCATGAGGTGTTACAGGTGACCCTTCTGGACTTGCATTATTGCCCCCCATAGGGTGAGAGGAAACGTTACAGTCAGGAAGCTTTGTCGTCAGAGGCCAGGTGGTCACTTGTCCATTTGCCCTGATTAGCTTATGTTACGCAAACGGCCATTTCTGAAATATATACTGTAAGGAATTATGATAATACACACTTTATACAGAGCACGCAATATGTACAGTCATGACATGGGCTATTGATGAATCGCCGTAACCCATAACGATGGTCACAGGGCCTATTAGTGCAGCCTGATGATGACACAATTTGCCAACATTGTGCATTTACAGATCCCACACTGCGATATATAGCCCCATCGCCATTAGCGTCAGCCCCGTGATCTGGTGACTCATAGCTATACATTATACACCAATGTCATATACACATTACTATACATTATTATACACCAATGTCATATACACACACTACTACTATACATTATACACCAATGTCATATATACACACTACTACTATACATTATACATCAATGTCATATACACACACATTACTATACATTATTATACACCAATGTCATATACATTACTATACATTATACACCAATGTCATATACATTACTATACATTATACACCAATGTCATATATACACATTACTATACAATATACACCAATGTCATATACACACATTACTATACATTATTATACACCAATGTCATATACACATTACTATACAATATACACCAATGTCATATACACATTACTATACATTATACACCAATGTCATATACACACTACTACTATACATTATACATCAATGTCATATACACACACATTACTATACATTATTATACACCAATGTCATATACACACATTACTATACATTATACACCAATGTCATATACACACACATTACTATACATTATTATACATCAATGTCATATACACATTACTATACATTATTATACACAAATGTAATATACACACACATTACTATACATTATACACCAATGTCATATATACACATTACTATACAATATACACCAATGTCATATACATTACTATACATTATTATACATCAATGTCATATACACACACATTACTATACATTATTATACATCAATGTCATATACACACACATTACTATACATTATTATACATCAATGTCATATACACACACATTACTATACATTATTATACATCAATGTCATATACACACACATTACTATACATTATTATACATCAATGTCATATACACACACATTACTATACATTATTATACATCAATGTCATATACACACACATTACTATACATTATTATACATCAATGTCATATACACACACATTACTATACATTATTATACATCAATGTCATATACACACACATTACTATACATTATTATACATCAATGTCATATACACACACATTACTATACATTATTATACATCAATGTCATATACACACACATTACTATACATTATTATACATCAATGTCATATACACACACATTACTATACATTATTATACATCAATGTCATATACACACACATTACTATACATTATTATACATCAATGTCATATACACACACATTACTATACATTATTATACATCAATGTCATATATACACATTACTATACAATATACACCAATGTCATATACACACATTACTATACATTATTATACACCAATGTCATATACACACATTACTATACATTATTATACACCAATGTCATATACACATTACTATACATTATACACCAATGTCATATACACACATTACTACTAAACATTATACACCAATGTCATATACACACACATTACTATACATTATTATACATCAATGTCATATACACACACATTACTATACATTATTATACATCAATGTCATATACACACACATTACTATACATTATTATACACCAATGTCATATACACACATTACTATACATTATACACCAATGTCATATATACACATTACTATACAATATACACCAATGTCATATACACATTACTATACATTATTATACACAAATGTAATATACACACACATTACTATACATTATACACCAATGTCATATATACACATTACTATACAATATACACCAATGTCATATACATTACTATACATTATTATACATCAATGTCATATACACACACATTACTATACATTATTATACATCAATGTCATATACACACACATTACTATACATTATTATACATCAATGTCATATACACACACATTACTATACATTATTATACATCAATGTCATATACACACACATTACTATACATTATTATACATCAATGTCATATACACACACATTACTATACATTATTATACATCAATGTCATATACACACACATTACTATACATTATTATACATCAATGTCATATACACACACATTACTATACATTATTATACATCAATGTCATATACACACACATTACTATACATTATTATACATCAATGTCATATACACACACATTACTATACATTATTATACATCAATGTCATATACACACACATTACTATACATTATTATACATCAATGTCATATACACACACATTACTATACATTATTATACATCAATGTCATATACACACACATTACTATACATTATTATACATCAATGTCATATACACACACATTACTATACATTATTATACATCAATGTCATATACACACACATTACTATACATTATTATACATCAATGTCATATACACACACATTACTATACATTATTATACATCAATGTCATATACACACACATTACTATACATTATTATACATCAATGTCATATACACACACATTACTATACATTATTATACATCTGTCATATACACACACATTACTATACATTATTATACATCAATGTCATATACACACACATTACTATACATTATTATACATCAATGTCATATACACACACATTACTATACATTATTATACACCAATGTCATATACACACACATTACTATACATTATTATACATCAATGTCATATACACACACATTACTATACATTATTATACATCAATGTCATATACACACACATTACTATACATTATTATACACCAATGTCATATACACACACATTACTATACATTATTATACACCAATGTCATATACACACACATTACTATACATTATTATACACCAATGTCATATACACACACATTACTATACATTATTATACACCAATGTCATATACACACACATTACTATACATTATTATACACCAATGTCATATACACACACATTACTCCTGCATTCTAGTGCAAGTGACACACACACACGCACACACGCGCACACGCACACGCACACGCACACACACACCCCCCCCCCCTGTAATATAAATATAAGCTCATATTATATCCTTGTAGCTGATCGTGTCCTATAAGTAAGAGATTCCAGGACACTGCAGACTGATGCTAATGGCGTCTGTAACTGACACAACAATTTATATAGCAATAAACACACAGCGGAGCTGGGAGAAAGGCATCTAGGTCACATATAACAAGATTTGTGTCTCTTAATGTTCCCGTAATTGTCCTTTCATGTACCGTTTGTGATCCTGGAGCTACGCTGTGATCAGGCTTCTTCCCTCATAATCCAATGTCACCGGTTATCTCCCCCATTTATCAAAATCTATTTTATTAATCCGTTAAGGAATCTTGTTTTTATATTTCCTCCAGATTACTTTGCCTGACTCATACTTACAGGAAGAGAGTAAGTTACAAAGCAGAACTCTTCCTGCCATATTATAATGTAATAGAAAAGATTTATTCAAGTAAAAGACGTAATGTTATTTCATAGTGTCTGTGTCTCCTGCTGCAGAGATACCGGATCCCCTATAGCACATGTGATGCCGGTCAGTAGTGTCTGTGGCTCCCCTATAGCACATGTGATGCCGGTCAGTGGTGTCTGTGGCTCCCCTATAGCACATGTGATGCCGGTCAGTGGTGTCTGTGGCTCCCCTATAGCACACGTGGTGTCTGTGGCTCCCCTATAGCACGTGTGATGTCGGTCAGTGGTGTCTGTGGCTCCCCTATAGCACACGTGGTGTCTGTGGCTCCTCTATAGCACGTGTGATGCCGGTCAGTGGTGTCTGTGGCTCCCCTATAGCACACGTGATGCCGGTCAGTGGTGTCTGTGGCTCCCCTATAGCACACGTGATGCCGGTCAGTGGTGTCTGTGGCTCCCCTATAGCACACGTGATGCCGGTCAGTGGTGTCTGTGGCTCCCCTATAGCACACGTGATGCCGGTCAGTGGTGTCTGTGGCTCCCCTATAGCACGTGTGATGCCGGTCAGTGGTGTCTGTGGCTCCCCTATAGCACACGTGGTCTGTGGCTCCCCTATAGCACGTGTGATGCCGGTCTGTGGCTCCCCTATAGCACGTGTGATGCCGGTCAGTGGTGTCTGTGGCTCCCCTATAGCACGTGTGATGCCGGTCAGTGGTGTCTGTGGCTCCCCTATAGCACACGTGGTCTGTGGCTCCCCTATAGCACGTGTGATGCCGGTCTGTGGCTCCCCTATAGCACGTGTGATGCCGGTCAGTGGTGTCTGTGGCTCCCCTATAGCACACGTGGTGTCTGTGGCTCCCCTATAGCACACGTGATGCCGGTCAGTGGTGTCTGTGCTCCCCTATAGCACGTGTGGTGTCTGTGGCTCCCCTTTGGGAATATAGGACCTTATTCAGGGTTGGTTGCAAGCGCCGATGCGCTCGTTACGACTCGATGGTTAGTCCTGCGCAGCGGCCGCAAGCCCCGGAACGACTGAAAAACTCTGTCGCTCCGGAGCTCGTTACCAAAGGGGCGGCTGTCGATGTTGATCGAAGCTCGCCCCGTTTGGTAGGCGGGCCGGGGGGGGTGGTTTCCAAAACGGCGGCGTTCCTTAACGAACGCCTAGCGTTTTGTGGGCGGCCGCACTGATGTCAGTGGGGAGCTTCCTGTTCCATCAGAGCAGGAAGCTCCCTGGGGCTTACGAGTGCCCAGACCCAACCTTAGGGTCTGGTCGTAAGTTGCGATGGTGATAACCATCGCAACCATCAACCTGGTCAGTCGTTAAGCTGTGGGTGGTAACCCACAGCTTAGCGATCGACAAGGAGGCGGTTGTTCAGGATGCAAGCGGCCGTCCTGATTCAGTGCGACCGCTTGCATCTAACGACCGCTTCTGAATGAGGTCCATAGTCTCTCTCCATTTATTAGGAAATAGTGACTTAATTGAGGCATCCGTGCCTCAAAGCTCATTGATGTTTCTAGTGTTCTGTAAATTGACTATATGCTAAATACTGTGTAACTAAAGTACATCGCAAGGTTAAAAAAAAAGTAAGTTGTAAGCGTGAGGCCATTCGCCAACCCGGAGGCGCAAACATCTAAATATGCTCTTTCCACAATTTCTCAGTCATGTTATCTCTGATATCGGAAATGTTTATGGAGTCCTTGTCGCTTACGTGGGCGCAGCACTGCTGCAGGCTGATACAGTATTTATATAGCTTCACTAGAGACCTGTGACATCACTGAGGCACAGTGCAGGCCGCCATTTTGAAGGCTCTTCTAGACAAAATGGACTACAAGCTCAATTAGAATTAGTGGCATCAATGAGATATGAGCTATAAAATGCCCGATGACCTCTGATGTCTGTAATTTATACAATATTGATTTGAAAAACTATTGGCCCAGCCAACAAGATGGCGGCTCACATGCCCCGGTGCCCATACCGATAGGCCAGAGTTTCTGTATATTACCAGCACTACGTTACTCATACTTACAGACTTTGCTGCCGCCTCCTCCTGAGAGGGGGCATGACAGCAGGGAAAATGGGCGGTACAGGGGGCGTGGCAGCACAGTTGCGTCATCGTGGCCTAGCCCCCAGGTATACAAGGCCAAGAAAACAGGCGTTGTACAGCGGGAGGCGGAGCTATGATGGGATTCACATCATCCCCCTCCCAGTCCACCTTGTGCTCTGAAGTTGGCAGGCGCTGGAGGGGGTGAACGGGAATTGGGGGACCGCGGGCGGTGGATTACGGTGTGGGAGGCTTTCCTACCTGTCCGGGTGGCTGGGAGCGCTACCCGATTTTTGGGAGTCCGGCCATTACCAGGAGTTACTATGCCATACACATCTTTATAAGGTGATATTTGTTCCCAGAGAGGTCTTAGAGGTTGCTGTTGTGGGTGGGATAGAGCAGCGCCAAGTCAGCAGCCATCGCAGCGAGACAGATCTATAATTTCTTACTCAAGGCCTGATTTAGGGATGAACGCTAATGTAATCGCAGCTGGGATCTCACAGATCACAATTGCGCAAATATGATAACTCACTCGCTGTCTAGTGCTTAGAGACTCCCACTGACGGCATCTCACATTCGCCGCTCGCACACAAAACCGGAAACATTTGAAAGCAGATTGGCGGCCATCAGACTTCTGCGTAAGTCTCAGCTACTGCAAACACAGCGATCACCAGACACACAGAGGGCTCTCCTGCTGCCACACACACAGCCGGTCACCAGAAACACAGAGGGCTCTCCTGCTGCCACACACACACAGCCGGTCACCAGACACACAGAGGCCTCTCCTGCTGCCACACACACAGCCGGTCACCAGAAACACAGAGGCCTCTCCTGCTGCCACACACACAGCCGGTCACCAGAAACACAGAGGCCTCTCCTGCTGCCACACACACAGCCGGTCACCAGAAACACAGAGGCCTCTCCTGCTGCCACACACACAGCCGGTCACCAGACACACAGAGGGCTCTCCTGCTGCCACACACACACAGCCGGTCACCAGACACACAGAGGCCTCTCCTGCTGCCACACACACAGCCGGTCACCAGACACACAGAGGGCTCTCCTGCTGCCACACACACAGCCGGTCACCAGACACACAGAGGGCTCTCCTGCTGCCACACACACACAGCCGGTCACCAGACACACAGAGGGCTCTCCTGCTGCCACACACACAGCCGGTCACCAGACACACAGAGGGCTCTCCTGCTGCCACACACACAGCCGGTCACCAGACACACAGAGGCCTCCATTGCTGCCAGCGTAGCTTATACACATGTACAATTGCTCAATCTGTGCAAATATCGGCATATCAGAATCGGCCTCTCAGCTCTTTAGAAATGCCGGAGACCCCCTGCAATTGTTGTTGTTGGTAGGAAATGGGCGAGCCGGGGGGCTGAGTGCTCTGCACCATCGTGTGCCGCCCGGGGCGTTGAGTGGCTTTTTCATGTGGGTATATAGATGACTGTCATAGAATTACCGCCACTTCTGTGGAGTCTGTCTGCGCTCGCTGCCTTTGATGACCTCGCTGCCTTTGATGACCTCGCTGCCTTTCATCTCAGATGTTTCATTTCTTATTGACTTCTCTTTGGATCCCTCGTACTAGTGAGTGAGGGTCACCTGCCCCTGAGCTGCTGTGTGTGCAGGGATCATGGTGTACGTGATGCTCATATATGGCATGGGGCTAGCTCTATCCAACAGCGGCCAGCTAGTATATGGTGCCAGGTCATGCAGTGCAGGAGCTCTCATGCCAGCGGCCAGCTAGTATATGGTGCCAGGTCATGCAGTGCAGGAGCTCTCATACCAGCGGCCAGCTAGTATATGGTGCCAGGTCATGCAGTGCAGCGGGCAGCTAGGCTCCTAATACAACCCTCCGAGGGCCAGCATCTCAGGATGGTCTGTACCGTGCAGCTGGCAGGGGACCCCAGGGGTTAGTCAGGGCCGGGGGTGATGGCTACAAATTGTGTTTCACGTGAAATTAGACTTTAATTGTAATCACCACATTTATACACTTTATTTATTGATTTATTTTAAGCAGAATAGAAAATACACAAATCGCTGTAAGGGGTGTCCCACCAGGGCTGGGTTCAGGCTTGTGGGGTACTCCAGATATGTCCACTTGCATCTTTGTCACTTGTGCAGCAAATCGCGCCACATATGACTGAAGTCGCACGCCCGCGAACGGGTACGTGCACCTGATGTGAATGCAGCTGGTGTCCGTGGAGCATACAGCTTCTGCAAATCGCATGGCGCGATGCATGCGCACATTTGCCAATGCAAGAGGGTACATCTGGACTCTCCACTGACTGGCAAGGTCACAGCATACTACATGTCCGCAGCACTGCTGGGAACCGACCCGACCCCTGGCAGCATAGAGGGCATTCATTCAGCACAGGACGGGATTGCACAGCTGCGTGCAGGCTATAGCGGTATGATGTATGCATGCGCGCAGGCTATAGCGGTATGATGCATGCATGCGCGCAGGCTATAGGGGTATGATGCACGGTTTCTCGGCACCCTAGGCAAAACATCTGCCTACTCCCCCAACACACACATATTAGCCCCTCAGGTGAAAGTGTGGAGGTGCCGTATTAAATGATCCAGAGCCGCCATTGTTATACAGACAAACGCCCCCTTCAAAAAAAAAATGTTTAACTTTTTTCTGTGCGACATTTGCAGGTACACGCAGGCCGTCTCTAGTGTAGGCAGAGGACACAGGCAGGATAGATACATAGATGGGGTCTGATTCAGACGCATTTAAACCACTGGGCGTCAGTGCATGCTCTGTGCATATGTTCTAATGGTAACCATCGGGGAACACCGATTAGAATTTTATGGCGATCCATGCAGCTCCGGTAGGCGGTCCTGGGCAGTGACTATCATCGGTGGGCGTGTTGGTGTCGGGGACTGCGTTGAAAGACGCAGTTTCACCGCCATCAGTGGCCATATACCATCGGGCATTCTGAGCAATCATAGGGTCGCTGTAACGTCCAATAATGCGGCCGATATCCACTGGAAAGTGCGACTTGTACGGCACCACGGCAGCCGCCCAGTGATGAGGCCATCAGGCTGGAACATCTCTGTGCTCCTTCAGGGGCTCAGGGGTCAGCACAGGAGGGGAGTAGCCGCGGTAGAGCTGGTAGCCAGAGACCCTAGGCTGACTGTGGAGAGTGGGACGACCGGTGATGTCACCAGAGCCCCTGCGGCTCTCAGGTCGATTATTAGGAGAAAAAATAGCGCTATAGTGTGTATGTGATCTATAGTTACCGGTGCTGACAATCCGGGTTTTCAACGCGTGAAAATATAGAAATAAACAGACATTGAAAAATAGTGATGACAATTGGCTACTGATTGGTTTCTAGCTCTTTATGTCATGTGGTCCTGTAGTACGGACTGCGTGACATAAACTAACCTGGTCTTACTCTACCGCCTTCGTTAACCTCCATTTCCGGCTGGTGTATTCGGTGTTTGGCAGTGTAGGTGCACTGGGCCCGGTGCTCCGTCCTACACCGTAGCTCAGCCACTTCAGGGAAACGTTCACTCGCCAGGTCTAAGCGGGACTTGTTCTACGGGCCGTCCGACATCTCTCACCGCAAATGCCGGGACATCCTGTGCGCTCACCCTGCCCCCACCGCAAACAGCTTCCCTGCCGGAATAACTGAGGTACTAATTAAGTACAGTATGGCTATCCTTAACACCTGGGCTGTTAGTGTGCCGTGAGGACCGTTGTTAGGAACGCCTGCTCTAGAGAGACAGGAAATGGTCATAGCCGGGGGCAGGAGCCATAGACGTCTTTAGGGGCCAGTAATGTTGCCCCATATGTTGCTGAAAGAATAGACTACTCCTAAGATAAAATGGTGCTCATGTAGATGACTTCTGTCATCCGCTTCGTTCTGCTGGGATCCCCCTGCGTGACCTTCAGGTGTTATTATGTAACTGAAGCCAGTGACTCTGCGTACAAAGATGTCACCATTGGCATAAGCGCGCCCAGAATAGTGGGCGGTCGCCTATCGGTCAGACTGCGAGTAAGCGCACAGAAGGTGATCCCGTTATGTGTACGCAAACCATTGACGCCCTAAGTCCCTGCACTGCTTTGGGTCCCTTTAGGAGAATGGGCACTGGTGGTCATATAGGGGCCTATTAATCATTACTAATCTATTATTGGAGTTCTGCCTAATTACCGGAGGGTCCATCATTTCTTCCCCCCCCATAACTATCTACTCCGAAAAGCATTTTTGCGATGACCGCTCTTCGGAAAATAGGGGAAAGTATCTAATCTACCTCACCGCAGCTGAAACCAGTGCTCTACCTTGGCCCCAGCTGTACGCTGGGCCCTCTACCTTGGCCCCAGCTGTACGCTGGGCCCTCTACCTTGGCCCCAGCTGTACGCTGGGCCCTCTACCTTGGCCCCAGCTGTACGCTGGGCCCTCTACCTTGGCCCCAGCTGTACGCTGGGCCCTCTACCTTGGCCCCAGCTGTACGCTGGGCCCTCTACCTTGGCCCCAGCTGTACGCTGTGCTGCACATGCGTCGTTCCGTTCACAGAAGCGGCGCAGCACTACCTACATCTGCAGTAACTGAATATACAAGAAAATGTCTTCAAATCACCTGTTAATTGAAGAAGCGCTTACACGTGCCAGCAGGGAACAGAGGGGACGCTGCCCGGCAGCAGCATTGCGGCGGGGACAACACGCACCCGGAGCCTGAAAAGGAGGAAGGAAAGTGATAGAGGGAGCCGGAGGAGGACCTGCCCAGCTGACAGCAGGTAAGTATCGCCCGCTATACGTCATCTGAGAGCGGTGCATAGTAACACAATCACATTCCCACAATACATCATTTTCAGAATTTGATGAATAGCATAATGTCCATATACCTATACTAATGTACCCATTCTAATGTACTAATGTGCCCATACTAATGTACCCATTCTAATGTACTAATGTCCCTGTACTAATGTCCCCGTACTAATGTACCCATACTAATGTACTAATATCCCCATACTAATGTACCCCGTACTAATGTACCCCGTACTAATGTACCCCGTACTAATGTACCCTATACTAATGTACCCATTCTAATGTACTAATGTACCCCATACTAATGTACCCCATACTAATGTCCCCGTACTAATGTCCTAATGTCCCCATACTAATGTCCCCATACTAATGTACTAATGTCCCCATACTAATGTCCCCGTACTAATGTCCTAATGTCCCCATACTAATGTCCCCGTACTAATGTCCTAATGTCCCCGTACTAATGTCCTAATGTCCCCCATACTAATGTACTAATGTCCCCGTACTAATGTCCCCATACTAATGTACCCGTACTAATGTGCCCGTACTAATGTCCTAATGTCTCCATACTAATGTACTAATGTACCCCATACTAATGTCCCCATACTAATGTACTAATGTCCCCATACTAATGTCCCCATACTAATGTACTAATGTACCCGTACTAATGTACCCATACTAATGTACTAATGTACCCGTACTAATGTACTAATGTCCCCATACTAATGTACTAATGTACCCGTACTAATGTCCCCATACTAATGTACTAATGTCCCCATACTAATGTACTAATGTACCCGTACTAATGTACCCATACTAATGTACTAATGTACCCGTACTAATGTACTAATGTCCCCATACTAATGTACTAATGTACCCGTACTAATGTCCCCATACTAATGTACTAATGTACCCGTACTAATGTCCCCATACTAATGTACTAATGTACCCGTACTAATGTACCCGTACTAATGTGCCCATACTAATATACTAATGTCCCCGTACTAATGTCCCCATACTAATGTACTAATGTACCCGTACTAATGTACCCGTACTAATGTCCCCGTACTAATGTACCCGTACTAATGTCCCCATACTAATGTACTAATGTACCCGTACTAATGTCCCCATACTAATGTACTAATGTACCCGTACTAATGTCCCCATACTAATGTACCCGTACTAATGTCCCCATACTAATGTACTAATGTACCCATACTAATGTACCCGTACTAATGTACTAGGGGTGTGCACCGGCCACTTTTCGTGTTTTGGTTTTGGATCTGGATCTTTCTTCGTGTTTTGGATCTGGATTGGTTTTGCCAAAACTACCCTTCCGTGTTTTGGGTTCTGGGTTTTGTGTTTTGGATCTGTATTTTTTTTAAAAAAAGCATAAAAACAGCTAAAATCACAGAATTTGTTGGTTTCTCTGCTCCTATGCTATTATTAACCTCAATAACCTTAATTTCCACTCATTTCCAGTCTATTCTGAACACCTCACAATAGTGTTTTCATGTCCAAAAGGTTGCACCGAGGTAGCTGGATGACTATGCTAAGCGACACGAGTGGGCGGCACAAACACGTGACCCATCTAGGAGTGACACTGCAGTGGCAGACAGGATGGCATTGAAAAACTAGGCCCCAAACTGTACATAATGCAAAGAAAAAAAAGAAGTGCAAGATGGAATTGTCCTTGGGCCCTCCCACCCACCCTTATGTTGTATAAACAGGACATGCACACTTTAACAAATCAATCATTTCAGCGCCAGGGTCTGCCACACAACTGTGGCTGAAATGATTGGTTCGTTTGGGCCCCCACAAAACAAGCTGGCAATTAATCCGTCCCTGCACAAACTGGCTCTATGGAGGCAAGATGTCATCCTCATCCTCCTCATCCACCGATTCCTCACCCTCTTCAGTGTGTACATCCTCATCCTCACAGAGTATTAATTCGTCCCTGCTGGAACCACAGGTCCCTCTGTACGTTCTGGAGGCTGGTCTCCCTGGAAGAGTTGATAATTCATTTTATGAACATCATCTTCTCCACATTTTGTGGAAGCAACCTCCTACGCCTTTCGCTGACAAGGTTCCCGGCTGCACTAAACACTCTTTCGGAGTACACACTGGAGGGGGGGCAACTCAGGTAAAATAGAGCCAGTTTGTACAGGGACCTCCAAATTGCTTCTTTTTCCTGCCAGTACAGGTACGGACTGTCTGACATGCCTACTTGGATGCTGTCACCGATGTAATCCTTTAACAGACAGACGCACGCTTGTCGCTGCTGCTTTGAGGATTCAAGTGCGGCTACAGCCCACACAATTCACAAAGACAGAAAAAAAAAAAGAATATTTTTATTGTTTGTGGAGCACACTTTGAGGGTTACACCACCCTTTAACAGACAGACGCACGCTTGTCGCTGCTGCTTTGAGGATGCAAGTGCGGCTACAGCCCACACAATTCACAAAGACAGAAAAAAGAAGAAGAATATTTTAATTGTTTGTGTAGAACACTTTGAGGTGTCACCACCCTTTAACAGACAGACGCACGCTTGTCGCTGCTGCTTTGAGGATGCAGGTGGAATCTAGACGGGATTTGGAACCGAGGACACACTACCTCCATCAATTGTCTAAATCCCACTGCACTAATGTCGGATACCGGACGCACGTCTAACACCAACATAGCAGTCAAGGCCTCAGTTATACGTTTTGCTTCAGGATGACTGCTGTCGTACTTCATCCTCATCGCTAGGGACTGTTGGAGGGTCAATTGTTTAGTAAAAGTAGTGATGTTCCTACTTCCTCTCTGGGATGATGAACAACTCCCAGCAGCAGCAACAGCACTAGGAGGAAGAGGTTCTTGATCTTTCCCTATTTTATTTTTATCGGAGAAAGTTTGGTCCTCCATTTATGTTATATTGATATATATACGTGCGGCTAAAGCGCACACAAACACAGAAAATATTTTTTTATTTTTGCTGGAGAGTAGTGCACTTTGTGGGTTACAGCACCCTTTAAGAAATGAGCCAGCCGGCTCTTTACTTATGGGACACAGGCGCACGCTTGGCGCTGCTCCTTTGTTGATGCACGTGCAGCCACAGTGCACACAAGTCACAAACACAGAAAATAATTTTTTTTTGGTTTGGACTGGAGTGTTCTTTGGGGGTTACAGAACCCTTTAACGGTCAAGCCAGCCGGCCCTTTACTTATGACACAGGCGCACGCTTGGCACTACTTTGTTGATGCACGTGCGGCTACTGCGCACACAATTCACAAACACAGAAAATATATTATTTTTTTAGCACTTGGGGGAGCACCCCTGATGGACAGAGCACCCCCTGGACAACACTACAGCACCTCTTTAGGACTGGGACACTGCACAGGACTTTGGAGTGGACACAGCCCCTATGGAGAACTGACTGCACAACACAGTCCAGCCAGCCCCTATGGACTTTGAAGTAGTGGACACAGCCCCTATTAACAACAGCAGCACAGCACAACACAGCCAGCCCCTATGGACTTTGAAGTAGTGGACAACAGCAGCACTACACTACACTACACAGCCCTAACTCCCACCCTCCCTCTTCACTGTCCACAGCCGAGTGAGAAAATGGCGCCGACGTGGGTACCTTATATAGGATCCAAAACCCGCGAGACTCGGAAGGCGGGATGATGACGTTTTGCCTCGATTTCAGAATCCGAGTCAGGCGGGAAAAGTCGAGTCTGACTCGGATCGGACTCGGATCGGGGGGGCTCGGGGGGGTTCGGATTTCAGAAATCCGAACCCGCTCACCCCTATAATGTACCCGTACTAATGTACCCATACTAATGTACCCGTACTAATGTACCCGTACTAATGTGCCCGTACTAATGTACTAATGTCCCCATACTAATGTCCCCATACTAATGTACTAATGTCCCCATACTAATGTCCCCGTACTAATGTCCCCATACTAATGTACTAATGTACCCGTACTAATGTACTAATGTACCCGTACTAATGTCCCTGTTCTAATGTCCCCATACTAATGTCCCCATACTAATGTACTAATGTCCCCATACTAATGTACTAATGTCCCTGTTCTAATGTCCCTGTTCTAATGTCCCTGTTCTAATGTCCCTGTTCTAATGTCCCTGTTCTAATGTCCCTGTTCTAATGTCCCTGTTCTAATGTCCCTGTTCTAATGTGCCTGTACTAATGTACCCGTACTAATGTACTAATGTACCCGTACTAATGTCCCTGTACTAATGTGCCTGTACTAATGTACCCGTACTAATGTGCCTGTACTAATGTACCCATACTAATGTCCTAATGTCCCCATACTAATATACTAATGTGCCCGTACTAATGTGCCCGTACTAATGTACTAATGTCCCCGTACTAATATACTAATGTCCCCGTACTAATGTCCCCGTACTAATGTCCCCGTACTAATGTCCCCATACTAATGTACTAATGTACCCGTACTAATGTACTAATGTACCCGTACTAATGTCCCTGTACTAATGTCCCCATACTAATGTACTAATGTCCCCATACTAATGTACTAATGTCCCCATACTAATGTACTAATGTCCCCATACTAATGTACTAATGTCCCCGTACTAATGTACTAATGTACCCGTACTAATGTCCCCGTACTAATATACTAATGTGCCCGTACTAATGTACCCATACTAATGTACTAATATACCCATACTAATGTACCCATACTAATGTACTGATGTCCCCGTACTGATGTTCTAATGTCCCCGTACTGATGTTCTAATGTAACCATACTAATGTACTGATGTACCCGTACTAATGTTCTAATGTACCCGTACTAATGTACCCGTACTAATGTACCCATACTAATGTACTAATGTCCCCATACTAATGTCCCCGTACTAATGTACTAATGTCCCCGTACTAATGTCCCCGTACTAATGTACTAATGTCCCCATACTAATGTACTAATGTACCCGTACTAATGTACCCATACTAATGTACTAATGTAAATGTACCCATACTAATGTACTAATGTACCCATACTAATGTACCCATACTAATGTACCCATACTAATGTACCCATACTAATGTACTAATGTACCCGTACTAATGTACCCGTACTAATGTACTAATGTGCCCGTACTAATGTACCCGTACTAATGTACTAATATACCCATACTAATGTACCCATACTAATGTACCCATACTAATGTACTAATGTACCCATACTAATGTACTAATGTGCCCATACTAATGTACTAATACTAATGTACCCATACTAATGTACTAATGTGCCCGTACTAATGTACCCGTACTAATGTACTAATGTGCCCGTACTAATGTACCCATACTAATGTACTAATGTACCCATACTAATGTACTAATGTCCCCATACTAATGTACTAATGTCCCCATACTAATGTACTGATGTCCCCGTACTGATGTTCTAATGTCCCCGTACTGATGTTCTAATGTACCCGTACTAATGTTCTAATGTAACCATACTAATGTACTGATGTACCCGTACTAATGTTCTAATGTACCCGTACTAATGTACCCGTACTAATGTAACCATACTAATGTTCTAATGTAACCATACTAATGTTCTAATGTAACCATTCTAATGTACTAATGTACCCATACTAATGTACTAATGTACCCGTACTAATGTACCCGTACTAATGTACCCGTACTAATGTACTAATGTACCTATACTAATGTCCCCGTACTGATGTACCCATACTAATGTACTGATGTAACCATACTAATGTTCTAATATACCTATACTAATGTACCCATATCTGTATACTAATGTACCCGTACTAATGTACTAATATCTGTATACTAATGTACCCGTACTAATGTACCCATATCTGTATAGTAATGTACTAATATCTGTATACTAATGTACCCGTACTAATGTACCTATATTAATGCACCCATACTAATGTACTAATATACCCATACTAATGCACCTGTACTAATGTACCCGTACTAATGTACCCATATACCCATACTAATGTACTAATGCACCTGTACTAATGCACCAAGGCAGAGGGTGTCACCAGGTGTATTTATTACCTTCGGTGTGTGTGTGACTATAATACATGGCCGGGGCCTAGCAGTGTGCTCTTATACACAGTGATTGGGAGATGTGCCGGTACAGGCAGAGGGTGTGGTATATATTACCTCCGTTGTATATGTGACTATAATACATGGCCGGGGCCCAGCAGTGTGCTCTTATACACAGTGATTGGGAGATGTGACGGTACAGGCAGAGGGTGTGGTATATATTACCTCCGGTGTATGTATGACTATAATACATGGCCGGTGCCCCGCAGTGTGCTCTTATACACAGTGATTAGGAGATGTGCCGGTACAGGCAGAGGGTGTGGTATATATTACCTTACCTCCGGTGTGTGTGACTATAATACATGGCCGGGGCCCAGCAGTGTGCTCTTATACACAGTGATTGGGAGATGTGACGGTACAGGCAGAGGGTGTGGTATATATTACCTCCGGTGTATGTATGACTATAATACATGGCCGGTGCCCCGCAGTGTGCTCTTATACACAGTGATTAGGAGATGTGCCGGTACAGGCAGAGGGTGTGGTATATATTACCTTACCTCCGGTGTGTGTGACTATAATACATGGCCGGGGCCCAGCAGTGTGCTCTTATACACAGTGATTGGGAGATGTGACGGTACAGGCAGAGGGTGTGGTATATATTACCTCCGGTGTGTGTGACTATAATACATGGCCGGGGCCCAGCAGTGTGCTCTTATACACAGTGATTGGGAGATGTGCCGGAATATATTACCTCCGGTGTGTGTGTGTGACTATAATACATAGCAGTGTGCTCTTATACACAGTGATTGGGAGATGTGCCGGAATATATTACCTCCGGTGTGTGTGTGTGACTATAATACATAGCAGTGTGCTCTTATACACAGTGATTGGGAGATGTGCCGGAATATATTACCTCCGGTGTGTGTGTGTGTGTGTGTGACTATAATACATAGCAGTGTGCTCTTAGACACAATGAGAAGACTTTTGTTTAATCAACAACATTTAATAAAATAAAAACACCTTTTCTTATTAGAATTTGTCCTTTAAATACAGTAGATGCCAGAACTAAAAATGTGGAACAATGATATTATCACAATTACAGTAGCAGAATCGGCATTTAGAAGTGTAAGAACACAGATAGGCAAAGTCCAAAATAATTTCTATTGTCAGCTCTTACAAAATGTGACCTTGTGTACGGTTCGGGAAACGCTACATTCTCCTGATGGATATGAAAAGCGCAATACGCGTCCTAGTTACAGCGCTGCTCCTCCTCCAGCAGATTCCTCTTCTGTACGCAGAGTCTGAGGCATACTGACCCTGTAAGAAGATAATAAGCCTTCATCATATGTGTTCTCCTCCTAGTTACTAAACGCCTAACATTATATTTCATTGTTCTGTAAAGCATCAGTGATTAAAGCAATGGGGTCTGGTTTCCGCCACAAATTATTCTCAGGAATGTGATTTCTTAAAGGGTTTATTCGTAATATTATTTATTTTCACACAAACACCCCCTCACCCCTTTCCTAGCAGACGCTCAGGGGTCCGTTGCCTGAGAGCACCCAGCGTTCAGTCTATATTACATGTATCTGGATTGTCTGATGGCGTTAGGGGCATTTTATGACCCTATAGTCCTTTCTCAGGGCTTCATCCCATTTACAAACATCAATGGTCCTAACAAAAGGCAGCGTTGTAGCTTTCTCTGGATTTAATGTTCTGTAAAATACATTACAGGTGGGCAGCCCACGGCCCCCCAAATGTGTGGAATGGTGAGCTCCAGCATATCCTGACACAGAAGTTATAGGGCGATCGTTATCCAAGCCTGGGGGCTATTAAGGGTTAATTGGAGCACTGCAATGTTCTGGTGAGATTGCTTCTTGTACTAATTATGTTTTGTTCATTAGTTTACTAAAAGCAGGAACTCTGAGTACAATGGCCGTGTGACCCCCTGGAACCCATTAATAAGGGTTAATCTAGGAACATAATCCATTTACAGAACAAGCTTAGACCGGTGTCAGTGCCCGGGCCGGCAGCTCTCCCTCACTGGTGTAACCGCTGGCAGTATGTACAGCTTAGACTGGTGTCAGTGCCCAGGCCGGCGGCTCTCCCTCACTGGTGTAACTGCTGGCAGGATGTACAGCTTAGGCTGGTGTCAGTGCCCGGGCCGGTAGCTCTCCCTCACTGGTGTAAACGCTGGCAGTATGTACAGCTTAGACTGGTGCCAGTGCCCGGGCCGGTAGCTCCCACTCACTGGTGTAACCGCTGGCAGTATGTGCAGCTTAGACTGGTGTCAGTGCCCGGGCCGGTAGCTCTCCCTCACTGGTGTAACCGCTGGCGGTATGTGCAGCTAAAGGTGCATACACACGTTCAGACACAGCGACTATTGGATAACAATAACTATCATTATCTGATCGTTCTGCATGTGTTGGATGATCGTTATCGAACATCCAACACATGCATTAACCTATAACTACCTGCGCTTCAAGTTCACGGGTTCCTATAGTAAACAGGCTAACATGGTCGAAATCTACCATGTTGCCGGTTTTCATGGGCGATGTTGGATAACAACCAAGGAGATACTGTATATATCCCTATCAGATATCGTATATATTATATCTCCTTGTCTTCTGACCTAGCACTGCACGGTGTAATGGAATGCTGGAAGCCCAGCACACGGAGGTTAGATGTATGTGTACATCGGCACATACACGGTGACTGAGAGGAGACTATTACCTGTGTGACTTAGCAGCCCAGACCACTGAATGATCCGATCCTGTCCAGCTTCACCCCAAAGCAGCCCCTGGAAAAGGCTTTTTTGCTCCTCTGCCTGTATCTTCTCTGGGTCCCGGCAGGGTCTTCCAGGAGCTCCTGCAGGGTGATTCCATTTAGGTGGGAACCTTCCACTTTATCCACCCGATTCCTCTGACTGCCGGGGTCCATCTGGTCCTCGGAGTCCTTAGGCACCATTTCCCCCCTCTCATGGTCAGCTTCATCAGAACCATAGGACCGCTCAAAATTCTCCTCCAGCAGTCTGGACAAACTCTAAAGAAAGCAGATGGTTTATATATCTACACAATGAGGTTATACCCTGGGATCAGGGCTACGGTCACCATAACATATCAACACTAGTTAGTATAGAACAATCTATTCATGTATGCAGATAAAATATGTATTTATTGTAATACGATTCTGTGACCAGCTGAGTCCCGCAGTGATTGGGTGCAGTGAGTCCCGCAGTGATTGGGTGCAGTGAGTCCCGCAGTGATTGGGTGCAGTGAGTCCCGCAGTGATTGGGTGCAGTGAGTCCCGCAGTGATTGGGTGCACCTTATTAATAAATAACCTAAATATGTCCTTCTCCAGGTCTTATAGGTAACTGTGTAATAATGTAATTCTGTAACCTGCAGCAATAAATTGCACGCTTCATCTAAAGTTCACTAGAATAATTACAGAAGCTACAATTATCCATCTCCTATAACAGTTACTCAGCATCCCCCCGACCCCCAACAAATTATACATCAGCATTGTACCTGTCCTGTATAATGCTCCCAGGTCAGTAATGATGCTGTGTGATCACATAGTGCACCTGTCCTGTGTAATGATGCTGTGTGATCACATAGTGCACCTGTCCTGTGTAATGATGCTGTGTGATCACATAGTGCACCTGTCCTGTGTAATGATGCTGTGTGATCACATAGTGCACCTGTCCTGTGTAATGATGCTGTGTGATCACATAGTGCACCTGTCCTGTGTAATGATGCTGTGTGATCACATAGTGCACCTGTCCTGTGTAATGATGCTGTGTGATCACATAGTGCACCTGTCCTGTGTAATGATGCTGTGTGATCACATAGTGTACCTGTCCTGTATAATGCTCCCAGGTCAGAAATGATGCTGTGTGATCACATAGTGCACCTGTCCTGTGTAATGATGCTGTGTGATCACATAGTGCACCTGTCCTGTGTAATGATGCTGTGTGATCACATAGTGCACCTGTCCTGTGTAATGATGCTGTGTGATCACATAGTGCACCTGTCCTGTGTAATGATGCTGTGCACCTGACCTCACTGGGACAATCGGATGAATTCATCACATTGATAAAAGCAATCTCAGTATTGTCTAGTTTTACATAGTGAGTAAAATGTTCCTTGAAGTTCCTGTGAAGACTCTCAGTCAGCAGCAGAATGTATAGAAATGAGAAGTTTGTGTATAAATTGCTGGGAGTGCGGGTAACGTACCTGTAGGCTGGACATTGGTTTGGCTCTAACTTGTTCTTGACAGAAGATGAGAATGACCAGGACCCCAAGGCAGGCACCGCGCTTGCTGTAAGACATGACCCTGCTCCTCCTGCCTGGATGATGCCTCCTTCTGTGCTTACATCCAGAGCGTATCCCTCTCCTTATATATCCCGTGCCCTCTAAGGTGCCAGCCCACTCACACGCTGCCCATTGGCTGTTATCTGCTTCCCATGCCCCTACAGGAGAATCAGAAAAAAAAAAAAATTGCATATTTGTAATATTGATGTTTTTCTCACAGAGAAGAGACAGAGGGGGAAGAGAGATAAAGGGAGAGACAGGGGGGAAGAGAGATAAAGGGAGAGGGAGAGACAGAGGGAGAGACAGAAGGGGAAGGGAAATAAAGGGGGAAGAGAGATAAAGGGAGAGGAAGAGACAGAGGGAGAGGGAGAGACAGAGGGGGGAAGAGAGATAAAGGGAGAGGAAGAGACAGAAGGGGAAGAGAGATAAAGGGAGAGGAAGAGACAGAGGGAGAGAGAGAGAGAGAGAGGGAGAGACAGAGGGAGAAGAGAGATAAAGGGAGAGGAAGAAACAGAGGGAGAAGAGAGATAAAGGGAGAGGAAGAGACAGAGGGAGAAGAGAGATAAAGGGAGAGGAAGAGACAGAGGGGGAAGAGGGATAAATGGAGGGGGAGAGAGAGAGGGGGAAGAGGGATAAAGGGAGGGGGAGAGAGAGGGGGAAGAGGGATAAATGGAGGGGGAGAGAGAGAGGGGGAAGAGGGATAAAGGGAGGGGGAGAGAGAGAGGGGGAAGAGGGATAAAGGGAGGGGGAGAGAGAGGGGGAAGAGGGATAAAGGGAGGGGGAGAGAGAGGGGGAAGAGGGATAAAGGGAGAGGGGGGAGAGAGATAAAGGGAGAGGAAGAGACAGAGGGGGAAGAGAGATAAAGGGAGAGCGAGAGAGAGAGGGGAAGGAGAGATAAAGGGAGACAGACACAGAGAGATGCTCTTCTCATGACCTGTTTAGTCATTTATATCATATATAATTAGCATGGCTTTTTTTTTTTTACAGTGTGATGTGAAAAACATTCATATAATCACTATGGGACCTATTCATCATAACTAGAATATCGATGGAGGTAATTGGGTATAGAGCTCACATGGAGTTCTACCTAATTACTAGAGGAATCCATCATTCCTCCTCCCCATCACGATCTATTCCGAAAAGCTGTCATTATTGCAATAATGACAGCTTTTCAGGGAATAGGTATAGGCAGGGAAAAGTATCTACCTTCCCCCAGCTGTACTCTGTGCTCTACCGTCCCCCAGCTGTACTCTGTGCTCTACCGTCCCCCAGCTGTACTCTGTGCTCTACCGTCCCCCAGCTGTACTCTGTGCTCTACCGTCCCCCAGCTGTACTCTGTGCTCTACCATCCCCCAGCTGTACTCTGTGCTCTACCGTCCCCCAGCTGTACTCTGTGCTCTACCGTCCCCCAGCTGTACTCTGTGCTCTACCGTCCCCCAGCTGTACTCTGTGCTCTACCGTCCCCCAGCTGTACTCTGTGCTCTACCGTCCCCCAGCTGTACTCTGTGCTCTACCGTCCCCCAGCTGTACTCTGTGCTCTACCGTCCCCCAGCTGTACTCTGTGCTCTACCGTCCCCCAGCTGTACTCTGTGCTCTTCTAAACCACTATTTGCAGATTTTTGGTTCTATTGGCAAGGAGATCGCAGCAGGCATTCGCAAGATATGAATTATAGGTTGGAATATATCTCAGTATGTAGTGTTTCTTTCTTAGTTCTTCGGAGGGAAACCTACACAAAGAAGCAGTTGGAAAGCTGATCCACAAGCTGCGATGACACCAATTGAACTAACCAATGAACGGAGTGACCTAAAGCAAGAACCAATGAGCATCTGTTATTCTGTGCCTTTGTTGTCTCTGACTACTGCCCCAGCTCACAAGCCTATATTCGGTACAGGTTTCAGTCATTTCTCCATATCCTGACCGCAGATTCAGGATTGAAATACACATGCGCACTGGCCCAGTATGCAGTAAGTATTGGTTTGTACCTTGTTATTGTATCATCTTTTGCGCTAATTGTATTTAGATCACAGCGTGTAACTATCTGCTTTTTATGTAAATAATAACTTTTGTGCTTTGGAACCACACTCAAAGTCTGGAAAGCGATTATTTCATATGCGTACGCTACGCTAAACAGCGACATTTAAGGTGTTTAGATAATTAGGAATTTATATGTATGAGGAGACAGTGTACTTTAATGTACAGGAACACGCTTAAACCCCTAGGTATTTGGGAGCATAAATAGGTTCCAGTGCAGTGGTATTTATAGGGTTAATATTTGGAGTTTGTCAGCCTATTGGAAGCAATGGGGTCATAGTTGGTGGGAGGAGTTTAGTTAGTACAGTGTCAGGCACGGCTCTGCCTCTTTTTTTTTTTTTCTTGGATTTTCCCTATCTTCATTTTTGGGCGTCGGGAAAGAGCGTCACGACGGTGATGAATTTCATGGCAATTAAGTATGGGTGCAATCTGTATCAGTGTATGGCTTTTACCCTACTGGGGTCAGCGGCACTGGTCAGGCATTTGTTCGAGTGCACTGGTGCATGATTTGGAGACCCAAATAATGTTATTTACTTAAAGCAGGGGTTCCCAACCACGGTCCTCAAGGCACACTAACAGTCCAGGTTTTAGGGATAGCCATAATTGAGTACAGGTGTCTTAATTAGTACCTCAGTTATTTTGATTTAACCACCTGTGCTGAAGAATGGATATCACTAAAACCAGGACTGTTAAGCTGGCCACACACTAGACCAACTTACATCCAACCAACTAGATGATTGGTTGGAATGAGAATCTGGTAAGGGATGAAAGTAAATGACAATCAGCAATTTGCTCCCAAACGCTGGAAAATGCACAAAAACTGTTTGTTTGAAAAAATTGTTTAGATCAAACATTTAACAAATTTGTCTGACGCCATTTTCATCTGTTTTCTGGCATTTAGGAGCAAATTGCTGATCATCATTTACTCCCCCATACGTTACCAGATTCTCATTCCAACCAATCATCTAGTTGGCTGGTTGGATATAAGTTGGTCTAGTGTGTGGCCAGCTATAGTGTGCCTTGAGGACCGAGGTTGGGGAAACACTGGCTTAAAGGGCAATTGGCCCTGCAAGTATGGTGGAGGATAGTGGATTTGGCCATTTGTATTATGCCGCTCTGTCTTTCCGCCACCAGTATTGTTGAGATTTGGTATTTTAAATGTTGATCAAGTTTTTTTTTTTAATAGCAATATAGTTGTTTGTGTCTTTATTTTAGATAAGTTAATGATAATGTTTATGGTTATGCTACACTGAGTTAAAGTCAGGCTCACATATAACGATAGGGCGTTTGTGTATAAATCAGTAAGATATTGTCTCTCTCCATAGATCGATCGATAGATAGATAGATCTATCTATGTTAAGAATCCTGCTCACAAATGACTCCTCCCTCCGGTCTGCTTAGTGAGATGGCTTTTTTATCCCGTCACGGATACACTAACACAATTGACACACTCCGCGGTTTCCTGACGCTAGCTGAACCCACCAGTCCTAGCTATTATCCAGATGCTATTCAATGTTGGAAGCCCCGCCCACTGGATCCCACAGTCCTTTTATCCTCCCCACACATCCCAAACCCATCACACCCATGTAGTGCACCTGCGTGTAGGACCCTTCCTGCAGGTAACAGCAGGATATTTAACCCTGTCTGCCCCCTTCTCCTGGGGAATGAGATCTGTTCTGGACATCAGAAAGTACCCCTTTGTCACTAAATATAACACTTATAGATATATTACATTATACAAGTCATTTAGATAATCAATCTATCTCTGTACCTCCCCACAGTGTGTGTGTGTCAGTGACATTATCGCGCTAAGGGAAATCCTATATCCCAGGCCTGCATCTTATAGTGCTCCAGTTTATATCACCTTAACCAAATGTTTTCCTAAAATAAAACAGCTTTATAGCAGCAACACATTCTCCCAGCTAATGATAGCGCACAATGTACAAATTCAGCAATTCCATAATTGGTGCAGATGTAAGGAACCTAATTACTAATCAGGGGGATACATTACAGCCAAAAGTCATTCACTGTCCAGCTGCAGAGAGTTCAGAGTGAGTACAATGCGCCACGTGGGGTCATGGATGTCAGATGGGAAATGAGACCCTAACAGATGAATACGCCCCATTTCAGGTTCCTCACGCTAATGGCAATTAATGTAACATATCCGCAAAGACTGAGGCCCTGATTCTTAGATCTGCAAGTAATGCAATTACAGCTGAATTCTCTTATGGATCACAATTGCTAAAAATGGCTAATGTCTTCCAAAGCACAGCCCAGCATAGGGACGCCCACTGCTGCCTCCTCATATCCGTACAGTGTAAGTACAGCCCAGCATAGGGACACCCACTGCTGCCTTCTCATATCAGTACAGTGTAATCACAGCCCAGCATAGGGACACCCACTGCTGCCTTCTCATATCAGTACAGTGTAATCACAGCCCAGCATAGGGACGCCCACTGCTGCCTCCTCATATCCGTACAGCGTAATCACAGCCCAGCATAGGGACACCCACTGCTGCCTTCTCATATCAGTACAGTGTAATCACAGCCCAGCATAGGGACACCCACTGCTGCCTTCTCATATCAGTACAGTGTAATCACAGCCCAGCATAGGGACGCCCACTGCTGCCTCCTCATATCCGTACAGCGTAATCACAGCCCAGCATAGGGACACCCACTGCTGCCTTCTCATATCAGTACAGTGTAATCACAGCCCAGCATAGGGACACCCACTGCTGCCTTCTCATATCTGTACAGTGTAAGCACAGCCCAGCATAGGGACACCCACTGCTGCCTTCTCATATCAGTACAGTGTAATCACAGCCCAGCATAGGGACACCCACTGCTGCCTCCTCATATCCGTACAGTGTAATCACAGCCCAGCATAGGGACACCCACTGCTGCCTCCTCATATACATACAGTGTAAGCACAGCCCAGCACAGGGACGCCCACTGCTGCCTCCTCATATCCGTACAGTGTAATCACAGCCCAGCATAGGGACACCCACTGCTGCCTTCTCATATACATACAGTGTAAGCACAGCCCAGCACAGGGACGCCCACTGCTGCCTCCTCATATCCGTACAGTGTAATCACAGCCCAGCATAGGGACACCCACTGCTGCCTTCTCATATCAGTACAGTGTAATCACAGCCCAGCATAGGGACACCCACTGCTGCCTTCTCATATCAGTACAGTGTAAGCACAGCCCAGCATAGGGACGCCCACTGCTGCCTCCTCATATCCGTACAGCGTAATCACAGCCCAGCATAGGGACACCCACTGCTGCCTTCTCATATCAGTACAGTGTAATCACAGCCCAGCATAGGGACACCCACTGCTGCCTTCTCATATCTGTACAGTGTAAGCACAGCCCAGCATAGGGACACCCACTGCTGCCTTCTCATATCAGTACAGTGTAATCACAGCCCAGCATAGGGACACCCACTGCTGCCTCCTCATATCCGTACAGTGTAATCACAGCCCAGCATAGGGACACCCACTGCTGCCTTCTCATATCAGTACAGTGTAATCACAGCCCAGCATAGGGACACCCACTGCTGCCTCCTCATATACATACAGTGTAAGCACAGCCCAGCACAGGGACGCCCACTGCTGCCTCCTCATATCCGTACAGTGTAATCACAGCCCAGCATAGGGACACCCACTGCTGCCTTCTCATATACATACAGTGTAAGCACAGCCCAGCACAGGGACGCCCACTGCTGCCTCCTCATATCCGTACAGTGTAATCACAGCCCAGCATAGGGACACCCACTGCTGCCTTCTCATATCAGTACAGTGTAATCACAGCCCAGCATAGGGACACCCACTGCTGCCTCCTCATATCCGTACAGTGTAAGCACAGCCCAGCATAGGGACGCCCACTGCTGCCTCCTCATATCCGTACAGCGTAATCACAGCCCAGCATAAGGACGCCCACTGCTGCCTCCTCATATCCGTACAGTGTAATCACAGCCCAGCATAGGGACGCCCACTGCTGCCTCCTCATATCCGTACAGTGTAATCACAGCCCAGCATAGGGACACGCACTGCTGCCTTCTCATATCCATACAGTGTAATCACAGCCCAGCATAGGGACACCCACTGCTGCCTCCTCATATCTGTACAGTGTAATCACAGCCCAGCATAGGGACACCCACTGCTGCCTTCTCATATCTGTACAGTGTAATCACAGCCCAGCATAGGGACGCCCACTGCTGCCTCCTCATATCCTTACAGTGTAATCACAGCCCAGCATAGGGACCACCGACTGCTGCCTCCTCATATCCGTACAGTGTAATCACAGCCCAGCATAGGGACACCCACTGCTGCCTTCTCATATACATACAGTGTAATCACAGCCCAGCATAGGGACCACCGACTGCTGCCTCCTCATATCCATACAGTGTAAGCACAGCCCAGCATAGGGACACCCACTGCTGCCTCCTCATATCTGTACAGTGTAAGCACAGCCTAGCACAGGGACGCCCACTGCTGCCTCCTCATATACATAGTGTAAGCACAGCCCAGCATAGGGACGCCCACTGCTGCCTCCTCATATCCGTACAGTGTAATCACAGCCCAGCATAGGGACGCCCACTGCTGCCTCCTCATATCCGTACAGTGTAATCACAGCCCAGCATAGGGACACCCACTGCTGCCTTCTCATATACATACAGTGTAAGCACAGCCCAGCACAGGGACGCCCACTGCTGCCTCCTCATATCCGTACAGTGTAATCACAGCCCAGCATAGGGACACCCACTGCTGCCTTCTCATATCAGTACAGTGTAATCACAGCCCAGCATAGGGACACCCACTGCTGCCTTCTCATATCAGTACAGTGTAAGCACAGCCCAGCATAGGGACGCCCACTGCTGCCTCCTCATATCCGTACAGCGTAATCACAGCCCAGCATAGGGACACCCACTGCTGCCTTCTCATATCAGTACAGTGTAATCACAGCCCAGCATAGGGACACCCACTGCTGCCTTCTCATATCTGTACAGTGTAAGCACAGCCCAGCATAGGGACACCCACTGCTGCCTTCTCATATCAGTACAGTGTAATCACAGCCCAGCATAGGGACACCCACTGCTGCCTCCTCATATCCGTACAGTGTAATCACAGCCCAGCATAGGGACACCCACTGCTGCCTTCTCATATCAGTACAGTGTAATCACAGCCCAGCATAGGGACACCCACTGCTGCCTCCTCATATACATACAGTGTAAGCACAGCCCAGCACAGGGACGCCCACTGCTGCCTCCTCATATCCGTACAGTGTAATCACAGCCCAGCATAGGGACACCCACTGCTGCCTTCTCATATACATACAGTGTAAGCACAGCCCAGCACAGGGACGCCCACTGCTGCCTCCTCATATCCGTACAGTGTAATCACAGCCCAGCATAGGGACACCCACTGCTGCCTTCTCATATCAGTACAGTGTAATCACAGCCCAGCATAGGGACACCCACTGCTGCCTCCTCATATCCGTACAGTGTAAGCACAGCCCAGCATAGGGACGCCCACTGCTGCCTCCTCATATCCGTACAGCGTAATCACAGCCCAGCATAAGGACGCCCACTGCTGCCTCCTCATATCCGTACAGTGTAATCACAGCCCAGCATAGGGACGCCCACTGCTGCCTCCTCATATCCGTACAGTGTAATCACAGCCCAGCATAGGGACACGCACTGCTGCCTTCTCATATCCATACAGTGTAATCACAGCCCAGCATAGGGACACCCACTGCTGCCTCCTCATATCTGTACAGTGTAATCACAGCCCAGCATAGGGACACCCACTGCTGCCTTCTCATATCTGTACAGTGTAATCACAGCCCAGCATAGGGACGCCCACTGCTGCCTCCTCATATCCTTACAGTGTAATCACAGCCCAGCATAGGGACCACCGACTGCTGCCTCCTCATATCCGTACAGTGTAATCACAGCCCAGCATAGGGACACCCACTGCTGCCTTCTCATATACATACAGTGTAATCACAGCCCAGCATAGGGACCACCGACTGCTGCCTCCTCATATCCATACAGTGTAAGCACAGCCCAGCATAGGGACACCCACTGCTGCCTCCTCATATCTGTACAGTGTAAGCACAGCCTAGCACAGGGACGCCCACTGCTGCCTCCTCATATACATAGTGTAAGCACAGCCCAGCATAGGGACGCCCACTGCTGCCTCCTCATATCCGTACAGTGTAATCACAGCCCAGCATAGGGACGCCCACTGCTGCCTCCTCATATACATACAGTGTAATCACAGCCCAGCATAGGGACGCCCACTGCTGCCTCCTCATATACATACAGTGTAAGCACAGCCCAGCATAGGGACGCCCACTTCTGCCTCCTCATATACATACAGTGTAAGCACGGCCCAGCATAGGGACCACCGACTGCTGCCTCCTCATATCCGTATAGTGTAAGCACAGCCCAGCATAGGGACACCCACTGCTGCCTCCTCATATCCGTACAGTGTAATCACAGCCCAGCATAGGGACGCCCACTGCTGCCTTCTCATATACGTACAGTGTAAGCACAGCCCAGCATAGGGACACCCACTGCTGCCTTCTCATATCTGTACAGTGTAAGTACAGCCCAGCATAGGGACACCCACTGCTGCCTTCTCATATCCATACAGTGTAATCACAGCCCAGCATAGGGACACCCACTGCTGCCTCCTCATATCTGTACAGTGTAATCACAGCCCAGCATAGGGACACCCACTGCTGCCTTCTCATATCTGTACAGTGTAATCACAGCCCAGCATAGGGACGCCCACTGCTGCCTTCACATATCTGTACAGTGTAGGTACAGCCCAGCATAGGGACGCCCACTGCTGCCTTCTCATATCCGTACAGTGTAATCACAGCCCAGCATAGGGACCACCGACTGCTGCCTCCTCATATCCGTACAGTGTAATCACAGCCCAGCATAGGGACACCCACTGCTGCCTTCTCATATACATACAGTGTAATCACAGCCCAGCATAGGGACCACCGACTGCTGCCTCCTCATATCCATACAGTGTAAGCACAGCCCAGCATAGGGACACCCACTGCTGCCTTCTCATATCTGTACAGTGTAAGCACAGCCCAGCATAGGGACACCCACTGCTGCCTTCTCATATCTGTACAGTGTAGGTACAGCCCAGCATAGGGACGCCCACTGCTGCCTTCTCATATCCGTACAGTGTAATCACAGCCCAGCATAGGGACCACCGACTGCTGCCTCCTCATATCCGTACAGTGTAATCACAGCCCAGCATAGGGACACCCACTGCTGCCTTCTCATATACATACAGTGTAATCACAGCCCAGCATAGGGACCACCGACTGCTGCCTCCTCATATCCATACAGTGTAAGCACAGCCCAGCATAGGGACACCCACTGCTGCCTTCTCATATCTGTACAGTGTAAGCACAGCCCAGCATAGGGACACCCACTGCTGCCTTCTCATATCTGTACAGTGTAAGCACAGCCCAGCATAGGGACCACCGACTGCTGCCTCCTCATATCCATACAGTGTAAGCACAGCCCAGCATAGGGACACCCACTGCTGCCTTCTCATATCCATACAGTGTAATCACAGCCCAGCATAGGGACGCCCACTGCTGCCTCCTCATATCTGTACAGTGTAAGCACAGCCCAGCATAGGGACTCCCACTGCTGCCTCCTCATATCTGTACAGTGTAATTACAGCCCAGCATAGGGACGCCCACTGCTGCCTTCTCATATCTGTACAGTGTAATCACAGCCCAGCATAGGGACACCCACTGCTGCCTCCTCATATCCGTACAGCGTAATCACAGCCCAGCATAGGGACACCCACTGCTGCCTTCTCATATCAGTACAGTGTAATCACAGCCCAGCATAGGGACACCCACTGCTGCCTTCTCATATCTGTACAGTGTAAGCACAGCCCAGCATAGGGACACCCACTGCTGCCTTCTCATATCAGTACAGTGTAATCACAGCCCAGCATAGGGACACCCACTGCTGCCTCCTCATATCCGTACAGTGTAATCACAGCCCAGCATAGGGACACCCACTGCTGCCTTCTCATATCAGTACAGTGTAATCACAGCCCAGCATAGGGACACCCACTGCTGCCTCCTCATATACATACAGTGTAAGCACAGCCCAGCACAGGGACGCCCACTGCTGCCTCCTCATATCCGTACAGTGTAATCACAGCCCAGCATAGGGACACCCACTGCTGCCTTCTCATATACATACAGTGTAATCACAGCCCAGCATAGGGACCACCGACTGCTGCCTCCTCATATCCATACAGTGTAAGCACAGCCCAGCATAGGGACACCCACTGCTGCCTTCTCATATCTGTACAGTGTAAGCACAGCCCAGCATAGGGACACCCACTGCTGCCTTCTCATATCTGTACAGTGTAAGCACAGCCCAGCATAGGGACCACCGACTGCTGCCTCCTCATATCCATACAGTGTAAGCACAGCCCAGCATAGGGACACCCACTGCTGCCTTCTCATATCCATACAGTGTAATCACAGCCCAGCATAGGGACGCCCACTGCTGCCTCCTCATATCTGTACAGTGTAAGCACAGCCCAGCATAGGGACTCCCACTGCTGCCTCCTCATATCTGTACAGTGTAATTACAGCCCAGCATAGGGACGCCCACTGCTGCCTTCTCATATCTGTACAGTGTAATCACAGCCCAGCATAGGGACGCCACTGCTGCCTTCTCATATCTGTACAGTGTAATCACAGCCCAGCATAGGGACGCCCACTGCTGCCTCCTCATATCCGTACAGTGTAAGCACAGCCCAGCATAGGGACGCCCACTGCTGCCTCCTCATATCTGTACAGTGTAAGCACAGCCCAGCATAGGGACGCCCACTGCTGCCTCCTCATATCCGTACAGTGTAATCACAGCCCAGCATAGGGACACCCACTGCTGCCTTCTCATATCCGTACAGTGTAATCACAGCCCAGCATAGGGACGCCCACTGCTGCTTCCTCATATACATACAGTGTAATCACAGCCCAGCATAGGGACGCCCACTGCTGCCTCCTCATATACATACAGTGTAAGCACAGCCCAGCATAGGGGACACTCACTGCTGCCTTCTTATATCCGTACAGTGTAAGTACAGCCCAGCATAGGGACTCCCACTGCTGCCTCCTCATATCCGTACAGTGTAATCACAGCCCAGCATAGGGGACACTCACTGCTGCCTTCTCATATCCGTACAGTGTAAGCACAGCCCAGCATAGGGACTCCCACTGCTGCCTTCTCATATCCGTACAGTGTAATCACAGCCCAGCATAGGGACTCCCACTGCTGCCTTCTCATATCCGTACAGTGTAATCACAGCCCAGCATAGGGACGCCCACTGCTGCCTCCTCATATCCGTACAGTGTAAGCACAGCCCAGCATAGGGACACCCACTGCTGCCTCCTCATATCCGTACAGTGTAAGCACAGCCCAGCATAGGGACGCCCACTGCTGCCTTCTCATATCCGTACAGTGTAAGCACAGCCCAGCATAGGGACGCCCCCTGCTCCCCACCTCCAGGCAGCAGTGTACACAGTGACGCCGCGCGACAAGCAGCGGGCAGAGGAACTGTAAGTGGCGGCAGTGGCTGCACTAGGGGAATGGGGGAGGGGGGCAGCAAGGTTAAGAAAAATACTGGGGCTGTTGAGAATGTGTATGACACCTGTGCTGGGGCACACAAGGGTTGTGGGGAATGGGGTTGACACACACTGGGGCTGAGACATACACTGGGGCTGGGGGCAATGAGGCTGAGAGCTACAGGTGGGCCTGGGTATGGAGAGGTGCAGGGGGTCCCGAGAGACATATGGGATCCTGGAGAGAGACATATGGGATCCTGGAGATGGAGAGACACATGGGGCCTGAGGATGGAGAGACGTAAGAGGGTCTGGAGTAACACTGGGGCCTGGAGATGGAGAGACACAGGGAGCCTGGAGAACCACATGGGGCGTGAGGATGGAGAGACATAAGGGGGTCTGGAGTAACACTGGGCCCTGGAGAGAGACATGGAGGCCTGGAGATGGAGAGACACAGGGAGCCTGGAGAACCACATGGGGCCTGAGGATGGAGAGACGTAAGAGGGTCTGGAGTAACACTCCAAGCCCCAGTGTTACTCCAGACCCATGGGGCGTGAGGATGGAGAGACGTAAGAGGGTCTGGAGTAACACTGGGGCCTGGAGAGAGACAAATTGTTTATGCAGGGCAAAATGTGAATTTCCCTGATCAAACACTTCTGTTACTATACATTATCTGGTTATGATGATGACATTGGTTACATTTCTACGTAAACGGGCATCTTCCAGACAGTGTGATCCACATGAATAGTGAATACCGGCTGAAGACGCTGCCCAGAGAGGCTCAAATTCCTCAGAGGCTCCCCCGTTGCAGAGAAACCAAATATAGGTAAGAAAATAGACTTCCAAACTGACTGGCCTGTACCTAATTCACAGGGATGGGGGGGCCCCAAAAATAGTGCATCATTCACCAAGATTTGTGTTGCCGACCCTGCTCCCCTCAGTGGCTTGCAAAAGCCCCTCCAGGTCCTAAGAGGAGGGCGTATCCTGCCCTCCTCCACAGACCCCGCCCTCCTCCACAGACCCCACCCTGCTCCACAGAACCCGCCCCCTCAACAGAACCCGCCCTCCTCCACAGACCCCACCCCCTGAACAGAACCCGCCCTCCTCCACAGACCCCACCCCCTGAACAGAACCCGCCCTTCTCCATAGACCCCATCCTCCTCCACAGACCCCACCCCCTCAACAGAACCCGCCCTTCTCCACAGACCCCACCCTCCTCCACAGACCTCACCCCCTCAACAGACCCGCTCCCATAAAGGCTGCTTCCAGAAATTTTCCGGACTGATTTTCCATCCCAATCCGGCCCTGTGCCTATCACACCGTGTATGGGCCACTTTAGGGTCCTGCCTGATAGATGTCACCTGGGCCCATAATTACGGCCATTATTATGCTAAGAACTTCTTTGATGCAATATAGCAGTAATATTATTATTAGGTTTAGCATGGTTACAGTGTGCACTCAAATTTGTCGCTTTCTGCTGGGTAATTACTGTAAACGCTAAAGCTGGGTACACACTGAACAACCATCATCCGGCTGCAGATCCCCCTGGACGATGCTGAGCCCCCCTTCCCACGACCGCCCGTACACACAGCATGATGAGCAGATCGATATATCTGCCATTGGCTGTACTGCACAGCCGCCACCATATGTCAGTGTGAACGACATCATTCACCGACCTATCCTCTGTACACACTGCACAACCCACTCCCGATATATCGTCTGTACACACTGCACAACCCACTCCCGATATATCGTCTGTACACACTGCACAACCCACTCCCGATATATCGTCTGTACACACTGCACAACCCACTCCCGATATATCGTCTGTACACACTGCACAACCCACTCCCGATATATCGTCTGTACACACTGCACAACCCACTCCCGATATATCGTCTGTACACACTGCACAACCCACTCCCGATATATCGTCTGTACACACTGCACAACCCACTCCCGATATATCGTCTGTACACACTGCACAACCCACTCCCGATATATCGTCTGTACACACTGCACAACCCACTCCCGATATATCGTCTGTACACACTGCACAACCCACTCCCGATATATCGTCTGTACACACTGCACAACCCACTCCCGATATATCGTTCGTACACACTGCACAACCCACTCCCGATATATCGTCTGTACACACTGCACAACCCACTCCCGATATATCGTCTGTACACACTGCACAACCCACTCCCGATATATCGTCTGTACACACTGCACAACCCACTCCCGATATATCGTCTGTACACACTGCACAACCCACTCCCGATATATCGTCTGTACACACTGCACAACCCACTCCCGATATATCGTCTGTACACACTGCACAACCCACTCCCGATATATTGGCCGTTCATTTGAACGCCCAATATGTCGGCCAGGGTGTACCCAGCATAAGTCTTGAGCAGGAAGATTACGGTGCAGGAGATACTGGACACAACATAGGGGATACAATGGACCCGAGGCTCCAGGGCTGCACGATATTAAATTCTCTCATTTCTCCTCATCATGCTGTTGGAGCTGAGCTCCAAATACTTTTGTTATTAAATAATTTTTCTAAGGGGGCGGGGTTATGCCTCCTGCGATTAGACCACGCCCCAAAAAAGAATTGTGGCTCTGCCCGGCTCTCTATGTGCCTTATATCAATTTTAAACTCACCCCTTTCCGGGGAGTTTTCAGACCTTTTCCTACAAAATGTCCATGGCGGGACTGTCTGGAGATACAAATGCTCATTTAGAAATCTCAAGATTAGTTTTCGTACCATGGTAAGACCGCGGGAGAGTGTAATGTGGTACTTTTGAAATCTGCACTTTCTGGCAGTTTTGTTAAAATGTTTTCATACAACAAAACTAAATAACCAACGTGTTTGTTCCCAATTGTAAATTGCTTCAAAGTTTCCTGGCACTAAATAAATCTTAATTATACACTGAAGTCCCAAAAGTCATGGGATAGATGCCTTGTATCGTGTAGGACCCCCCCCCCCCTAGCCCGGTGATGTGCAGCAGCTCGACGTGGCATCGATTCCACAAATAGACAGAAGACCTCTGGAGAGATGGTGGCCCATGCCGTCTGGATAGCTTCCCACAGTTCCCTGATATTTGTAGGATCTTGGGTACAAATGGACCTCTCCACCACGTCCCATAAATGCTGGATTAGATTAATGTGGGGTGACCGTGGTGGCCACACCACTTGCCGGAATTCTACAGAATGCTCCTTGAACTAATTTTGGACAACTTGGGACCGATGACACGGTGCATTATCTTGCTGGAATATTCCATCATTGTGGGGGTACATGAAGTCCGTGAAGGGCTACAAATGGTCATCAGGCAATGTAACATAGCGGTTACCGATCAATGATGTGTTCTGGCGGACCAGCGGACCCAACCCATGACACGTGAACACACCTCGCACCATTATGGAACCACCACCAGCCTGCACGGTGCCTTGATGACAACTGGGGTCCATTGTTTCATGGGGTCTGCGCCACACCCGAACTCTACCATCAGCCCGAAACAACTGAACCATGACTCATTGGACCATGGAAGCTAAAGAACGCGGCACTGACCTGCTGGATATGCGTCTGGTACCTCCTGCATTGTATGTGATTTCAGCCAGTGTCGGTTCTCTATTACCACGGACAATGGTGGCCAGATGCCGCTTTACACGATCATTAAGCACCCGTGGTCGGCCACAGCGCTGTCCACAGTGTGTGGTAATGCCTTCCATGAAGTATTCCTGGTACACACATGACACCGTAGATCGAGGCATGTTGAATATCTGTAATACTTCGGAAATGGAATGTCCCATCCGCGCCCAGTAACATGCCCCGTTCCAACTCTGATAACTCACATCACCGTGCCATGAGCCGGTGTTCAAAGTGACTCATGAGATGTTACAGCTGATGCAGGTCTGGGCATTTCCAAGATACCACAGTACAGTGGTGCCACCTACCATTACCATTACATACTGCTATCCCATGACTTGTGGCACATCAGTGATAAAGTGCATTACAGCAGTAACGAGGATGAGGCACTGCGCCTCAGCTGTTTTGCACTCTGTAAATGAGTCTCAATAAGGTTCATGAGACAAAATATAAACGTAAAAACTGTATATCTCGTAGTGACCATCTTCTTCCTGACCATGTGAGGACGGACATCATTTCTCGCCATCTTGTCTGTTTAGTGGTAAAAACGGATAGTTGTTATGTTCAAAAGATTTTTGGCTGATTCCATTTTGCCTCTAGATGGGCTGAGATGAGGACGCCGGACAGACTGTAATTTACAATTACAGCTATTTCATATTTTTGCTTATTTTCTGGGACACTTCAGACATAACCATATGTAACAGCAGCTTTCATCTAAAAATGCTCCGTAGTCGGTAGAATTTAATTTGACGGCTGATGTAATATTTGCAGACACCCAGTTTGGGATTGAGCTGAGGAATCCAGAAGATATTAGATGGCTGAGAGGAAGCAAGATCCCAAAAAGTTGTGTAAAAAATATTCACAGATGAAGTTCCAGCTTCCTGTGAGTCAGTGAGAGGGACCCGGCCCAGGTCTGGGGTGTCCTCTCTGCTAGGGGATGGCTTGCAGGTCTGGGGTGTCCTCTCTGCTAGGGGATGGCTTGCAGGTCTGGGGTGTCCTCTCTGCTAGGGGATGGCTTGCAGGTCTGGGGTGTCCTCTCTGCTAGGGGATGGCTTGCAGGTCTGGGGTGTCCTCTCTGCTAGGGGATGGCTTGCAGGTCTGGGGTGTCCTCTCTGCTAGGGGATGGCTTGCAGGTCTGGGGTGTCCTCTCTGCTAGGGGATGGCTTGCAGGTCTGGTCGTTAATCTCTGCTAGGGGATGGCTTGCAGGTCAGGGGTGTCCTCTCTGCTAGGGGATGGCTTGCAGGTCTGGGGTGTCCTCTCTGCTAGGGGATGGCTTGCAGGTCTGGGGTGTCCTCTCTGCTTGGGGATGGCTTGCAGGTCTGGGGTGTCCTCTCTGCTAGGGGATGGCTTGCAGGTCAGGGGTGTCCTCTCTGCTAGGGGATGGCTTGCAGGTCTGGTCGTTCCTCTCTGCTAGGGGATGGCTTGCAGGTCAGGGGTGTCCTCTCTGCTAGGGGATGGCTTGCAGGTCTGGGGTGTCCTCTCTGCTAGGGGATGGCTTGCAGGTCTGGGGTGTCCTCTCTGCTTGGGGATGGCTTGCAGGTCTGGGGTGTCCTCTCTGCTAGGGGATGGCTTGCAGGTCTGGGGTGTCCTCTCTGCTAGGGGATGACTTGCAGGTCTGGGTGTCCTCTCTGCTAGGGGATGGCTTGCAGGTCTGGGTGTCCTCTCTGCTAGGGGATGGCTTGCAGGTCTGGGGTGGACCCGTGGAGCGTCCCAGCTCTTTGCATTGGAAGTACGGTAACTGAGCGATGTAATGGATATTATCCTGCTGATATAGATCTATGAGCAGCTTGTGTGAGCTCCCGTCCCCCCCGTCCCCCCCGTCCCCCCCATACATGGGACTAGGAGCAGAGCTTTGTTCTCACTAGTTTTTGCTTTACTCTCTATATAAAAGGGGCTTCTTACTGTTCACTTAATGATTCATTTCTAAGACATCTAGGACTGAGCAATAATTAGGCTCTGACTCCTGTACACACATGAGGAGTAATGAGACTGATGCGTTTATTCAGAATCCGATGACTCCACAGAATCTGAACATTTTTCTTTTTCAAAGTAGCGTCCGTCACATTCATTATATTTTCTGCAGCGTTTCAACAACGATTCAAAGTCGTGGATTAGACGGTTCTGTGACATCACTTCTCTACAGCTGTGACATTTTTCCAGGGCCGGATTAAGGCGTGTGGGGGCCCCATCAATAAAATTGCCACGGTCTGTCGCAGTGACTCCTATGCCCCTTACCATGTCTCTGATCTGTCCACTGACCGGCCAGGTGGCAGCGCACTACATTATGTCCACGACACTGCTGGGAACCGACTGTCTGCAGCATAGCGTACATGATCTAGTACACAGCCAGGGGCACACGCGGGGTGTGAGAGTGAGTGGGAAGAGAGAGAGACACAGAGGGAGGGACGGAGAAATAGAGAGATAGGGAGGGAGGGAGGGAGAGAAAGAGGTAAGAGGGAGAGAGACAGAGAGGGGGTGAGAGTCCCACATCGGCGCTGGTGTCAGCATTGTAAAAAACCGCCTGGAAGACAGCCGCCGCGGCCACTTTCCCAGCATTTTGAGCATGCGCAGTATGGGAAACACAAGGGAAATGCCCATGTGCTGTAGGTTCTGGGCACACCCTAGTGTCCAGAGTCACAGTGTGGCGCTGCGCTCAGTGCGCTGCCGGCCGCTGGACTGAGAGGAGGGGGCCCGACTGCACAGGGGCCCCCTCCTCTCTTGAAATGCCCCTGAGAGGGCGAGAGAGAGGAAAGGACAGAGAGCGCACGTACGCACACACACACACGTTTTTGCAGCAGCATGGGGCAGGCTTCTGATCAGTGTATTAGGCTCCGTTAGCGAGGAGGCGGGGCTTCCATGGTCAGGCACGGTCTGTCACTGATGACGGGACTTGGAGCTGGTCAGAGAGGGTATGTTGCCACAATGTGGGGGCCCCTCGACAACCTCCCCCCTATAATCTGGCCCTGCATTTTTTTACTTCATCATCTGTTGAGAACTTCTTTCCTCGCAGTTGTTTTCTCAGGGTTGGGAATGGCCAGAAATCACAGGGCGCTAAGTCCGGGCTATATGGAGGGCGCTCCAGCGCTGTCCCATTAATCTCAGTCAGTGCTGCCAATGTAACAGCAGCAACATGTGGTCGGGGTTTTGTCCTGGAGCAACAACCTCTGTTTCTTCAGCAAATGTCTTCTCTTCCTCATGACTCCACACAAATGGGTTTTCAGGACGTTTGCATAGTAGTCACCATTAATTGTCTGTGCACAGGGAACCCAGCGCTGTAGGATCATACCGTGCGCATCAAAGAACAGCAGACGCATGACTTTACACGTCGAAGGAATCACACAGATTTTTTTGGACAATTAGTCACACGTCACAATCGATGTCAGGAAATCGGGTATCCTCTGCGACATTTGAATGATGTTGTTGCACGATTCAACTCAACGTCACATCTGCTCTTCTGTGAGATCTCTGGGTGCCCACCTGGCACATCTGCTCCTCTGTGAGATCTCTGGGCACCCTCCTGGCACACACGTGATGCATTGTCAGTTACTCTGTCACATCTGCTCCTCTGTGAGATCTCTGGGCGCCCTCCTGGCACACACGTGATGTATTATCAGTTACTCTGTCACATCTGCTCCTCTGTGAGATCTCTGGGCACCCTCCTGGCACACACGTGATGCATTGTCAGTTACTCTGTCACATCTGCTCCTCTGTGAGATCTCTGGGTACCCTCCTGGCACACACGTGATGTATTGTCAGTTACTCTGTCACATCTGCTCCTCTGTGAGATCTCTGGGCACCCTCCTGGCACACACGTGATGTATTATCAGTTACTCTGTCACATCTGCTCCTCTGTGAGATCTCTGGGTGCCCTCCTGGCACACACGTGATGCATTGTCAGTTACTCTGTCACATCTGCTCCTCTGTGAGATCTCTGGGCACCCTCCTGGCACACACGTGATGTATTATCAGTTACTCTGTCACATCTGCTCCTCTGTGAGATCTCTGGGCGCCCTCCTGGCACACACGTGATGCATTGTCAGTTACTCTGTCACATCTGCTCCTCTGTGAGATCTCTGGGTACCCTCCTGGCACACACGTGATGCATTGTCAGTTACTCTCACATCTGCTCCTCTGTGAGATCTCTGGGTACCCTCCTGGCACACACGTGATGTATTGTCAGTTACTCTGTCACATCTGCTCCTCTGTGAGATCTCTGGGTACCCTCCTGGCACACACGTGATGTATTGTCAGTTACTCTGTCACATCTGCTCCTCTGTGAGATCTCTGGGCACCTTCCTGGCACACACGTGATGTATTATCAGTTACTCTGTCACATCTGCTCCTCTGTGAGATCTCTGGGTACCCTCCTGGCACACACGTGATGTATTGTCAGTTACTCTCATATCTGCTCCTCTGTGAGATCTCTGGGTACCCTCCTGGCACACACGTGATGTATTGTCAGTTACTCTCACATCTGCTCCTCTGTGAGATCTCTGGGTACCCTCCTGGCACACACGTGATGTATTGTCAGTTACTCTGTCACATCTGCTCCTCTGTGAGATCTCTGGGCGCCCTCCTGGCACACACGTGATGCTTTGTCAGTTACTCTCACATCTGCTCCTCTGTGAGATCTCTGGGTACCCTCCTGGCACACACGTGATGCATTGTCAGTTACTCTGTCACATCTGCTCCTCTGTGAGATCTCTGGGTACCCTCCTGGCACACACGTGATGCATTGTCAGTTACTCTCACATCTGCTCCTCTGTGAGATCTCTGGGTACCCTCCTGGCACACACGTGATGTATTGTCAGTTACTCTGTCACATCTGCTCCTCTGTGAGATCTCTGGGCACCCTCCTGGCACACACGAGATGTATTGTCAGTTACTCTGTCACATCTGCTCCTCTGTGAGATCTCTGGGTACCATCCTGGCACACACGTGATGTATTATCAGTTACTCTGTCACATCTGCTCCTCTGTGAGATCTCTGGGTACCCTCCTGGCACACACGTGATGCATTGTCAGTTACTCTGTCACATCTGCTCCTCTGTGAGATCTCTGGGTACCCTCCTGGCACACACGTGATGTATTGTCAGTTACTCTGTCACATCTGCTCCTCTGTGAGATCTCTGGGTACCCTCCTGGCACACACGTGATGTATTGTCAGTTACTCTGTCACATCTGCTCCTCTGTGAGATCTCTGGGTACCCTCCTGGCACACACGTGATGCATTATCAGTTACTCTGGCACAATATGCTGAACCAGTTGGAATGAGATGACAAGTGAAGCATAAAGTTTGTGTAACGTTACCTCCTGTCATTGTGGAACATCTCCGCAGCTTTGGCAATGTTGATGTAACTGCGGTAGATGGTCTCCCCGCACGCTCTTCGTCAGTCACTCGCGTATTATCCTCTCTGAAGTGCTTCCACCACCGATATACTGCAGCGCGGCTAATTATTTCTCCACCGTACAATTACCAAAACATTTAATGAGTTTCATTTACACTTTTCCAAGTTTAACACAAAAGTCAATCGCACATCTCTGACGTAATCTCAGACACGTCTTCCTCATCCGCCATGATGAAACGTACAAAGATTCTTGATTTCTTACCCCTGAAGAAGTCCATTTATGGATGAAACGCATAGGGTTTCTGGTGCTGTGTCCATACACTAAGCCGGAGGATCCTGCCAATCGAGCTCACACCCGTAAGGGTGGTGGCAGGAATATCATCACCTCATCAGTATTGTGGTTGTCGGTACTTTGTCACCTTCTTTTATCCTGTAAGCTATTTGTATAAAAAATTATGCATTGGCAATTTTTTTTTTATTTTTGATAAAGAAATCTCTAGTGATCGGCCATTGGGTTCTTTTCTTGTTGGGATCTTTGGTGAGAGGGTATTTTCAGGAACATCAGCCTCCACAATTCCACACCTGAGGGTATTCCAGCGGAAAGGACACAGTAAAGATGACCCACTGATCTTATTATATGATGTTATCACTCTTATATTAACATATTTCTTCTGTATCGCACCCTCTGGATTTTGCATTTGTGTATTATTGTTTGATCCCTACTAACGGGATTTACTGAGAGGTGCAGCTTTCTACAACTGTCTGTTGTAGCAGAAGATACAGGCATTGTTTTTTCATACATACATACATACATACATACATACATACATTTATTAGCAGTGCCTACCCATTGTTGCTGAGTGATTATTAATTGACAAGGAGACTGCACCCCGATCGCTCCCCGGTTATCAGCTCCTCTGTGAACGGGTCTGATGTTCCCAGCAAAGTTTCGGCTGCAGAAGTTGCCCCGGTAATACTGGCCAGGCAGATCCCAGAGGTGGCGGTGTGCCCGGTGCTCAGAGCGGCTCATCCCCCCGACCAGCAGTTGGGGAATCGGCAGCAGAGGGGCCGGCCCCAGGGACTCATGATTGGAGGGAGGGAAGGACGGTGCACATGGGTGAGGGCTGGGTCTATGCAGCCCCAGCAGTGGTCCATAAACATCCAGATGGAAGAGGCTGATGGGGGGCACAGATCCTGCACTGAGCTCCGGGCGGCCCCTCCTCCACCTCACCGGGCACAAAGCACCAGAGCCAGGCTCGCAGACCCACCGCGCAAACTTCTCCTAGTACACCATGCAGCCGGCACCGTACGGGGGTCTCTGCAGGGCGTGGGCTCCAGGCCTCGGTGGAGACGGTCAGCGGGAAGTGGCTGTGCGGAATCCTACTGTCACAGGACACAAACCTCTCTCCACAAGTGGTTACATTAACTCGCGGTGTCACACTCCTCCTGCTAACCAAAGCCCGGCCCTGCTAGGTGCATTGCAGTCAATCGCCAAGCTGCTGTCCCAACGTATTGTCATGACTTCGCTAGACGCAGGAGCCAATAGTCACCCTCCCTTTGTCGTTTTGGGGAAGTCTTCCACCCGTCCCAGTGTCCCCTGCAGTTCGCATGTCGTCCAGTGCATGTACAGAAGGACTCCTGGAAGACCTATCATCGCAAAGGACAGCTCTCTGTGGAAGATTGTAGTCACATTTGTACGTGCATACCGGCGTTATTAAAGCTGCTATGCATGCGGTAAGTGGTGGGATGTAAATAACACAATTATTAACTATATTTAATACAGTCTTTTTTTTTAACCTTTTTTAGTCTAATCAAATCATTGCCACAGAGTTACAAAATATGACTTATTTCTGTGTGATAAAACAGAGAAGAGCTATAAAGATGTTTGTTCCTGAGAGAGTATAGTAAATAATAAAGAAAAACTAGGAAACTTTTTTTTTTCTAAACTTTTTACTGTGTTCTGCCGGGAGAACGCAGTGACAGCACAGCCACCGGAACCGGAGGACGGACCAGGGAGTGCTGGGGGGAGCCGAGGACCTGCCCAGCTGACGCAGGTAAGTACTGTATAACTCGCTATACGCCACCTGACAGTGATGTATAATAACACTATCACATTCCGAAAATACATACACTATTCAAATTCCAAAAAGTAATTTCCATATCCCCCGTACTAATGTATGGGGAGTGCGCAAATCAACGCAGGGGGACTTGGCATGGAGATATCAGTGCTACTGTATCTCCTGGTTAAGTGTGTTCATGAATACTAAAAATGGTAATTAAGAAAAATCTCCTTTTAAAACCGTTATTTTAGTGTTGATGAATGTGCCCCTCAATCTGCTGTATTGTATGGAGCGAGGGGGATGGGGGGGACTTAAGCAGCGCAGTAGATTTAAAGAAAACAAATATTTTAAGGCAAAAACAACCTGGATCCGCGCTAAAGCTGATTGGTCTTAATTCCAGCAGCGATCTCACCGGAACCAGTAAATCGCTCCCTACTACATATGAAACGCTCGGGGCTCATCAGTGTAAGATGGGTCTTCCGCCCAGCAAGTGCTCTGCTGCCGAAATGTACTAATAACACAAAACGCTTTTGTTGCGCAGTAGAAAATACTGTATACAGTTTTATATTTTACATCCCCATTATCGGGCCTATAAATGTAACAGTGTAGCTGGTTTACCTGTGAATTGTAATACTTGGAGGTGCTGTGATATTATGAGTTTAGTATTAGCTTAGATTTAGATATTATGAGATAGTATTAGTTTAGTTTACACTGGGCCCTGGGTAAGGACCATAAATTGTACTAAGGGCCACTAAGATGTGACCTGAACGTTTTCTCATGTCCGTCCTGTGATTTCTGCCATCAGCGAGGAAAGCCTCCAGGACACACTCGCGACAAACTGCTTAAATATACGTATATGTATTTGGCAAGAAATCCCAGTAAATTTTGCATTTTGAACATGTACATCTGGTCGTCTAATCAAGTGCTCCCTTACCGCGCATCACTGCTGACTATACGGGACCGGCAGGGCCAGATTGCAAGGAGATACTTCACCAAGAACATCGGTCAGTGCGCACATATCATCTAACTGTATGCACAACACGCGGGGGGGGGGTTGAATACACTTTATACAGGATCATGTCACTAGAATAAGTTTCAGTATTCTGGGCCTGACTCAGCAAGCGAGGCCTAAACCGATGCGCCGCCACCGTGTGAAAAGTAAAGGTCAACATGGAAAGAAAAAACCATACAAAGCAGCCGAATCACATAGACACCGACAAGACATGGGAGCGTAACAAAAAAGAGAGAAAGGGGAACGGGAACAGCGTAGCCAATCAGACTCCACCATCACCATCACGCCAAATCATATAATTCAGAAGCCATTTGGGATCCTGGCGGGGAAAATAAAAAATTCTTCATAGACTCTCCCGCAGTATGTCGGCGAGTGGTTAGGCCTCCGGTAAGCTATGTTGGAACACAACAGATAAACCTGGATGAATATAGCGACGGAACGCAGCAGAGCGCCACCGACCAAGGGATTGTATCTCCCCGTCGGATGAGCCAGCAGACGCCGCAGCTCCAATTCTAAATGAGTGAGTACCGAACTCACCCGGCTCGAGCCCTAAAGATGCCAAGCAACGCTTCAAGACATGACCAAACTGGTATTTCGTAACCGAGAACCCATCCTCGTGTATCAACCATGCCCCATCCTGTTTGCCACGCACTTGTTCAAAAGGGCGAGAAAGCGCCACTGGACATACTGCAGGAATGGGACATGGTTGACGGGAATGCCAGCGCCCTCTTCCAGCCTGGTTCATCTTGGAGCGTCGTATAAGGCATAGCACCGCGTCCGGGCGTACAATTACATCCACAACAGTGAGTGGTGGGTCAGCCCTCTTAGCGGGGGCAACTAATTCACAGACCGGAAATGCTCCATGAAGCGCCATGGCAAAACTCAACTAACTCACAGACCGGAAACGCTCCATGAAACGCCATGGCAAAACTCAACTAACTCACAGACCGGAAACGCTCCATGAAACGCCATGGCAAAACTCAACTAACTCACAGACCGGAAACGCTCCATGAAACGCCATGGCAAAACTCAACTAATTCACAGACCGGAAACGCTCCATGAAACGCCATGGCAAAACTCAACTAACTCACAGACCGGAAACGCTCCATGAAACGCCATGGCAAAACTCAACTAATTCACAGACCGGAAACGCTCCATGAAACGCCATGGCAAAACTCAACTAACTCACAGACCGGAAACGCTCCATGAAACGCCATGGCAAAACTCAACTGAAATAACAAGCTGCAGGGACCGCAGCCAACAAGCGAGGAACATGGAAACGCCAACGGGACGCCTGGAGTCATCCACTGGAAGGGTCGACCTGGACCAACCCCTCAAAGCACTGGAGACTAAGAAGGACCTGGAGGGGTCGGACCTGTCATATAACCCAGAGAAAAACAACACGCCTGCTAAAATACGCCGCACCACAGCGTGCGAGTGTCCTTGCGAGTACAGATCCCAAATTAGAGCCAGCATGACCTGCTGCAAGCTCTTACGCCTGGGCCACCAAGACCCGGAAACGCTCCCATTCCAGCCAACCCGCCCTGATAACAGCGCAAAGTTCTGGGGGCAATGGCCCTCAAAGCTAGTTCCTCCATGCCGGCCTGATGATCTGCCAAACATAAGGAGGACATGGGTCACCGGACCACTCTGCCTGAGGGGCTAATTCCCTAAACCAATGCCAGTCGAATCGTGACAATGCATCCGATATCGCATTTTGTACACGGGGCACATGTCGAGCAACAAAATGGACATTAAGCAGCAGGCAACGCAGCAAAAGTCTCGCTAGCAGACGAACAACCAGAAGAGAGGATTAACTCTGATGGTTAATCGCATGCACTACGCGCAGGTTGTCGCACCAAAAAGTGATGCTAGCATTCCTCAAGCTGTCCCCCCAGAGTTCTAAAGCAACTACAATGGGGAACAGGTCAAGCAACAGCATGTTCTTAGTGAACCCCTCCGCAGCGCACGTCAACGGCCAAGGTGCAGTGCCCCGCGAACCGTTGAGGTAAGCTCCAAAGCCAGTCGTGCCAGCAGCATCAGTAAATACTGTATTTGCAGCTGATTATTCCTGCAAGATGGGGCAGGCGATATACTTACTCCGTTGAACTGGGCAAAGAACACATTCCAAACCCACAAGTCACACTTGATCTCGGCCGATAACCGGACAAAATAATGAGGGCAAAGGACACCAGCAATAGACCTTTCCAATTTCCGGAAAAAGATCCTCCCAATGGAATGACCCTGCAGGCAAAGTGGAGAAGTCCAAGCATGGGCTGCACCTGACGCAGGGCGAGTTTTCCCACGCCTAATGCAACCGCAATAGACCCGAGCAACCTATCCAATTTGTCCTGGGGGAGACGACTGCAAACTGCCAAAGTATCGATCTCAATACCCAGGAAGGAGAGCTGCGTCCCTGGACCTTCCTTTTTTCTCTCGCGACGGGGACCCATAAAAACACAAACAATGACTGCAATGAAAGTAGGAGGTTACCACATGGAGGGGAATCGGCTGGACCAATACACAGGAAATCGTCATGGTAGTGAGCCACCCTGGCCTCTCCTGTGCCAGCAACAACACACCAATGCAGGAATGTGCTGAAACGCTCAAAAAAGGCGCATGATACAGAACAGCCCATAGGCAAGCATTTGTCTATGTAGAAAGCGTTCTGCAGGCGAAAACCCATGAATCTAAAAGAATCTGGGTGTAGTGGTAACAGGCAGAACGCCGATTCAACATCTATCTTAGCCAACAAGGACCCAGGGCCAGATGCCTGAACCAGCTCCAAAGCCTGGTGGAAGGACGGATATTTGAAGCGACACAATTCCGAAGGAACAGCGTCATTGACCGAGGATCCATGTGGGTAAGACAGGTGCTGAATGAGCCTAAATTTACCAGGTTCATTCTTCGGGATGACGCCCACAGGTGAGAGGACCAGGCCCGACAAAGGGGTAGTCGGGAAAGGACCAGCCATCCGTCCCAGCTCAACCTCTTTCATGACTTTTGCAAGCACAACGGTGCGGCAACTCCAACGCAGACTTTACATTTTGGGGGGAACCTAGGGAGAGGTACCGAAGGGGCGGGGGCCAGCTGAGTCCCCTCCAGCCAAACCCCTACGTCCTTGCAGCCAAAATCAATGATCCTGACTGTTTACTTTGGCATTCCTCGTCATATGTCCTCCAGGAGAAGATAGCTCACAGAACGGAACATCGAATGCATCAAGTGAAGATACCTAATGACATTCACGTGTTCCTGCGGGCGGGATTCCAGATATAACGCTGCAAATATAAAGAAACCCACCTGCCAATTCAGGTACGAGCAGTACGCCTCCTCCCCCATACCCCCGCAGCATTTAGCCGCCCCGAAATCCTACTTTGCTTTTGCCGTAAGGGTAAAAAACGTTGACATATTTCCCCTTATGAATCTTGTCACGGATCCTACGACGCATCCCTCTAAGCACAGCCGTATTGTCACAGTGCACCACGCCACCCTTAGACGGCCCTGGGGAAACCGAACCATCCTCGCTAGAGGCGTGTGACCTCCTAGACTGACGGCGGGAACAGTGACGGCGTCTACATGACCGCTTCCTGCTGGACGAAGAACACGCCTGCTTACCACCCTTATGAGCAGGCGCAACAGACTCACTGGGAGGATCGGAACAGGCACCAGCAGCCGATCCATTGCTCGCCGCAGTAGGCATGTCCGACATGGATGTGGAAGGGGTACCTGCGGGAACAGCAGCAACACCAGCAGACATAGGGACTGCAAGAGATATAACAGGTTCCGGTGTAGGAGAAACCGTAGGAGGCGAGTGAATGGGGGCCTGGATGCCCAAGGCAGAGAGGAGTTGGGCAGCCAAAGGGCCCAGCTGCGCAGGAACCGGAGAGGGCGGAGACGAGACAGTGTTGCAGGAGCACCAGGAGAGACCGACATTGCTAACAAAGGAGTCGGCGCGTATGCAGCGCAGTCATGGCCTCGCTAGAGTCCGAGGAACAGGCCAACAACGCAGGGGCTAACGGAGGCGACGCAGGTGTAACAGAGACGGCCTGGTATGACAGCCACCTAGGGCGCAACCATGCCCACTGTAAACAGATCGCCTAGCTCTGTACATGGGGGAAAGCCCAATCGGCAACACAGGCGCCGACGGACCAACCCCTCGGCCTAACACCGCAACGCATACAGACTTTGGGGGCCTATCTCTGCTCTCCGCCTGTGCAGCCCTACGCGCTCCAGCAAAAACCACGGGAACATCTATGGATGCAGGTGCTGCATTATACGTGGACACAGGCAGGAAAACTGCCTGATTGGAAGGAGGCACAGACGGGGTCTGAGGGTCCACAGCCGCAGGTGGGACCCTTGACAACATTGGGGCAGTGGGGGGACTGAGGAACCGCTCCAGGCTGTCTATCTCACCTGGAGCGAGCAGCAACCCCCCCCCCCCATCAATGTCCTGATTGCTGCAAAATGCCACGCCCACCCCATGGGTTCAATGCGTGCCCGCGACTGGGCCTAGTGTGACCTTGATCAGCGGCGGCAGCAGCAACTGATCCACAAACATGGAGGCAGAGCAAGTGGCAAGCGCCTACCTACCGTCAGAGCAATGTCCACAGCTGCAGCCGCGACCCTGCTGATTGCACTATGCGCGCCGCCGGTCTAGAGTCAGCACAAGCTGATACATGGTGGCCGCGGAGGGGGACTGGAAGGGAGCCTGCATCCGCATACATGGCGGCCAGCTGGGTAGGGGCACCAGGAGAGCGGCGGGGGCGGGGCAGACAGGGAAAAGGAGGGATAAATAGGAGAGTTGTGGGAGAATGAAAGGGACAGCGGCAATGACGGGACAAGTGACGGAGAGGAGGAGAAGCGAGAAACAGGAGAAGATAAAAAGAAAAAAGACATTGATGCACTAACTATAATAATAGATTACTAAGGAGAATAAAGTGATAAATGCGCTTTTCTGTCCTGGGGAAAACATAGAGAGATGTACAGCGGCTCAGCCGGAAATACCCCTAAGCCAGCCCCCATCAACATTCATTGGCTGCCTGAAGGTGGCCATACACGGCACGATATCGTACCTAATATGGTGCTGCGCACTCCCGCAGGATCGTAACTCGCATCCCCAGATCTTCCCGCAGTCACTCACGGGTGCCGACCAGGCGCTATCTTATGTAATGACTCCACATTGCAGTATTACTAACACTGTCAGGCCGCATATAGGGCCTGATTCAGACCCGTCACAAGCGCTGAGCGCTCTCAACCGGGTCTATGGTGGCCCAGAGCGCATGTGCACGACGGAGTCGCTCCGGGTCTCGTACCAAAGGGGGCGTGCTTTTGATGTTGAGTGACAGCACGCCCCCTATGGTGGGCAGGCCGGGGGAGTGGCTGCCCAAACGGAGGTGTTCCCATGTGAACGCCTCCGTTTGGGGGCGGCCCCACTGACATCACAAGTGATGTCAGTGGGAGAGCTTTTGGCTCCGTTAGAGCCGAAATCTCTCTGGGGCTTGCGGCAACAAGACCCTACCACAAGGGACTCGTCGCAAGCCCGATGGTCGCGATGCTCTTGACCATCGCGACCAGCTATGCAAGTGGCCAGGAGGCCGTTCTTAAAAAAAAAAAAATAGCCCGGCCCTGACTCAGGGCCACAGTGTAAGGTACGGAGTAACGGATTATGCCGGGGAGACGCCTGTATGCGCAGTGTAAGGTACGGAGTGACGGCTTATGCCGGGGAGACTCCTGTATGCGCAGTGTAAGGTACGGAGTGACGGCTTATGCCGGGGAGACTCCTGTATGCGCAGTGTAAGGTACGGAGTAACGGCTTATGCCGGGGAGACTCCTGTATGCGCAGTGTAAGGTACGGAGTAACGGCTTATGCCGGGGAGACTTCTGTATGCGCAGTGTAAGGTACGGAGTAACGGCTTATGCCGGGGAGACGCCCGTATGCGCAGTGTAATGTACGGAGTAACGGCTTATGCCGGGGAGACGCCTGTATGCGCACTGTAAGGTACGGAGTGACGGCTTATGCCGGGGAGACGCCTGTGGCCCTCATTCAGAGCCACTCGCTAGCGGCAGTACGCTCGTTCTGAGCGATGTTCGCACATCTGCGCATGCGTACGGTTTTTAGTACGCATGCGCGAACCAGTCAGTGCGGCTGAAAATCGTTTGTACGCAATATAGTGAGTGCCTGCTATTTTGAGTGACAGGAGGAGGCGTATGTGGGTGGTAACAGGGGAAGGTGCTTGAAAACGGGGAGTGGAGATCAGAACGCAGGCGTGCTTAAATGTCAAAACGGGCGTTTTATGGGTGTGCATAATTAATATAGCAGCGTCATTGACCACGTCACTGGGTTATTTTAATCTCAGAACTGCTCGCAAAATAGCGGTTGAAAAAACCAACCACAAGAATAGCGAGCAGTTCATACGCTGTACGATGTACTCGATTAATCTAATAAATAGCGGACATGACGTATGGTGCGAGCGGCCAGGGGGCGTTTTTAACAAACGAGCGTATGTTTTGCGCGCTCGTTCAGACTTAGAGGTGTGAACAGACTGCAATGTGCGAACGGATCATTTGAATAGCCACCCCTTGTTTTTGAATGAACGAACGCAAATAGCGAACGGCTCTGAATGAGGGCCTGTATGCGCAGTGTAATGTACGGAGTAACGGCTTATGCCGGGGAGACGCCTGTATGCGCAGTGTAAGGTACGGAGTGACGGCTTATGCCGGGGAGACGCCTGTATGCGCAGTGTAAGGTACGGAGTAACTGCTTATGCCGGGAAGACGCCTGTATGCGCAGTGTAAGGTACGGAGTAACGGCTTATGCCGGGGAGACTCCCGTATGCGCAGTGTAAGGTACGGAGTAACGGCTTATGCCGGGGAGACTCCTGTATGCGCAGTGTAATGTACGGAGTGACGGCTTATGCCGGGGAGACGCCTGTATGCGCAGTGTAAGGTACGGAGTAACGGCTTATGCCGGGGAGACGCCTGTATGCGCAGTGTAAGGTACGGAGTAACGGCTTATGCCGGGGAGACTCCCGTATGCGCAGTGTAAGGTACGGAGTAACGGCTTATGCCGGGGAGATGCCTGTATGCGCAGTGTAATGTACGGAGTGACGGCTTATGCCGGGGAGACGCCTGTATGCGCAGTGTAAGGTACGGAGTAACGGCTTATGCCGGGGAGACGCCTGTATGCGCAGTGTAAGGTACGGAGTAACGGCTAATGCCGGGGAGACGCCTGTATGCGCAGTGTAAGGTACGGAGTAACGGCTTATGCCGGGGAGACTCCTGTATGCGCAGTGTAATGTACGGAGTAACGGCTTATGCCGGGGAGACGCCTGTATGCGCAGTGTAAGGTACGGAGTAACGGCTTATGCCGGGGAGACGCCTGTATGCGCAGTGTAATGTACGGAGTAACGGCTTATGCCGGGGAGACGCCTGTATGCGCAGTGTAAGGTACGGAGTAACGGCTTATGCCGGGGAGACGCCTGTATGCGCAGTGTAAGGTACGGAGTAACGGCTTATGCCGGGGAGACTCCTGTATGCGCAGTGTAATGTACGGAGTGACGGCTTATGCCGGGGAGACGCCTGTATGCGCAGTGTAAGGTACGGAGTAACTGCTTATGCCGGGGAGACGCCTGTATGCGCAGTGTAAGGTACGGAGTAACTGCTTATGCCGGGGAGACGCCTGTATGCGCAGTGTAAGGTACGGAGTAACTGCTTATGCCGGGGAGACGCCTGTATGCGCAGTGTAAGGTACGGAGTGACGGCTTATGCCGGGGAGACGCCTGTATGCGCAGTGTAATGTACGGAGTGACGGCTTATGCCGGGGAGACGCCTGTATGCGCAGTGTAAGGTACGGAGTAACTGCTTATGCCGGGGAGACGCCTGTATGCGCAGTGTAAGGTACGGAGTAACGGCTTATGCCGGGGAGACTCCCGTATGCGCAGTGTAAGGTACGGAGTAACGGCTTATGCCGGGGAGACTCCTGTATGCGCAGTGTAATGTACGGAGTGACGGCTTATGCCGGGGAGACGCCTGTATGCGCAGTGTAAGGTACGGAGTAACGGCTTATGCCGGGGAGACGCCTGTATGCGCAGTGTAAGGTACGGAGTAACGGCTTATGCCGGGGAGACTCCCGTATGCGCAGTGTAAGGTACGGAGTAACGGCTTATGCCGGGGAGATGCCTGTATGCGCAGTGTAATGTACGGAGTGACGGCTTATGCCGGGGAGACGCCTGTATGCGCAGTGTAAGGTACGGAGTAACGGCTTATGCCGGGGAGACGCCTGTATGCGCAGTGTAAGGTACGGAGTAACGGCTTATGCCGGGGAGACTCCCGTATGCGCAGTGTAATGTACGGAGTGACGGCTTATGCCGGGGAGACGCCTGTATGCGCAGTGTAAGGTACGGAGTAACTGCTTATGCCGGGGAGACGCCTGTATGCGCAGTGTAATGTACGGAGTGACGGCTTATGCCGGGGTGTGCTGATGGCAGAGTCACTGATGCCCATTGCTGCGCCCACACTGTAACACTAGGAAGTGGGTGGTTTTGGTGTAGCGTAATCTGACATGTTCTTGATACTTTGGGATGTGCCCGGTTCCCGCCATTAGAGCTGAAGGACAGTAATGCGTAGTAACTAGTGTAGTAACCATATTTCAGCATTTACATTTATAGCCTCCTATGGTGTAACGGTATTTGTGGCATTATATACCGGGCTACCTATAACCTGTACACAATGGAGGCCGGCGTCATGTGAGCCAAACCAGTCAGGTCACTAAGAGTCAGTGACACCGCTGAGGCATCTCATGGCCACTAGATATGAGGCACTAAGGGGCCTATGTATTAATATTGGAGGAACTGCCGCAATTATTACAGATCCATATTGCACCAGATATATTCATTTTTAATAAAAATATCCACTCTATGTACTAAGGGGAGCTTGTTATATCCCCTCTATGTACTAAGGGGAGCTTGTTATATCCCCTCTATGTACTAAGGGGAGCTTGTTATATCCCCTCTATGTACTAAGGGGAGCTTGTTATATCCCCTCTATGTACTAAGGGGAGCTTGTTATATCCCCAGAATTTTGTAAACTTCTCCGAGGGACGCTGACACTGCGCAGGCCGCCGGCCAGATGCTACAGGAGAGAGATCAGAAGTCGTCGTCCATATTGATCATTTCTGTGAAATCCCCGGCATTGTGCTATTAGTACATAGTAACAGGTCATAACATTATGCAGAGACTGCAGAATTTTAATGAAAAAACAATCTTAGTAAATAAGCCCCTTAGTCAGTGTTCTGCCAGATAAATTTATCCTACATTCAAAATGTAAAATCCCCGGATTTCAGTACGTAGAGTGCGAGCAGCGGAGCGGAGGACTGGAGGCGTAGAGTCTTCCATTACACATTTATTGTGTCCACCACGATTGTTATATATAACGCGTTTGATCGGCGTCTTCCTTTAGGTCTTATCTTGTTAAAAGGAACAAAAACAACTAAGAAAATGATTATTCTGTGTTTTATCTCCTTATACAGAATCTGCCGCTGCTGAGAAATCTCTGACTATATACTGTACGCTGGCAAATTGCAAGACGACAAAAGCCTGAAGTCTCCTGCTGCCATGTGGGATGTTACGCCGCCGCGTTGAGAAATGAATTTCAGATGCCAGTCGCGCCCATTACAGCTTCAGGTTAGTTGTGTAGCCATGAAATTAATTTTGAAATGAGAACTTAGAGCGGATAATATACTGTGAGGGGACTTCAGATGCTTCTTCCACAGATGCCAGTTATGGCGGCAGCACAAATACGTAATCTCCATCCCCAAATACACCGAGCGCAGCTTATCACTGCCGCCGCACACACGGCTCCTGCTGGGCGCCATGATATGTTACATCGCTGTCAGGGGCACAACAGTCTCTGATGCAGAGAGGTGGTTATTGGGATAGATTTAATAATGCAGCGTTGTTATTGTGTGGGGCAAGTAACGTTCCTGAAAAGCACAGAAAATGCTCAGAAATGGAGGCTGGTGCCTCTTTGTGTTCCATAGTGTCTGTTTTTATAGACATGCACTCTGATGAGACACTAATGAGGCGCTAAATGAGGCACTGAGTACAGACATGCACACTGAGGAGGTGCTAAATGAGGCACTGAGTACAGACATGCACACTGATGAGGTGCTAAATGAGGCACTTAATGCAGACATGCACACTGATGAGGCAATAAATGAGGCACTGAGTACAAACATGCACACTGAGGAGGTGCTAATTGAGGCACTGAGTACAAACATGCACACTGATGAGGCACTGAGTACAAACATGCACACTGAGGAGGTGCTAAATGAGGCGCTTAATGCAGACATGCACACTGATGAGGCACTAAATGAGGCACTGAGTATAGACAAGCACACTGAGGAGGTGCTAAATGAGGCACTGAGTACAAACATGCACACTGATGAGGCACTAAAGGAGGCACTGAGTACAAACATGCACACTGAGGAGGTGCTAAATGAGGCGCTTAATGAAGACATGCACACTGATGAGGCACTAAATGAGGCACTGAGTACAGACATGCACACTGAGGAGGTGCTAAATGAGGCACTGAGTACAGACATGCACACTGATGAGGCGCTGAGTACAGACATGCACACTGATGAGGTGCTAAATGAGGCACTGAGTACAGACATGCACACTGAGGAGGTGCTAAATGAGGCGCTTAATGCAGAAATGCACACTGATGAGGCACTGAGTACAGACATGCACACTGAGGAGGTGCTAAATGAGGCACTGAGTACAAACATGCACACTGAGGAGGTGCTAAATGAGGCGCTGAGTACAGACATGCACACTGAGGAGGTGCTAAATGAGGCGCTGAGTACAAACATGCACACTGATGAGGCGCTAAATGAGGCACTAAGTACAGACATGAACACTGAGGAGGTGCTAAATGAGGCGCTTAATGCAGAAATGCACACTGATGAGGCACTAAATGAGGCACTGAGTACAGACATGCACACTGAGGAGGTGCTAAATGAGGCGCTTAATGCAGAAATGCACACTGATGAGGCAATAAATGAGGCACTGAGTACAGACATGCACACTGAGGAGGTGCTAAATGAGGCACTGAGTACAGACATGCACACTGAGGAGGTGCTAAATGAGGCACTGAGTACAGACATGCACACTGAGGAGGTGCTAAATGAGGCACTGAGTACAAACATGCACACTGATGAGGCGCTAAACGAGGCACTGAGTGCAGACATGCACACTGATGACGCGCTAAATGAGGCACTGAGTGCAGACATGCACACTGATGAGGTGCTAAATGAGGCACTGAGTGCAGACATGCACACTGATGAGGCGCTTAATGCAGACATGCACACTGATGAGGCGCTAAATGAGGCACTGAGTGCAGACATGCACACTGAGGAGGTGCTAAATGAGGCACTGAGTACAGACATGCACACTGATGAGGTGCTAAATGAGGCGCTTAATGCAGACATGCACACTGATGAGGCAATAAATGAGGCACTGAGTACAAACATGCACACTGAGGAGGTGCTAAATGAGGCACTGAGTACAAACATGCACACTGAGGAGGTACTAAATGAGGCACTGAGTACAGACATGCACACTGATGAGGCGCTAAATGAGGCACTGAGTACAGACATGCACACTGATGAGGTGCTAAATGAGGCGCTTAATGCAGACATGCACACTGATGAGGCAATAAATGAGGCACTGAGTACAAACATGCACACTGAGGAGGTGCTAAATGAGGCACTGAGTACAGACATGCACACTGAGGAGGTGCTAAATGAGGCACTGAGTACAGACATGCACACTGAGGAGGTGCTAAATGAGGCACTGAGTACAAACATGCACACTGATGAGGCGCTAAACGAGGCACTGAGTGCAGACATGCACACTGATGACGCGCTAAATGAGGCACTGAGTGCAGACATGCACACTGATGAGGTGCTAAATGAGGCACTGAGTGCAGACATGCACACTGATGAGGCGCTTAATGCAGACATGCACACTGATGAGGCGCTAAATGAGGCACTGAGTGCAGACATGCACACTGAGGAGGTGCTAAATGAGGCACTGAGTACAGACATGCACACTGATGAGGTGCTAAATGAGGCGCTTAATGCAGACATGCACACTGATGAGGCAATAAATGAGGCACTGAGTACAAACATGCACACTGAGGAGGTGCTAAATGAGGCACTGAGTACAAACATGCACACTGAGGAGGTACTAAATGAGGCACTGAGTACAGACATGCACACTGATGAGGCGCTGAGTACAGACATGCACACTGATGAGGTGCTAAATGAGGCACTGAGTACAGACATGCACACTGAGGAGGTGCTAAATGAGGCGCTTAATGCAGAAATGCACCCTGATGAGGCACTAAATGAGGCACTGAGTACAGACATGCACACTGAGGAGGTGCTAAATGAGGCACTGAGTACAAACATGCACACTGAGGAGGTGCTAAATGAGGCGCTGAGTACAGACATGCACACTGAGGAGGTGCTAAATGAGGCGCTGAGTACAGACATGCACACTAATGAGGCACTAAATGAGGCACTGAGTACAGACATGAACACTGAGGAGGTGCTAAATGAGGCGCTTAATGCAGAAATGCACACTGATGAGGCACTAAATGAGGCACTGAGTACAGACATGCACACTGAGGAGGTGCTAAATGAGGCACTGAGTACAAACATGCACACTGAGGAGGTGCTAAATGAGGCACTGAGTACAAACATGCACACTGATGAGGCGCTAAACGAGGCACTTAGTGCAGACATGCACACTGATGAGGCGCTAAATGAGGCACTGAGTGCAGACATGCACACTGATGACGCGCTAAATGAGGCGCTGAATACAGACATGCACACTGATGAGGCGCTAAATGAGGCACTGAGTGCAGACATGCACACTGATGAGGTGCTAAATGAGGCACTGAGTGCAGACATGCACACTGATGAGGCGCTTAATGCAGACATGCACACTGATGAGGCGCTAAATGAGGCACTGAGTGCAGACATGCACACTGAGGAGGTGCTAAATGAGGCACTGAGTACAGACATGCACACTGATGAGGTGCTAAATGAGGCGCTTAATGCAGACATGCACACTGATGAGGCAATAAATGAGGCACTGAGTACAAACATGCACACTGAGGAGGTGCTAAATGAGGCACTGAGTACAAACATGCACACTGATGAGGCACTGAGTACAAACATGCACACTGAGGAGGTGCTAAATGAGGCGCTTAATGCAGACATGCACACTGATGAGGCACTAAAGGAGGCACTGAGTACAAACATGCACACTGAGGAGGTGCTAAATGAGGAGGTGCTAAATGCTCCCTAATCCTAAATGTTTATGATATATAAGAAGGCTAATGGTGCAACCACACGGTCACACTTGCTAGATCAACGATGAACGATTTGAAAGGTTTCACCAGCGATCTCATTAACGATGAACGATTTCTGACTTCAGATATCATTATAGGTCGATGCATGTCAACGATATGAACAATGTAACAATTTTTTCCATCGTTATCGTTCATATCGTCAAGAATATCTGACCGTGTGTATCCTCCATAAGATTCACTAATAAATCAGTCAGTGAGGAGAAACTGAGGAGACCTGGGCTCTGCTGCAGCACTATGGTGATAGTATAGCCGGGACTCAGGAGATGGCAGTGTAACTCTGTGCAGGGAGAGGGCCGGTCCCCAGAGGTGACCTAGGCCCTGCAGCAGCACTATGGTGAGAGTATAGCCGGGACTCAGGAGATGGCCGTATAACTCTGTGCAGGGAGAGGGCCGGGCCCCAGAGGTGACCTAGGCCCTGCAGCAGCACTATGGTGAGAATATAGCCGGGGCTCAGGAGATGGCAGTGTAACTCTGTGCAGGGAGAGGGCCGGTCCCCAGAGGTGACCTAGGCCCTGCAGCAGCACTATGGTGAGAGTATAGCCGGGACTCAGGAGATGGCCGTATAACTCTGTGCAGGGAGAGGGCCGGGCCCCAGAGGTGACCTAGGCCCTGCAGCAGCACTATGGTGAGAATATAGCCGGGGCTCAGGAGATGGCAGTGTAACTCTGTGCAGGGAGAGAGCTGGTCCCCAGAGGTGACCTAGGCCCTGCAGCAGCACTATGGTGAGAGTATAGCCGGGGCTCAGGAGATGGCCGTATAACTCTGTGCAGGGAGAGGGCCGGGCCCCAGAGGTGACCTAGGCCCTGCAGCAGCACTATGGTGAGAATATAGCCGGGGCTCAGGAGATGGAAGTGTAACTCTGTGCAGGGAGGAAGACAGTCCCCAGAGGTGACCTGGGCCCTGCAGCAGCACTATGGTGAGAGTATAGCCGGGGCTCAGGAGATGGCCGTATAACTCTGTGCAGGGAGAGGGCCGGGCCCCAGAGGTGACCTGGGCCCTGCAGCAGCACTATGGTGATAGTATAGCCGGGGCTCAGGAGATGGCAGTGTAACTCTGTGCAGGGAGAGTGCCGGGCCCCAGAGGTGACCTGGGCCCTGCAGCAGCACAATGGTGAGAGTATAGCCGGGGCTCAGGAAATGGCAGTGTAACTCTGTGCAGGGAGAGGGCCGGGCCCCAGAGGTGACCTGGGCCCTGCAGCAGCACTATGGTGAGAATATAGCCGGGGCCCAGGAGATGGCCGTGTAACTCTGTGCAGGGAGAGGGCCGGGCCCCAGAGGTGACCTGGGCCCTGCAGCAGCACTATGGTGAGAATATAGCCGGGGCTCAGGAGATGGCAGTGTAACTCTGTGCAAGGAGAGGGCCGGGCCCCAGAGGTGATCTGGGCCCCGCAGCAGCACTATGGTGAGAATATAGCACTGCTCAGGAGATGGCAGTGTAACTCTGTGCAGGGAGAAGGCCGGGCCCCAGAGGTGACCTGGGCCCTGCAGCAGCACTATGGTGGGAATATAGCCGGGGCTCAGGAGATGGCAGTGTAACTCTGTGCAAGGAGAGGGCCGGGCCCCAGAGGTGAACTGGGCCCTGCAGCAGCACTATGGTGAGAATATAGCCGGGGCTCAGGAGATGGCAGTGTAACTGTGTGCGGGGAGAAGGCCGGGCCCCAGAGGTGACCTAGGCCCTGCAGCAGCACTATGGTGAGAATATAGCCGGGGCTCAGGAGATGGCAGTGTAACTCTGTGCAGGGAGAGGGCCGGACCCCAGAGGTGACCTGGGCCCTGCAGCAGCACTATGGTGAGAATATAGCCGGGGCTCAGGAGATGGCCGTGTAACTCTGTGCAGGGAGAGGGCCGGGCCCCAGAGGTGACCTAGGCCCTGCATCAGCACTATGGTGAGAATATAGCCGGGGCTCAGGAGATGGCCGTGTAACTCTGTGCAGGGAGAGGGCCTTGCCCCAGAGGTGACCTGGGCCCTGCAGCAGCACAATGGTGAGAATATAGCCGGGGCTCAGGAGATGGCAGTGTAACTCTGTGCAGGGAGAGGGCCGGACCCCAGAGGTGACCTGGGCCCTGCAGCAGCACTATGGTGAGAATATAGCCGGGGCTCAGGAGATGGCCGTGTAACTCTGTGCAGGGAGAGGGCCGGGCCCCAGAGGTGACCTAGGCCCTGCATCAGCACTATGGTGAGAATATAGCCGGGGCTCAGGAGATGGCCGTGTAACTCTGTGCAGGGAGAGGGCCTTGCCCCAGAGGTGACCTGGGCCCTGCAGCAGCACAATGGTGAGAATATAGCCGGGGCTCAGGAGATGGCCGTGTAACTCTGTGCAGGGAGAGGGCCTTGCCCCAGAGGTGACCTGGGCCCTGCAGCAGCACAATGGTGAGAGTATAGCCGGGGCTCAGGAGATGGCCATGTAACTCTGTGCAGTGAGAGGGCCGAGCCCCAGAGGTGACCTGGGCCCTGCAGCAGCACTATAGTGAGAATATAGCACTGCTCAGGAGATGGCAGCGTAACTCTGTGCAGGGAGAGGGCCGGGCCCCAGAGGTGACCTGGGCCCTGCAGCAGCACTATGGTGGGAATATAGCCGGGGCTCAGGAGATGGCAGTGTAACTCTGTGCAAGGAGAGGGCCGGGCCCCAGAGGTGAACTGGGCCCTGCAGCAGCACTATGGTGAGAATATAGCCGGGGCTCAGGAGATGGCCGTGTAACTGTGTGCGGGGAGAAGGCCGGGCCCCAGAGGTGACCTAGGCCCTGCAGCAGCACTATGGTGGGAAGATAGCCGGGGCTCAGGAGATGGCAGTGTAACTCTGTGCAAGGAGAGGGCCGGGCCCCAGAGGTGACCTGGGCCCTGCAGCAGCACTATGGTGAGAATATAGCCGGGGCTCAGGAGATGGCAGTGTAACTCTGTGCAAGGAGAGGGCCGGGCCCCAGAGGTGAACTGGGCCCTGCAGCAGCACTATGGTGAGAATATAGCCGGGGCTCAGGAGATGGCAGTGTAACTGTGTGCGGGGAGAAGGCCGGGCCCCAGAGGTGACCTAGGCCCTGCAGCAGCACTATGGTGGGAATATAGCCGGGGCTCAGGAGATGGCAGTGTAACTCTGTGCAAGGAGAGGGCCGGGCCCCAGAGGTGACCTGGGCCCTGCAGCAGCACTATGGTGAGAATATAGCCGGGGCTCAGGAGATGGCAGTGTAACTCTGTGCAGGGAGAGGGTCGGACCCCAGAGGTGACCTGGGCCCTGCAGCAGCACTATGGTGGGAATATAGCCGGGGCTCAGGAGATGGCCGTGTAACTCTGTGCAGGGAGAGGGCCTTGCCCCAGAGGTGACCTGGGCCCTGCAGCAGCACAATGGTGAGAATATAGCCGGGGCTCAGGAGATGGAAGTGTAACTCTGTGCAAGGAGAGGGCCGGGCCCCAGAGGTGACCTGGGCCCTGCAGCAGCACTATGGTGAGAGTATAGCCGGGGCTCAGGAGATGGCAGCGTAACTCTGTGCAGGGAGAGGGCCGGTCCCCAGAGGTGACCTGGGCCCTGTGGAAGCTTCACTCCCTGTGGTTACACCCTTGCTGCTGAATATATACGTTTCCCAATGATAAATCTGCTCCATGGTCCCTCTTACAGAGGCCCAATATGCAATATCCAGGATATTTCTCTTATATTTAGAATCCTGAATCCGTCTCACACATTCTAATTCCATAACACTAATTACAGCCTGACAGGTCCATTCAGTGGGATTGTGCTGAGCGAGCTCTTGTTGCCAGGTGGAGGCCACGGCTGCCTGCGCTATGTGCCGTGTTCCCGATAGCGGGGAAATAATAACTGGCACATGGTAAATGGTTTTCCGCAGTGATGGCCCCTTCAATTAGGATTGACATCAAGTGATTTCAGGGACATAAGATGCTGTAATTATAATTTGCTGCCACCAGACTCGTTGACTAAAGATAACTCTTACGTAGAGGAGATTATTAAGCTCTTGTGTGAGATGGGTGAGCGGTAATGAATTCATTCCTCCGTAAATCTTACAAAGGTTTAAATTGCTGCCGTATGTTAGTGACGCTTGGACGCCATGTTTGGGGATCTTGCCCATAAAATCTGTGACTTCTGGTCTTTAGGAACGGATTTCTGATAAACTCAGATATTTGGTGACACTGATTAGTAGGACTGGACACGACCCTATATATCACATGGGTATATACAGTATATATATGTATATTTGTACCTGTAGGCAACAGTTCCAGCACCCCTGAACAAATGCGGGTGTCACTGACTCAGAGAGAACGTGCCCTATGCGCCAAACCTACGTGCTGCATATTTCTCTACATTTTAATCAGCAATTGCTATTTATTTCCTGAATTTAGCAGATAAATAAACAATGTATATGCAGAAGTTATTCAGTACTTAGGGGCTTATTTATTAATATTTGCGGTCGGCCCCTGATATAAAGGACTTCTTATCGCCGCTATTTGTAGCAATAAGGAATCCTGGTTTCCTGAGTGGCCAGGACAGGGGCTGTGATTGGAGCCTCTCCCGGAGTATTGTGATCTCATATTTCATCACTTTACTTCCTGCGGCCAGCCGTTGCGCTACTGCATATGCGCCGACGTCTAGCAACGCGTGTGGGCAGCACTAAACTAAGGAGGCTCCCGGGAAACGGGCTAGCGCCGTCTAATGGGGCCCATTACATTTATAAAATAGATAGTAAATATGTATTACACTGCGCAGATGTATGAACACGCATACAGTACATACCTGCCAACTGTTTTGAATTTAGACATGTGTGAAGGTTGTTCGGTAAACAGGTGGCGCACATGGTATACGTTCAGAATCCCAACAGCGAGGATTCCGGCGTTCAGAACGCTGACGCCAGATTCCCAACTCTTATCAGATTACTGGTACCGGCATCCCGATCGCCCGAGATCCCGAAGGTAAGTAGCAGGGCGAGGGTTAGGGTAAGGGGGGAGGGTTAGGCACTAGGGGGAGTGTTAGGTACTAGGAGGAGGGTTAGGCACTAGGGGGGGAGGGTTAGGCACTGGGGGGGAGGGTTAGGCACTAGGGAGGAGGGGGAGGGGGAGGGTTAGTGTTAGGTACTATGAATGAAGGGGAGGGTTAGGCACTAGGGGGAGGGTTAGGCACTAGGGGGAGGGTTAGTGTTAGGCACTAGGGGGAGGGTTAGTGTTAGGTACTAGGGAGGAGGGGGAGGGTTAGGCACTAGGGGGAGGGTTAGTGTTAGGCACTAGGGAGGAGGGGGAGGGTTAGGCACTAGGAGGAGGGTTAGGATTAGGCACTAGGGAGGAGGGGGAGGGTTAGGCACTAGGGGGAGGGTTAGTGTTAGGTACTAGGGGGAGGAGGGGGAGGGTTAGGCACTAGGGGGAGGGTTAGGTTCTAGGGGGAGGGTTAGGCACTAGGGGGGGAGGGTTAGGGTTAGGCACTGGGGGGGAGGGTTAGGGCTAGGTACTAGGGGGAGGAGGGTTAGGCACTAGGGAGGACGGTTAGGGTTAGGCACTAGGGGGGGAGGGTTAGGCACCAAGGAGGGGAGGGTTAGGCACCAAGGGTGGGTTAGGACACTATGGAGAGGGTTAGGCACTGGGGGGGGTTAGGATACTAGGGGGAGGGTTAGGCACCAAGGGGGGGAGGGTTAGGCACCAAGGGGGGGAGGGTTAGGCACCAAGGGGGGAGGGTTAGGACACTAGGGGAAGTGTTAGGGCACTAGGGAGAGGGTTAGGCACCAAGGGGGGGAGGGTTAGGCACTAGGGGGAGGGTTAGGGCACTAGGGGGAGGGTTAGGGTTAGGCATTAGGGGATAGGGTTAGGCACCAAGTGGGGGAGGGTTAGGCACCAAGGAGGGTGGGAGGGTTAGGCACCTATGCTAATGTGATTTAATATGTAATGTAATATGCTAATATAATGTAATTTCATGTAATATGCTATGTAATATGTAATGTAATATGCTAATATAATGTAAAATGTAATGTAATATAATGTTTATGTAATGTAATATGCTAATGTAATATAATATGTTTATGTAATGTAATATGCTAATGTAATATAATATGCTAATGTATGCAGCGCCTGTAAATGTATTGAGATTCTCAACGGCAACTGTGTACAAACACGCCACAACGCTCACAGATCCTTTGATCATCGACCATCTAAGTAATCCTACTGTCGCACAGAATGGCCTCAGGAATGGAGATGCTGGCGCCAGGTTTTCAGCGCACGGGATCACAGATGTAGGCTGAGACACACCCCAAGCGATCCCTGAATGTCAATCACTTTGCTAAGATATAATCACTGCGGGCGGCACCGCTACGGTATCTTGTCGCCTGCGCAGTGCGACCGTGACGTATGTGCAGTCGACCAATAATCAATCAACTGTGTAAATAACGGCATTGCGGCCACATCTGAATCAGACCTGAGCACGAAATGCAGATATAAGAAGGTCTCTGGTTCTCTACAAATATAACTTCTGAATTTATTAATGAACGGGGCAAAAATAAAAGAATACAGGTTAAAATATGAAACAATCATAATAGAGACATCTAATTACTATTATTATTAATCTGGTTTGTGTTCATGTTGGGATGACATTTCCCTTTAAGCCAGTATAGGAATGTCAGAGACGGAATCCTGTATGGCCTAAATAGGGCGTCCTGGCAGGGGCTGGGGTCTGTAGTACCCTCACGCTGTGCCTATCAGGCTACATACAGATATATTTAGTGCCCAGATACGAGGGCATCATGTGAGCCGATGTTATTATTGTTACTGTTCTGTCTCATTGTGTTGGGGTCACGTGATGTCAGAGTCATACGGGATTTAGGTATATTATATAACTACTACACGCAGATTGTGCGCAGTTTATGTATCGGGGCTGTCACAGCTATTAATTAGAATTCTTTTTTTTTTGTCTTTTGAAAGTCTTTTTAATAAAGATTATCCAAAACTATATTAAGATAGTGACCATGGGCCTGACAAAAGGTGGGATGTACTAAGCAGCGCATCATGGATGTTATACATCTCGCCACTTATCCGGCCGGTATGTACCTAGAAATGCGATTAAAATCTCAAAGAACAGCTCTCCCGCTATGAGCTAAAGGGACGGCTCCCCCGATGTGAGCGCAAGGGACCGGCTCCCCCGATGTGAGCGCAAGGGACGGCTCTCCCAATATGAGCTCAAGGGACCGGCTCCCCCGCTGTGAGCTCAAGGGACCGGCTCCCCCCGATGTGAGCTCAAGGGACCGGCTCCCCCCGATGTGAGCTCAAGGGACCGGCTCCCCCCGATGTGAGCTCAAGGGACCGGCTCCCCCCGATGTGAGCTCAAGGGACCGGCTCCCCCCGATGTGAGCTCAAGGGACCGGCTCCCCCCGATGTGAGCTCAAGGGACCGGCTCCCCCGATGTGAGCTCAAGGGACCGGCTCCCCCGATGTGAGCGCAAGGGACGGCTCTCCCAATATGAGCTCAAGGGACCGGCTCCCCCGCTGTGAGCTCAAGGGACCGGCTCCCCCCGATGTGAGCTCAAGGGACCGGCTCCCCCCGATGTGAGCTCAAGGGACCGGCTCCCCCCGATGTGAGCTCAAGGGACCGGCTCCCCCCGATGTGAGCTCAAGGGACCGGCTCCCCCCGATGTGAGCTCAAGGGACCGGCTCCCCCCGATGTGAGCTCAAGGGACCGGCTCCCCCGATGTGAGCTCAAGGGACCGGCTCCCCCGATGTGAGCACAAGGGACGGCTCTCCCAATATGAGCTCAAGGGACCGGCTCCCCCGCTGTGAGCTCAAGGGACCGGCTCCCCCCGATGTGAGCTCAAGGGACCGGCTCCCCCCGATGTGAGCTCAAGGGACCGGCTCCCCCGATATGAGCTGAAGGGACCGGCTCCCCCGATGTGAGCTGAAGGGACGGCTCTCCCGATATGGGCTCAAGGGACTGGCTCCCCCGATGTGAGCTCAAGGGACGGCTCCCCCGATGTGAGCTCAAGGGACCGCTCCCCCGCTGTGCGCTCAAGGGACGGCTCCCCCAATATGAGCTCAAGGGACGGCTCCCCCGATGTGAGCTCAAGGGACGGCTCCCCCGATGTGAGCTCAAGGGACGGCTCCCCCGATGTGAGCTCAAGGGACCGGCTCCCCCCGATGTGAGCTCAAAGGACCGGCTCCCCCGATGTGAGCTCAAGGGACCGGCTCCCCCGATGTGAGCTCAAGAGACGGCTCCCCCGATGTGAGCTCAAGAGACGGCTCCCCCGATGTGAGCTCAAGGGACCGGCTCTCCCGATATGAGCTCAAGGGACCGGCTCCCCCGATGTGAGCTCAAGGGACCGGCTCCCCCGATGTGAGCTCAAGGGACGGCTCCCCCGATGTGAGCTCAAGGGACGGCTCCCCCGATGTGAGCTCAAGGGACGGCTCCCCCGATGTGAGCTCAAGGGACGGCTCCCCCGCTGTGAGCTCAAGGGACCGGCTCCCCCGCTGTGCGCTCAAGGGACGGCTCCCCCGATGTGAGCTCAAGGGACCGGCTCCCCCCGATGTGAGCTCAAGGGACCGGCTCCCCCGATATGAGCGCAAGGGACGGCTCCCCCGATGTGAGCTCAAAGGACCGGCTCCCCCGATATGAGCGCAAGGGACGGCTCCCCCAATATGAGCTGTCTTTTGCAATGGATACCTGGGATTCCTTCTGTGCATGTATGGCCAACGCGTGTGCAGCAGGGGACACTGGGAGGGATCCGATTGGAGATGTGTTAGGAAAAGGCTAAAGAACAAGTAAAGAGGAAAAAAGGGGGAGATCGGCCAATAACTCTCAATCTCCACTGGATCTGGATTGAGCTGAGGAACAAGAACTATATTAGCTCTGCTGGTGGCATCGTCAAAGTCGTGTGACTTGTAGCAAAGCATTAAATGGACTGAGGGGCACAGGGGTCAGGGGAGCTGACGTGGAGCCGCCGACCTCCACAGCTGCTAAATGGCCGGTAAGTCAGTAAAACCCTTGTGTTATGGGCGCGGCAGAGCGAAGAGAACAAGGGGCGCGGCAGAGCAAGAACATAGGGTGGGGCACGGCAGAGTGAGGAGAACAGGTAAGCACGGCAGAGGGAGGAGAACGGGCCGCAGTGGGGCGGGGCCAGAACGATATTGGGGCGTGGCAGAGTGAGGAGAACAGGGGCGTGGCAGAGCGGGTGCCGTAGAGCAAGAAGAGTGGTGCATGGCAGAGCGAGGAGAAAAGGGGGCACGGCAGAGCGGGGTGCGGCAGAGTGAGAACAGGGGGCGTGGCAGAGCGGGCGCGGTAGAGCGAGGAGAGGTGCGTGGCAGAGTTAGGAGAACAGGGGGCGTGGTAGAGCGGGCGCGGTAGAGCGAGGAGAGCGGGGTGCGGCAGAGCGAGGAGAACAGGGGTGTGGCAGAGCGGGCGCGGTAGAGCGAGGAGAGCGGGGTGCGGCAGAGCGAGGAGAACGGGGCGTGGCAGAGCGAGAACGGGGCGTGGCAGAGCGGGCGCGGTAGAGCGAGGAGAGGTGCGTGGCAGAGTGAGGAGAACAGGGGGCGTGGCAGAGCGGGCGCGGTAGAGCGAGGAGAGCGGGGTGCGGCAGAGCGAGGAGAACGGGGCGTGGCAGAGCGGGGCGTGGCAGAGCGGGGCGTGGCGGAGCGGGCGCGGTAGAGCGAGGAGAACAGTGGGCGTGGCAGAATGAGGAGAACAGTAAATGTGCACAATCGGGAGCGTTGCCAGGACTTTGTGGGCGCCATAGCAACATTATAAAATGACCCCTGTCCCACTGCTATTAGAGTGACACCTCTCCACAGCAGCTGTTCATTTTATGACCCATAATAGTGCCCTCATTTTCTGAGCCACGGTAGTGCCGTAGTTAATGTTATGCCCCATAGCAGTGCCCTATTTCACTTTGTCACATTGTAGGGCTGCCAGTACACATTATACCACACAGTACCCCAAATTCACATTACGATGCACAGTGTCCCCAGTTAATTGCCACTCAATAGTGCCTCCAGTTCACATTGTGCCACATTAGAGTGCCCTCCATTTCAATGTATGCTACATTACAGTGCCCCAGTTAATTTTATGCCACACTATAGTACCTCAACTTCCTATTGTGCCCCAGCTTATATTATGTAACATTATAGTGCCCTCCAGTTCATATTATACTACATTACAATGAGCATGTCAGATTATGCCACATTACAGTGCCCCCTTACCATTATAACATCCACCACACACACCTCTCACTGAATATGGAATGTTACCCCATTCAGGCCGGGCAACAGGTCAGACAAAATCCGGGAAATTGGTATACAACTACAGTATATAACCTGAAACCATAGCAACTGCACCCCCTGCACCCATATAGCCACGGCCCTGTGCACAATCCACGAAAAGCTGCTCTTTTACGGTTTCTCCTCAGGAACAAACGGGGTAAATGTAATAGTGCGCTGAGATCAGACATCGGCGAGTCCCGTGCGAGACTGACCGATGTTTTAACTTAGCCGTCATTTAACAGGCACAATCAACCTGCTTTACAGTTACTGTAAAACATGGTGCAGTCTCGCACGGAACTCGCCGATTCTTAAACTCTGCAGCCCGTTGAATATACCCCGTGGCCTCCATCTGCCATACAGCTCAGCACTGCCGTCTGCTGGCCGCCCGCGGTCCTGTCCTTTATTGGTTTCTCTGGTTCTTGATTCTAGTTTGTTTATTTCCGTTTCTTTCTGTATGCTCTATACTGTGCCCCCTATATTATATCTGATGTACTATTACAGTAATACATGATCTGTGCCGTCCGACTACTGATGTAAATAAAAAGTATTAAAAATTAAAAAGTTGCGTTTATCCACCATCCGATGAGCAACTAACGTCACCTAACTCAAAACCAAATATCCTGAGGCCCAAACCAGACCCCCTGACGTAATAAAGTCCCCCATGATGCCTGCGCCCGTAGTAACTATAATGAGCCCTCATACACCCAGCCTGGGATGTCACTCCTGGGTTACCCGCGCATACTACTCTGCGACCATGTCTCCGTCTCTGGTAGATGCTGTAATAAGATCTATTGTCATTGGCTGCAGCAATATCATTGTCATTTTCTTGTAACTTCAGGGGAAATATAATTATTTTCATTTGTGGGTCTGTGCAATAAATTTCGGGACATCTGATACTTGTCCTCTGTCCTGTGTGCGCGTCGCCTAACTACTAATAACTTTAGTGTATGTAATAAAAACGAATGAAGATTTATTCCTTTCCTGGCCGCCCGCATTATGTTATTTATATTCATCTAATAGAACAAGGGATTCCTGTATATCACAGACAATTGCGCCAGCAGGCCGCTCGCTGTAAGCGAGTTACTCCGAGTCCTGCTGCCATTTACCTGCTCTATTCTTTAGTCCTCTGTTTAATGTCATTTCTCTTTGTTCCCTGACTTTCTTCTGTTCATTTCTTCATTTAAATGGAAAACAAATGATTAAAGCCGGCTCTTTTCTTACCTGATTAATGATGTGGGAAGCAGGTACACAGAATTTTATTTTATTTCCTATGCAAAAGTAAATGTTTTATTCAGGTTTTATTTTTTATAATAACAGCGACGGCATCAGCCGCGCCCACGTCCCTTCCTCCCCGACGAGGGGCCGTCGCCAGCCAGAAGCCAGATAAACCCACATCACACACACAAGGGGCAATTAGAAAACACAAAAAGCCGGGCGGGTGTGAATGATCTCCTCTATACAGACAGTCAGCGTGTGCACGTAAGGAGGTGACGGTTACTTATCTAAGCTCATTAATAGTTTTGCATTTTTAATTCAAATTAAACTTTAAAGGGGATGTGTGCCAGTGTATAATAAGTGAATTACCATGAAAATGACGGTAGGCGGCTTCACGCCACCAACCTTCTCTTATGTGTGTGACTGGAATTGTGTTTATTTATGTAAAATGTCCGTTTAGACGCGAAGGATTAGTGTAAAGAAAATCACTTCTGCTTAGAACTCATTTTAGGAATATTACAGGCACAGAAGGCACTAAGCCGCCCCTGTACGTTTCGGTATGCGAGCTACTCTCCCGGCCTAGTGCTAGGTTATCCCTTAATGATCCAGGCCGGTATCACCGGGGCAGCTGAGTATCTCTTTGAGGACCTACCTGCAGTATATTTGTATGATAACTTGTGACAAAAACACATAGGGGCAGACAGGGGCGTAACTAGAACTGTGTGGGCCCCATAGCAACATTTTTAAGGGGGCCCCTAACTCAGGGTTTCTTTGCTGCCTAAACTGTTATACAGTATAAGATATATCACAGCGATGGACTTTATTATAAACCATGTAGAGATTGATATGTATTATCCGATTTCTCCAGAAACAATTGATGTAATCCCCGATTACTGATACAGATGTCAGCGTTTCCTTTGATACCGTCCCTATTTCATTTATGTGATAAACGATTCTTTCATTTCAAACGCGCCCAATTCCCGGTAAGAGTCGGCCTTGGCATGACCATAAATACAGCGCAGGGACAGACACGTAACGTGGCCGGTGGTGACCTGAGTGGAGACTTTATGTGGCCCTTTAGGGTCACCTCATAACGAAATCTTTCCGTGTTGACGTCAGGAGGGAAATCAATGTTGTTTACAAGCGATCTTATAGGACCTTGGTTGAAGAAAAATAAAATCTATATACAGTGTGTGTATGTATATATATATATTGTGACACAGTCAGGTTAGGGGGTCCCTCTCCTAGGTAGAGGACTCCTTCCTTACACACACACACAGCAGCAGGGAAACAGCACGCCAGTCTGGATTCAAGTACAAGCTGGTCGGCGCCAGTCTTTATTGTACAATGTCAGAAATAACATAAAGAAAACAAACGTAAATCCTAGCCCTGTCGGGGCAGTAACTTCACAGGTAGTTCCCTCACTACCAGAACCTGGCAGGGCCTAATGCCCTCGCCAGCAACAAGGCACAGCACAGTACTCACAGATAGGTTTTCAAGTGTCTCTGAGCAAACTCCCTGTCTGCTCTCCCAGGTGAGAATCAGCCCTAAACACACTAGGCTTATATTGGCCACTCTCAGGTGGAAAACTAACAAGCCTGTTACCAGGCTAAGAGAACCAAAACCTGGAGTGGCCGTGGGTGGAGCCCTCCCTCTCCTCTCACCCACAACCCCCAGGTCCCAAACCGGCTTTTCAAAAAGCCGAAACTCAAGCCTGCTACACTGCAGACTTTCTCCTGGGGATTTAAAACACATAAGACAGGAATCTGGGATAAATGTCCCTGTCACAGACCACTTTACCAGTGATCCTATAACAATATATATATATATATATATATATATATATATATATGTGAAAGGAAATATGCCTGTGCTCGGTTTTACCCATATCATACATGGTACCAGCAGCATGGCAATATTAATGCCATAAATGTATACAAAACAGAAAAACTTTTGCTATTGGCGCTAACAATAATATACTACAAATCTATATGTGTGCAGCAAATAAAACAAAGGGGATTTTGTCATGAATTGATCAAAGCATTTAAGCCTGCAGCCCAGCATCAAGGGACCCCATTTTTCTTCCCCTATCCCTCTGTAGCCTAAACCTAACCCTGCCCCCTCTGTAACCTAACCCTCCCCCCTCTCTAGCCTAACCCTCCCCCTAGTTCATAACCCCTAACCCTCCCCCTAGTGCCTAATGCTAACACTCCCCTAGTGCCTAACCCATAACCCTCCCCCTAGTGCCTAACCCCTAACACTCCCCCTAGTGCCTAACCCCTAACACTCCCCCTAGTGCCTAACCCCTAACACTCCCCCTAGTGCCTAACCCCTAACCCTCCCCCTAGTGCCTAATGCTAACCCTCCCCCTAGTGCCTAACCCGTAACCCCCCCTAGTGCCTAACCCATAACCCTCCCCCTAGTACCTAACCCATAACCCTCCCTCTAGTGCTTAACCCTCCCCCTAGTACCTAACCCTCCCCCTAGTGCCTAACCCATACCCCCCCCCTAGTGCCTAACCCCTAACACTCCCCCTAGTGCCTAATCCCTAACACTCCCCCTAGTGCCTAATGCTAACCCTCCCCCTAGTGCCTAACGCTAACCCTCCCCCTAGTGCCTAACCCCTAACACTCCCCCTAGTGACTAACCCCTAACACTCCCCCTAGTGCCTAACCCCTAACACTCCCCCTAGTTCCTAACCCTCCCCCTAATGCCTACCCCTCCCCCTAGTGCCTAACGCTAACACTCCCCTAGTGCTTAACCCATAACCCTCCCCCTAGTGCCTAAACCCTAACACTCCCCCTAGTGCCTAACCCCTAACACTCCCCCTAGTGCCTAACCCGTAACACTCCCCCTAGTGCCTAACCCCTAACACTCCCCCTAGTGCCTAACCCCTAACACTCCCCCTAGTGCCTAACCCCTAACACTCCCCCTAGTGCCTAACCCCTAACACTCCCCCTAGTGCCTAACCCCTAACCCTCCCCCTAGTGCCTAATGCTAACCCTCCCCCTAGTGCCTAACGCTAACCCTCCCCCTAATGCCTAACGCTAACACTCCCCCTAGTGCCTAACCCTCCCCCTAGTGCCTAACCCCTAACACTCCCCCTAGTGCCTAACCCCTAACACTCCCCCTAGTGCCTAACCCCTAACCTCCCCTAGTGCCTAACCCTCCCCTTGTGCCTAACCCCTAACCTCCCCCTAGAGCCTAACGCTAACCCTCCCCCTAGTGCCTAACCCTCCCCCTAGTGCATAACGCTAACCCTCCCCCTAGTGCCTAACCCATAACCCTCCCTCTAGTGCCTAACCCATAACCCTCCCCCTAGTACCTAACCCGTAACCCCCCCTAGTGCCTAACCCATAACCCTCCCCCTAGTACCTAACCCGTAACCCCCCCTAGTGCCTAACCCATAACCCTCCCCCTAGTACCTAACCCATAACCCTCCCTCTAGTGCTTAACCCTCCCCCTAGTACCTAACCCTCCCCCTAGTGCCTAACCCATATCCCCCCCTAGTGCCTAACCCTAACCCTCCCCCTAGTGCCTAACGCTAACCCTCCCCCTAGTGCCTAACCCCTATCCCTCCCCCTAGTGCCTAACCCTCCCCCTAGTGCCTAACCCCTAACACTTCCCCTAGTGCCTAACCCTCCCCCTAGCGTGGAACGCATACCGGAAGTCTTGGCTTGTTATGGAGACCCGGAGTGCGGCTACAGTGGTTTTAGCGATACTAGGACTATGCTTACAGCAACATGAGTCCCGTTATGCTACAGGTGATTCCATCCATTTATTTAGAACTCGCTGTGTATGTTGCATAGGCAAACGCAGGGGGGGTTTTCGTCTGCCTGGAAACCCCCCTCCCCAGCACACACCATGACCATAATAGAATGTTACTAGTACTGCATGTTCTTCTCAGTATCACAAATGAAATGATTAGCACCACCTGTGGATCTTTTAAAATGTGTCAGCCAGTAATAAATACACCTGTACACCAACTAGGAGATGTGGAAAACATGCACGGTTAGGGGAGCACTGCTATAGACCTTCAATAGGGTTAATTATTAATACTGTATAATAATACACTATCCAGTATATAAGGAGACCAATATGTACATATATGTGCAGGGCAGTGCTAAGTTCCTCTGTTGCTCCCTCAGACTCCCAGACTTGCTCCAATGTTCTGTAATGATGCCCACATCTGACATAACAACATTCTGCTCAGACAGGATGGACCTACTGCCGCATCTAATGACTTACTGTGATCGCTGGTCCTATATATGCTGGAATTATGCAACACAATACACTATGGCCCTGATTCAGAGCCGGACGCTCTGACCAGACCGCTTGCTCTGAATCAGGGCCCACCTCCATTAATATGGAGCATCCTCCTGGACGCTCGTATAGCTGTGGGTCACCACCCACAGCTATATGGGCCCGGCATCTATTCTCCGGTGGTGACCAGGACACCGCATGTTTCTCCACCCGCGGGACACTGCGTCCCGCGGGTGAGAACGGCACCCGCAGGCTGTGAGGGCAGGGCGCTTTTTGCCCTCCTCCTGGATGACAGGGTGCTTTTTGCCCTCCAGAAGGAGGGCAGGGTGCCGCGCCCCACTAAAACAGCCTAGCGGGAACGCTATATATATATGTATATATATATATATATGTAACACCCTCTAAGGGATGGTATTTGTAAATACACCCCTCTCAGTGATAGAGCTTGCTTCCTGTTGTAGATATTACATACCTGAGACCCGGATCAGTTTTCAGGTAAAGGAGGGGCTGGAGAGATAGATACGCAGGGGTGGGAAGACTGGGTGTGTAGCTGGCAGAGCAGAGGGAGGAGGGGGAGAGAACAAAGGGGGTTGAGAAGAAGAATTTGGGAGAGAGCAGACATCTTTGGGAAGCTTCAGAGCTGGAAGCAGAAATGTAGCCCTCGTGCTCCCCTGGCAGGGGGAGATTGGCGGGGCCGTGGTGACTGCCACGATGCCCATCTAACGCCAAAGGAGAAATAGGTCTGGAGTGAGACCACTGAGATAAAGTCTGTGAGAGACCACAGAGAAAGAGCTGGAAGGTTGCAGTGTGAGCCGCCCAGTGAAGTGTTCAGCACCCATGAGAGGGGTAAGAGACGCAAGTATATGTGGTGAAGAGATGGGGAAGAGGAATTTCCCAGGAGCTTTTACTGTTAAGGTACCAGAGGAGTCCCTTATGCATAAAAGCCCCCCAGCAGCCATTAAAGGGGGGGGTCACTGTGGTAGCAGTGTGGCTATAGGAGCCATTCCTGTAGGATAGGGATGGGCGGCAGCTGAGAGTTTGATAGCTGCAATAGCAAAGTCTGTATATTGCTGTCCCATGGGATAGAGAAGAGGAAGCAGAGAGAGGCAGACCGGGTATGAGACACTCTGTATATTGTCTTAGAAGAGACAAAGGAGAGGCAGAGTGCAAAAGAAGTTATGTGAGATGTGTGTGAAGCTGTGGAACTACAGGCACCAGCCAGCATAGGGCCAGGTGGACCTGTATGTATGAAGTGGAGACCTACAGGCACCAGCCAGCAAAGGGCTAGGTGGACCTGCACGTATGAAGTGGAGAACTACAGGCACCAGCCAGCAAAGGGCTAGGTGGACCTGCACGTATGAAGTGGAGAACTACAGGCACCAGCCAGCGAAGGGCTAGGTGGACCTGCACATATGAAGTGGAGAACTACAGGCACCAGCCAGCAAAGGGCTAGGTGGACCTGCACGTATGAAGTGGAGAACTACAGGCACCAGCCAGCAAAGGGCCAGGTGGACCTGTGTGGGTAACATGCAAAGCATTCATTGTGACTATGCTTAAAGACTGTGCTGGTGAAGAAGAGGGTGATGTAATGTAACCATATTCATAAGATTGTCATATACCATCTGACATGCCAAGTATATGAGCTGGAGGGAGAGGAGAAGCTGCTGTAACCATATTCTTGTCCTGTAAAGTCATGTGCAGGAGGAGAGAAATAAATTGGTTTATTTTTATAAGAGAAGGTCTGACGCCCAAGTTATTCAATAGAACTGTTGCTGCATGTGTCCATCTATACCTGTATCTATATGTGTGACTGTTATACAGCCTGCATGGTCAGGGACCCCCTTCTCAGGTATTGCCCACACCCTGGAGAGCTAGCCTGAGGCAATAGGAGGTGTATCACTCCAAATGCACCTATGTACCACACCGCACACTGAAGGGGGGTTACAAATATATATATATATATATATATATATATATATATATAAATATATATATATAGTGTGTGTGTATATACATATATATATATATGTGTGTGTGTGTATAGACATATATATATATATATATATATATATAAATATACAGTATGTTACTGTGTGTAATATATATAATACTAATGGGCATATTATATTATAAAGCATGAGCAGGCTGCAGCAGCACCGTAGTTTATCTGACAGACAGTAAGTCGCTGTGTTAAAGCTGTACCATGGGGACTGCTGCTACACCACACGCAATCCTCTCACAGTCCCTGGTCGCCACCTGGAGGAGAAAGACTGACGTGATGATGTCATCATCTCGCGAGACCATCACTAGTAGCTCTTCAGTGGCGGGTCGGGGGACGGGTGTGGGCTTGAAGCACACCCATGACCACCCATAATCTGCTACACAGACACAGGCTCTCAGGATATCATGTGATGGCAATACAGGGAGTAGGAGGAATATGTGCAAACAAAGCTCAGAGGAGCAATCCAAGCATCTCTGCTCACTACATCATGTGTCATGTGACTGGTTGCCATGGTAGTCACAAGACAATGCAGGATATCTGAAGATTCACCACTCATTAATAGCAGGCTGGAGAAACAAAGCAAGGAAAAATGTACCAAGATTCTCCTTATAGCCTGCCACAGTGATCCATGTTAAACAATACATACATATATACATACATAGATACATGGGATTATTGCTTTATGCCCAAACATGTTCAATCCATCTCAGACATTCTTACACCAGTTCTCCGTGCTCTAAATTAGGGAGGATTTTTGTAAAGTTTGAGAATTTATCGCAATTTATCCAACTTTAAAGCCAATTTGACTCAACGATCCGAGAACCACTTTGAAAAAATTAGATCTTCTGTAATCTTTACCATACGATACTATATATATATATATATATATATATATATATATATTGTAAGTGCTATATACTGTATGTGTGTGATTCATAAACCATGAGATAGGAGCCATTAGTGAGATAATGATGAGGCCTGTCTATAACGCTACTTACCATGCTATAATATAGGTGTACAGGTGTAACCGGCTCACTATATATACTGTATGTGTGTGATTCATAAACCATGAGATAGGAGCCATTAGTGAGATAATGATGAGGCCTGTCTATAACGCTACTTACCATGCTATAATATAGGTGTACAGGTGTAACCGGTTTGTGTCACTATATATACTGTATGTGTGTGATTCATAAACCATGAGATAGGAGCCATTAGTGAGATAATGATGAGGCCCGTCTATAACGCTACTTACCATGCTATAATATAGGTGTACAGGTGTAACCGGCTTGTATCACTATATATACTGTATGTGTGTGATTCATAAACCATGAGATAGGAGCCATTAGTGAGATAATGATGAGGCCTGTCTATAACGCTACTTACCATGCTATAATATAGGTGTACAGGTGTAACCGGTTTGTGTCACTATATATACTGTATGTGTGTGATTCATAAACCATGAGATAGGAGCCATTAGTGAGATAATGATGAGGCCCGTCTATAACGCTACTTACCATGCTATAATATAGGTGTACAGGTGTAACCGGTTTGTGTCACTATATATACTGTATGTGTGTGATTCATAAACCATGAGATAGGAGCCATTAGTGAGATAATGATGAGGCCTGTCTATAACGCTACTTACCATGCTATAATATAGGTGTACAGGTGTAACTGGCTTGTATCACTATATATACTGTATGTGTGTGATTCATAAACCATGAGATAGGAGCCATTAGTGAGATAATGATGAGGCCTGTCTATAACGCTACTTACCATGCTATAATATAGGTGTACAGGTGTAACCGGCTTGTATCACTATATATACTGTATGTGTGTGATTCATAAACCATGAGATAGGAGCCATTAGTGAGATAATGATGAGGCCTGTCTATAACGCTACTTACCATGCTATAATATAGGTGTACAGGTGTAACCGGCTTGTATCACTATATATACTGTATGTGTGTGATTCATAAACCATGAGATAGGAGCCATTAGTGAGATAATGATGAGGCCTGTCTATAACGCTACTTACCATGCTATAATATAGGTGTACAGGTGTAACTGGCTTGTATCACTATATATACTGTATGTGTGTGATTCATAAACCATGAGATAGGAGCCATTAGTGAGATAATGATGAGGCCTGTCTATAACGCTACTTACCATGCTATAATATAGGTGTACAGGTGTAACTGGCTTGTATCACTATATATACTGTATGTGTGTGATTCATAAACCATGAGATAGGAGCCATTAGTGAGATAATGATGAGGCCTGTCTATAACGCTACTTATCATGCTATAATATAGGTGTACAGGTGTAACCGGCTTGTTTCACTATATATACTGTAGCACAGGATCACACATATATTATCCTCTAGTAGTTTATTAATAGTGTGATTTTGCTGGGTAATTATCTATAGCAGAGAGGACGTGGCGCCTCTTCTCATTAATATAAGGAAGACTAATGTCGCAGTTCCTCAATTACTTGATGATATTAGCAGAGACGCCCTGTAGGATTTATTGGGCTGATGTCAATCATTTTCCAAGTGGTAATTACTGTCCATAGTACATGACTCCGGATCTGTCTCCTACATCCTCCCCAATACTGTCTATTACACAGAGTGACCCATCCGATGAGCAGGTCTGGGCTATTATACAGGGAGCGGGTGTCAGGGCGTCAAACGTCTGCATGATTCACAATGTAAGTATAATATAGTGTTCTATCTTTACCCAGCTTCCATACGCTTTTTTTTTTGTGCAACTTTAATTAAATTAATTGAAAATAATTGATTTTTTGTTATTGGCTACTGCAAATGTTAGGCTTTTCATTTAGTAAGTGACCCCCCCCCCCCCTGGGTTCACTTGCTATTTGTTTAAAAGCAAAATTTAGCACTTTTTGAGTTTTTGACCAGGTTAGAGTAGATGTCAGTCCAGGTGTCGTTGTCTAAGGTTACCCCCGAGTCAGTCTTCCAGGCGTCGTTGTCTAAGGTTACCCCCGAGTCAGTCTCCCAGGCATCATTGTCTAAGGTTTCCCCCGAGTCAGTCTCCCAGGCGTCGCTGTCTAATGTTACCCCCGAGTCAGTCTCCCAGGCGTCGTTGTCTAAGGTTACCCCCGAGTCAGTCTCCCAGGCGTCGTTGTCTAAGGTTTCCCCTGAGTCAGTCTCCCAGGCGTCGTTGTCTAAGGTTTCCCCCGAGACAGTCTCCCAGGCGTCGCTGTCTAAGGTTACCCCCGAGTCAGTCTCCCAGGCGTCGCTGTCTAAGGTTTCCCCCGAGTCAGTCTCCCAGGCGTCGTTGTCTAAGGTTACCCCCGAGTCAGTCTCCCAGGCATCGTTGTCTAAGGTTACCCCCGAGTCAGTCTCCCAGGCGTCGTTGTCTAAGGTTACCCCCGAGTCAGTCTCCCAGGCGTCGTTGTCTAAGGTTACCCCCGAGTCAGTCTTCCAGGCGTCGCTGTCTAAGGTTACCCCCGAGCCAGTCTCCCAGGCAATTTGAAATGGCCCTGGAAAAAATCCTGCAAGTGGCCCTATGTGCACACACTGTAGGCGCGCGCCCAAAATAGTGGCAAGCGGTGTGGTCTAGTGTGAAATGCCATGCCTGCAAGCCACTCCCCTTGTGTTCATCATGCTGGGGGCATGCCCACCAACACTCCGGGAGCTGATGGATACGCCCCCAACCCCTCTCTCCAGTGAATAAACACACTGAGCATGTGAATAAGCATCTTCTTACCTGTATGATCTCTCGGCAGCTGGCAACCTCTGAAGACATTGATTCTTCCTGGACAGGCAGTGTCTTCAGTCAGTATTTACTATTCATACAGGAAATCACATGGTCTGGGAGCCGCCTGTTTGCGCAGGAATAAAGCCAATGTCATCAACATGGAATAGAGGTTCAACCAGATAATACATAGTAACAGGAGTTTTGGTGCAGGGCAAAATAGGAGTTTCCCTGATCAAACACTGTTATATAAAATATATTTGCTAAATTTGTATCAGTAATATGGTTTCTTTAGAATTAGTGTTTTACTGAAGATTACTGTCCCCCAGCCTTTTCTTCTAATCCTGCCAGTGGTCCTACCTTTCTGTCTTCAGCACTACCCCACTGTGTGTCTACTGCACCATCCTCCCTGTGTCTCTCCAGCACCATCCCACTGTGTGTCTCCTGTATTATCCCACTGTGTCTCTCCAGCACCATCCCACTGTGTGTCTACTGCACCATCCTCCCTGTGTCTCTCCAGCACCATCCCACTGTGTGTCTCCTGCACCATCACCCCTGTGTCTCTCCTGCACCATCCCCGTGTCTCCTGTATTATCCCGCTGTGGGTCTCCAGCACCAACCCCCTGTGTCTCTCCAGTACCATCCCTGTGTCTCCTGCACCATTCCCCCTGTGTCTCCTGCACCATTCCCCCTGTGTCTCCTGCACCATTCCCCCTGTGTCTCTCCAGCACCATCCCTGTGTCTCCTGCACCATTCCCCTGTGTGTCTCTCTAGTACCATTCCCCTGCCTATCTCCTGCACCATTACTGTGTCTCTCCTTCACCACCCCATGTCTCCCCTGCACCATCACCGTGTCTCCTGCACCATCCCATGTCTCCCCTGCACCATCACCGTGTCTCCCCTGCACCATCCCATGTCTCCCATGCACCATCACCGTGTCTCTCCTGCACCATCCCATGTCTCCCCTGCACCATCACCGTGTCTCTCCTGTACCGTCCCATGTCTCTCCTGCTCCCAGCGCCATCTCCCCAGCGCCCTCTCTTTGTCCCCACTGCCCTATTATATTATACTGTGACCAACAGTCACCTTCCCCTGTATCACCCCATTATACAGTAACCCACCCCGGTATCACCCCATTATATACTCATACATTGTGTCCCACAGCAACATGCTCCTCTATCACCCACAGTAAGTGCCCCCTGCCCCTATATAACCCTCTGTAAGTGCCTCCTGCTCTTATATCACCCACAGTAAGTGCCCCCTGCCCATGTATCACCCACAATCAGTGCCCCCCTGCCCATTTATCAGCCACAATTAATGCCCCTATACCCGTTTCACCCATAGTTAGTGCCCCCCTGTTCCTGTATCACCCTCAATTAGTTTCCTCCCTGCCCCTAAGTCACCCATAGTTAGTGCCCCCCCCCTGTGCCCCCCCCTGTATCACCCTCAATTAGTTTCCTCCCTGCCCCTATGTCACCCATAGTTAGTGCCCCCCCCTGTATCACCCTCAATTAGTTCCCTCCCTGCCCCTATGTCACCCATAGTTAGTGCCTCCCCCTGTATCACCCTCAATTAGTTTCCTCCCTGCCCCTATGTCACCCATAGTTAGTGCCCCCCCGTGTATCACCCTCAATTAGTTCCCTCCCTGCCCCTATGTCACCCATAGTTAGTGCCCCCCGTGTATCACCCTCAATTAGTTTCCTCCCTGCCCCTATGTCACCCATAGTTAGTGCCCCCCCCTGTATCACCCTCAATTAGTTTCCTCCCTGCCCCTATGTCACCCATAGTTAGTGCCCCCCCGTATCACCCTCAATTAGTTCCCTCCCTGCCCCTATGTCACCCACAGTTAGTGCCCACCCTACCCGTTTCACCCGCAATTAGAGCACCACCCCTGCTATACCACAATTAGTGCCCCCCCCCTGCCCCTGTACCTCCCTGGGTGCATTTATCTGCAATGTAATGATGTGTTGGGCATATTGTTGGTGTAGGGACTTGGATAGATTTGGGTTCCACGGGCTGCGAGCTTTACTCTTTTGACGTGTACATTTCATGCCATAGACCGCACATGGCACGGACTATGCTACTTCCAGTAGAAAATGCTAAATTTGGCATTCTTTGGACTTTGCCATATTTTCCTGACTTTTGGGGTCCACAATGTCAGACCTTAATCATTTGGAGCATTCGCTGACAAATTGGGGTGCAGTTTGGGTAATTGTTAATTTTAGATGTACTGATGTACCGCCATTTGTAACTTTTCCCATTCAGTATCGTCATGCAGGCTGTATGTAAGCAGTGATATATAGTGTAATATCACAAACCTCTATAGCCAGCGAGATAATTCCGACCCAATGACATTTAATAGCTAGTATAGCGTTATAGCTACTGACACTTATTTTATTTATTAGACACTAAGAGCCCTAATCAGCTTCTGACTAATGGAAAAAATACAGTAAGTGCCTCAGTGAGAGTCAGGAGCCGCTCCAACTAAAGGGTGCAAATTGCTACCTATATACAACGTATTGTGATGCTGGAGGGCAGATGCGATGTGCGTACAAATGCCAGGCAGCTCTATCCTACACTGCGATGTAGTTACACTATACGTTATACTTTCTATAGAATGTAAGCCTGTGAGCAGGGCCCTCTTTCCTCGTCCTATGGGTGTATCTATACTTTATACTTTCTATAGAATGTAAGCCTGTGAGCAGGGCCCTCTTTCCTCGTCCTATGGGTGTATCTATGCTTTCTATAGAATGTAAGCCTATGAGCAGGGACCTCTTTCCTCCACCTATGGGTGTATCTATACTTTCTATAGAATGTAAGCCTATGAGCAGGGCCCTCTTTCCTCCACCTATGGGTGTATCTATACTTCATACTTTCTATAGAATGTAAGCCTGTGAGCAGGGTCCTCTTTCCTCGTCCTATGGGTGTATCTATACTTTATACTTTCTATAGAATGTAAGCCTATGAGCAGGGCCCTCTTTCCTCCACCTATGGGTGTATCTATACTTTCTATAGAATGTAAGCCTATGAGCAGGGCCCTCTTTCCTCCACCTATGGGTGTATCTATACTTTCTATAGAATGTAAGCCTATGAGCAGGGCCCTCTTTCCTCCACCTATGGGTGTATCTATACTTCATACTTTCTATAGAATGTAAGCCTGTGAGCAGGGTCCTCTTTCCTCGTCCTATGGGTGTATCTATACTTTATACTTTCTATAGAATGTTAGCCTATGAGCAGGGCCCTCTTTCCTCCACCTATGGGTGTATCTATACTTTCTATAGAATGTAAGCCTGTGAGCAGGGTCCTCTTTCCTCGTCCTATGGGTGTATCTATGCTTTCTATAGAATGTAAGCCTGTGAGCAGGGCCCTCTTTCCTCCACCTATGGGTGTATCTATACTTTCTATAGAATGTAAGCCTGTGAGCAGGGTCCTCTCTCCTCCACCTATGGCTGTATCTATACTTTATACTTTCTATAGAATGTAAGCCTGTGAGCAGGGTCCTCTTTCCTCGTCCTATGGGTGTATCTATACTTTATACTTTCTATAGAATGTAAGCCTGTGAGCAGGGTCCTCTTTCCTCGTCCTATGGGTGTATCTATACTTTATACTTTCTATAGAATGTAAGCCTATGAGCAGGGCCCTCTTTCCTCCACCTATGGGTGTATCTATACTTTCTATAGAATGTAAGCCTGTGAGCAGGGTCCTCTTTCCTCATCCTATGGGTGTATCTATACTTTATACTTTCTATAGAATGTAAGCCTGTGAGCAGGGTCCTCTTTCCTCGTCCTATGGGTGTATCTATACTTTATACTTTCTATAGAATGTAAGCCTGTGAGCAGGGCCCTCTTTCCTCCACCTATCGGCGTATCTATACTTTTTATAGAATGTAAGCCTGTGAGCAGGGTCCTCTTTCCTCGTCCTATGGGTGTATCTATACTTTATACTTTCTATAGAATGTAAGCCTGTGAGCAGGGTCCTCTTTCCTCCACCTATGGGCGTATCTATACTTTATACGTTCTATAGAATGTAAGCCTGTGAGCAGGGTCCTCTCTCCTCCACCTATGGGTGTATCTATACTTCATACTTTCTATAGAATGTAAGCCTGTGAGCAGGGTCCTCTTTCCTCGTCCTATGGGTGTATCTATACTTTATACTTTCTATAGAATGTAAGCCTGTGAGCAGGGTCCTCTCTCCTCCACCTATGGGCGTATCTATACTTTCTATAGAATGTAAGCCTGTGAGCAGGGCCCTCTTTCCTCCACCTATGGGTGTATCTAGACTTTCTATAGAATGTAAGCCTGTGAGCAGGGCCCTCTTTCCTCGTCCTATGGGTGTATCTATACTTTCTATAGAATGTAAGCCTGTGAGCAGGGCCCTCTTTCCTCGTCCTATGGGTGTATCTATACTTTCAATAGAATGTAAGCCTGTGAGCAGGGTCCTCTTTCCTCCACCTATGGGTGTATCTATACTTTCTATAGAATGTAAGCCTGTGAGCAGGGCCCTCTTTCCTCCACCTATGGGCGTATCTAGGCTTTCTATAGAATGTAAGCCTGTGAGCAGGGCCCTCTTTCCTCGTCCTATGGGTGTATCTATACTTTCTATAGAATGTAAGCCTGTGAGCAGGGCCCTCTTTCCTCGTCCTATGGGTGTATCTATACTTTCTATAGAATGTAAGCCTGTGAGCAGGGCCCTCTTTCCTCCACCTATGGGTGTATCTATACTTTCTATAGAATGTAAGCCTGTGAGCAGGGCCCTCTTTCCTCCACCTATGGGTGTATCTATACTTTATACTTTCTATAGAATGTAAGCCTGTGAGCAGGGCCCTCTTTCCTCCTCCTATGGGCGTATCTATACTTTCTATAGAATGTAAGCCTGTGAGCAGGGCCCTCTTTCCTCGTCCTATGGGTGTATCTATACTCTCTATAGAATGTAAGCCTGTGAGCAGGGACCTCTTTCCTCGTCCTATGGGTGTATCTATACTTTATACTTTCTATAGAATGTAAGCCTGTGAGCAGGGCCCTCTTTCCCCGTCCTATGGGTGTATCTATACTTTATACTTTCTATAGAATGTAAGCCTGTGAGCAGGGCCCTCTTTCCTCGTCCTATGGGTGTATCTATGCTTTCTATAGAATGTAAGCCTATGAGCAGGGCCCTCTTTCCCCGTCCTATGGGTGTATCTATACTTTATACTTTCTATAGAATGTAAGCCTGTGAGCAGGGCCCTCTTTCCTCGTCCTATGGGTGTATCTATACTTTATACTTTCTATAGAATGTAAGCCTGTGAGCAGGGCCCTCTTTCCTCGTCCTATGGGTGTATCTATGCTTTCTATAGAATGTAAGCCTGTGAGCAGGGTCCTCTTTCCTCCACCTATGGGTGTATCTATACTTTCTATAGAATGTAAGCCTGTGAGCAGGGCCCTCTTTCCCCGTCCTATGGGTGTATCTATACTTTATACTTTCTATAGAATGTAAGCCTGTGAGCAGGGCCCTCTTTCCTCGTCCTATGGGTGTATCTATACTTTCTATAGAATGTAAGCCTATGAGCAGGGCCCTCTTTCCTCCACCTATGGGTGTATCTATACTTCATACTTTCTATAGAATGTAAGCCTGTGAGCAGGGTCCTCTTTCCTCGTCCTATGGGTGTATCTATACTTTATACTTTCTATAGAATGTAAGCCTATGAGCAGGGCCCTCTTTCCTCCACCTATGGGTGTATCTATACTTTCTATAGAATGTAAGCCTGTGAGCAGGGTCCTCTTTCCTCGTCCTATGGGTGTATCTATACTTTCTATAGAATGTAAGCCTGTGAGCAGGGTCCTCTTTCCTCGTCCTATGGGTGTATCTATACTTTATACTTTCTATAGAATGTAAGCCTGTGAGCAGGGCCCTCTTTCCTCCACCTATGGGTGTATCTATACTTTCTATAGAATGTAAGCCTGTGAGCAGGGTCCTCTCTCCTCCACCTATGGGTGTATCTATACTTTATACTTTCTATAGAATGTAAGCCTGTGAGCAGGGCCCTCTTTCCTCCACCTATGGGCGTATCTATACTTTCTATAGAATGTAAGCCTGTGAGCAGGGCCCTCTTTCCTCCACCTATGGGTGTATCTATACTTTCTATAGAATGTAAGCCTGTGAGCAGGGCCCTCTTTCCTCCACCTATGGGTGTATCTATACTTTCTATAGAATGTAAGCCTGTGAGCAGGGTCCTCTTTCCTCGTCCTATGGGTGTATCTATACTTTATACTTTCTATAGAATGTAAGCCTGTGAGCAGGGTCCTCTTTCCTCGTCCTATGGGTGTATCTATACTTTATACTTTCTTTAGAATGTAAGCCTGTGAGCAGGGTCCTCTCTCCTCCACCTACGGGTGTATCTATACTTTATACTTTCTATAGAATGTAAGCCTGTGAGCAGGGTCCTCTTTCCTCGTCCTATGGGTGTATCTATACTTTATACTTTCTATAGAATGTAAGCCTGTGAGCAGGGTCCTCTTTCCTCGTCCTATGGGTGTATCTATACTTTATACTTTCTATAGAATGTAAGCCTGTGAGCAGGGCCCTCTTTCCTCCACCTATGGGTGTATCTATACTTTATACTTTCTATAGAATGTAAGCCTGTGAGCAGGGCCCTCTTTCCTCCATCTATGGGCGTATCTATACTTTCTATAGAATGTAAGCCTGTGAGCAGGGCCCTCTTTCCTCCACCTATGGGCGTATCTATACTTTCTATAGAATGTAAGCCTGTGAGCAGGGTCCTCTTTCCTCGTCCTATGGGTGTATCTATACTTTATACTTTCTATAGAATGTAAGCCTATGAGCAGGGCCCTCTTTCCTCGTCCTATGGGTGTATCTATACTTTCTATAGAATGTAAGCCTGTGAGCAGGGCCCTCTTTCCTCCACCTATGGGTGTATCTATACTTTCTATAGAATGTAAGCCTGTGAGCAGGGTCCTCTCTCCTCCACCTATGGGTGTATCTATACTTTATACTTTCTATAGAATGTAAGCCTGTGAGCAGGGCCCTCTTTCCTCCACCTATGGGCGTATCTATACTTTCTATAGAATGTAAGCCTGTGAGCAGGGTCCTCTTTCCTCGTCAAATGGGTGTATCTATACTTTATACTTTCTATAGAATGTAAGCCTGTGAGCAGGGTCCTCTTTCCTCCACCTATGGGCGTATCTATACTTTATACTTTCTATAGAATGTAAGCCTGTGAGCAGGGTCCTCTCTCCTCCACCTATGGGTGTATCTATACTTCATACTTTCTATAGAATGTAAGCCTATGAGCAGGGCCCTCTTTCCTCCACCTATGGGCGTATCTATACTTTCTATAGAATGTAAGCCTGTGAGCAGGGTCCTCTTTCCTCGTCCTATGGGTGTATCTATACTTTCAATAGAATGTAAGCCTGTGAGCAGGGTCCTCTTTCCTCCACCTATGGGTGTATCTAGACTTTCTATAGAATGTAAGCCTGTGAGCAGGGCCCTCTTTCCTCCACCTATGGGCGTATCTAGGCTTTCTATAGAATGTAAGCCTGTGAGCAGGGCCCTCTTTCCTCGTCCTATGGGTGTATCTATACTTTCTATAGAATGTAAGCCTGTGAGCAGGGCCCTCTTTCCTCGTCCTATAGGTGTATCTATACTTTCTATAGAATGTAAGCCTGTGAGCAGGGCCCTCTTTCCTCCACCTATGGGTGTATCTATACTTTATACTTTCTATAGAATGTAAGCCTGTGAGCAGGGCCCTCTTTCCTCGTCCTATGGGTGTATCTATACTTTCTATAGAATGTAAGCCTGTGAGCAGGGCCCTCTTTCCTCGTCCTATGGGTGTATCTATACTTTCTATAGAATGTAAGCCTGTGAGCAGGGCCCTCTTTCCTCCACCTATGGGTGTATCTATACTTTATACTTTCTATAGAATGTAAGCCTGTGAGCAGGGCCCTCTTTACTCCACCTATGGGTGTATCTATTCTCTCTATAGAATGTAAGCCTGTGAGCAGGACCCTCTCTCCATCAGTTGGTGTATCTACGGCTACGCTTAAATGCTTGTTGCTAAATATTTCTATTTAACACCAGTAACAATATATTTTGCAAGTATTGATACCAATACTGCTGGCTGCAATTCCTGATTTCTTGTTTGCTACTACGCGCTAACGATACTGGATCAGAACCTCTATACACTTTCCTATACCTTCTAATGTCCTGCCTATACCTTCTAAGGATGACGCTAGTTTGCGTACGCAGTCACACCATAAATAAAGACTTAGACCTGGGATCTGTGGTTCCAAAGCACAAATGATATTCAGGTAAAAGTTCAGACAGTTACACGCAATTGATCCAGACACAATTTAGGCGCAAAAGGAAATTATACAGACCCAAGTACAGTATACATACGCAGCGCTTCCGGACCCAGAGATAGGCATCAGCAAGAGACCCCTAGTCATTCAGCACGAAGACTCAGAACCAGCGTTCGTGCACTCATATTTATACCTCCCCAGAATATACAGGACAATAGGGAAGTCTGTTGCTGATATCATTGGTTCTCAGGGGTGAAGCATCTGTTGCGACACATTTAACAGGCTGGTTCAAACAGACTCTCCCTGCCTCTAACAGCTGGGGGTCTTCCTCTTCACGCCTCTCGTAGCATCCTAACAGTTGTTTCTAAAATATACATTTTTGTTGCTTGCAGGCTCTGCGATCCATAACTCGGGAATGCATGATGCGATCTCCCCACCGATAACACCGGAATACTGTAAAAAGGATACGCATCAGTACAACTCCAAACATGACTTGTTTAGCATGTATAATACCTTAGTTAGCAAATATCTTTATTTCTCAACATTTAAACTAACTGAACCAACTTAAATCATACACTTTAAAGCGTATTGAATGTGTAATGTGTGGGTATTCAGGGTTTGAAATAAGGACGCTAGTTAACTTGGGGCAGATGCGTGCGCATAAAGCTAATAAAACAGCGGTTTCATACAAAGTCCTATGCATTCGCTAATATGCGACTAGTTAACAGCGCCATTGTGTGTATTAATGTGTGTATGAGAAATGGTGAAAGATGCAAAACATGGTGCTATTAGTATTATCGCCACATGTACTAAAATGTGAGTTTATCTAAAATGGCGCTTAGGCGGCCATTCGCAAAATGGCGTCTTGCGATCTCATTTTCAAGATGGCGTTGCCGCGATTAAATTTTAACCTGATCTTGTCTTAGCCAATTATTCAGCTTCGACAGTGCTGTGATATATATTGAATTTTTTATATTATTTTTATTTATAGAAGCAAAAACACTGCAAACAAATCTGCAGTACATGGACAAATGAGTTCAGCATATTTCCAAATATTGGGTCTGATTCATTACGGATAGCAACTGCGAATGCAATAGTGATTACGCACGCAGTTCAACTGTGATAGTATGCTAATCCATTCCGATCGCTATGCCATCGCTGCACTACATAACTTACACACTGCACTTTACATTACACACATCCCTAATCCTGAGCAAGACTGAGATACCATCAGTAACATGGAGTACCTCACATCCTCACACACACTTACACAGGCTCTGACCTTACTCAGGAATTACTAACCTCATCACACATAGGGCCTGATTCAGACCCACTCGCGAGCGGCTGTCCGCTCGCAAGTGGGTCGATGGTCTGCACTGCGCATGCGCACGATGGAGGGAGCTGTCGATGTTGATTGACAGCACGCCCCCTTTGGTGGGCGTGCCGGGGGCGTGCCTCCCAGACAGAGGCGTTCCCAAGGGAACGCCTACCGTCAGAAGCCGACCCCACTGACATCACTAGTGATGTCAGTGGGAGTGATTTTGGCTCTGATAGAGCCAAAATCACTCCTGGCCCTGCGATTGAAAAACTCAACCACAGGCTTCTGCTCGCAGTGGCGATGGTCGCGATGGTCAAGACCATCGCGACCATCATCCTGCACGCTCGTATATGCTGTGGGTGGTGACCCACAGCTATACGAGCGTCCAGGAGGACGCTCCATATTTATGGAGGTGGGCCCTGATTCAGAGCGAGCGCTCTGGTCAGAGCGTCCGGCTCTGAATCAGGGCCATAGTGATTACACAAGACTGAGAGACCATCAGTAACATGGAGTACCATCACCGCCTCACACACACTTACACAGGCTCTGACCTTACTCAGGAAATACTAACCTCATCACACACAGTGATTACACAAGGCTGAGAAACCATCAGTAACATGGAGTACCATCACATCCTCACACACACTTACACAGGCTCTGACCTTACTCAGGAATTACTAACCTCAGCACACGCAGTGACTACACAATACTGAGAAACCATCAGTAACATGGAGTACCATCACAGCCTCACACACACTTACACAGGCTCTGACCTTACTCAGGAATTACTAACCTCATCACACACAGTGATTACACAAGACTGAGACACCATCAGTAACATGGAGTACCATCACATCCTCACACACACACTTACACAGGCTCTGACCTTACTCAGGAATTACTAACCTCATCACACACAGTGATTACACAAGTCTGAGATACCATCAGTAACATGGAGTACCATCACATCCTCACACACACTTACATAGGCTCTGATCTTACTCAGGAATTACTAACCTCATCACACACAGTGACTACACAAGGCTGAGATACCATCAGTAACATGGAGTACCATCACATCCTCACACACACTTACACAGGCTCTGACCTTACTCAGGAATTACTAACCTCAGCACACGCAGTGACTACACAATACTGAGAAACCATCAGTAACATGGAGTACCATCACAGCCTCACACACACTTACACAGGCTCTGACCTTACTCAGTAATTACTAACCTCATCACACACAGTGATTACACAAGACTGAGACACCATCAGTAACATGGAGTACCATCACATCCTCACACACACACTTACACAGGCTCTGACCTTACTCAGGAATTACTAACCTCATCACACACAGTGATTACACAAGTCTGAGATACCATCAGTAACATGGAGTACCATCACATCCTCACACACACTTACATAGGCTCTGATCTTACTCAGGAATTACTAACCTCATCACACACAGTGACTACACAAGGCTGAGATACCATCAGTAACATGGAGTACCATCACATCCTCACACACACTTACACAGGCTCTGACCTTACTCAGGAATTACTATCCTCATCACACACAGTGATTACACAAGACTGAGATCCCATCAGTAACATGGAGTACCATCACAGCCTCACACACACTTACACAGGCTCTGACCTTACTCAGGAATTACTAACCTCATCACACACAGTGATTACACAAGACTGAGACACCATCAGTAACATGGAGTACATCACAGCATCACCCATACTTACACAGACTCTGACCTTACTCAGGAATTACTAACCTCATCACACACAGTGATTACACAAGACTGAGATACCATCAGTAACATGGAGTACCATCACATCCTCACACACACTTACACAGGCTCTGACCTTACTCAGGAATTACTATCCTCATCACACACAGTGATTACACAAGACTGAGTAACCATCAGTAACATGGAGTACCATCACAGCCTCACACACACTTACACAGGCTCTGACCTTACTCAGGAATTACTAACCTCATCACACACAGTGATTACACAAGACTGAGATACCATCAGTAACATGGAGTACCATCACATCCTCACACACACTTACACAGGCTCTGACCTTACTCAGGAATTACTAACCTCATCACACACAGTGACTACACAAGACTGAGATACCATCAGTAACATGGAGTACCATCACATCCTCACACACACTTACACAGGCTCTGACCTTACTCAGGAATTACTAACCTCATCACACACAGGGCCTGATTCAGAGCTGCTCGTAAGCGGCCGCTCGTTCGCTCTGAGCGATGTTCGCACAACTGCGCATGCGTATGGGTCACAATGCGCAAAACAGTCATTGCGGTCGGAAATCGAGCACTCGCAAAACAGCAAGGGGCTGCTAATTTGATTGACAGAATGTACCGTTTGTGGGTGGTAACAGGGGAAGGTGCTTGAAAACGGGGGAGTGGAGATCCGAATGCAGGCGTGCCTAACGGTAATAAGGGCGTTTAATGGGAGTGCATAATTAGTAAAGGAGCGTCATCGACCACGTCATTTGGTTGTCTTTTAGCCTGAACTGCTCGCAGTGATTGCGGTAGGACAAACCTACCACAAGCACTGCGAGCAGTTCAGATGCCTTTCGATGTACCCGATTAATCAAATAAATACCGGAGATGACGTGTGATGTGAACGGCAAAGGGGCATCTTTACAAAATAGCGACCGCATTTTTTGTTCGCTCGCTCAGACATAGAGGTGTCAACAAACCGCAATGAGCGAGCGCACAATTTAAATAGCCGGCACCTTTTTTTGAACGACCGTCCGCATATAGCGTCCGGGTCTGAATCAGGCCCACAGTGATTACACAAGACTGAGATACCATCAGTAACATGGAGTACCATCACATCCTCACACACACTTACACAGGCTCTGACCTTACTCAGGAATTACTAACCTCATCACACACAGTGACTACACAAGACTGAGACACCATCAGTAACATGGAGTACCATCACAGCCACACACACACTTACACAGGCTCTGACCTTACTCAGGAATTACTAACCTCATCACACACAGTGATTACACAAGACTGAGAGACCATCAGTAACATGGAGTACCACCACAGCCTCACATACACTTACACAGGCTCTGACCTTACTCAGGAATTACTAACCTCATCACACACAGTGATTACACAAGACTGAGAGACCATCAGTAACATGGAGTACCACCACAGCCTCACATACACTTACACAGGCTCTGACCTTACTCAGGAATTACTAACCTCATCACACACAGTGATTACACAAGACTGAGATACCATCAGTAACATGGAGTACCATCACATCCTCACACACACTTACACAGGGTCTGACCTTACTCAGGAATTACTAACCTCATCACACACAGTGATTACACAAGACTGAGAGACCATCAGTAACATGGAGCTCCATCACATCCTCACACACTTACACAGGCTCTGACCTTACTCAGGAATTACTAACCTCATCACACACAGTGACTACACAAGACTGAGACACCATCAGTAACATGGAGTACCACCACAGCCTCACATACACTTACACAGGCTCTGACCTTACTCAGGAATTACTAACCTCATCACACACAGTGATTACACAAGACTGAGATACCATCAGTAACATGGAGTACCATCACAGCATCACATACACTTACACAGGCTCTGACCTTACTCAGGAATTACTAACCTCATCACACACAGTGATTACACAAGACTGAGAGACCATCAGTAACATGGAGTACCACCACAGCCTCACATACACTTACACAGGCTCTGACCTTACTCAGGAATTACTAACCTCATCACACACAGTGATTACACAAGACTGAGATACCATCAGTAACATGGAGTACCATCACAGCATCACATACACTTACACAGGCTCTGACCTTACTCAGGAATTACTAACCTCATCACACACAGTGACTACACAAGACTGAGACACCATCAGTAACATGGAGTACCATCACCTCACACACTTACACAGGCTCTGACCTTACTCAGGAATTACTAACCTCATCACACACAGTGATTACACAAGACTGAGAGACCATCAGTAACATGGAGTACCATCACAGCCACACACACACTTACACAGGCTCTGACCTTACTCAGGAATTACTAACCTCATCACACACAGTGATTACACAAGACTGAGAGACCATCAGTAACATGGAGTACCACCACAGCCTCACATACACTTACACAGGCTCTGACCTTACTCAGGAATTACTAACCTCATCACACACAGTGATTACACAAGACTGAGATACCATCAGTAACATGGAGTACCATCACATCCTCACACACACTTACACAGGGTCTGACCTTACTCAGGAATTACTAACCTCATCACACACAGTGATTACACAAGACTGAGACACCATCAGTAACATGGAGTACCATCACACCCTCACACACACTTACACAGGCTCTGACCTTACTCAGGAATTACTAACCTCATCACACACAGTGATTACACAAGACTGAGAGACCATCAGTAACATGGAGTACCACCACAGCCTCACATACACTTACACAGGCTCTGACCTTACTCAGGAATTACTAACCTCATCACACACAGTGATTACACAAGACTGAGATACCATCAGTAACATGGAGTACCATCACAGCATCACATACACTTACACAGGCTCTGACCTTACTCAGGAATTACTAACCTCATCACACACAGTGATTACACAAGACTGAGATACCATCAGTAACATGGAGTACCATCACATCCTCACACACACTTACACAGGCTCTGACCTTACTCAGGAATTACTAACCTCATCACACACAGTGATTACACAAGACTGAGACACCATCAGTATCATGGAGTACTATCACATCCTCACACACACACTTACACAGGCTCTGACCTTACTCAGGAATTACTAACCTCATCACACACAGTGATTACACAAGACTGAGATACCATCAGTAACATGGAGTACCATCACAGCATCACACACACTTACACAGGGTCTGACCTTACTCAGGTAAGTGAGAGTTGCTGCTTAGGTTAGTAATTCCTGACACTAAGCAGCCACTCTCACTTACCTAACACTAAGCAGCCACTCTCACTTACCTAACACTAAGCAGCCACTCTCACTTACCTATCACTAAGCAGCCACTCTCACTTACCTAACACTAAGCAGCCACTCTCACTTACCTAACACTAAGCAGCCACTCTCACTTACCTAACACTAAGCAGCCACTCTCACTTACCTATCACTAAGCAGCCACTCTCACTTACCTAACACTAAGCAGCCACTCTCACTTACCTAACACTAAGCAGCCACTCTCACTTACCTAACACTAAGCAGCCACTCTCACTTACCTAACACTAAGCAGCCACTCTCACTTACCTATCACTAAGCAGCCACTCTCACTTACCTATCACTAAGCCACTCTCACTTACCTAACACTAAGCAGCCACTCTCACTTACCTAACACTAAGCAGCCACTCTCACTTACCTAACACTAAGCAGCCACTCTCACTTACCTAACACTAAGCAGCCACTCTCACTTACCTAACACTAAGCAGCCACTCTCACTTACCTAACACTAAGCAGCCACTCTCACTTACCTATCACTAAGCAGCCACTCTCACTTACCTATCACTAAGCCACTCTCACTTACCTAACACTAAGCAGCCACTCTCACTTACCTAACACTAAGCAACCACTCTCACTTACCTAACACTAAGCAGCCACTCTCACTTACCTAACACTAAGCAGCCACTCTCACTTACCTAACACTAAGCAGCCACTCTCACTTACCTAACACTAAGCAGCCACTCTCACTTACCTATCACTTAGCCACTCTCACTTACCTATCACTAAGCAGCCACTCTCACTTACCTAACACTAAGCAGCCACTCTCACTTACCTAACACTAAGCAGCCACTCTCACTTACCTATCACTAAGCCACTCTCACTTACCTAACACTAAGCAGCCACTCTCACTTACCTAACACTAAGCAGCCACTCTCACTTACCTAACACTAAGCAGCCACTCTCACTTACCTATCACTAAGCAGCCACTCTCACTAACCTAACACTAAGCAGCCACTCTCACTTACCTAACACTAAGCAGCCACTCTCACTTACCTAACACTAAGCAGCCACTCTCACTTACCTAACACCAAGCAGCCACTCTCACTTACCTAACACTAAGCAGCCACTCTCACTTACCTAACACTAAGCAGCCACTCTCACTTACCTAACACTAAGCAGCCACTCTCACTTACCTAACACTAAGCAGCCACTCTCACTTACCTATCACTAAGCAGCCACTCTCACTTACCTAACACTAAGCAGCCACTCTCACTTACCTAACACTAAGCAGCCACTCTCACTTACCTAACACTAAGCAGCCACTCTCACTTACCTAACACTAAGCAGCCACTCTCACTTACCTATCACTAAGCAGCCACTCTCACTTACCTAACACTAAGCAGCCACTCTCACTTACCTAACACTAAGCAGCCACTCTCACTTACCTAACACTAAGCAGCCACTCTCACTTACCTATCACTAAGCAGCCACTCTCACTTACCTAACACTAAGCAGCCACTCTCACTTACCTAACACTAGGCAGCCACTCTCACTTACCTATCACTAAGCCACTCTCACTTACCTATCACTAAGCAGCCACTCTCACTTACCTAACACTAAGCAGCCACTTTCACTTACCTAACACTAAGCAGCCACTCTCACTTACCTATCACTAAGCAGCCACTCTCACTTACCTAGCACTAAGCAGCCACTCTCACTTACCTAACACTAAGCAGCCACTTTCACTTACCTAACACTAAGCAGCAACTCTCACTTACCTAACACTAAGCAGCCACTCTCACTTACCTAACACTAAGCAGCCACTCTCACCTACCTTACACTAAGCAGCCACTCTCACCTACCTTACACTAAGCAGCCACTCTCACTTACCTAACACTAGTCAGCCACTTTCACTTACCTAACACTAAGCAGCCACTCTCACTTACCTAACACTAAGCAGCCACTCTCACTTACCTAACACTAAGCAGCCACTCTCACTTACCTAACACTAAGCAGCCACTCTCACTTACCTAACACTAAGCAGCCACTCTCACTTACCTAACACTAGGCAGCCACTCTCACTTACCTATCACTAAGCCACTCTCACTTACCTATCACTAAGCAGCCACTCTCACTTACCTAACACTAAGCAGCCACTCTCACTTACCTAACACTAAGCCACTCTCACTTACCTAACACTAAGCAGCCACTCTCACTTACCTAACACTAAGCAGCCACTCTCACTTACCTAACACTAAGCAGCCACTCTCACTTACCTAACACTAAGCAGCCACTCTCACTTACCTAACACTAAGCAGCCACTCTCACTTACCTAACACTAAGCAGCCACTCTCACTTACCTAACACTAAGCAGCCACTCTCACTTACCTAACACTAGGCAGCCACTCTCACTTACCTATCACTAAGCCACTCTCACTTACCTATCACTAAGCAGCCACTCTCACTTACCTAACACTAAGCAGCCACTCTCACTTACCTAACACTAAGCAGCCACTCTCACTTACCTAACACTAAGCAGCCACTCTCACTTACCTAACACTAAGCAGCCACTCTCACTTACCTAACACTAAGCAGCCACTCTCACTTACCTAACACTAAGCAGCCACTCTCACTTACCTAACACTAGTCAGCCACTTTCACTTACCTAACACTAAGCAGCCACTCTCACCTACCTTACACTAAGCAGCCACTCTCACTTACCTAACACTAAGCAGCCACTCTCACTTACCTATCACTAAGCAGCCACTCTCACTTACCTATCACTTCACACTTTACTGCTATTTCATTTTGTGTGGTGCCCTGGGGTGGTTTGGCTGGAGTGGTTTGGGGATGCCCCACTCCCCAGACATGAACCCCCATAGTGTTAGGGACTTACTCGATGAGGTTACCATGACGATGGTAGTAAGCTCATAACTTTGGCCAAATTTATGCGTAAAGCCTCCCATATTATGCTCAATTATTAATGGTTGTATCTATGGTGCATCTGGTTTTTCTTTTTTCTATGTTGTAATATGAAGTCTCAGCTAGATAGCACATCCCATTAGAAAGAGCTAGGGTGTGCAGTCCAGGCCCCCTTTCCCCAAAATATTTAATATATTGCGTGCATAAATTAGCCACTGCGATATCAGACGCCGCCTGAGGTCTCATAGCGGGCGCAGAAGTTAGCAATTCATGAGTAGGGTCTGGGCTTCCTTACCTGTGCGTATGGGTCCAATGTTACTCCATGTTACCGATTGATTTGCTATGTTGCCCTAGTATACGCATGTGAACAAAGGGAAGTGGGCGTCCTTATGTCAGGCTGCGATTGCCAAGCAAACATTTACATATCACCGCTAATATTAGTAACTGCACTGCATGCGTATAAGCAGAATAGCGCTCCTTGCTGAATCAGGCTGTGTCCAGTGTTCTTTAGGAGAGGTGTAGCGCCCTCTGGCTGCCTAGAGAGAAGTACAAGTATTGGGGCAGCAGGGTGGAGAGCATGGTGTTGGCAGCTACAAATTCCTATATAACTGGTAAATGCTGATAGAAGCTGTAATCCAACAGACCCTGCAAACGGAACATAATGTGCATTCCTTCCCTTCCACCGCCTGCCGCCGGCCCAGGACCTTGTGAGACTCATCTGTCCTGTGACTGCAGGAAAAGGCGCATGAGCCGCTAGGTGTACACATAGGAGATAGTAGAGTGAGGAGCTTATTTACTGATGGTGCCAATAAACAGGTCAGGGGTCTATTTATAATAAGCACAGAACACTTTAGCTGGAGAAAGCATACACTTTTGTCTCTCCATATGTACTAATTAGAAAAGTGCGGAGAAAACAGTTTTTTCCACCTTTTCATTGCGCTTCTCATGTTCCCGCACTCCCATTAGCTCACAATAAGCGCTGTGCAGGTCCGCAATGTATCTGTTATACAAAACATAAACCCGTCTGGATGGTGTTCTGTCTCCTAGCGCTGGACTGTTCTCTCCCTGCTTTCTCCTACAGTACATCGCTCCCTCGGAACCCATCCTGCGCCTGCGCACTGAGCTGGAAACCTATATACTGTAGCCGTCTATAGCATTGGTGAAATGGCGACAGTAAGAGCATGGCAGGCCATTTTCGCATGTGCCAGAAGCCATTTCAATATCAATATGGCGGTCACAATAATGAGACACTGATTCTGTTCACCATTATGCACTTCTTAATAAATAAACCATTAATCTGGTGCTGGCAGGACCTTTCATTGTGTGTCTATACAGACTTGGATATCACAGATAGTTGCCCATTTATACCTGCCCGGTGGTGGTGCACTTATTTTGTCCTGATGTGTGAAGGTATGATGCTGGCAGGTACTGTATGACTTACTGCATGTATGATGTGTGCCGTGTACCCACACCCATCCCCTCCTCCGCCAGGTCACTCCACAAACTAACTGCAACAAGGACACCTGCACTACAACTCTCAGAACAATTCAGCGTCTCAATGTTTATTCTGAATGAAGTATACTGCAAAGCCACTAGGTTCTGCATAACATATGAGAATATCATGTATGTCCAATCTATGTATGTCTTATATGGGCCTGATTCAGAGATGTACGCATTACCACTATTAACGCAGATCGAGCGGCAATTGTTAGCCATTGCGCATTTGTGTGAGCCGCGCTGCACACATGCAGCAATTGTTTTGCAACTATGCCTGTACAGAGGGTTCAATCGCAAAGTGAGTGACAGGTAGTCAGCATTTGGAGGAGGTGGCTAGGCTGACGCAGGCGTTGTGTGTGTCAGGGGAAGACGCTGTGTGTGTGTGTCAGGGGAGACGCTGTGTGTGTGTGTCAGGGGAGACGCTGTGTGTGTGTGTGTCAGGGGTGACACTGTGTGTGTGTGTGTGTCTGGGGAGACGCCGTGTGTGTGTGTCAGGGGAGACGCCGTGTGTGTGTGTGTGTCAGGGGAGACGCCGTGTGTGTGTGTGTGTCAGGGGAGATGCTGTGTGTGTGTCAGGGGAGACGCTGTGTGTGTGTGTCAGGGGAGACGCCGTGTGTGTGTCAGGGGAGAGGCTGTGTGTGTGTGTGTGTCAGGGGAGACGCTGTGTGTGTGTGTCAGGGGAGACGCCGTGTGTGTGTCAGGGGAGACGCCGTGTGTGTGTCAGGGGAGACGCCGTGTGTGTGTGTGTCAGGGGAGACGCCGTGTGTGTGTGTCAGGGGAGACGCTGTGTGTGTGTGTGTCAGGGGAGACGCTGTGTGTGTGTGTGTCAGGGGAGACGCTGTGTGTGTGTGTCAGGGGAGACGCCGTGTGTGTGTGTGTCAGGGGAGACGCCGTGTGTGTGTGTCAGGGGAGACGCTGTGTGTGTGTCAGGGGAGACGCTGTGTGTGTGTGTGTCAGGGGAGACGCCGTGTGTGTGTCAGGGGAGACGCTGTGTGTGTGTGTGTCAGGGGAGACGCCGTGTGTGTGTCAGGGGAGACGCCGTGTGTGTGTCAGGGGAGACGCCGTGTGTGTGTGTGTCAGGGGAGACGCTGTGTGTTTGTGTGTGTGTCAGGGGGACGCTGTGTGTGTGTGTGTCAGGGGAGACGCCGTGTGTGTGTGTCAAGGGAGACGCCGTGTGTGTGTCAGGGGAGACGCCGTGTGTGTGTGTCAAGGGAGACGCCGTGTGTGTGTCAGGGGTGACGCCGTGTGTGTGTATCAGGGGAGACGCCGTGTGTGTGTGTCAGGGGAGACGCCGTGTGTGTGTGTCAGGGGAGACGCCGTGTGTGTGTATGTCAGGGGTGACGCCGTGTGTGTGTGTGTCAGGGGAGACGCCGTGTGTGTGTGTGTCAGGGGAGACGCCGTGTGTGTGTGTGTCAGGGGAGACGCTGTGTGTGTATGTCAGGGGAGACGCCGTGTGTGTGTATGTCAGGGGTGACGCCGTGTGTGTGTGTGTCAGGGGTGACGCCGTGTGTGTGTGTGTCAGGGGAGACGCCGTGTGTGTGTCAGGGGAGATGCCGTGTGTGTGTCAGGGGAGACGCCGTGTGTGTGTGTCAGGGGGACGCCGTGTGTGTGTGTCAGGGGAGACGCTGTGTGTGTGTGTCAGGGGAGACGCCGTGTGTGTGTGTCAGGGGAGACGCCGTGTGTGTGTGTGTCAGGGGAGACGCCGTGTGTGTGTGTGTCAGGGGAGACGCCGTGTGTGTGTGTCAGGGGAGATGCCGTGTGTGTGTGTCAGGGGAGACGCCGTGCGTGTGTGTGTCAGGGGAGATGCCGTGTGTGTGTTTGTGTCAGGGGAGATGCCGTGTGTGTGTTTGTGTCAGGGGAGACGCCGTGTGTGTGTGTGTCAGGGGAGACGCCGTGTGTGTGTGTGTGTGTCAGGGGAGACGCCGTGTGTGTGTGTCAGGGGAGACGCCGTGTGTGTGTGTGTCAGGGGAGACGCCGTGCGTGTGTGTCAGGGGAGATGCCGTGCGTGTGTGTGTCAGGGGAGACGCCGTGTGTGTGTCAGGGGAGACGCCGTGTGTGTGTGTGCCAGGGGAGACGCCGTGTGTGTGTGTCAGGGGAGACGCCGTGTGTGTGTGTGTGTCAGGGGTGACGTCGTGTGTGTGTGTCAGGGGAGACGCTGTGTGTGTGTGTGTCAGGGGAGACGCCGTGTGTGTGTCAGGGGAGACGCTGTGTGTGTGTGTGTCAGGGGAGACGCCGTGTGTGTGTCAGGGGAGACGCCGTGTGTGTGTCAGGGGAGACGCCGTGTGTGTGTGTCAGGGGAGACGCTGTGTGTTTGTGTGTGTGTCAGGGGGACGCTGTGTGTGTGTGTGTCAGGGGAGACGCCGTGTGTGTGTCAGGGGAGACGCCGTGTGTGTGTCAGGGGAGACGCTGTGTGTGTGTGTCAGGGGAGACGCCGTGTGTGTGTCAGGGGAGACGCCGTGTGTGTGTGTGTCAGAGGAGACGCCGTGTGTGTGTGTCAGGGGAGACGCCGTGTGTGTGTGTCAGGGGAGACGCCGTGTGTGTGTGTGTGTGTGTCAGAGGAGACGCTGTGTGTGTGTGTCAGGGGAGACGCCGTGTGTGTGTGTCAGGAGAGATGCTGTGTGTGTGTGTGTGTGTGTGTGTCAGGGGAGACGCCGTGTGTGTGTCAGGGGAGACGCCGTGTGTGTCAGGGGAGACGCCGTGTGTGTGTCAGGGGAGACGCCGTGTGTGTGTGTGTCAGGGGAGATGCCGTGTGTGTGTCAGGGGAGACGCCGTGTGTGTGTCAGGGGAGACGCCGTGTGTTTGTGTCAGGGGGACACCGTGTGTGTGTGTGTCAGGGGAGACGCCGTGTGTGTGTGTGTGTCAGGGGAGACGCCGTGTGTGTGTGTGTCAGGGGAGACGCCGTGTGTGTGTGTGTCAGGGGAGACGCCGTGTGTGTGTATGTCAGGGTTGACGCCGTGTGTGTGTGTCAGGGGAGACGCCGTGTGTGTGTGTCAGGGGAGACGCCGTGTGTGTGTCAGGGGAGACGCCGTGTGTGTGTCAGGGGAGACGCCGTGTTTGTGTGTGTCAGGGGAGACGCCGTGTGTGTGTGTGTCAGGGGAGACGCCGTGTGTGTGTCAGGGGAGACGCCGTGTGTGTGTCAGGGGAGACGCCGTGTGTGTGTGTCAGGGGAGATGCCGTGTGTGTGTGTCAGGGGAGACGCCGTGCGTGTGTGTGTCAGGGGAGATGCCGTGTGTGTGTTTGTGTCAGGGGAGATGCCGTGTGTGTGTTTGTGTCAGGGGAGACGCCGTGTGTGTGTGTGTGTCAGGGGAGACGCCGTGTGTGTGTGTGTGTCAGGGGAGACGCCGTGTGTGTGTGTCAGGGGAGACGCCGTGTGTGTGTGTGTCAGGGGAGACGCCGTGCGTGTGTGTCAGGGGAGATGCCGTGCGTGTGTGTGTCAGGGGAGACGCCGTGTGTGTGTCAGGGGAGACGCCGTGTGTGTGTGTGCCAGGGGAGACGCCGTGTGTGTGTGTCAGGGGAGACGCCGTGTGTGTGTGTGTGTCAGGGGTGACGCCGTGTGTGTGTGAAAGGGGAAGCCGTGTGTGTGTGTGTCAGGGGAGACGCCGTGTGTGTGTGTGTCAGGGGAGACGCTGTGTGTGTGTATGTCAGGGGTGACGCCGTGTGTGTGTATGTCAGGGGTGACGCCGTGTGTGTGTGTCAGGGGAGACGCCGTGTGTGTGTGTGTCAGGGGAGACGCCGTGTGTGTGTGTGTCAGGGGAGACGCCGTGTGTGTGTGTGTCAGGGGAGACGCCGTGTGTGTGTGTGTCAGGGGAGACGCCGTGTGTGTGTGTGTCAGGGGAGACGCCGTGTGTGTGTGTGTCAGGGGAGACGCCGTGTGTGTGTGTCAGGGGAGACGCTGTGTGTGTGTGTGTCAGGGGAGACGCTGTGTGTGTGTGTGTCAGGGGAGACGCTGTGTGTGTGTGTCAGGGGAGACGCCGTGTGTGTGTCAGGGGAGACGCCGTGTGTGTGTGTCAGGGGAGACGCTGTGTGTGTGTCAGGGGAGACGCTGTGTGTGTGTGTGTCAGGGGAGACGCCGTGTGTGTGTCAGGGGAGACGCTGTGTGTGTGTGTGTCAGGGGAGACGCCGTGTGTGTGTCAGGGGAGACGCCGTGTGTGTGTCAGGGGAGACGCCGTGTGTGTGTGTGTCAGGGGAGACGCTGTGTGTTTGTGTGTGTGTCAGGGGGACGCTGTGTGTGTGTGTGTCAGGGGAGACGCCGTGTGTGTGTGTCAAGGGAGACGCCGTGTGTGTGTCAGGGGAGACGCCGTGTGTGTGTGTCAAGGGAGACGCCGTGTGTGTGTCAGGGGTGACGCCGTGTGTGTGTATCAGGGGAGACGCCGTGTGTGTGTGTCAGGGGAGACGCCGTGTGTGTGTGTCAGGGGAGACGCCGTGTGTGTGTATGTCAGGGGTGACGCCGTGTGTGTGTGTGTCAGGGGAGACGCCGTGTGTGTGTGTGTCAGGGGAGACGCCGTGTGTGTGTGTGTGTCAGGGGAGACGCTGTGTGTGTGTGTCAGGGGAGACGCCGTGTGTGTGTATGTCAGGGGTGACGCCGTGTGTGTGTGTGTCAGGGGTGACGCCGTGTGTGTGTGTGTCAGGGGAGACGCCGTGTGTGTGTCAGGGGAGATGCCGTGTGTGTGTCAGGGGAGACGCCGTGTGTGTGTGTCAGGGGAGACGCCGTGTGTGTGTATCAGGGGAGACGCCGTGTGTGTGTGTCAGGGGAGACGCCGTGTGTGTGTGTCAGGGGAGACGCCGTGTGTGTGTGTGTCAGGGGAGACGCCGTGTGTGTGTGTGTCAGGGGAGACGCCGTGTGTGTGTGTGTCAGGGGAGACGCTGTGTGTGTATGTCAGGGGAGACGCCGTGTGTGTGTATGTCAGGGGTGACGCCGTGTGTGTGTGTGTCAGGGGTGACGCCGTGTGTGTGTGTGTCAGGGGAGACGCCGTGTGTGTGTCAGGGGAGATGCCGTGTGTGTGTCAGGGGAGACGCCGTGTGTGTGTGTCAGGGGGACGCCGTGTGTGTGTGTCAGGGGAGACGCTGTGTGTGTGTGTCAGGGGAGACGCCGTGTGTGTGTGTGTCAGGGGAGACGCCGTGTGTGTGTGTCAGGGGAGACGCTGTGTGTGTGTGTGTCAGGGGAGACGCCGTGTGTGTGTCAGGGGAGACGCTGTGTGTGTGTGTGTCAGGGGAGACGCCGTGTGTGTGTCAGGGGAGACGCCGTGTGTGTGTCAGGGGAGACGCCGTGTGTGTGTGTCAGGGGAGACGCTGTGTGTTTGTGTGTGTGTCAGGGGGACGCTGTGTGTGTGTGTGTCAGGGGAGACGCCGTGTGTGTGTCAGGGGAGACGCCGTGTGTGTGTCAGGGGAGACGCTGTGTGTGTGTGTCAGGGGAGACGCCGTGTGTGTGTCAGGGGAGACGCCGTGTGTGTGTGTGTCAGGGGAGACGCTGTGTGTTTGTGTGTGTGTCAGGGGAGACGCCGTGTGTGTGTGTCAGGGGAGACGCCGTGTGTGTGTGTCAGGGGAGACGCCGTGTGTGTGTGTGTGTGTGTCAGAGGAGACGCTGTGTGTGTGTGTCAGGGGAGACGCCGTGTGTGTGTGTCAGGAGAGATGCTGTGTGTGTGTGTGTGTGTGTGTCAGGGGAGACGCCGTGTGTGTGTCAGGGGAGACGCCGTGTGTGTCAGGGGAGACGCCGTGTGTGTGTCAGGGGAGACGCCGTGTGTGTGTGTGTCAGGGGAGATGCCGTGTGTGTGTCAGGGGAGACGCCGTGTGTGTGTCAGGGGAGACGCCGTGTGTTTGTGTCAGGGGGACACCGTGTGTGTGTGTGTCAGGGGAGACGCCGTGTGTGTGTGTCAGGGGAGACGCCGTGTGTGTGTGTGTCAGGGGAGACGCCGTGTGTGTGTCAGGGGAGACGCCGTGTGTGTGTATGTCAGGGTTGACGCCGTGTGTGTGTGTCAGGGGAGACGCCGTGTGTGTGTGTCAGGGGAGACGCCGTGTGTGTGTCAGGGGAGACGCCGTGTGTGTGTCAGGGGAGACGCCGTGTTTGTGTGTGTCAGGGGAGACGCCGTGTGTGTGTGTGTCAGGGGAGACGCCGTGTGTGTGTCAGGGGAGACGCCGTGTGTGTGTCAGGGGAGACGCCGTGTGTGTGTCAGGGGAGATGCCGTGTGTTTGTGTGTGTGTCAGGGGGACGCCGTGTGTGTGTGTGTCAGGGGAGACGCCGTGTGTGTGTGTGTGTCAGGGGAGACGCCGTGTGTGTGTGTGTGTGTCAGGGGAGACGCCGTGTGTGTGTGTGTCAGGGGTGACGCCGTGTGTGTGTGTGTGTCAGGGGAGACGCCGTGTGTGTGTGTGTCAGGGGAGACGCCGTGTGTGTGTGTGTCAGGGGTGACGCCGTGTGTGTGTGTGTCAGGGGAGACGCCGTGTGTGTGTGTGTCAGGGGAGACGCCGTGTGTGTGTCAGGGGAGACGCCGTGTGTGTGTCAGGGGAGACGCCGTGTGTGTGTCAGGGGAGACGCCGTGTGTTTGTGTGTGTGTCAGGGGGACGCCGTGTGTGTGTGTGTCAGGGGAGACGCCGTGTGTGTGTGTGTGTCAGGGGAGACGCCGTGTGTGTGTGTGTGTGTGTCAGGGGTGACGCCGTGTGTGTGTGTGTCAGGGGAGACCCCGTGTGTGTGTGTGTCAGGGGAGACGCCGTGTGTGTGTGTGTCAGGGGAGACGCCGTGTGTGTGTGTCACGGGAGACGCCGCGTGTTTGTGTGTCAGGAGAGACGCCCTGTGTGTGTGTTAGGGGAGACGCCGTGTGTGTGTGTGTCAGGGGAGATGCCGTGTGTGTGTGTGTGTCAGGGGAGACGCCGTGTGTGTGTGTGTCAGGGGAGACGCCGTGTGTGTCAGGAGAGATGCTGTGTGTGTGTCTGGGGAGACGCCGTGTGTGTGTCAGGGGAGACGCCGTGTGTGTGTTTGTCAGGGGAGACGCCGTGTGTGTGTCAGGGGAGACGATGTGTGTGTGTGTCAGGGGAGACGCCGTGTGTGTGTCAGGGGAGACGCCGTGTGTTTGTGGTGTGTCAGGGGGACGCCGTGTGTGTGTGTGTGTGTGTCAGGGGAGACGCCGTGTGTGTGTGTCAGGGGAGACGCCGTGTGTGTGTCAAGGGAGACGCCGTGTGTGTGTGTGTCAGGGGAGACGCCGTGTGTGTGTCAGGGGAGACGCTGTGTGTGTGTGTATGTCAGGGGTGACGCTGTGTGTGTGTGTCAGGGGAGACGCCGTGTGTGTGTGTCAGGGGAGACGCCGTGTGTGTGTGTGTCAGGGGAGACGCCGCTTGTGTGTGTGTCAGGGGAGACGCCGTGTGTGTGTGCGTCAGGGGAGACGCCGTGTGTGTGTGTCAGGGGAGACACCGTGTGTTTGTGTGTGTGTCAGGGGGACGCCGTGTGTGTGTGTGTGTGTCAGGGGAGACGCCGTGTGTGTGTGTGTGTCAGGGGAGACGCCGTGTGTGTTTTTGTGTGTGTGTGTCAAGGGAGACGCCGTGTGTGTCTGTGTCAGGGGAGACGCCGAGTGTGTGTCAGGGGAGACGCTGTGTGTGTGTGTATGTCAGGGGTGACGCCGTGTGTGTGTGTCAGGGGAGACGCCGTGTGTGTGTGTGTCAGGGGAGACGCCGTGTGTGTGTGTGTCAGGGGAGACGCCGTGTGTGTGTGTCAGGGGAGACGCCGTGAGTGTGTGTCAGGGGAGACGCCGTGTGTGTGTGTCAGAGGAGACGCCGTGTGTGTGTGTCAGGGGAGACGCCGTGTGTGTGTGTCAGGGGAGACGCCGTGTGTGTGTGTCAGGAGAGATGCTGTGTGTGTGTGTCAGGGGAGACGCCGTGTGTGTGTGTCAGGGGAGACGCCGTGTGTGTGTCAGGGGAGACGCCGTGTGTGTGTGTGTCAGGGGAGATGCTGTGTGTGTGTGTGTGTGTCAGGGGAGACGCCGTGTGTGTGTCAGGGGAGACGCCGTGTGTGTGTGTGTCAGGGGAGACGCCGTGTGTGTGTGTCAGTGGAGACGCCGTGTGTGTGTGTGTCAGGGGAGACACCGTGTGTGTGTGTGTCAGGGGAGACGCCGTGTGTGTGTGTCAGGGGAGACGCCGTGTGTGTGTATGTCAGGGGAGACGCCGTGTGTGTGTGTCAGGGGAGACGCCGTGTGTGTGTGTGTCAGGGGAGACGCCGTGTGTGTGTGTCAGGGGAGACGCCGTGTGTGTGTCAGGGGAGACGCCGTGTGTGTGTGTGTCAGGGGAGACGTTGTGTGTGTGTGTCAGGGGAGACGGCGTGTGTGTGTGTCAGGGGAGACGCCGTGTGTGTGTGTCAGGGGAGACGCCGTGTGTGTGTGTCAGGGGAGACGCCGTGTGTGTGTCAGGGGAGACGCCGTGTGTGTGTGTGTGTGTCAGGGGAGACACTGTGTGTGTGTGTGTGTCAGGGGAGACGCTGTGTGTGTGTGTCAGGGGAGACGCTGTGTGTGTGTGTGTCAGGAGAGATGCTGTGTGTGTGTGTGTGTCAGGGGAGACGCCGTGTGTGTGTGTTTGTCAGGAGAGATGCTGTGTGTGTGTGTGTGTGTCAGGGGAGACGCTGTGTGTGTGTCAGGAGAGATGCTGTGTGTGTGTTCGTGTCAGGGGAGACGCTGTGTGCATGTGTGTGTGTGTCAGGGGAGACGCCGTGTGTGTGTGTGTGTCAGGGGAGATGCTGTGTGTGTGTCAGAGGAGACGCCGTGTGTGTGTGTCAGGGGAGACGCCGTGTGTGTGTGTCAGGGGAGACGCCGTGTGTGTGTGTCAGGAGAGATGCTGTGTGTGTGTGTGTGTCAGGGGAGACGCCGTGTGTGTGTGTCAGGGGAGACGCCGTGTGTGTGTCAGGGGAGACGCCGTGTGTGTGTGTGTCAGGGGAGACGCCGTGTGTGTGTGTCAGTGGAGACGCCGTGTGTGTGTGTGTCAGGGGAGACACCGTGTGTGTGTGTGTCAGGGGAGACGCCGTGTGTGTGTGTCAGGGGAGACGCCGTGTGTGTGTATGTCAGGGGAGACGCCGTGTGTGTGTGTCAGGGGAGACGCCGTGTGTGTGTGTGTCAGGGGAGACGCTGTGTGTGTGTGTCAGGGGAGACGCCGTGTGTGTGTCAGGGGAGACGCCGTGTGTGTGTGTGTCAGGGGAGACGTTGTGTGTGTGTGTCAGGGGAGACGGCGTGTGTGTGTGTCAGGGGAGACGCCGTGTGTGTGTGTCAGGGGAGACGCCGTGTGTGTGTGTCAGGGGAGACGCCGTGTGTGTGTCAGGGGAGACGCCGTGTGTGTGTGTGTGTCAGGGGAGACACTGTGTGTGTGTGTGTGTCAGGGGAGACGCTGTGTGTGTGTGTCAGGGGAGACGCTGTGTGTGTGTGTGTCAGGAGAGATGCTGTGTGTGTGTGTGTGTCAGGGGAGACGCCGTGTGTGTTTGTCAGGAGAGATGCTGTGTGTGTGTGTGTGTGTCAGGGGAGACGCTGTGTGTGTGTCAGGAGAGATGCTGTGTGTGTGTTCGTGTCAGGGGAGACGCTGTGTGTGTGTGTCAGGGGAGACGCTGTGTGTGTGTGTGTCAGGGGAGACGCCGTGTGTGTGTGTGTCAGGGGAGATGCTGTGTGTGTGTGTCAGGGGAGACGCCGTTTGTGTGTGTCAGGGGAGACGCTGTGTGTGCGTGTGTCAGGGGAGACGCTGTGTGTGTGTCAGGGGAGATGCCATGTGTGTGTGTCAGGGGAGACGCCGTGTGTGTGTCAGGGGAGACGCCGTGTGTGTGTGTGTGTCAGGGGAGACGCTGTGTGTGTGTGTCAGGGGAGACGCTGTGTGTGTCAGGGGAGACGCTGTGTGTGTGTGTCAGGGGGGACGCTGTGTGTGTGTGTGTGTGTCAGGGGAGACGCCGTGTGTGTGTCAGGGGAGACGCTGTGTGTGTGTCAGGGGAGACGCCGTGTGTGTGTCACGGGAGACGCCGTGTGTGTCAGGGGGACGCCGTGTGTGTGTGTGTCAGGGGAGACGCCGTGTGTGTGTGTGTGTCAGGGGAGACGCCGTGTGTGTGTGTCAGGGGAGACGCCGTGTGTGTGTGTCAGGGGAGACGCCGTGTGTGTGTCAGGGGAGACGCTGTGTGTGTGTGTCAGGGGAGACGCCGGGTGTATGTCAGGGGAGACGCCGAGTGTGTGTGTGTCAGGGGAGACGCCGTGTGTGTGTCAGGAGAGATGCTGTGTGTGTGTGTGTGTGTGTCAGGGGAGACGCTGTGTGTGTGTGTCAGGGGAGACGCTGTGTGTGTGTGTGTCAGGAGAGATGCTATGTGTGTGTGTGTCAGGGGAGACGCTGTGTGTGTGTGTGTGTCAGGGGAGACACTGTGTGCGTGTGTGTGTGTGTCAGGGGAGACGCCGTGTGTGTGTCAGGGGAGACGCCGTGTGTGTGTGTGTGTCAGGGGAGACGCTGTGTGTGTGTGTCAGGGGAGACGCTGTGTGTGTGTGTGTCAGGAGAGATGCTATGTGTGTGTGTGTCAGGGGAGACGCCGTGTGTGTCAGGGGAGACGCCGTGTGTGTGTGTGTGTCAGGGGAGACACTGTGTGTGTGTGTGTGTCAGGGGAGACGCCGTGTGTGTGTGTGTGTCAGGGGAGACGCTGTGTGTGTGTGTCAGGGGAGACGCTGTGTGTGTGTGTGTCAGGAGAGATGCTGTGTGTGTGTGTGTGTCAGGGGAGACGCCGTGTGTGTGTGTTTGTCAGGAGAGATGCTGTGTGTGTGTGTGTGTGTCAGGGGAGACGCTGTGTGTGTGTCAGGAGAGATGCTGTGTGTGTGTGTGTGTCAGGGGAGACGCTGTGTGTGTGTGTCAGGGGAGACGCTGTGTGTGTGTGTGTCAGGAGAGATGCTGTGTGTGTGTGTGTGTGTCAGGGGAGACGCTGTGTGTGTGTCAGGAGAGATGCTGTGTGTGTGTTCGTGTCAGGGGAGACGCTGTGTGCATGTGTGTGTGTGTCAGGGGAGACGCCGTGTGTGTGTGTGTGTCAGGGGAGACGCTGTGTGTGTGTGTCAGGGGAGACGCCGTTTGTGTGTGTCAGGGGAGACGCTGTGTGTGCGTGTGTCAGGGGAGACGCTGTGTGTGTGTCAGGGGAGATGCCATGTGTGTGTGTCAGGGGAGACGCTGTGTATGTGTCAGGAGAGATGCTGTGTGTGTGTCAGGGGAGACGCCGTGTGTGTGTCAGGGAAGACGCCGTGTGTGTGTGTGTCAGGGGAGACGCTGTGTGTGTGTGTCAGGGGAGACGCTGTGTGTGTCAGGGGAGACGCTGTGTGTGTGTGTGTGTCAGGGGAGACGCTGTGTGTGTGTGTCAGGGGGGACGCTGTGTGTGTGTGTGTGTCAGGGGAGACGCCGTGTGTGTGTCAGGGGAGACGCTGTGTGTGTGTCAGGGGAGACGCCGCGTGTGTGTCAGGGGGACGCCGTGTGTGTGTGTGTCAGGGGAGACGCCGTGTGTGTGTGTGTGTCAGGGGAGACGCCGTGTGTGTGTGTCAGGGGAGACGCCGTGTGTGTGTGTCAGGGGAGACGCCGTGTGTGTGTGTCAGGGCAGAGGCTGTGTGTGTGTGTATGTCACGGGAGACGCCGTGTGTGTGTGTCAGGGGAGACGCCGTGTGTGTGTCAGGGGAGACGCTGTGTGTGTGTGTCAGGGGAGACGCCGTGTGTGTGTGTCAGGAGAGATGCCGCGTGTGTGTGTGTCAGGGGAGACGCCGTGTGTGTGTGTGTGTGTCAGGGGAGACGCCGGGTGTATGTCAGGGGAGACGCCGAGTGTGTGTGTGTCAGGGGAGACGCCGTGTGTGTGTCAGGAGAGATGCTGTGTGTGTGTGTGTGTGTGTCAGGGGAGACGCTGTGTGTGTGTGTCAGGGGAGACGCTGTGTGTGTGTCAGGAGAGATGCTATGTGTGTGTGTGTCAGGGGAGACGCTGTGTGTGTGTGTGTGTGTGTGTGTGTCAGGGGAGACACTGTGTGCGTGTGTGTGTGTGTCAGGGGAGACGCCGTGTGTGTGTGTGTCAGGGGAGACGCCGTGTGTGTGTGTGTGTCAGGGGAGAAGCTGTGTGTGTGTGTCAGGGGAGACGCCGTTTGTGTGTGTCAGGGGAGACGCTGTGTGTGCGTGTGTCAGGGGAGACGCCGTGTGTGTGTGTGTGTGTGTGTGTCAGGGGAGACGCCGTGTGTGTGTGTCAGGGGAGACGCCGTTTGTGTGTGTCAGGGGAGACGCTGTGTGTGCGTGTGTCAGGGGAGACTCTGTGTGCGTGTGTGTGTGTGTCAGGGGAGACGCCGTGTGTGTGTGTGTGTGTCAGGGGAGACGCCGTGTGTGTGTGTGTGTCAGGGGAGACGCCGTGTGTGTGTCGGGAGACGCCGTGTGTGTGTCAGGGGAGACGCCGTGTGTGTGTGTGTCAGGTGAGACGCTGTGTGTGTGTGTGTCAGGGGAAACGCTGTGTGTGTGTGTGTCAGGGGAGACGCCGTGTGTTTGTGTCAGGGGAGACGCCGTGTGTGTGTCAGGGGAGACGCCTTGTGTGTGTGTGTGTCAGGGGAGACGCCGTGTGTGTGTGTGTGTGTCAGGGGAGACGCCGTGTGTGTGTGTCAGGGGAGACGCTGTGTGTGTGTCAGGGGAGACGCTGTGTGTGTGTGTCAGGGGAGACGCTGTGTGTGTGTATCAGGGGAAACGCCGTGTGTGTGTGTCAGGGGAGACGCCGTGTGTGTGTATCCGGGGAGAGGCTGTGTGTGTGTGTGTGTCAGGGGAGACGCCGTTTGTGTGTGTCAGGGGAGACGCTGTGTGTGCGTGTGTCAGGGGAGACTCTGTGTGCGTGTGTGTGTGTGTCAGGGGAGACGCCGTGTGTGTGTGTATGTGTCAGGGGAGACGCCGTGTGTGTGTGTGTGTCAGGGGAGACGCCGTGTGTGTGTCAGGGGAGACGCCGTGTGTCTGTGTGTGTGTCAGGTGAGACGCTGTGTGTGTGTGTGTCAGGGGAGACGCTGTGTGTGTGTGTGTCAGGGGAGACGCCGTGTGTTTGTGTCAGGGGAGACGCCGTGTGTGTGTCAGGGGAGACGCCTTGTGTGTGTGTGTGTCAGGGGAGACGCCGTGTGTGTGTGTGTCAGGGGAGACGCTGTGTGTGTGTCAGGGGAGACGCTGTGTGTGTGTGTCAGGGGAGATGCTGTGTGTGTGTATCAGGGGAAACGCCGTGTGTGTGTGTCAGGGGAGACGCCGTGTGTGTGTATCCGGGGAGAGGCTGTGTGTGTGTGTGTGTCAGGGGAGACGCCGTGTGTGTGTGTGTGTCAGGGGAGACGCCTGTGTGTGTCAGGGGAGACGCCGTGTGTGTGTGTGTCAGGGGAGACGCCGTGTGTGTGTCAGGAGAGATGCTGTGTGTGTGTGTCAGGGGAGACGCGTGTGTGTGTGTCAGGGGAGACGCTGTGTGTGTGTGTCAGCGGAGACAGCGTGTGTGTGTGTGTGTCAGAGGAGACGCCGTGTGTGTGTGTCAGGGGAGACGCCGTGTGTGTGTCAGGGGAGACGCTGTGTGTGGGTGTCAGGGGAGACGCCGTGTGTGTGTGTGTCAGGGGAGACGCCGTGTGTGTGTGTGTCAAGGGTGACGCCGGGTGTGTGTGTGTGTCAGGGGAGACGCCGTGTGTGTGTGTGTGTCAGGGGAGACGCTGTGTGCGTGTGTGTGTGTCAGGGGAGACGCCGTGTGTGTGTGTGTGTCAGGGGAGACGCCGTGTGTGTGTGTCAGGGGAGACGCCGTGTGTGTGTGTGTCAGGGGAGACGCCGTGTGTGTGTGTGTCAGGGGAGACGCCGTGTGTGTGTGTGTGTCAGGGGAGACGTCGTGTGTGTGTGTGTCAGGGGAGACGCCGTGTGTGTGTGTGTCAGGAGAGATGCTGTGTGTGTGTCAGGGGAGACGCCGTGTGTGTGTCAGGGGAGACGCCGTGTGTGTGTCAGGGGAGACGCCGTGTGTGTGTGTCAGGGGAGACGCTGTGTGTGTCAGGGGAGACGCTGTGTGTGTGTGTGTCAGGGGAGACGCTGTGTTTGTGTGTGTCAGGGGAGACGCTGTGTGTGTGTGTGTCAGGGGAGACGCCGTGTGTGTGTCAGGGGAGACGCCGTGTGTGTGTGTCTGGGGAGACGCCGTGTGTGTGTGTGTCAGGGGAGACGCCGTGTGTGTGTGTGTGTCAGGGGAGACGCCGTGTGTGTGTGTCAGGGGAGATGCCGTGTGTGTGTCAGGGGAGACGCCGTGTGTGTGTGTGTGTCAGGGGAGACGCCGTGTGTGTGTCAGGGGAGACGCCGTGTGTGTGTCAGGGGAGACGCCGTGTGTGTGTCAGGGGAGACGCCGTGTGTGTGTGTGTGTCAGGAGACGCTGTGTGTGTGTCGGGAGACGCTGTGTGGGTGTCAGGGGAGACGCCGTGTGTGTGTGTGTCAGGGGAGACGCCGTGTGTGTGTCAGGAGAGATGCTGTGTGTGTGTGTGTCAGGGGAGACGCCGTGTGTGTGTGTGTGTGTCAGGGGAGACGCCGTGTGTGTGTCAGGGGAGACGCCGTGTGTGTGTGTGTCAGGAGAGATGCTGTGTGTGTGTGTGTGTGTGTGTGTGTCAGGGGAGACGCTGTGTGTGTGTGTGTCAGGAGAGACGCTGTGTGTGTGTGTGTGTGTCAGGGGAGACGCCGTGTGTGTGTCAGGGGAGACGCAGTGTGTGTGTCAGGGGAGACGCAGTGTGTGTGTGTCAGGGGAGACGCCGTGTGTGTGTCAGGGGAGACGCCGTGTGTGTGTCAGGGGAGGCGCTGTGTGTGTGTGTGTCAGGGGAGACGCTGTGTGTGTGTGTGTCAGGTGAGATGCCGTGTGTGTGTCAGGGGAGACGCTGTGTGTGTGTGTGTCAGGGGAGACGCCGTGTGTGTGTCAGGGGAGACACTGTGTGTGTGTGTCAGGGGAGACGCCGTGTGTGTGTGTGTGTGTCAGGGGAGACGCTGTGTGTGTGTGTCAGGGGAGACGCTGTGTGTGTGTCAGGGGAGACGCTGTGAGTGTGTGTCAGGGGAGACGCCGTGTGTGTGTGTGTGTCAGGAGAGATGCTGTGTGTGTGTGTGTCAGGGGAGACGCCGTGTTTGTGTCAGGGGAGACGCCGTGTGTGTGTCAGGGGAGACGCTGTGTGTGTGTGTGTCAGAAGAAATGCTGTGTGTGTGTGTCAGGGGAGACGCTGTGTGTGTGTGTGTGTGTCAGGAGAGACGCCGTGTGTGTGTCAGGGGAGACGCCGTGTGTGTGTCAGGGGAGACGCCGTGTGTGTGTCAGGAGACGCTGTGTGTGTGTGTGTCAGGGGAGACGCCGTGTGTGTGTGTGTGTGTCAGGGGAGACGCTGTGTGTGTGTGTGTCAGGGGAGACGCCGTGTGTGTGTGTGTGTCAGGGGAGACGCTGTGTGTGTGTGTGTCAGGGGAGAGGCTGTGTGTGTGTCAGGGGAGAGGCTGTGTGTGTGTGTGTCAGGGGAGAGGCTGTGTGTGTGTGTGTGTCAGGGGAGACGCTGTGTGTGTGTCAGGGGAGACGCCGTGTGTGTGTGTCAGGGGAGACGCTGTGTGTGTGTCAGGGGAGACGCCGTGTGTGTGTGTGTCAGGGGAGACGCCGTGTGTGTGTCAGGAGAGATGCTGTGTGTGTGTGTGTGTCAGGGGAGACGCTGTGTGTGTGTGTGTCAGGGGAGACGCTGTGTGTGTGTCAGGGGAGACGCTGTGTGTGTGTGTCAGGGGAGACGCCGTGTGTGTGTGTGTGTGTCAGGGGAGACGCCGTGTGTGTGTGTGTCAGGGGAGACGCTGTGTGTGTGTGTCAGGGGAGACGCCGTGTGTATGTGTGTGTCAGGGGAGACGCCGTGTGTGTGTGTGTGTCAGGGGAGACGCTGTGTGTGTGTGTCAGGGGAGACGCTGTGTGTGTGTCAGGGGAGACGCCGTGTGTGTGTGTGTCAGGGGAGACGCCGCGTATGTGTGTGTGTCAGGGGAGACGCTATGTGCGTGTGTGTGTGTGTGTCAGGGGAGACGCCGTGTGTGTGTGTGTGTCAGGGGAGACGCCCCATGTGTGTGTGTGTGTCAGGGGAGACGCCGTGTGTGTGTGTGTCAGGGGAGACGCCGTGTGTGTGTGTGTCAGGGGAGACGCCGTGTGTGTGTGTGTCAGGGGAGATGCCGTGTGTGTGTGTGTCAGGGGAGACGCCGTGTGTGTGTCAGGGGAGACGTCGTGTGTGTGTGTGTCAGGAGAGATGCTGTGTGTGTCAGGGGAGACGCCGTGTGTGTGTCAGGGGAGACGCCGTGTGTGTGTGTGTCAGGGGAGACGCTGCATGTGTCAGGGGAGACGCTGTGTGTGTGTGTGTCAGGGGAGACGCTGTGTGTGTGTGTGTCAGGGGAGACGCCGTGTGTGTGTCAGGGGAGACGCCGTGTGTGTGTCAGGAGACGCTGTGTGTGTGTCAGGGGAGACGCTGTGTGTGTGTGTGTCAGGGGAGACGCTGTGTGTGTGTGTCAGGGGAGACGCCGTGTGTGTGTCAGGGGAGACGCCGTGTGTGTGTCAGGGGAGACGCCGTGTGTGTGTCAGGGGAGACGCCGTGTGTGTGTCAGGGGAGGCGCTGTGTGTGTGTGTGTCAGGGGAGACGCTGTGTGTGTGTGTGTGTCAGGTGAGACGCCGTGTGTGTGTCAGGGGAGACGCCGTGTGTGTGTCAGGGGAGACGCCGTGTGTGTGTCAGGAGACGCTGTGTGTGTGTGTGTCAGGGAAGACTCCGTGTGTGTGTGTGTGTCAGTAGAGATGCTGTGTGTGTGTGTGTGTGTGTCAGGGGAGACGCCGTGTGTGTGTCAGGGGAGACGCTGTGTGTGTGTCAGGGGAGACGCCGTGTGTGTGTGTCAGGGGAGACGCTGTGTGTGTGTGTGTCAGGGGAGACGCCGTGTGTGTGTGTGTGTCAGGGGAGACGCCGTGTGTGTGTGTCAGGGGAGACGCCGTGTGTGTGTCAGGGGAGAAGCCGTGTCTGTGTGTGTGTCAGGGGAGACGCCGTGTGTGTGTCAGGGGAGACGCCGTGTGTGTGCCAGGGGAGACGCTGTGTGTGTGTGTCAGGGGAGACGCCGTGTGTGTGTCAGGGGAGACGCCGTGTGTGTGTCAGGGGAGACACTGTGTGTGTGTGTCAGGGGAGACGCCGTGTGTGTGTGTGTCGGGAGACGCTGTGTGTGTGTCGGGAGACGCTGTGTGGGTGTCAGGGGAGACGCTGAGTGTGTGTGTGTCAGGGGAGACGCCGTGTGTGTGTGTGTCAGGGGAGACGCCGTGTGTGTGTGTGTCAGGAGAGATGCTGTGTGTGTGTGTGTGTCAGGAGAGACGCCGTGTGTGTGTCAGGGGAGACGCCGTGTGTGTGTCAGGGGAGACGCCGTGTGTGTGTCAGGGGAGACGCCGTGTGTGTGTCAGGGGAGACGCCGTGTGTGTGTCAGGGGAGACGCCGTGTGTGTGTGTGTGTGTCAGGAGAGATGCTGTGTGTGTGTCAGGGGAGACGCCGTGTGTGTGTCCGGGGAGACGCCGTGTGTGTGTGTGTCTGGGGAGACGCTGTGTGTGTGTCAGGGGAGACGCTGTGTGTGTGTCAGGGGAGACGCTGTGTGTGTGTCAGGGGAGACGCCGTGTGTGTGTCAGGGGAGACGCCGTGTGTGTGTCAGGGGAGAGGCTGTGTGTGTGTGTGTGTGTGTGTGTGTGTGTCAGGGGAGACGCCGTGTGTGTGTGTCAGGGGAGAGGCTGTGGTGTGTGTGTGTCAGGGGAGACTCTCTGTGTGTGTGTGTCAGGGGAGACGCCGTGTGTGTGTCCGGGGAGATGCTGTGTGTCTGTGTGTGTCAGGGGAGATGCTGTGTGTGTGTGTCAGGGGAGACGCTGCGTGTGGGTGTCAGGGGAGACCCCGTGTGTGTGTGTCAGGGGAGACGCCGTGTGTGTGTGTCAGGGGAGGCGCTGTGTGTGTGTGTGTCAGGGGAGACGCTGTGTGTGTGTGTGTGTCAGGTGAGACGCCGTGTGTGTGTCAGGGGAGACGCCGTGTGTGTGTCAGGGGAGACGCCGTGTGTGTGTCAGGAGACGCTGTGTGTGTGTCAGGGAAGACTCCGTGTGTGTGTGTGTGTCAGTAGAGATGCTGTGTGTGTGTGTGTGTGTGTCAGGGGAGACGCCGTGTGTGTGTCAGGGGAGACGCTGTGTGTGTGTCAGGGGAGACGCCGTGTGTGTGTGTCAGGGGAGACGCTGTGTGTGTGTGTGTCAGGGGAGACGCCGTGTGTGTGTGTGTGTCAGGGGAGACGCCGTGTGTGTGTGTCAGGGGAGACGCCGTGTGTGTGTCAGGGGAGAAGCCGTGTCTGTGTGTGTGTCAGGGGAGACGCCGTGTGTGTGTCAGGGGAGACGCCGTGTGTGTGCCAGGGGAGACGCTGTGTGTGTGTGTCAGGGGAGACGCCGTGTGTGTGTCAGGGGAGACGCCGTGTGTGTGTCAGGGGAGACACTGTGTGTGTGTGTCAGGGGAGACGCCGTGTGTGTGTGTGTCGGGAGACGCTGTGTGTGTGTCGGGAGACGCTGTGTGGGTGTCAGGGGAGACGCTGAGTGTGTGTGTGTCAGGGGAGACGCCGTGTGTGTGTGTGTCAGGGGAGACGCCGTGTGTGTGTGTGTCAGGAGAGATGCTGTGTGTGTGTGTGTGTCAGGAGAGACGCCGTGTGTGTGTCAGGGGAGACGCCGTGTGTGTGTCAGGGGAGACGCCGTGTGTGTGTCAGGGGAGACGCCGTGTGTGTGTCAGGGGAGACGCCGTGTGTGTGTCAGGGGAGACGCCGTGTGTGTGTGTGTCAGGAGAGATGCTGTGTGTGTGTCAGGGGAGACGCCGTGTGTGTGTCCGGGGAGACGCCGTGTGTGTGTGTGTCTGGGGAGACGCTGTGTGTGTGTCAGGGGAGACGCTGTGTGTGTGTCAGGGGAGACGCTGTGTGTGTGTCAGGGGAGACGCCGTGTGTGTGTCAGGGGAGACGCCGTGTGTGTGTCAGGGGAGAGGCTGTGTGTGTGTGTGTGTGTGTGTGTGTGTGTGTGTGTCAGGGGAGACGCCGTGTGTGTGTGTCAGGGGAGAGGCTGTGGTGTGTGTGTGTCAGGGGAGACTCTCTGTGTGTGTGTGTCAGGGGAGACGCCGTGTGTGTGTCCGGGGAGATGCTGTGTGTCTGTGTGTGTCAGGGGAGATGCTGTGTGTGTGTGTCAGGGGAGACGCTGCGTGTGGGTGTCAGGGGAGACCCCGTGTGTGTGTGTCAGGGGAGACGCCGTGTGTGTGTGGCAGGGGAGACGCTGTGTGTGTGTCAGGGGAGTCGCCGTGTGTGTGTGTCAGGAGAGACGCCATGTGTGTGTGTGTCAGGGGAGACGCCGTGTGTGTGTCAGGAGATGCTGTGTGTGTGTGTGTGTCAGGGGAGACGCCGTGTGTGTGCCAGGGGAGACGCCGTGTGTGTGTGTGTCAGGGGAGACGCCGTGTGTGTGTCAGGGGAGACGCCGTGTGTGTGTGTCAGGAGAGATGCCGTGTGTGTGTCAGGGGAGACGCCGTGTGTGTGTCCAGGGAGACGCCATGTGTGTGTCAGGGGAGACACTGTGTGTATATGTGTGTGTGTGTCAGGAGAGATGCTGTGTGTGTGTCAGGGGAGACGCTGTGTGTGTGTCAGGGGAGACGCTGTGTGTGTGTATCAGGGGAGACGCCGTGTGTGTGTCAGGGGAGACGCCGTGTGTGTGTGTGTGTCAGGAGAGATGCTGTGTGTGTGTGTGTCAGGAGAGACGCTGTGTGTGTGTCAGGGGAGACGCCATGTGTGTGTGTGTCAGGAGAGACGCTGTGTGTGTGTCAGGGGAGACGCCGTGTGTGTGTGTGTCAGGAGAGATGCTGTGTGTGTGTGTGTGTGTCGGGAGACGCCGTGTGTGTGTGTGTCAGGGGAGACGCTGTGTGTGTGTCAGGGGAGACGCTGTGTGTATATGTGTGTGTGTGTCAGGAGAGATGCTGTGTGTGTGTCAGGGGAGACGCTGTGTGTGTGTCAGGGGAGACGCTGTGTGTGTCAGGGGAGACGCTGTGTGTGTGTGTGTCAGGGGAGACGCTGTGTGTGTGTGTGTCAGGGGAGACGCTGTGTGTGTGTGTGTGTCAGGGGAGACGCCGTGTGTGTGTCAGGGGAGACGCCGTGTGTGTGTCAGGGGAGACGCCGTGTGTGTGTCAGGAGACGCTGTGTGTGTGTGTGTCAGGGAAGACGCCGTGTGTGTGTGTGTGTCAGGGGAGACGCTGTGTGTGTGTCAGGGGAGACGCTGTGTGTGTCAGGGGAGACGCTGTGTGTGTGTGTGTCAGGGGAGACGCTGTGTGTGTGTGTGTCAGGGGAGACGCTGTGTGTGTGTGTGTCAGGGGAGACGCTGTGTGTGTGTGTGTGTCAGGGGAGACGCCGTGTGTGTGTCAGGGGAGACGCCATGTGTGTGTGTCAGGAGAGATGCCGTGTGTGTGTCAGGGGAGACGCCGTGTGTGTGTCCAGGGAGACGCCATGTGTGTGTGTGTCAGGGGAGACGCTGTGTGTGTGTCAGGGGAGACGCTGTGTGTGTGTCAGGGGAGACGCTGTGTGTATATGTGTGTGTGTGTCAGGAGAGATGCTGTGTGTGTGTCAGGGGAGACGCTGTGTGTGTGTCAGGGGAGACGCTGTGTGTGTGTATCAGGGGAGACGCCGTGTGTGTGTCAGGGGAGACGCCATGTGTGTGTGTGTGTCAGGAGAGATGCTGTGTGTGTGTGTGTCAGGAGAGACGCTGTGTGTGTGTCAGGGTTGACGCCGTGTGTGTGTGTGTCAGGAGAGACGCTGTGTGTGTGTCAGGGGAGACGCCGTGTGTGTGTGTGTCAGGAGAGATGCTGTGTGTGTGTGTGTGTGTCGGGAGACGCTGTGTGTGTGTGTGTCAGGGGAGACGCTGTGTGTGTGTCAGGGGAGACGCTGTGTGTATATGTGTGTGTGTGTCAGGAGAGATGCTGTGTGTGTGTCAGGGGAGACGCTGTGTGTGTGTCAGGGGAGACGCTGTGTGTGTCAGGGGAGACGCTGTGTGTGTGTGTGTCAGGGGAGACGCTGTGTGTGTGTGTGTCAGGGGAGACGCTGTGTGTGTGTGTGTGTGTGTGTCAGGGGAGACGCTGTGTGTGTGTGTGTGTCAGGGGAGACGCCGTGTGTGTGTCAGGGGAGACGCCGTGTGTGTGTCAGGAGACGCTGTGTGTGTGTGTGTCAGGGAAGACGCCGTGTGTGTGTGTGTGTCAGGAGAGATGCTGTGTGTGTGTGTGTGTGTGTGTGTCAGGGGAGACGCCGTGTGTGTTTCAGGGGAGACGCTGTGTGTGTGTCAGGGGAGACGCCGTGTGTGTGTGTCTGGGGAGACGCCGTGTGTGTGTCAGGGGAGACGCTGTGTGTGTGTGTGTCAGGGGAGACGCCGTGTGTGTGTGTGTGTCAGGGGAGACGCCGTGTGTGTGTCAGGGGAGAAGCCGTGTCTGTGTGTGTGTCAGGGGAGAAGCCGTGTGTGTGTCAGGGGAGACGCCGTGTGTGTGTCAGGGGAGACGCCGTGTGTGTGTCAGGGGAGACGCCGTGTGTGTGTCAGGGGAGACGCTGTGTGTGTGTGTGTGTCAGGAGAGATGCTCTGTGTGTGTGTGTGTCAGGAGAGACGCTGTGTGTGTGTGTGTCAGGGGAGACGCTGTGTGTGTGTCAGGGGAGACGCCGTGTGTGTGTGTGTCAGGAGAGATGCTGTGTGTGTGTGTGTGTGTCCGGAGACGCCGTGTGTGTGTGTCAGGGGAGACGCTGTGTGTGTGTGTGTCAGGGGAGACGCTATGTGTGTGTGTGTCAGGGGAGACGCTGTGTGTGTGTCAGGGGAGACGCTGTGTGTGTGTGTGTGTCAGGGGAGACGCTGTGTGTGTGTGTGTCAGGGGAGACGCTGTGTCTGTGTGTGTCAGGGGAGACGCTGTGTGTGTGTGTCAGGGGAGACGCTGTGTGTGTGTATGTCAGGGGAGACGCTGTGTGTGTGTGTCAGGGGAGACGCTGTGTGTGTGTGTCAGGAGAGATGCTGTGTGTGTGTGTGTCAGGGGAGACGCCGTGTGTGTGTCAGGAGAGATGCTGTGTGTGTGTGTGTCAGGGGAGACGCTGTGTGTGTGTCAGGGGAGACACTCTGTGTGTGTGTGTGTGTGTGTCAGGGGAGACGCTGTGTGTGTGTGTCAGGGGAGATGCTGTGTGTGTGTGTGTCAAGGGAGACGCTGTGTGTGTGTGTGTCAGGGGAGACGCCGTGTGTGTGTCAGGGGAGACGCTGTGTGTGTGTGTCAGGGGAGACGCTGTGTGTGTGTCAGAGGAGACGCTGTGTGTGTGTGTGTCAGAGGAGACGCCGTGTGTGTGTCAGGGGAGACGCCGTGAGTGTGTCAGAGGAGACGCTGTGTGTGTGTGTGTGTGTGTGTCAGGGGAGACGCCGTGTGTGTTTGTGTCAGGGGAGACGCCGTGTGTGTGTCAGGGGAGACGCTGTGTGTGTGTGTCAGGGGAGATGCTGTGTGTGTGTGTGTGTGTGTCAGGGGAGACGCTGTGTGTGTGTGTGTCAGGGGAGACGCTGTTTGTGTGTGTGTCAGGGGAGATGCTGTGTGTGTGTCAGGGGAGATGCTGTGTGTGTGTGTGTGTGTGTCAGGGGAGACGCCGTGTGTGTGCCAGGGGAGACGCTGTGTGTGTGTGTCAGGAGAGATGCTGTGTGTGTGTGTGTGTCAGGAGAGACGCCGTGTGTGTGTGTGTCAGGGGAGACGCTGTGTGTGTGTGTGTGTCAGGGGAGACGCCGTGTGTGTGTGTGTGTCTGGAGAGATGCTGTGTGTGTGTGTCAGGAGAGACGCTGTGTGTGTGTGTCAGGAGAGACGCTGTGTGTGTGTCAGGGGAGACGCCGTGTGTGTGTCAGGAGAGATGCTGTGTGTGTGTGTGTGTCAGGAGAGATGCTGTGTGTGTGTCAGGGGAGACGCCGTGTGTGTGTGTGTGTGTCAGGGGAGACGCTGTTTGTGTGTGTCAGGGGAGACGCTGTGTGTGTGTGTGTCAGGGGAGACGCTGTGTGTGTGTGTCAGGGGAGACGCTGTGTGTGTGTGTGTGTCAGGGGAGACGCTGTGTGTGTCAGGAGAGACGCTGTGTGTGTTTGTCAGGGGAGACGCTGTGTGTGTGTGTGTGTCAGGGGAGACGCTGTGTGTGTGTCAGGGGAGACACCGTGTGTGTGTCAGGGGAGACACCGTGTGTGTGTCAGGGGAGACGCTGTGTGTGTGTGTGTCAGGGGAGACGCTGAGTGTGTGTTTGTCAGGGGAGACGCTGTGTGTGTGTGTGTGTCAGGGGAGACGCTGTGTGTGTGTTTGTCAGGGGAGACGCTGTGTGTGTGTCAGGGGATACGCCGTGTGTGTGTCAGGGGAGACGCTGTGTGTGTGTGTGTGTAAGGGGAGACGCCGTGTGTGTGTCAGGGGAGACGCTGTGTGTGTGTCAGGGGAGACGCCGTGTGTGTCAAGGGAGACGCCGTGTGTGTGTGTGTGTCAGGGGAGACGCTGTGTGTGTGTGTCAGGGGAGACGCTGTGTGTGTGTGTCAGGGGAGACGCCGTGTGTGTGTCAGGGGATCAGGGGAGACGCTGTGTGTGTGTGTCAGGGGAGACGCTGTGTGTGTGTCAGGGGAGACGCCGTGTGTGTCAAGGGAGACGCCGTGTGTGTGTGTGTGTCAGGGGAGACGCTGTGTGTGTGTCAGGGGAGACGCTGTGTGTGTGTGTGTCAGGGGAGACGCTGTGTGTGTGTATGTCAGGGGAGACGCTGTGTGTGTGTCAGGGGAGACGCTGAGTGTGTGTTTGTCAGGGGAGACGCTGTGTGTGTGTGTGTGTGTCAGGGGAGACGCTGAGTGTGTGTTTGTCAAGGGAGACGCTGTGTGTGTGTGTGTGTCAGGGGAGACGCTGTGTGTGTGTTTGTCAGGGGAGACGCTGTGTGTGTGTCAGGGGAGACGCCGTGTGTGTGTCAGGGGAGACGCTGTGTGTGTGTGTCAGGGGAGACGCCGTCTGTGTGTGTTTGTCAAGGGAGACGCCGTGTGTGTGTGTGTGTCAGGGGAGACGCTGTGTGTGTGTGTCAGGGGAGACGCCGTGTGTGTGTCAGGGGATCAGGGGAGACGCTGTGTGTGTTTGTGTCAGGGGAGATGCTGTGTGTGTGTGTCAGGGGAGATGCTGTGTGTGTGTGTCAGGGGAGACGCTGTGTGTGTGTGTGTGTCAAGGGAGACGCTGTTTGTGTGTCAGAGGAGACGCTGTGTGTGTGTGTCAGGGGAGACGCCGTGTGTGTCAGGGGAGACGCAGTGTGTGGCAGGGGAGAAGCCGTGTGTGTGTCAGGGGAGAAGCCGTGTGTGTGTCAGGGGAGACGCCGTGTGTGTGTCAGGGGAGACGCCGTGTGTGTGTCAGGGGAGACGCTGTGTGTGTGTGTGTCAGGGGAGACGCTGTGTGTGTGTGTCAGGGGAGACGCTGTGTGTGTGTGTGTCAGGGGAGACGCCGTGTGTGTGTGTGTCAGAGGAGACGCCGTGTGTGTGTCAGGGGAGACGCCGTGTGTGTGTGTGTCAGGGGAGACGCCGTGTGTGTGTGTGTGTCAGGGGAGACGCTGTGTGTGTGTGTCAGGGGAGACGCTGTGTGTGTGTGTCAGGGGAGACGCCGTGTGTGTGTGTCAGGGGATCAGGGGAGACGCCGTGTGTGTGTGTCAGGGGATCAGGGGAGACGCTGTGTGTGTGTGTGTCAGGGGAGATGCTGTGTGTGTGTGTCAGGGGAGATGCTGTGTGTGTGTGCCAGGGGAGACGCCGTGTGTGTGTCAGGGGAGACGCTGTGTGTGTGTCAGGGGAGACGCTGTGTGTGTGTGTGTCAGGGGAGACGCTGTGTGTGTGTATGTCAGGGGAGACGCTGTGTGTGTGTCAGGGGAGACGCTGTGTGTGTGTCAGGGGAGACGCTGTGTGTGTGTGTCAGGAGAGATGCTGTGTGTGTGTGTGTGTCAGGAGAGACGCCGTGTGTGTGTGTGTCAGGGGAGACGCTGTGTGTGTGTGTGTGTCAGGGGAGACGCCGTGTGTGTGTGTGTCTGGAGAGATGCTGTGTGTGTGTGTCAGGAGAGACGCTGTGTGTGTGTGTCAGGAGAGACGCTGTGTGTGTGTCAGGGGAGACGCCGTGTGTGTGTCAGGAGAGATGCTGTGTGTGTGTGTGTGTCAGGAGAGACGCTGTGTGTGTGTCAGGGGAGACGCCGTGTGTGTGTGTGTGTGTCAGGGGAGACGCTGTTTGTGTGTGTCAGGGGAGACGCTGTGTGTGTGTGTGTCAGGGGAGACGCTGTGTGTGTGTGTCAGGGGAGACGCTGTGTGTGTGTGTGTGTGTCAGGGGAGACGCTGTGTGTGTCAGGAGAGACGCTGTGTGTGTTTGTCAGGGGAGACGCTGTGTGTGTGTGTGTGTGTGTCAGGGGAGACACCGTGTGTGTGTCAGGGGAGACGCTGTGTGTGTGTGTGTCAGGGGAGACGCTGAGTGTGTGTTTGTCAGGGGAGACGCTGTGTGTGTGTGTGTGTCAGGGGAGACGCTGTGTGTGTGTTTGTCAGGGGAGACGCTGTGTGTGTGTCAGGGGATACGCCGTGTGTGTGTCAGGGGAGACGCTGTGTGTGTGTGTGTGTCAGGGGAGACGCCGTGTGTGTGTCAGGGGAGACGCCGTGTGTGTCAAGGGAGACGCCGTGTGTGTGTGTGTGTGTCAGGGGAGACGCTGTGTGTGTGTGTCAGGGGAGACGCTGTGTGTGTGTGTCAGGGGAGACGCCGTGTGTGTGTCAGGGGATCAGGGGAGACGCTGTGTGTGTGTGTGTCAGGGGAGATGCTGTGTGTGTGTGTCAGGGGAGATGCTGTGTGTGTGTGCCAGGGGAGACGCCGTGTGTGTGTCAGGGGAGACGCTGTGTGTGTGTCAGGGGAGACGCTGTGTGTGTGTGTGTCAGGGGAGACGCTGTGTGTGTGTATGTCAGGGGAGACGCTGTGTGTGTGTCAGGAGAGACGCTGTGTGTGTTTGTCAGGGGAGACGCCGTGTGTGTGTGTGTGTGTGTCAGGGGAGACGCTGAGTGTGTGTTTGTCAGGGGAGACGCTGTGTGTGTGTGTGTGTGTCAGGGGAGACGCTGAGTGTGTGTTTGTCAGGGGAGACGCTGTGTGTGTGTGTGTGTCAGGGGAGACGCTGTGTGTGTGTTTGTCAGGGGAGACGCTGTGTGTGTGTCAGGGGAGACGCCGTGTGTGTGTCAGGGGAGACGCTGTGTGTGTGTGTCAGGGGAGACGCCGTCTGTGTGTGTTTGTCAAGGGAGACGCCGTGTGTGTGTGTGTGTCAGGGGAGACGCTGTGTGTGTGTGTCAGGGGAGACGCCGTGTGTGTGTCAGGGGATCAGGGGAGACGCTGTGTGTGTTTGTGTCAGGGGAGATGCTGTGTGTGTGTGTCAGGGGAGATGCTGTGTGTGTGTGTCAGGGGAGACGCTGTGTGTGTGTGTGTGTGTGTCAAGGGAGACGCTGTTTGTGTGTCAGAGGAGACGCTGTGTGTGTGTGTGTGTCAGGGGAGACGCCGTGTGTGTCAGGGGAGACGCCGTATGTGTGTCAGGGGAGAAGCCGTGTGTGTGTCAGGGGAGACGCCGTGTGTGTGTCAGGGGAGACGCCGTGTGTGTGTCAGGGGAGACGCTGTGTGTGTGTGTGTCAGGGGAGACGCTGTGTGTGTGTGTCAGGGGAGACGCTGTGTGTGTGTGTCAGGGGAGACGCCGTGTGTGTGTGTGTGTCAGAGGAGACGCCGTGTGTGTGTCAGGGGAGACGCCGTGTGTGTGTGTGTCAGGGGAGACGCCGTGTGTGTGTGTGTGTCAGGGGAGACGCTGTGTGTGTGTGTCAGGGGAGACGCTGTGTGTGTGTGTCAGGGGAGACGCCGTGTGTGTGTGTCAGGGGATCAGGGGAGACGCTGTGTGTGTGTGTGTCAGGGGAGATGCTGTGTGTGTGTGCCAGGGGAGACGCCGTGTGTGTGTCAGGGGAGACGCTGTGTGTGTGTCAGGGGAGACGCTGTGTGTGTGTGTGTCAGGGGAGACGCTGTGTGTGTGTGTGTCAGGGGAGACGCTGTGTGTGTGTCAGGAGAGACGCTGTGTGTGTTTGTCAGGGGAGACGCTGTGTGTGTGTGTGTGTCAGGGGAGACGCCGTGTGTGTGTGTGTGTGTCAGGGGAGACGCTGAGTGTGTGTTTGTCAGGGGAGACGCTGTGTGTGTGTGTCAGGGGAGACGCTGTGTGTGTGTGTGTCAGGGGAGACGCCGTGTGTGTGTGTGTGTGTGTCAGAGGAGACGCCGTGTGTGTGTCAGGGGAGACGCCGTGTGTGTGTGTGTCAGGGGAGACGCCGTGTGTGTGTGTGTGTCAGGGGAGACGCTGTGTGTGTGTGTCAGGGGAGACGCTGTGTGTGTGTGTCAGGGGAGACGCCGTGTGTGTGTGTCAGGGGATCAGGGGAGACGCCGTGTGTGTGTGTCAGGGGATCAGGGGAGACGCTGTGTGTGTGTGTGTCAGGGGAGATGCTGTGTGTGTGTGTCAGGGGAGATGCTGTGTGTGTGTGCCAGGGGAGACGCCGTGTGTGTGTCAGGGGAGACGCTGTGTGTGTGTCAGGGGAGACGCTGTGTGTGTGTGTGTCAGGGGAGACGCTGTGTGTGTGTATGTCAGGGGAGACGCTGTGTGTGTGTCAGGGGAGACGCTGTGTGTGTGTCAGGGGAGACGCTGTGTGTGTGTGTCAGGAGAGATGCTGTGTGTGTGTGTGTGTCAGGAGAGACGCCGTGTGTGTGTGTGTCAGGGGAGACGCTGTGTGTGTGTGTGTGTCAGGGGAGACGCCGTGTGTGTGTGTGTCTGGAGAGATGCTGTGTGTGTGTGTCAGGAGAGACGCTGTGTGTGTGTGTCAGGAGAGACGCTGTGTGTGTGTCAGGGGAGACGCCGTGTGTGTGTCAGGAGAGATGCTGTGTGTGTGTGTGTGTCAGGAGAGACGCTGTGTGTGTGTCAGGGGAGACGCCGTGTGTGTGTGTGTGTGTCAGGGGAGACGCTGTTTGTGTGTGTCAGGGGAGACGCTGTGTGTGTGTGTGTCAGGGGAGACGCTGTGTGTGTGTGTCAGGGGAGACGCTGTGTGTGTGTGTGTGTGTCAGGGGAGACGCTGTGTGTGTCAGGAGAGACGCTGTGTGTGTTTGTCAGGGGAGACGCTGTGTGTGTGTGTGTGTGTGTCAGGGGAGACACCGTGTGTGTGTCAGGGGAGACGCTGTGTGTGTGTGTGTCAGGGGAGACGCTGAGTGTGTGTTTGTCAGGGGAGACGCTGTGTGTGTGTGTGTGTGTGTCAGGGGAGACGCTGTGTGTGTGTTTGTCAGGGGAGACGCTGTGTGTGTGTCAGGGGATACGCCGTGTGTGTGTCAGGGGAGACGCTGTGTGTGTGTGTGTGTCAGGGGAGACGCCGTGTGTGTGTCAGGGGAGACGCCGTGTGTGTCAAGGGAGACGCCGTGTGTGTGTGTGTGTGTCAGGGGAGACGCTGTGTGTGTGTGTCAGGGGAGACGCTGTGTGTGTGTGTCAGGGGAGACGCCGTGTGTGTGTCAGGGGATCAGGGGAGACGCTGTGTGTGTGTGTGTCAGGGGAGATGCTGTGTGTGTGTGTCAGGGGAGATGCTGTGTGTGTGTGCCAGGGGAGACGCCGTGTGTGTGTCAGGGGAGACGCTGTGTGTGTGTCAGGGGAGACGCTGTGTGTGTGTGTGTCAGGGGAGACGCTGTGTGTGTGTATGTCAGGGGAGACGCTGTGTGTGTGTCAGGAGAGACGCTGTGTGTGTTTGTCAGGGGAGACGCCGTGTGTGTGTGTGTGTCAGGGGAGACGCTGAGTGTGTGTTTGTCAGGGGAGACGCTGTGTGTGTGTGTGTGTGTCAGGGGAGACGCTGAGTGTGTGTTTGTCAGGGGAGACGCTGTGTGTGTGTGTGTGTCAGGGGAGACGCTGTGTGTGTGTTTGTCAGGGGAGACGCTGTGTGTGTGTCAGGGGAGACGCCGTGTGTGTGTCAGGGGAGACGCTGTGTGTGTGTGTCAGGGGAGACGCCGTCTGTGTGTGTTTGTCAAGGGAGACGCCGTGTGTGTGTGTGTGTCAGGGGAGACGCTGTGTGTGTGTGTCAGGGGAGACGCCGTGTGTGTGTCAGGGGATCAGGGGAGACGCTGTGTGTGTTTGTGTCAGGGGAGATGCTGTGTGTGTGTGTCAGGGGAGATGCTGTGTGTGTGTGTCAGGGGAGACGCTGTGTGTGTGTGTGTGTGTCAAGGGAGACGCTGTTTGTGTGTCAGAGGAGACGCTGTGTGTGTGTGTGTGTCAGGGGAGACGCCGTGTGTGTCAGGGGAGACGCCGTATGTGTGTCAGGGGAGAAGCCGTGTGTGTGTCAGGGGAGACGCCGTGTGTGTGTCAGGGGAGACGCCGTGTGTGTGTCAGGGGAGACGCTGTGTGTGTGTGTGTCAGGGGAGACGCTGTGTGTGTGTGTCAGGGGAGACGCTGTGTGTGTGTGTCAGGGGAGACGCCGTGTGTGTGTGTGTGTCAGAGGAGACGCCGTGTGTGTGTCAGGGGAGACGCCGTGTGTGTGTGTGTCAGGGGAGACGCCGTGTGTGTGTGTGTGTCAGGGGAGACGCTGTGTGTGTGTGTCAGGGGAGACGCTGTGTGTGTGTGTCAGGGGAGACGCCGTGTGTGTGTGTCAGGGGATCAGGGGAGACGCTGTGTGTGTGTGTGTCAGGGGAGATGCTGTGTGTGTGTGCCAGGGGAGACGCCGTGTGTGTGTCAGGGGAGACGCTGTGTGTGTGTCAGGGGAGACGCTGTGTGTGTGTGTGTCAGGGGAGACGCTGTGTGTGTGTGTGTCAGGGGAGACGCTGTGTGTGTGTCAGGAGAGACGCTGTGTGTGTTTGTCAGGGGAGACGCTGTGTGTGTGTGTGTGTCAGGGGAGACGCCGTGTGTGTGTGTGTGTGTCAGGGGAGACGCTGAGTGTGTGTTTGTCAGGGGAGACGCTGTGTGTGTGTGTGTGTGTCAGGGGAGACGCTGAGTGTGTGTTTGTCAGGGGAGACGCTGTGTGTGTGTGTGTGTCAGGGGAGACGCTGTGTGTGTGTTTGTCAGGGGAGACGCTGTGTGTGTGTCAGGGGAGACGCCGTGTGTGTGTCAGGGGAGACGCTGTGTGTGTGTGTCAGGGGAGACGCCGTCTGTGTGTGTTTGTCAAGGGAGACGCCGTGTGTGTGTGTGTGTGTCAGGGGAGACGCTGTGTGTGTGTGTCAGGGGAGACGCCGTGTGTGTGTCAGGGGATCAGGGGAGACGCTGTGTGTGTTTGTGTCAGGGGAGATGCTGTGTGTGTGTGTCAGGGGAGATGCTGTGTGTGTGTGTCAGGGGAGACGCTGTGTGTGTGTGTGTGTCAAGGGAGACGCTGTTTGTGTGTCAGAGGAGACGCTGTGTGTGTGTGTGTGTCAGGGGAGACGCCGTGTGTGTCAGGGGAGACGCAGTGTGTGTCAGGGGAGACGCCGTGTGTGTGTCAGGGGAGAAGCCGTGTGTGTGTCAGGGGAGAAGCCGTGTGTGTGTCAGGGGAGACGCCGTGTGTGTGTCAGGGGAGACGCCGTGTGTGTGTCAGGGGAGACGCTGTGTGTGTGTGTGTCAGGGGAGACGCTGTGTGTGTGTGTCAGGGGAGACGCTGTGTGTGTGTGTGTCAGGGGAGACGCCGTGTGTGTGTGTGTGTCAGGGGAGACGCCGTGTGTGTGTCAGGGGAGACGCCGTGTGTGTGTGTGTCAGGGGAGACGCCGTGTGTGTGTCAGGGGAGACGCTGTGTGTGTGTGTCAGGGGAGACGCTGTGTGTGTCAGGGGAGATGCTGTGTGTGTGTCAGGGGAGACGCTGTGTGTGTGTGTGTGTGTGTGTCAAGGGACACGCTGTTTGTGTGTCAGAGGAGACGCTGTGTGTGTGTGTGTCAGGGGAGACGCCGTGTGTGTCAGGGGAGACGCCGTGTGTGTGTCAGGGGAGACGCCGTGTGTGTGTCAGGGGAGACGCTGTGTGTGTGTCAGGGGAGACGCTGTGTGTGTTTGTCAGGGGAGACGCTGTGTGTGTGTGTGTGTGTGTCAGGGGAGATGCCGTGTGTGTGTGTGTGTGTCAGGGGAGACGCCGTGTGTGTGTCAGGGGAGACGCTGTGTGTGTGTGTGTGTGTCAGGGGAGACGCTGAGTGTGTGTTTGTCAGGGGAGACGCTGTGTGTGTGTGTGTGTCAGGGGAGACGCTGTGTGTGTGTTTGTCAGGGGAGACGCTGTGTGTGTGTCAGGGGAGACGCCGTGTGTGTGTCAGGGGAGACGCCGTGTGTGTGTGTTTGTCAAGGGAGACGCCGTGTGTGTGTGTGTGTGTCAGGGGAGACGCTGTGTGTGTGTGTCAGGGGAGATGCCGTGTGTGTCAGGGGATCAGGGGAGACGCTGTGTGTGTTTGTGTCAGGGGAGATGCTGTGTGTGTGTGTCAGGGGAGATGCTGTGTGTGTGTGTCAGGGGAGACGCTGTGTGTGTGTGTGTGTCAAGGGAGATGCTGTTTGTGTGTCAGAGGAGACGCTGTGTGTGTGTGTGTGTCAGGGGAGACGCCGTGTGTGTCAGGGGAGACGCAGTGTGTGTCAGGGGAGACGCCGTGTGTGTGTCAGGGGAGAAGCCGTGTGTGTGTCAGGGGAGACACCGTGTGTGTGTCAGGGGAGACGCCGTGTGTGTGTCAGGGGAGACGCTGTGTGTGTGTGTGTCAGGGGAGACGCTGTGTGTGTGTGTCAGGGGAGACGCTGTGTGTGTGTGTGTCAGGGGAGACGCCGTGTGTGTGTGTGTGTCAGGGGAGACGCCGTGTGTGTGTCAAGGGAGACGCCGTGTGTGTGTGTGTCAGGGGAGACGCCGTGTGTGTGTCAGGGGAGACGCTGTGTGTGTGTGTCAGGGGAGACGCTGTGTGTGTCAGGGGAGATGCTGTGTGTGTGTCAGGGGAGACGCTGTGTGTGTGTGTGTCAGGGGAGACGCTGTGTGTGTGTATGTCAGGGGAGACGCTGTGTGTGTGTCAGGAGAGATGCTGTGTGTGTTTGTCAGGGGAGACGCTGTGTGTGTGTGTGTGTGTGTCAGGGGAGACGCCGTGTGTGTGTGTGTGTGTCAGGGGAGACGCCGTGTGTGTGTCAGGGGAGACGCTGTGTGTGTGTGTGTGTGTCAGGGGAGACGCTGAGTGTGTGTTTGTCAGGGGAGACGCTGTGTGTGTGTGTGTGTTTGTCAGGGGAGACGCTGTGTGTGTGTCAGGGGAGACGCCGTGTGTGTGTCAGGGGAGACGCTGTGTGTGTGTGTCAGGGGAGACGCCGTGTGTGTGTGTTTGTCAAGGGAGACGCCGTGTGTGTGTGTCAGGGGAGACGCTGTGTGTGTGTGTCAGGGGAGACGCCGTGTGTGTGTCAGGGGATCAGGGGAGACGCTGTGTGTGTGTGTGTCAGGGGAGATGCTGTGTGTGTGTGTCAGGGGAGATGCTGTGTGTGTGTGTCAGGGGAGACGCTGTGTGTGTGTGTGTGTCAAGGGAGACGCTGTTTGTGTGTCAGAGGAGACGCTGTGTGTGTGTGTGTGTCAGGGGAGACGCCGTGTGTGTCAGGGGAGACGCAGTGTGTGTCAGGGGAGACGCCGTGTGTGTGTCAGGGGAGACGCCGTGTGTGTGTCAGGGGAGACGCCATGTGTGTGTCAGGGGAGACGCCGTGTGTGTGTCAGGGGAGACGCTGTGTGTGTGTGTGTCAGGGGAGACGCTGTGTGTGTGTGTCAGGGAGACGCTGTGTGTGTGTGTGTCAGGGGAGACGCTGTGTGTGTGTGTGTCAGGGGAGACGCCGTGTGTGTGTGTGTGTCAGGGGAGACGCCGTGTGTGTGTCAGGGGAGACGCCGTGTGTGTGTGTGTCAGGGGAGACGCCGTGTATGTGTCAGGGGAGACGCTGTGTGTGTGTGTCAGGGGAGACGCTGTGTGTGTGTGTCAGGGGAGACGCTGTGTGTGTCAGGGGAGATGCTGTGTGTGTGTCAGGGGAGACGCTGTGTGTGTGTGTGTGTGTGTGTGTGTGTGTGTCAGGGGAGACGCTGTGTGTGTGTCAGGGGAGACGCTGTGTGTGTGTCAGGGGAGACACCGTGTGTGTGTCAGAGGAGACGCTGTGTGTGTGTGTGTGTGTGTGTGTGTGTGTCAGGGGAGACGCCGTGTGTGTGTGTGTCAGGGGAGACGCCGTGTGTGTGTGTGTGTCAGGGGAGACGCTGTGTGCGTGTCAGGGGAGACGCTGTGTGTGTGTGTCAGGGGAGACGCTGTGTGTGTGTGTCAGAGGAGACGCTGTGTGTGTGGTCAGGGGAGACGCCGTGTGTGTGTGTGTCAGGGAGACTCTGTGTGTGTGTCAGGGGAGACGCTGTGTGTGTGTGTCAGGGGAGACGCTGTGTGCGTGTGTGTGTCAGGGGAGATGCTGTTTGTGTGTGTATGTGTCAGGGGAGACGCTGTGTGTGTCAGGAGAGACGCTGTGTGTGTTTGTCAGGGAGACGCTGTGTGTGTGTGTGTGTGTCAGGGGAGACGCCGTGTGTGTGTGTCAGGGGAGACGCCGTGTGTGTGTCAGGGGAGACGCTGTTTGTGTGTGTGTCAGGGGAGATGCTGTGTGTGTGTGTGTCAGGGGAGACGCTGTGTGTGTGTGTCAGGGGAGATGCTGTGTGTGTGTGTGTCAGGGGAGACGCTGTGTGTGTGTGTCAGGGGAGACGCTGTTTGTGTGTCAGAGGAGACGCCCCACATCACAATGACAGCAGTACTGACAGTTCCCCAGTGTGTGGCAACCCCATCCCGCTTCACCCAGAGCTCACCCACCGCACGGCCCTAGCAGGTAAGAGAAGGGAGATGGGGCATTACTGTGACATAATGTGTAAGGGACACTACTGTGACACAATGTGTAAGGGGCCTTACTGTGACATAATGTGTAAGGGGCATTACTGTGGTATAATGTGTAAGGGGCATTACTGTGACATAATGTGTAAGGAGCATTACTGTGACATAATGTGTAAGGGGCAGGGGCATTACTGTGGCAAAATGTGTAAGGGGCATTACTGTGACATAATGTGTAAGGGACATTACTGTGACATAATGTGTAAGGAGCATTACTGTGACAAAGTGTAAGGGGCATTACTGTGACATAATGTGTAACGGGTGTTACTGTGGCATAATGTGTAAGGGGCACTACTGTGACATAATGTGTAAGGAGCATTACTGTGACATAATGTGTAAGGGGCAGGGGCATTACTGTGGCAAAATGTGTAAGGGGCATTACTGTGACATAATGTGTAAGGGACATTACTGTGACATAATGTGTAAGGAGCATTACTGTGACAAAGTGTAAGGGGCATTACTGTGACATAATGTGTAAGGGGCATTACTGTGACATAATGTGTAAGGAGCATTACTGTGACATAATGTGTAAGGGGCATTACTATGGCATAATGTGTAAGGGGCATTACTATGGCATAATGTGTACGGGACATTACTGTGGCATAATGTGTAAGGGGCATTACTGTGACATAATGTGTAAGGGCATTACTGTGGCATAATGTGTAAGGGACATTACTGTGGCATAATGTGTAAGGGGCATTACTGTGGCATAATGTGTAAGGGGCAATACTGTGACATAATGTGTAAGGGCATTACTGTGACATAATGTGTAAGGGGCATTACTGTGACATAATGTGTAAGGAGCATTACTGTGACAATGTGTAAGAGGCATTACTGTGACATAATGTGTAAGGGGCATTACTGTGACATAATGTGTAAGGGGCATTACTGTGACAATGTGTAAGGGGCATTACTGTAATATAATGTGTAAAGGGCATTACTGTGACAATGTGTAAGGGGCATTACTGTGGCATAATGTGTAAGGGACATTACTGTGGCATAATGTGTAAGGGGCATTACTGTGACATAATGTGTAAGGGGCATTACTGTGGCATAATGCCCCTTACACATTATGCCATTACTGTGGCATAATGTGTAAGGGGCATTACTGTGGCATAATGTGTAAGGGGCCTTACTGTGACATAATGTGTAAGGGGCATTACTGTGACATAATGTGTAAGGAGCATTACTGTGACAATGTGTAAGAGGCATTACTGTGACATAATGTGTAAGGGGCATTACTGTGACATAATGTGTAAGGGGCATTACTGTGATATAATGTGTAAAGGGCATTACTGTGACAATGTGTAAGGGGCATTACTGTGGCATAATGTGTAAGGGGCATTACTGTGACATAATGTGTAAGGGGCCTTACTGTGGCATAATGTGTAAGGGGCATTACTGTGACATAATGTGTAAGGAGCATTACTGTGACATAATGTGTAAGGGGCAGGGGCATTACTGTGGCATAATGTGTAAGGGGCATTACTGTGACATAATGTGTAAGGGACATTACTGTGACATAATGTGTAAGGAGCATTACTGTGACATAATGTGTAAGGGGCAGGGGCATTACTGTGGCATAATGTGTAAGGGGCATTACTGTGATATAATGTGTAAGGGGCATTACTGTGACATAATGTGTAAGGGGCATTACTGTGACATAATTTGTAAGGGGCATTACTGTGACATAATGTGTAAGGAGCATTACTGTGACAATGTGTAAGAGGCATTACTGTGACAATGTGTAAGAGGCATTACTGTGACATAATGTGTAAGGGGCATTACTGTGACATAATGTGTAAGGGGCATTACTGTGACATAATGTGTAAGGGGCATTACTGTGATATAATGTGTAAAGGGCATTACTGTGACATAATCTGTAAGGGGTGTTACTGTGGTATAATGTGTAAGGGGTGTTACTGTGACAAAGTGTAAGGGGCATTACTGTGGCATAATGTGTAAGGGGTGTTACTGTGGTATAATGTGTAACGGGTGTTACTGTGGCATAATGTGTAAGGGGCATTACTATGGCATAATGTGTACGGGACATTACTGTGGCATAATGTGTAAGGGGCATTACTGTGACATAATGTGTAAGGGCATTACTGTGGCATAATGTGTAAGGGACATTACTGTGGCATAATGTGTAAGGGGCATTACTGTGGCATAATGTGTAAGGGGCAATACTGTGACATAATGTGTAAGGGGCATTACTGTGATATAATGTGTAAGGGGCATTACTGTGACATAATGTGTAAGGAGCATTACTGTGACAATGTGTAAGAGGCATTACTGTGACATAATGTGTAAGGGGCATTACTGTGACATAATGTGTAAGGGGCATTACTGTGACATAATGTGTAAGGGGCATTACTGTGACAATGTGTAAGGGGCATTACTGTAATATAATGTGTAAAGGGCATTACTGTGACAATGTGTAAGGGGCATTACTGTGGCATAATGTGTAAGGGACATTACTGTGGCATAATGTGTAAGGGGCATTACTGTGACATAATGTGTAAGGGGCATTACTGTGGCATAATGCCCCTTACACATTATGCCATTACTGTGGCATAATGTGTAAGGGGCATTACTGTGGCATAATGTGTAAGGGGCCTTACTGTGACATAATGTGTAAGGGGCATTACTGTGACATAATGTGTAAGGAGCATTACTGTGACAATGTGTAAGAGGCATTACTGTGACATAATGTGTAAGGGGCATTACTGTGACATAATGTGTAAGGGGCATTACTGTGATATAATGTGTAAAGGGCATTACTGTGACAATGTGTAAGGGGCATTACTGTGGCATAATGTGTAAGGGGCATTACTGTGACATAATGTGTAAGGGGCCTTACTGTGGCATAATGTGTAAGGGGCATTACTGTGACATAATGTGTAAGGAGCATTACTGTGACATAATGTGTAAGGGGCAGGGGCATTACTGTGGCATAATGTGTAAGGGGCATTACTGTGACATAATGTGTAAGGGACATTACTGTGACATAATGTGTAAGGAGCATTACTGTGACATAATGTGTAAGGGGCAGGGGCATTACTGTGGCATAATGTGTAAGGGGCATTACTGTGATATAATGTGTAAGGGGCATTACTGTGACATAATGTGTAAGGGGCATTACTGTGACATAATTTGTAAGGGGCATTACTGTGACATAATGTGTAAGGAGCATTACTGTGACAATGTGTAAGAGGCATTACTGTGACAATGTGTAAGAGGCATTACTGTGACATAATGTGTAAGGGGCATTACTGTGACATAATGTGTAAGGGGCATTACTGTGACATAATGTGTAAGGGGCATTACTGTGATATAATGTGTAAAGGGCATTACTGTGACATAATCTGTAAGGGGTGTTACTGTGGTATAATGTGTAAGGGGTGTTACTGTGACAAAGTGTAAGGGGCATTACTGTGGCATAATGTGTAAGGGGTGTTACTGTGGTATAATGTGTAACGGGTGTTACTGTGGCATAATGTGTAAGGGGCATTACTGTGACATAATGTGTAAGGAGCATTACTGTGACATAATGTGTAAGGGGCAGGGGCATTACTGTGGCAAAATGTGTAAGGGGCATTACTGTGACATAATGTGTAAGGGACATTACTGTGACATAATGTGTAAGGAGCATTACTGTGACAAAGTGTAAGGGGCATTACTGTGACATAATGTGTAAGGGGCATTACTGTGACATAATGTGTAAGGAGCATTACTGTGACATAATGTGTAAGGGGCATTACTATGGCATAATGTGTACGGGACATTACTGTGGCATAATGTGTAAGGGGCATTACTGTGACATAATGTGTAAGGGCATTACTGTGGCATAATGTGTAAGGGACATTACTGTGGCATAATGTGTAAGGGGCATTACTGTAGCATAATGTGTAAGGGGCATTACTGTGACATAATGTGTAAGGGGCATTACTGTGACATAATGTGTAAGGGGCATTACTGTGACATAATGTGTAAGGAGCATTACTGTGACAATGTGTAAGAGGTATTACTGTGACATAATGTGTAAGGGGCATTACTGTGACATAATGTGTAAGGGGCATTACTGTGACAATGTGTAAGGGGCATTACTGTGATATAATGTGTAAAGGGCATTACTGTGACAATGTGTAAGGGGTGTTACTGTGGTAAAATGTGTAAGGGGTGTTACTGTGACAAAGTGTAAGGGGCATTACTGTGGCATAATGTGTAATGGGTGTTACTGTGGTATAATGTGTAACGGGTGTTACTGTGGCATAATGTGTAAGGGGCATTACTGTGACATAATGTGTAAGGAGCATTACTGTGACATAATGTGTAAGGGGCAGGGGCATTACTGTGGCATAATGTGTAAGGGGCATTACTGTGACATAATGTGTAAGGGACATTACTGTGACATAATGTGTAAGGAGCATTACTGTGACATAATGTATAAGGGGCAGGGGCATTACTGTGGCATAATGTGTAAGGGGCATTACTGTGATATAATGTGTAAGGGGCATTACTGTGACATAATGTGTAAGGGGCATTACTGTGACATAATGTGTAAGGGGCATTACTGTGACATAATGTGTAAGGAGCATTACTGTGACAATGTGTAAGAGGCATTACTGTGACAATGTGTAAGAGGCATTACTGTGACATAATGTGTAAGGGGCATTACTGTGACATAATGTGTAAGGGGCATTACTGTGACATAATGTGTAAGGGGCATTACTGTGATATAATGTGTAAAGGGCATTACTGTGACATAATGTGTAAGGGGTGTTACTGTGGTATAATGTGTAAGGGGTGTTACTGTGACAAAGTGTAAGGGGCATTACTGTGGCATAATGTGTAAGGGGTGTTACTGTGGTATAATGTGTAACGGGTGTTACTGTGGCATAATGTGTAAGGGGCATTACTGTGACATAATGTGTAAGGAGCATTACTGTGACATAATGTGTAAGGGGCAGGGGCATTACTGTGGCAAAATGTGTAAGGGGCATTACTGTGACATAATGTGTAAGGGACATTACTGTGACATAATGTGTAAGGAGCATTACTGTGACAAAGTGTAAGGGGCATTACTGTGACATAATGTGTAAGGGGCATTACTGTGACATAATATGTAAGGAGCATTACTGTGACATAATGTGTAAGGGGCAGGGGCATTACTGTGGCATAATGTGTAAGGGGCATTACTGTGGCATAATGTGTAAGGGGCATTACTGTGGCATAATGTGTAAGGGGCCTTACTGTGGCATAATGTGTAAGGGGCATTACTGTGACATAATGTGTAAGGGGTGTTACTGTGGTATAATGTGTAAGGGGCATTACTGTGATATAATGTGTAAGGGGCATTACTGTGACAAAGTGTAAGGGGCATTACTGTGGCATGTGACAGAACGTGTAAGGAGCATTACTGTGACATAATGTGTAAGGGGCAGGGGCATTACTGTGGCATAATGTGTAAGGGGCATTACTGTGACATAATGTGTAAGGGACATTACTGTGACAATGTGTAAGGGACATTACTGTGACATAATGTGTAAGGGGCAGGGGCATTACTGTGGCATAATGTGTAAGGAGCATTACTGTGACACAATGTGTAAGGAGCCTTACTGTGACACAATGTGTAAGGAGCCTTACTGTGACACAATGTGTAAGGGACCTTACTGTGACATAATGTGTAAGGAGCCTTACTGTGACATAATGTGTAAGGGACCTTACTGTGACATAATGTGTAAGGGCATTCCTGTGGCATAATGTGTAAGGGGCATTACTGTGGCATAATGTGTAAGGGGCATTACTGTGGCATAATGTGTAAGGGGCATTACTGTGGCATAATGTGTAAGGGGCATTACTGTGACATAATGTGTAAGGAGCCTTACTGTGACACAATGTGTAAGGAGCCTTACTGTGACACAATGTGTAAGGGACCTTACTGTGACATAATGTGTAAGGGGCATTACTGTGACATAATGTGTAAGGGACCTTACTGTGACATAATGTGTAAGGGCATTCCTGTGGCATAATGTGTAAGGGGCATTACTGTGGCATAATGTGTAAGGGGCATTACTGTGGCATAATGTGTAAGGGGCATTACTGTGACATAAAGTGTAAGGGGCATTACTGTGACATAATGTGTAAGGGGCATTACTGTGACATTGGACCTTATTCAGAGCCGGTCGAAGCGGCCGCATGGGAAAAGGGGCCGGAAATGATTCCCTCGCAAGTTGCGTCCCTAAGTTTGGATCAGTAGCTGACCGACAAAGGGTAGTAAGTGGTCGGAAGACAAATAAAAATACGCCCCCTTTTTGTACGCATTACACGTCATCTCCGGGCATATAAGGATTAATCGAGACCATCGGGAACCATCGGAACTGGTCGTAGAGCTTAAGGTTGACCATACCCTCTCTTAAGCTCTACGATCATATCAGTGTAAAAACCACCCATGTCACGTGTGCCATGACGCTACTTTGTTAATTATGCACTCCCATAAACCGTATGCACTCCCATAAAACGCTGTTCGCATAATTAGGCACGCCTGCGTTCGGATCTCCACTCCCCCGTTTTCAAGCACCTTCCCCTGTTACCACCCACAAACGCCTCCATCTGTCACTCAAACTACCAACCTGGCTGTGTTCAAGGAGAGAGAAATTTCTGATTGTAGCGGCTAGTTTGCGCACGCGCATTGCCAACTTTACGCATGCGCAGTATAGCGAACATCGGTGGCGTACGACCGTGTGGCCGCTTCGACCGACTCTGAATGAGGTCCATAATGTGTAAGGAGCATTACTGTGACATAATGTGCAAGGGGCATTACTGTGGCATAATGTGTAAGGGGCATTACTGTGGTATAATGTGTAAGGGGCATTACTGTGACATAATGTGTAAGGGGCATTACTGTGACATAATGTGTAAGGGACATTACTGTGACATAATGTGTAAGGGGCATTACTGTGACATAATGTGTAAGGGGCATTACTGTGACATAATGTGTAAGGGGCATTACTGTGGCATAATGTGTAAGGGGCATTACTGTGACATAATGTGTAAGGGGCATTACTGTGACATAATGTGTAAGGGGCATTACTGTGACATAATGTGTAAGGGGCATTACTGTGACATAATTTGTAAGGGGCATTACTGTGACAATGTGTAAGGGGCGTTACTGTGACACAATGTGTAAGGGGCGTTACTGTGGCATAATGTGTAAGCGACATTACTGTGACAATGTGTAAGGAGCATTACTGTGGCATAATGTGTAAGGGGCATTACTGTGACATAATGTGTAAGGGACATTACTGTGACATAATGTGTAAGGGGCATTACTGTGACATAATGTGTAAGGGACATTACTGTGACATAATGTGTAAGGGGCATTACTGTGACATAATGTGTAAGGGGCATTACTGTGACATAATGTGTAAGGGCCATTACTGTGGCATAATGTGTAAGGGGCATTACTGTGACATAATGTGTAAGGGGCATTACTGTGACATAATGTGTAAGGGACATTACTGTGACATAATGTGTAAGGAGCATTACTGTGACATAATGTGTAAGGGGCATTACTGTGACATAATGTGTAAGGGACATTACTGTGACATAATTTGTAAGGGGTATTACTGTGACATAATGTGTAAGGGACATTACTGTGACATAATGTGTAAGGAGCATTACTGTGACATAATGTGTAAGGGGCATTACTGTGACATAATGTGTAAGGGACATTACTGTGACATAATTTGTAAGGGGCATTACTGTGACATAATGTGTAAGGGGCATTACTGTGACAATGTGTAAGGGGTGTTACTGTGACACAATGTGTAAGGGGCGTTACTGTGGCATAATGTGTAAGGGACATTACTGTGACAATGTGTAAGGGGCATTACTGTGGCATAATGTGTAAGGGGCATTACTGTGACATAATGTGTAAGGGACATTACTGTGACATAATTTGTAAGGGGCATTACTGTGACATAATGTGTAAGGGGCTTTACTGTGACATAATGTGTAAGGGACATTACTGTAACATAATGTGTAAGGGACATTACTGTGACAATGTGTAAGGTGCATTACTGCGGCATAATGTGTAAGGGGCTTTACTGTGACATAATGTGTAAGGGGCATTACTGTGACACAATATGTAAGGGGCCTTACTGTGACACAATGTGTAAGGAGCCTTACTGTGACACAATGTGTAAGGAGCCTTACTGTGACATAATGTGTAAGGGGCATTACTGTGACACAATGTGTAAGGAGCCTTACTGTGACATAATGTGTAAGGGACCTTACTGTGACATAATGTGTAAGGGCATTACTGTGGCATAATGTGTACGGGGCATTACTGTGGCATAATGTGTAAGGGGCATTACTGTGACATAAAGTGTAAGGGGCATTACTGTGACATAATGTGTAAGGGGCATTACTGTGACATTGGACCTTATTCAGAGCCGGTCGAAGCGGCCGCACGGGAAAAGGGGCCGGAAATGATTCCCTCGCAAGTTGCGTCCCTAAGTTCGGATCAGTAGCTGACCGACAAAGGGGAGTAAGTGGTCGGAAGACAAATAAAAATACGCCCCCTTTTCGTACGCATTACACGTCATCTCCGGGAATATAAGGATTAATCGAGACCATCGGGAACCATCGGAACTGGTCGTAGAGCTTAAGGTTGACCATACCCTCTCTTAAGCTCTACGATCATATCAGTGTAAAAACCACCCATGTCACGTGTGCCATGACGCTACTTTGTTAATTATGCACTCCCATAAACCGCATGCACTCCCATAAAACGCTGTTCGCATAATTAGGCACGCCTGCGTTCGGATCTCCACTCCCCCGTTTTCAAGCACCTTCCCCTGTTACCACCCACAAACGCCTCCATCTGTCACTCAAACTACCAACCTGGCTGTGTTCAAGGAGAGAGAAATTTCTGATTGTAGCGGCTAGTTTGCGCACGCGCATTGCCAACTTTACGCATGCGCAGTATAGCGAACATCGGTGGCGTACGACCGTGTGGCCGCTTCGACCGACTCTGAATGAGGTCCATAATGTGTAAGGAGCATTACTGTGACATAATGTGTAAGGGGCATTACTGTGACATAATGTGTAAGGGGCATTACTGTGACATAATGTGTAAGGGGCATTACTGTGACATTATGTGTAAGGGCATTACTGTGACATAATGTGTAAGGGGCATTACTGTGACATATTGTGTAAGGGCATTACTGTGACATAATGTGTAAGCGGCATTACTGTGACATATTGTGTAAGGGGCATTACTGTGACATAATGTGTAAGCGGCATTACTGTGACATAATGTGTAAGGGGCATTACTGTGACATAATGTGTAAGCGGCATTACTGTGACATATTGTGTAAGGGGCATTACTGTGACATAACGTGTAAGCGGCATTACTGTCACATAATGTGTAAGGGGCATTACTGTGACCTAATGTTTAAGGGAAAAAATTGTATCTATAACCCAGCGCTATAAAAATAAATATTGAATTAATCCACAAATAATTTCTACAGCAGCAAAGAAGAAATGTGCCTGTGGGTGCACAACATTCTTGCCTACCCTACCGATTTGTTCGGGAGCCTCCCGAAAATCCGGTGCCGCTCCCGACCTCCCGGGAAGGCAGACAATTCTCCCGGCTGCCACCCACCCCTCCTATCCCCCCCGCAATAACCCCTGCAACCCCCTCAGCGAGGGGGGCGGTGATGCGATTCGCATCATTTTGGCCCCGTCCCTTGCTTCACAATGCATATTTTATCGGCATTGTGTAGCGGAGCGGGCCAAACTGACGCGATCGCGTGACCCCCCGCCCCCACCACTAAATAAGTGGTATAAAACACATTTAATATAAATACATAACAAAGAAATGTGTAAAAAACAGATACATATATTCAATAGATCTTATTGGAAAACTGACTGTCTATTGTGTGAATATTTACGCACACATAAGAGAACCCAATCAGATGGGAATAGGGATAATTGGCGTGTCCATACTTTGTGGATGATATTAATGGTAGATAATGTTCAAGCGCTCAATAGAAACAGTAAGTATCAAAGTATATAGAACTGAGCTCTGTGGAGCTTCATACCATCAGGTAGATAAGAACGGTGATCTCCCCAGAGGGCTTGGAAGTCCGCACGCATGCAGAGGGACTACCAGAAGGCACCCCTCAGGGAGAGACCCGGTGCAATGGGTGTGAGCGGCAGATGTAAGGAGCTCCAGCCGCGTCTCGGTCCCGGACTCTACCCCCAAGAACTGTAGCCAATTCCTCCGTTTCTCCTCGTCGGATAAGGTAAGGGGGTATATAGCTTTATCCCAGCGGGTCCACAGACTAACCCCCTGATGCGTTTCGCTCCACAGAATAGGGGTTTCATCATCACTCTACTGTATCACAAAACCACACACCCTTTAGGGTCTTTCCCCGGGTGACAATAATCCTTGTTTCGGCCCTGCTTACACTCATGCGCATTGGCAAACAATTGCTCGATTTGCGTAAATATTGGCATTATGTACATCTCTGAATCTGGCTGATTGCATGGTAAGCTGGGTAAGAGTGACGGAAGTGCGCACCTTTACAGGGGTGGTCTGCCTGCGCCACATACATAATATATATGTGTATATATAATATGTAAATGTATTTATTACATAGACAATGCTGCCTGAAGATCATTAGTTCCATCCGGGAGTGGGGAGGTGTCATGTGCCGCTGAGGAATGCCGCGTTACCTGTCAGCACCAGCAGATAAGGGCGGAGAGCTAACACTTCTGGGAAGCAGATACTGGGCCCTGGTGCTCGCACCGAGTCTGAGCCGAGGCCGCTGACTGAACTATCTGTCATCCCAGCGATTACAGCTTCAAGTGACGATTCATCGCTGCTTCATCCATCTGTGCAGACGGCTGCGAATCCATGTGCCGGTCACATTGCACAGGAGGAATGCTCCCACTACAGGTCTGAGGGCGCCCTCCCATCCCCAACCCTCCTACCATGAACATCACTATAATATTGATTTCTGTTACACAGAATGGAAGCTGCTCATAATCAATTTTATTGGCCCATCACAGGTGCGTGTAAGGAGGGGTTAGTCTAGACACCATAGAACATGACACCAATTCCGCCAGGGCAGAGGCTTCACTGGGGGGGGGTTGTGAATTGCATCGGCTGTGACACCAAAACGCCGGCTCCTCCTCAGTGACTGGCAGCCTGTGGCTCTATCAGAGCCAAAATCACTCCCACTGACATCACTAGTGATGTCAGTGGGGCCGGACCCAGACGGTAAACGCCTCCGTCTGGGCAACCACGCCCACCAAAGGGGGCGTGCTGTCACTCACCATCGACAGCACGCCCCCTTTGGTGCAAGACCCCGAGCGACGGCTTCCCCGTCGTGCGCATGCGCATTTGGGTACCATCGACCCGCTTGCGAGCGTCCTGCACTCACGAGCGGGTCTGAATGAGACCCTATATACTGCCTAGAGAATATATATGGTTGTAGTTTACGTGGGCCTGTGGGTCCACGTTGCATTATTCGCTTGGTTTGTGATAGCAGTGGTCTATACTTTTTGGTAATTTATATGACTTTTATACTCTCTATATATACTATTTGAGGTGATTATTATTATGTGTTTTATTGAGAATTACGATATACTCCACATCTGCCGATATTATCATTAAATTGTCATTTGTTGTATGTTTTTTTTTTTTCTGAAAATTTATAAAAATTACTCAATTTAAAGAAAAAATACCTGGTCACCATTATTTGTTACTTTGCCCCATTGTCTGTCGCATATTGTTACTGATTTACTCCCAAGGTAACAGAAACAAACTATGTTCTGATTAATGACAATACTGTATGTAATATGTATCCATTTTTAGCACCAGCACATAAAGTATCTTTTATAAACACATTACAGTCTATTTATATCTGTATTTTTTCCATTCCTAAACGCATTCAAAGACATATGGTGATACATACACAAAGGCTACAAGCAACAAAGGGGGTCATTCAGACCCACTCGCAAGCGGCAGTACGCTCGCAAGTGGGTGGATGGTCCCCACTGCGCATGTGCACGACGGAGGGAGCTCCGTCGTGCGCATGCGCGAGACCCGGACTGCGACAGCCAAGCTGTCGCTCCGGGTCTCGCCCCAAAGGGGGCGTGCTGTCGATGGTGACTGACAGCACGCCCCCTTTGGTGGGCGTGCCGGGGGCGTGGCGGCCAGACGGAGACGTCCCCATGGGAACGCTTACCGCCTGAAGCCAGCCCCACTGACCTCATTAGTGATGTCAGTGGGAGTGATTTTGGCTCTGATAGAGCCAAAATCACTCCTGGGCTTGTGGTTGAGAAACCCGACCGCAGGGTTTCCGTCGCAAGTCCGATGGTCGCGATGGTCAAGACCATCGCGACCATCTTTTTGGATGCTTGTATATGCTGTGCGTGGTCACCCACAGCTATACGAGCGTCCAGGAGGACGCTCCATTTTAATGGAGGAGGGCCCTGATTCAGAGCGAGCGCTCTGGTCAGAGCGAGCGGCTCTGGATCAGGGCCAAAGAGCGCTATTTACTAGGCTGAGCGCAGCACAATTCCTTCTTCATTATGTTTCTACTGATAGAGTCAGCTATCTCAGTGCTGCAGCTCGCCAGAGACAAGTTACCATCTGACTTGGTGCGCAGGTACACGATTTCCTATTAATCTCCCATATTAATAATGACCGTTGCAGCTGCAGCGCAGTGGGCCGTACGATCTTATGCTTGGAACTGTACGGATACGCGCATTAGCATATGGTAGTAAATCGCTGCCATGGATGTCCACGTTTTTGCCCTCTCCGTGTCCGTCTCAGAATCGGAGGCGCTATGTTGCTGTTTGGATGACGGGGGTGGGGAGCTGCTATTCTGCGTGATATTCTCACAGCTCTGAGTTCCGTCACTGGATGTTGTGTAGATATAATATAGATGTGATATAACCTTTATATGTAGACAGCAGAGGAACTGGAAGCTCACACTTGGTTTTCCAGTTCTATGGCGTATGCACCCACGGAAAGAGACTGGCCCATGAAGTGGCGAGCAATGTAAAGGGTTCTGGGCGCAGCGCGTTCTTTAAATCGGCTGTCTGATCTTACAGGGAAAGGTGAATGTGCAGCTACATTTGGGAATTTTCCATCGTCTCCCAATGGAATTCTTAATATGTGAGACAAGTGTTATGCGGAAGGAAACTGAGGGTGAGTGACCCATCTCCTCGCGTGGCCACAGACGGGCTGATAGCGAAGGTGTTTGCTGTCTGCCAATGATTGTGCTCTGATGTATTCCCAGCAATGAGCAAACCTTCATTACACTGTGTCTGACATGGGGATGAGATTCCGGCGAAAGACTGCAAAATCATCGGTAACATGGAGGTGCATGGCAGCGTCACGCACACTAGCACAACCTTTCTCAGGAATAATTGCTAACTTCCACGCACGCTATGAGGCCTCAGGCTGCGTATGGCACCGCAGTACACCCCTGCGACGGCATTCAAATGCACTGGCACACCTGTGTTTTACCAACAACCCCCCCCATCATCATCCCCCCCAAACGGCACTTGCTGTCAATCACTCTGCGATGGGTCTGCGTAACCAAAGCGATCAGTCCCAATTGCAGTGGAGTATTCACGTACACGCAGTACGATGCATGCGCAGAATGCAACAATCCGCCGATTGCGTGCATAATCGCAGTTGCGATCTTCGCTGAATCAGGCCCAAAGTACGGCATCCAAAGTGAACAACTGAGCATCTAAGTACACAAACACGTCAGTGGCACGTCCACAACACAAGACACACCAGTGGCACGTCCACGACACTACGAGACATGCCAGTGGCACTTCCACGACACTACGAGACACGCCAGTGGCACTTCCACGACACTACGAGACACGCCAGTGGCACTTCCACGACACTACGAGACACGCCAGTGGCACTTCCACGACACAACGAGACATGCCAGTGGCACGTCCACAACACTACGAGACACGCCAGTGGCACTTCCACAACACTACGAGACACGACCACTATCCATTTGTTTCTGTATTCCGCACTTGCGCCCTACACATAAGTCGTCCATACGCTACCTGCCAGGCCAAGCTTTGCATTCCGGAGCTTAGTAAGTCTGACTTGTACAGGAGACCTCTATAGGGGCTGCTTTAGTGGTAGAAAAACATTTAGGGTATAATTAGATTTTGTGGGGATCCCACAAAAAATGTCTGTTTTTGGAGAATTTACCACAAATGAGCTGTAATTAATATGCCCCTAAGTGCCTAAGTCTCGCCAGGCATCTGTGTATGAGGACCCATCTGTGTGCGGCAAATTGATCCCCAAGTCTTTCATTACTGGCACACAGACACAATTTATATCTAAAATGATATGTAAACAATATAAAGGCTTGTAAATAAAATCCACCCAATAAAGAGCGTGACGACAGCGTTTCGCTATTGCAGACAACACAGAACACATGAAATATCAGCATGTCAGGAAGTGACTGGATCACGTGCGCCGATAGCCCTGATAAATACGTCACATTTCTGCCCTGCTCCTTCCATCTCTGCTGGGAACGCTCAGCGCATTCCTGGAGGTGTCAGTCTCCTGAAATATATCAGCAGGGGAGAGGTGTGAATTGCGCTCCCCATCACCCTGTCACCAGGCGGCTCTGGACAGGCTCACGGGTGCTGCTATCTGGATGGAGCGGGAGCGGTTTCTACGACCTGTCGCCTGCCTGAGTGAGACAACGCTGCTTTTAACACAGTGTTGAAGTGTTGATGTAATTTTGGGACATGACATCACACATCAGGGTCTCGCTGTGATCAGAGTCACAAAACATGTGACCGGTGAAACGCGGAGAATTCTAGGAATGTTGACAAAAATTAAAATGTTTCTAGAGAGGTGGAAAATCTGGATCATTACTTAGGGTGACCCCACTCTCTATTCTCTTTACACTCTGTCAGGCATCCCCATATGTGTAACACAGGAACATACAATTTCCTATATGTGTAACACAGGAACATACAATTTCCTATATGTGTAACACAGGAACATACAATTTCCTATATGTGTAACACGGGAACACACAATTTCCTATGTGTGTAACACGGGAACACACAATTTCCTATATGTGTAACACGGGAACATACAATTTCCTATATGTGTAACACGGGAACATACAATTTCCCATATGTGTAACACAGGAACATACAATTTCCCATATGTGTAACACGGGAACACACAATTTCCTATATGTGTAACACGGGAACACACAATGTCCTATATGTGTAACACGGGAACACACAATTTCCTATATGTGTAACACGGGAACACACAATTTCCTATATGTGTAACACGGGAACACACAATGTCCTATATGTGTAACACGGGAACACACAATTTCCCATATGTGTAACACGGGAACATACAATTTCCCATATGTGTAACACGGGAACATACAATGTCCTATATGTGTAACATGGGAACATACAATGTCCTATATGTGTAACATGGGAACACACAATGTCCTATATGTGTAACACGGGAACACACAATTTCCTATATGTGTTACACGGGAACACACAATTTCCTATATGTGTAACACGGGAACACACAATGTCCTATATGTGTAACACGGGAACACACAATTTCCCATATGTGTAACACGGGAACATACAATTTCCCATATGTGTAACACGGGAATATACAATTTCCCATATGTGTAACACGGGAACATACAATGTCCCATATGTGTAACACGGGAACATACAATGTTCTATATGTGTAACACGGGAACATACAATTTCCCATATGTGTAACACGGGAACATACAATTTCCTATATGTGTAACACAGGAACACACAATGTCCTATATGTGTAACACGGGAACACACAATTTCCCATATGTGTAACACGGGAACATACAATTTCCCATATGTGTAACACAGGAACATACAATTTCCTATATGTGTAACACGGGAACACACAATGTCCTATATGTGTAACACGGGAACACACAATTTCCCATATGTGTAACACGGGAACACACAATTTCCCATATGTGTAACACGGGAACATACAATTTCCCATATGTGTAACACGGGAACATACAATTTCCTATATGTGTAACACGGGAACACACAATTTCCTATATGTGTAACACGGGAACATACAATTTCCTATATGTGTAACACGGGAACATACAATGTAATGTAACAATAACCAGTGACACCATGAGAGATGCTCGGTGGCGCTTTGTCAGCGCTCATGTCTGTCTCATGCGTATTTAATTCATCGTATTGACGCCCCATCAGCGGAGGAGGCTGCCTGGGCTTTCAGTCACTGAGCGAGGCCTGGCAGCGACCACACAACAAACACAACGCAGGGCCACGCGCTTTAAATACACGCACGCAGGGGGGTTTATGAGTACCTAGAAACCCCCCCTGGCCGCCGCTCCATCGCCACGCAGCTAAAAACATTTTTATTTATTTTTTTATTAAAAGGAGCTGCCGGAGTTCAGGCAACTGCGGCTGGGCTGGCTGTAGGGGGAGCTGTTCTGGCAGCGCGCAGCTCCTCCTAGGATGGATGGGGCATTGGCTGGAAGAGGGCCAGGCCGTGAGCTGCCGCCGGGTGACTGCATACCTGGCGCTTTCTCCTGGACCTGGAGCCCAGGTGAAGTAATGTGGGGGGTGCCTAGAGGGAGAGGAGCCGCCGGCGGGGATTTACTGTCAGCGCACGGGGGGGGGGGGGTGTTTGCCAGTGGGGTGTTTAATAACTGACGCTGTGAAAGATGTGTGTGTGTGTGTGTATGTGTGTCAGTGTCTGTGTGTAGTCTTTGTGAGTGTCTGTCTAGGTTAGAGTGTGTGTGTGTCTGAGTCATTGTGTGTGAGATGCCGAACTGACTGTCCATCATCCAAATATATGTGTGTGTGTGTATGTATTAGGGGTGTGCACCGGTCACTTTTCGTGTTTTGGATCTGGATCTTTCTTCGTGTTTTGGATCTGGATCTTTCTTCGTGTTTTGGATCTGGATTGGTTTTGCCAAAACCACCCTTCCGTGTTTTGGGTTCTGGGTTTTGTGTTTTGGATCTGTATTTTTTTAAAAAAGCATAAAAACAGCTAAAATCACAGAATGTGTTGATTTTTCTGCTCCTATGCTATTATTAACCTCAATAACCTTAATTTCCACTCATTTCCAGTCTATTCTGAACACCTCACACCTCACAATAGTGTTTTTATGTCCAAAAGGTTGCACCGAGGTAGCTGGATGACTATGCTAAGCGACACGAGTGGGCGGCACAAACACGTGACCCATCTAGGCGTGATACTGCAGTGGCAGACAGGATGGCAGTTTGAAAAACTAGGCCCCAAACTGTACATAATGCAAAGAAAAAAAAGAGGTGCAAGATGGAATTGTCCTTGGGCCCTCCCACCCACCCTTATGTTGTATAAACAGGACATGCACACTTTAACAAACCAATCATTTCAGCGCCAGGGTCTGCCACACGACTGTGGCTGAAATGATTGGCTCGTTTGGGCCCCCACAAAACAAGCTGGCAATTAATCTGTCCCTGCACAAACTGGCTCTACGGAGGCAAGATGTCGTCCTCATCCACCGATTCCTCACCCTCTTCAGTGTTGTGTACATCCTCATCCTCACAGAGTATTAATTCGTCCCTGCTGGAACCACAGGTCCCTCTGTACGTTCTGGAGGCTGGTCTCCCTGGAAGAGTTGATAATTCATTTTATGAACATCATCTTCTCCACATTTTGTGGAAGCAACCTCCTACGCCTTTCACTGACAAGGTTCCCGGCTGCACTAAACACTCTTTTGGAGTACACACTGGAGGGGGGGCAACTCAGGTAAAATACAGCCAGTTTGTACAGGGGCTTCCAAATTGCTTCTTTTTCCTGCCAGTACAGGTACGGACTGTCTGACATGCCTACTTGGATGTTGTCACCAATGTAATCCTTTAACAGACAGACGCACGCTTGTCGCTGCTGCTTTAAGGATGCAGGTGCGGCTACAGCCCACACATTTCACAAAGACAGAAAAAAAAAGAAGAATATTTTTATTGTTTGTGGAGCACTTTGAGGTTACACCACCCTTTAACAGACAGACGCACGCTTGTCACTGCTGCTTTAAGGATGCAGGTGGAATCTAGACGGGATTTGGAACCGGGAACACACTACCTCCATCAATTGTCTAAATCCCACTGCACTAATGGTGGATACCGGACCCACGTCTAACACCAACATAGCAGTCAAGGCCTCAGTTATACGTTTTGCTTCAGGATGACTGCTGTCGTACTTCATCCTCCTCGCTAGGGACTGTTGGAGGGTCAATTATTTAGTAAAAGTAGTGATGTTCCTACTTCCTCTCTGGGATGATGAACAACTCCCAGCAGCAGCAGCAGCACTAGGAGGAAGTGGTTCTTGATCTTTCCCTATTTTATTTTTATCAGAGAAAGTTTGGTCCTCCATTTATGTTATATTGATATATACGTGCGGCTAAAGCGCACACAAACACAGAAAATATTTTTTTATTTTTGCTGGAGAGTAGTGCACTTTGTGGGTTACACCACCCTTTAAGAAATGAGCAAGCCGGCTCTTTACTTATTGGACACAGGCGCACGCTTGGCGCTGCTCCTTTGTTGATGCACGTGCAGCCACAGTGCACACAATTCACAAACACAGAAAATATTTTTTTTTTTGGTTTGGACTGGAGTGTACTTTGGGGGTTACAGCACCCTTTAATGGTCAAGCCAGCCGGCCCTTTACTTATGACACAGGCGCACGCTTGGCACTACTTTGTTGATGCACGTGCGGCTACTGCGCACACAATTCACAAACACAGAAAATATATTATTTTTTTAGCACTTGGGGGGAGCACCCCTGATGGACAGAGCACCTCCTGGACAACACTACAGCACCCCTTTAGGACTGGGACACTGCACAGGACTTTGGAGTGGACACAGCCCCTATGGAGAACTGACTGCACAACACAGTCCAGCCAGCCCCTATGGACTTTGAAGTAGTGGACACAGCCCCTATTAACAACAGCAGCACAGCACAACACAGCCAGCCCCTATGGACTTTGAAGTAGTGGACAACAGCAGCGCAGCACAGCACAGCACAACACTACTCTGCACTACACTACACAGCCCAGCCAGCCCTAACTCCCACCCTCCCTCTTCACTGTCCACAGCCGAGTGAGAAAATGGCGCCGACGCGGGTACCTTATATAGGTTCCAAAACCCGCGAGACTCGGAAGGCGGGATGATGACGTTTTGCCTCGATTTCAGATCCGAGTCTGGCTCGACTTTTCCCGCCTGACTGCCTTGGATCGGGGGGGTTCGGATTTCAGAAATCCGAACCCGTTCACCCCTAGTATGTGTGTATATATATATATATATATATGCATCTATCTCCACAGTTCTGCTGGCACTCTGAACTATGCTGTGACACCTTAATCCTGTGCCAGAATCCAATATCATACACCCCAAAAAAACAAACGGAACTAAGACACTGGTATACAGAACAATAGATTTTATTGTAAAAAGATCAACAGTTTGTATGGTCCTGACAACTAACTATTGTTCTTTACAACAGTGTCCTAGTGCCGTTTGTTTTTTGGAGATATATATATATTATTATTATTATTATTATTTGTGGTCAGATTTTTTTTTCTCGTATTTGGAAACCCCCCTTTCAAATTCCTGCGTTTGCCACTACTTTATCCTTGTAATCTACTAGCATGCGATCATGAAACAAACTTCATATTCCCCCGGTAATACAGACAATAACGATTTATAATCACACGCAATAATACACGGTGCTAATAATAATATACATTTAAACTCCTGTACATGATATCAGTCACTTATAGTGAGTTCTGATGTCATCACCTTAGTTTACTAATCCTGGGCATACACTATACACTGATCTGTCTATCACTAATGCTGGGCATACACTATACACTGATCTGTCTATCACTAATGCTGGGCATACACTATACACTGATCTGTGTCACTAATGCTGGGCATACACTATACAATGATCTGTCTATCACTAATGCTGGGCATACACTATACACTGATCTGTGTCACTAATGCTGGGCATACACTATACACTGATCTGTGTCACTAATGCTGGGCATACACTATACAATGATCTGTCTATCACTAATGCTGGGCATACACTATACACTGATCTGTCTATCACTAATGCTGGGCATACACTATACACTGATCTGTCTATCACTAATGCTGGGCATACACTATACACTGATCTGTCTATCACTAATGCTGGGCATACACTATACACTGATCTGTGTCACTAATGCTGGGCATACACTATACAATGATCTGTCTATCACTAATGCTGGGCATACACTATACACTGATCTGTCTATCACTAATGCTGGGCATACACTATACACTGATCTGTCTATCACTAATGCTGGGCATACACTATACACTGATCTGTCTATCACTAATGCTGGGTATACACTATACACTGATCTGTCAGATATCTGTCCAATCTGGCTGGTTGGAATGAAACCCTGGTAATGTATGGGAGTAATTGACAATCGATTGTATGGTTTTAAACACTGGAAAACAGACAAAAACGATTGCTCAAATTGGTTAAATATGTTTTATTTAACTACATGGCTGAACGACCATTTTTGTCTGTTTTCCAGTGTTAGTGAGCAAATGGACGACTTTCATTGGCTCCCAAATATTACCAGGTTTTCATTCCAACCAGCCAGATAGGACAGATATGTGACAGATAATGTATAGTGTACGCCCAGCATTAGTAACCGGCCAGATAGGACAGATATGTGACAGATAATGTATAGTGTACGCCCAGCATTAGTAACCAGCCAGATAGGACAGATATGTGACAGATAATGTATAGTGTACGCCCAGCATTAGTAACCAGCCAGATAGGACAGATATGTGACAGATAATGTATAGTGTATGCCCAGCATTAGTAACCAGCCAGATAGGACAGACATGTGACAGATAATGTATAGTGTACGCCCAGCATTAGTAACCAGCCAGATAGGACAGATATGTGACAGATAATGTATAGTGTACGCCCAGCATTAGTAACCGGCCAGATAGGACAGATATGTGACAGATAATGTATAGTGTACGCCCAGCATTAGTAACCAGCCAGATAGGACAGATATGTGACAGATAATGTATAGTGTATGCCCAGCATTAGTAACCAGCCAGATAGGACAGACATGTGACAGATAATGTATAGTGTACGCCCAGCATTAGTAACCGGCCAGATAGGACAGATATGTGACAGATAATGTATAGTGTACGCCCAGCATTAGTAACCGGCCAGATAGGACAGATATGTGACAGATAATGTATAGTGTACGCCCAGCATTAGTAACCAGCCAGATAGGACAGATATGTGACAGATAATGTATAGTGTACGCCCAGCATTAGTAACCAGCCAGATAGGACAGATATGTGACAGATAATGTATAGTGTATGCCCAGCATTAGTAACCAGCCAGATAGGACAGACATGTGACAGATAATGTATAGTGTACGCCCAGCATTAGTAACCAGCCAGATAGGACAGACATGTGACAGATAATGTATAGTGTACGCCCAGCATTAGTAACCAGCCAGATAGGACAGATATGTGACAGATAATGTATAGTGTACGCCCAGCATTAGTAACCGGCCAGATAGGACAGATATGTGACAGATAATGTATAGTGTACGCCCAGCATTAGTAACCAGCCAGATAGGACAGATATGTGACAGATAATGTATAGTGTATGCCCAGCATTAGTAACCAGCCAGATAGGACAGACATGTGACAGATAATGTATAGTGTACGCCCAGCATTAGTAACCAGCCAGATAGGACAGATATGTGACAGATAATGTATAGTGTACGCCCAGCATTAGTAACCGGCCAGATAGGACAGATATGTGACAGATAATGTATAGTGTACGCCCAGCATTAGTAACCGGCCAGATAGGACAGATATGTGACAGATAATGTATAGTGTACGCCCAGCATTAGTAACCGGCCAGATAGGACAGATATGTGACAGATAATGTATAGTGTACGCCCAGCATTAGTAACCAGCCAGATAGGACAGATATGTGACAGATAATGTATAGTGTATGCCCAGCATTAGTAACCGGCCAGATAGGACAGATATGTGACAGATAATGTATAGTGTACGCCCAGCATTAGTAACCGGCCAGATGGGACAGATATGTGACAGATAATGTATAGTGTACGCCCAGCATTAGTAACCAGCCAGATAGGACAGATATGTGACAGATAATGTATAGTGTACACCCAGCATTAGTAACCAGCCAGATAGGACAGATATGTGACAGATAATGTATAGTGTACGCCCAGCATTAGTAACCAGCCAGATAGGACAGATATGTGACAGATAATGTATAGTGTACGCCCAGCATTAGTAACCAGCCAGATAGGACAGATATGTGACAGATAATGTATAGTGTACGCCCAGCATTAGTAACCGGCCAGATAGGACAGATATGTGACAGATAATGTATAGTGTACGCCCAGCATTAGTAACCGGCCAGATAGGACAGATATGTGACAGATAATGTATAGTGTACGCCCAGCATTAGTAACCAGCCAGATAGGACAGATATGTGACAGATAATGTATAGTGTACGCCCAGCATTAGTAACCAGCCAGATAGGACAGATATGTGACAGATAATGTATAGTGTACGCCCAGCATTAGTAACCAGCCAGATAGGACAGATATGTGACAGATAATGTATAGTGTATGCCCAGCATTAGTAACCAGCCAGATAGGACAGATACGTGACAGATAATGTATAGTGTATGCCCAGCATTAGTAACCAGCCAGATAGGACAGATACGTGACAGATAATGTATAGTGTATGCCCAGCATTAGTAACCAGCCAGATAGGACAGATACGTGACAGATAATGTATAGTGTATGCCCAGCATTAGTAACCAGCCAGATAGGACAGATACGTGACAGATAATGTATAGTGTATGCCCAGCATTAGTAACCAGCCAGATAGGACAGATACGTGACAGATAATGTATAGTGTATGCCCAGCATTAGTAACCAGCCAGATAGGACAGATATGTGACAGATAATGTATAGTGTATGCCCAGCATTAGTAACCAGCCAGATAGGACAGATATGTGACAGATAATGTATAGTGTATGCCCAGCATTAGTAACCAGCCAGATAGGACAGATATGTGACAGATAATGTATAGTGTACGCTCAGCATTAGTAACCGGCCAGATAGGACAGATGTGTGACAGATAATGTATAGTGTATGCCCAGCATTAGTAACCGGCCAGATAGGACAGATGTGTGACAGATAATGTATAGTGTACGCCCAGCATTAGTAACCGGCCAGATAGGACAGATATGTGACAGATAATGTATAGTGTACGCCCAGCATTAGTAACCAGCCAGATAGGACAGATATGTGACAGATAATGTATAGTGTACGCCCAGCATTAGTAACCAGCCAGATAGGACAGATATGTGACAGATAATGTATAGTGTACGCCCAGCATTAGTAACCGGCCAGATAGGACAGATATGTGATAGATAATGTATAGTGTATGCCCAGCATTAGTAACCAGCCAGATAGGACAGATATGTGACAGATAATGTATAGTGTACGCCCAGCATTAGTAACCAGCCAGATAGGACAGATATGTGACAGATAATGTATAGTGTATGCCCGGCATTAGTAACCAGCCAGATAGGACAGATATGTGACAGCCAGATAGGACAGATATGTGACAGATAATGTATAGTGTACGTCCAGCATTAGTAACCGGCCAGATAGGACAGATATGTGATAGATAATGTATAGTGTATGCCCAGCGTTAGTAACCGGCCAGATAGGACAGATATGTGACAGATAATGTATAGTGTACGCCCAGCATTAGTAACCAGCCAGATAGGACAGATATGTGACAGATAATGTATAGTGTACGCCCAGCATTAGTAACCAGCCAGATAGGACAGATATGTGACAGATAATGTATAGTGTATGCCCAGCATTAGTCACCAGCCAGATAGGACAGATATGTGACAGATAATGTATAGTGTACGCCCAGCATTAGTAACCGGCCAGATAGGACAGATATGTGACAGATAATGTATAGTGTACGCCCAGCATTAGTAACCGGCCAGATAGGACAGATATGTGACAGATAATGTATAGTCAGCCAGATAGGACAGATATGTGACAGATAATGTATAGTGTACGCCCAGCATTAGTAACCAGCCAGATAGGACAGATATGTGACAGATAATGTATAGTGTACGCCCAGCATTAGTAACCGGCCAGATAGGACAGATATGTGACAGATAATGTATAGTGTACGCCCAGCATTAGTAACCAGCCAGATAGGACAGATATGTGACAGATAATGTATAGTGTACGCCCAGCATTAGTAACCGGCCAGATAGGACAGATATGTGACAGATAATGTATAGTGTACGCCCAGCATTAGTAACCAGCCAGATAGGACAGATATGTGACAGATAATGTATAGTGTACGCCCAGCATTAGTAACCGGCCAGATAGGACAGATATGTGACAGATAATGTATAGTGTACGCCCAGCATTAGTAACCAGCCAGATAGGACAGATATGTGACAGATAATGTATAGTGTATACCCAGCATTAGTAACCAGCCAGATAGGACAGATATGTGACAGATAATGTATAGTGTATGCCCAGCATTAGTAACCGGCCAGATAGGACAGATATGTGACAGATAATGTATAGTGTACGCCCAGCATTAGTAACCGGCCAGATAGGACAGATATGTGATAGATAATGTATAGTGTATGCCCAGCATTAGTAACCAGCCAGATAGGACAGATATGTGACAGATAATGTATAGTGTACGCCCAGCATTAGTAACCAGCCAGATAGGACAGATATGTGACAGATAATGTATAGTGTACGCCCAGCATTAGTAACCGGCCAGATAGGACAGATATGTGATAGATAATGTATAGTGTACGCCCGGCATTAGTAACCAGCCAGATAGGACAGATATGTGACAGAAAATGTATAGTGTACGCCCAGCATTAGTAACCAGCCAGATAGGACAGATATGTGACAGATAATGTATAGTGTATACTAGAGATGAGCGGTTCGGATTCTGTGGAATCCGAACCGCTCCGAACATTGGGGATCCGAGTCCACCCGAACCCTGTTCGGGTGTTCACCGCCTGACTCGGATCCCCGTTCGGGGCCGAACGGCGGCCGCCTGATGTCGGATTCTCACTAGAGAATCCGACATCAGGTCTCCTCGCGTGTAGGGCAGAGCGCAGTGATAGCGCTCTGCCCTACACAGACACAGACACACAGCCGCCAGCGGCAGCTGTGTGTTTGTTACAGCAGCCAATGAGAGTCACACAGACTCTCATTGGCTGCTGCACGGAGGGAGCCGGCTGGAGCTCACACATGAGCTCCATCTTCCGGCTCCCTCCTCAGCGTGTGACAGAGCGGACGGCGCGGGAGCGGGGATACAGGTAAGTTTTATTTTTTTTATTTTTTTACTTGTCAAAGGTCCGGGGGCGCTACTGGGGGGGGGTCTGCACTACTGGGGGGGTCTGCTACTGGGGGGGGGCTATACTACTGGGGGGGCCATACTACAGAGGGGCCTGCTACTGGGGGGGCTATACTACTGGGGGGGGGTCTGCACTACTGGGGGGGGGTCTGCTACTGGGGGAGGCAATACTACTGGGGGGGCCATACTACAGAGGGGCCTGCTACTGGGGGGGGCTATACTACTGGGGGGGGGTCTGCTACTGGGGGGGCCATACTACTGGGGGGGATCTGCACTATTGGGGGGCCATACTACAGAGGGGCCTGCTACTGGGGGGGGGCTATACTACTGGGGGGGTCTGCACTACTGGGGGGGGTCTGCTACTGGGCAGGGCTATACTACTGGGGGGGCCATACTACAGAGGGGCCTGCTACTGGGGGGGGCTATACTACTGGGGGGGGTCTGCTACTGGGGGGGCCATACTACTGAGGGGCCTGCTACTGGGGGGGCCATACTACTGGGGGGGCCTACTACAGGGGGGGCCATACTACAGGGGGGTGGCCCATACTACAGGGGGGGCTACTACTGGAGCAGCCTACTACTGGGGGGGCCTGCTACTGGGGCAGCCTACTACTGGGGGAGCCATACTACTGGGGGGGCATACTACTGGGTGGCATGCTAATGGGGGGCATACTACTGGGGGGGCCTGCTAATGGGGGACATACTACTGGGGGGGCCTGCTAATGGGGGGCATACTACTGGGGAGCATTCAACTGGGGGCACTGCATAGTGGACCGTACTACTAAGGGGACTGCATAGGGGGCACCACTGCTGGGGGACATTGTGTAAGGGACACCGCTACTGTGGGCATTGTGTAAAAGGGTCACTACTGTGGGCATTGTGTAAAAGGGGCACTACTGTGTGTCGTAACATAAATAAGAGACACTACTTTATGGTGTAATGTGAATCAGGCCCTATGTGCGGTGTAATGCTAATAAGATTGTGCACTGTGACTCCTAGGGCCGTAGCCCACTTTGTAAACAAGTACTGTGACTCTGCTGGCCGTACCCCACTGGGTGGGTGCACTACTTTTCATTTCTGCCACTGCTGTGTGGCAATGTGTCATAGATGTGCTTTATACTGTGGTGTCTGTGTCGTTGTGCCGCTGCTTTGTCGCTTAGTAACCAGTCAGCTCACTGCAACCTTTGGCCAATAATGTTGAAAACAATATTATAAGCTGTGATATGGTCTAAATTGACTGGAAATTAATGTTATTGAGGTTAATAATACTCTAGGAAGAAAAAAAAGACCAATTTATGTGATTTTAGCTTTTTTTGTCAATTTTTGTAAAAAAATCCAAATCCAAATCCAAATCCAAAGCCAGTCACCGCAGTTTGGCAAATCCAAATCCAAATCCAAAGCCGGACGACGAATTAGAACCAAATCCAAATCCAAATCCGGCAAAAATGGTCCGGCGCACATCCCTAGTGTATACCCAGCATTAGTAACCAGCCAGATAGGACAGATATGTGACAGATAATGTATAGTGTATGCCCAGCATTAGTAACCAGCCAGATAGGACAGATATGTGACAGATAATGTATAGTGTACGCCCAGCATTAGTAACCAGCCAGATAGGACAGATATGTGACAGATAATGTATAGTGTACGCCCAGCATTAGTAACCAGCCAGATAGGACAGATATGTGACAGATAATGTATAGTGTATGCCCAGCATTAGTAACCAGCCAGATAGGACAGATATGTGACAGATAATGTATAGTGTACGCCCAGCATTAGTAACCAGCCAGATAGGACAGATATGTGACAGATAATGTATAGTGTATGCCCAGCTAAACCTTCTATCGGATGAGGTGTTGTCATGTGTGCAAACCACTTATCATACTAACATAAAATAAAGACACTGAGACGTGGATTTGGCAGATAACTTGATGGCGATTTATTGGAGCAATAATAATAATTATTTATTTAAGGATGTATGGTGGCAAAGAAAGGACGGCCAGAAATCAGCCAGATCTGCTATGCCCACACACAAACAACAAAAGGCATAGCAGGTGTAGATCGCCCAGAGTGCATACACATAACCATGTAACTCATATCATCAACAAAAGGTAACGCTCACCCCCATCTTGACTTCCCACCCGTTTAGGTGGTGATACTGCCCCCCGTTAGGTTGGTACAGCCAACTACCAGTCAACGAAGGGAGCGCCCTTAAATCATAATTGCACCCGGACTGGCGACCTGCCGTTCTTTCCCGCCACCCAAAACCAAACCCACAACATACCAAAATTTATAAGGGAGGGAGGGTGGGGAATCTGGAACAAAGAGGCTTTGGCCCACACTTTTATCCCACTATATAATGTTCCTGTTACAAACCCGCCCCTGCTTGCCATAGGCTAACTCCCACAAGTAATTTGCATACATGCCGGCCCCCATCCTAGAGGTTTAAAACACCTCTTTTCTTATGCAATCTTTCGGTTTCTCATTAGTAACCAGCCAGATAGGACAGATATGTGACAGATAATGTATAGTGTATGCCCAGCATTAATAACCAGCCAGATAGGACAGATATGTGACAGATAATGTATAGTGTATGCCCAGCATTAGTAACCAGCCAGATAGGACAGATATGTGACAGCCAGATAGGACAGATATGTGACAGATAATGTATAGTGTACGCCCAGCATTAGTAACCAGCCAGATAGGACAGATATGTGACAGATAATGTATAGTGTACACCCAGCATTAGTAACCAGCCAGATAGGACAGATATGTGACAGATAATGTATAGTGTACGCCCAGCATTAGTAACCAGCCAGATAGGACAGATATGTGACAGATAATGTATAGTGTACACCCAGCATTAGTAACCAGCCAGATAGGACAGATATGTGACAGATAATGTATAGTGTACGCCCAGCATTAGTAACCAGCCAGATAGGAAAGATATGTGACAGATAATGTATAGTGTACGCCCAGCATTAGTAACCAGCCAGATAGGACAGATATGTGACAGATAATGTATAGTGTATACCCAGCATTAGTAACCAGCAAGATAGGACAGATATGTGACAGATAATGTAGTGTACGCCCAGCATTAGTAACCAGCCAGATAGGACAGATATGTGACAGATAATGTATAGTGTATACCCAGCATTAGTAACCAGCCAGATAGGACAGATATGTGACAGATAATGTATAGTGTACGCCCGGCATTAGTAACCAGCCAGATAGGACAGATATGGGACAGATAATGTATAGTGTACGCCCAGCATTAGTAACCAGCCAGATAGGACAGATATGTGACAGATAATGTATAGTGTACGCCCGGCATTAGTAACCAGCCAGATAGGACAGATATGTGACAGATAATGTATAGTGTACGCCCGGCATTAGTAACCAGCCAGATAGGACAGATATGGGACAGATAATGTATAGTGTATGCCCAGCATTAGTAACCAGCCAGATAGGACAGATATGTGACAGATAATGTATAGTGTACGCCCAGCATTAGTAACCAGCTAGATAGGACAGATATGTGACAGATAATGTATAGTGTACGCCCAGCATTAGTAACCGGCCAGATAGGACAGATATGTGACAGATAATGTATAGTGTACGCCCAGCATTAGTAACCGGCCAGATAGGACAGATATGTGACAGATAATGTATAGTGTATGCCCAGCATTAGTAACCAGACAGATAGGACAGATAATGTATAGTGTACACCCAGCATTAGTAACCAGACAGATAGGACAGATATGTGACAGATAATGTATAGTGTACACCCAGCATTAGTAACCGGCCAGATAGGACAGATATGTGACAGATAATGTATAGTGTACACCCAGCATTAGTAACCGGCCAGATAGGACAGATATGTGACAGATAATGTATAGTGTACGCCCAGCATTAGTAACCGGCCAGATAGGACAGATATGTGACAGATAATGTATAGTGTATGCCCAGCATTAGTAACCGGCCAGATAGGACAGATATGTGACAGATAATGTATAGTGTATGCCCAGCATTAGTAACCGGCCACATAGGACAGATATGTGACAGATAATGTATAGTGTATGCCCAGCATTAGTAACCAGACAGATAGGACAGATAATGTATAGTGTACACCCAGCATTAGTAACCAGACAGATAGGACAGATATGTGACAGATAATGTAAAGTGTACGCCCAGCATTAGTAACCAGCCAGATAGGACAGATATGTGACAGATAATGTATAGTGTACGCCCGGCATTAGTAACCGGCCAGATAGGACAGATATGTGACAGATAATGTATAGTGTACGCCCAGCATTAGTAACCAGCCAGATAGGACAGATATGTGACAGATAATGTATAGTGTACGCCCAGCATTAGTAACCAGCCAGATAGGACAGATATGTGACAGATAATGTATAGTGTACGCCCGGCATTAGTAACCAGCCAGATAGGACAGATATGTGACAGATAATGTATAGTATACACCCAGCATTAGTAACCAGCCAGATAGGACAGATATGTGACAGATAATGTATAGTGTACGCCCAGCATTAGTAACCGGCCAGATAGGACAGATATGTGACAGATAATGTATAGAGTACACCCAGCATTAGTAACCAGACAGATAGGACAGATAATGTATAGTGTACACCCAGCATTAGTAACCAGACAGATAGGACAGATATGTGACAGATAATGTATAGTGTACGCCCAGCATTAGTAACCGGCCAGATAGGACAGATATGTGACAGATAATGTATAGTGTACGCCCAGCATTAGTAACCGGCCACATAGGACAGATATGTGACAGATAATGTATAGTGTATGCCCAGCATTAGTAACCAGACAGATAGGACAGATAATGTATAGTGTACACCCAGCATTAGTAACCAGACAGATAGGACAGATATGTGACAGATAATGTATAGTGTACACCCAGCATTAGTAACCGGCCAGATAGGACAGATATGTGACAGATAATGTATAGTGTACGCCCAGCATTAGTAACCAGCCAGATAGGACAGATATGTGACAGATAATGTATAGTGTATGCCCAGCATTAGTAACCAGCCAGATAGGACAGATATGTGACAGATAATGTATAGTGTACGCCCAGCATTAGTAACCGGCCAGATAGGACAGATATGTGACAGATAATGTATAGTGTATGCCCAGCATTAGTAAACAGCCAGATAGGACAGATATGTGACAGCCAGATAGGACAGATATGTGACAGATAATGTATAGTGTACGCCCAGCATTAGTAACCAGCCAGATAGGACAGATATGTGACAGATAATGTATAGTGTATACCCAGCATTAGTAACCAGCCAGATAGGACAGATATGTGACAGATAATGTATAGTGTACGCCCAGCATTAGTAACCAGCCAGATAGGACAGATATGTGACAGCCCGGCATTAGTAACCAGCCAGATAGGACAGATATGCGACAGATAATGTATAGTGTACACCCAGCATTAGTAACCAGACAGATAGGACAGATATGTGACAGCCCGGCATTAGTAACCAGCCAGATAGGACAGATATGCGACAGATAATGTATAGTGTACACCCAGCATTAGTAACCAGACAGATAGGACAGATAATGTATAGTGTACACCCAGCATTAGTAACCAGACAGATAGGACAGATATGTGACAGATAATGTATAGTGTATACCCAGCATTAGTAAACAGCCAGATAGGACAGATATGTGACAGCCAGATAGGACAGATATGTGACAGATAATGTATAGTGTATACCCAGCATTAGTAACCAGCCAGATAGGACAGATATGTGACAGATAATGTATAGTGTATACCCAGCATTAGTAACCAGCCAGATAGGACAGATATGTGACAGATAATGTATAGTGTACGCCCAGCATTAGTAACCAGCCAGATAGGACAGATATGTGACAGCCAGATAGGACAGATATGTGACAGATAATGTATAGTGTATGCCCAGCATTAGTAACCGGCCAGATAGGACAGATATGTGACAGATAATGTATAGTGTATGCCCAGCATTAGTAACCAGCCAGATAGGATAGATATGTGACAGATAATGTATTGTGTACGCCCAGCATTAGTAACCGGCCAGATAGGACAGATATGTGACAGATAATGTATAGTGTACGCCTAGCATTATTAACCAGCCAGATAGGACAGATATGTGACAGATAATGTATAGTGTACGCCCAGCATTAGTAACTAGCCAGATAGGACAGATACTGTATAGTGTACGCCCAGCATTAGTAACCAGCCAGATAGGACAGATATGTGACAGATAATGTATAGTGTACGCCCAGCATTAGTAACCGGACAGATAGGACAGATATGTGACAGATAATGTATAGTGTACGCCCAGCATTAGTAACCAGCCAGAGAGGACAGATATGTGACAGATAATGTATAGTGTATGCCCAGCATTAGTAACCAGCCAGATAGGACAGATATGTGATAGATAATGTATAGTGTACGCCCAGCATTAGTAACCGGCCAGATAGGACAGATATGTGACAGATAATGTATAGTGTACGCCTAGCATTATTAACCAGCCAGATAGGACAGATATGTGACAGATAATGTATAGTGTACGCCCAGCATTAGTGACCAGCCAGATAGGACAGATATGTGACAGATAATGTATAGTGTATGCCCAGCATTAGTAACCGGCCAGATAGGACAGATATGTGACAGATAATGTATAGTGTACGTCTAGCATTATTAACCAGCCAGATAGGACAGATATGTGACAGATAATGTATAGTGTATGCCCAGCATTAGTAACCAGCCAGATTGGACATATAATGTATAGTGTACGCCCAGCGTTAGTAACCAGCCAGATAGGACAGATATGTGACAGATAATGTATAGTGTATGCCCAGCATTAGTAACCGGCCAGATAGGACAGATATGTGACAGATAATGTATAGTGTACGCCTAGCATTAGTAACCGGCCAGATAGGACAGATATGTGACAGATAATGTATAGTGTACGCCCAGCATTAGTAACCAGCCAGATAGGACAGATATGTGACAGATAATGTATAGTGTACGCCCAGCATTAGTAACCAGCCAGATAGGACAGATATATGTGACAGATAATGTATAGTGTACGCCCAGCATTAGTAACCAGCCAGATAGGACAGATATGTGACAGATAATGTATAGTGTACGCCCAGCATTAGTAAACAGCCAGATAGGACAGATATGTGACAGATAATGTATAGTGTATGCCCAGCATTAGTAACCAGACAGATAATGTATAGTGTACACCCAGCATTAGTAACCAGACAGATAGGACAGATATGTGACAGATAATGTATAGTGTACACCCTGCATTAGTAACCAGCCAGATAGGACAGATATGTGACAGATAATGTATAGTGTACACCCAGCATTAGTAACCAGACAGATAGGACAGATAATGTATAGTGTACGCCCAGCATTAGTAACCGGCCAGATAGGACAGATATGTGACAGATAATGTATAGTGTACGCCCAGCATTAGTAACCGGCCAGATAGGACAGATATGTGACAGATAATGTATAGTGTACGCCCAGCATTAGTAACCGGCCAGATAGGACAGATATGTGACAGATAATGTATAGTGTACGCCCAGCATTAGTAACCAGCCAGATAGGACAGATATGTGACAGATAATGTATAGTGTACGCCCGGCATTAGTAACCGGCCAGATAGGACAGATGTGTGACAGATAATGTATAGTGTACGCCCAGCATTAGTAACCAGCCAGATAGGACAGATATGTGACAGATAATGTATAGTGTACGCCCAGCATTAGTAACCAGCCAGATAGGACAGATATGTGACAGATAATGTATAGTGTACGCCCAGAATTAGTAACCAGCCAGATAGGACAGATGTGTGACAGATAATGTATAGTGTACGCCCAGCATTAGTAACCAGCCAGATAGGACAGATGTGTGACAGATAATGTATAGTGCACGCCCAGCATTAGTAACCAGCCAGATAGGACAGATGTGTGACAGATAATGTATAGTGTACGCCCAGCATTAGTAACCAGCCAGATAGGACAGATATGTGACAGATAATGTATAGTGTACACCCAGCATTAGTAACCAGCCAGATAGGACAGATATGTGACAGATAATGTATAGTGTACGCCCAGCATTAGTAACCAGACAGATAGGACAGATAATGTATAGTGTACACCCAGCATTAGTAACCAGACAGATAGGACAGATATGTGACAGATAATGTATAGTGTACACCCAGCATTAGTAACCGGCCAGATAGGACAGATATGTGACAGATAATGTATAGTGTACACCCAGCATTAGTAACCGGCCAGATAGGACAGATATGTGAAAGATAATGTATAGTGTACGCCCAGCATTAGTAACCGGCCAGATAGGACAGATATGTGACAGATAATGTATAGTGTATGCCCAGCATTAGTAACCGGCCAGATAGGACAGATATGTGACAGATAATGTATAGTGTATGCCCAGCATTAGTAACCGGCCACATAGGACAGATATGTGACAGATAATGTATAGTGTATGCCCAGCATTAGTAACCAGACAGATAGGACAGATAATGTATAGTGTACACCCAGCATTAGTAACCAGACAGATAGGACAGATATGTGACAGATAATGTAAAGTGTACGCCCAGCATTAGTAACCAGCCAGATAGGACAGATATGTGACAGATAATGTATAGTGTACACCCGGCATTAGTAACCGGCCAGATAGGACAGATATGTGACAGATAATGTATAGTGTACGCCCAGCATTAGTAACCAGCCAGATAGGACAGATATGTGACAGATAATGTATAGTGTACGCCCAGCATTAGTAACCAGCCAGATAGGACAGATATGTGACAGATAATGTATAGTGTACGCCCGGCATTAGTAACCAGCCAGATAGGACAGATATGTGACAGATAATGTATAGTGTACACCCAGCATTAGTAACCAGCCAGATAGGACAGATATGTGACAGATAATGTATAGTGTACGCCCAGCATTAGTAACCGGCCAGATAGGACAGATATGTGACAGATAATGTATAGAGTACACCCAGCATTAGTAACCAGACAGATAGGACAGATAATGTATAGTGTACACCCAGCATTAGTAACCAGACAGATAGGACAGATATGTGACAGATAATGTATAGTGTACGCCCAGCATTAGTAACCGGCCAGATAGGACAGATATGTGACAGATAATGTATAGTGTACGCCCAGCATTAGTAACCGGCCACATAGGACAGATATGTGACAGATAATGTATAGTGTATGCCCAGCATTAGTAACCAGACAGATAGGACAGATAATGTATAGTGTACACCCAGCATTAGTAACCAGACAGATAGGACAGATATGTGACAGATAATGTATAGTGTACACCCAGCATTAGTAACCGGCCAGATAGGACAGATATGTGACAGATAATGTATAGTGTACGCCCAGCATTAGTAACCAGCCAGATAGGACAGATATGTGACAGATAATGTATAGTGTATGCCCAGCATTAGTAACCAGCCAGATAGGACAGATATGTGACAGATAATGTATAGTGTACGCCCAGCATTAGTAACCGGCCAGATAGGACAGATATGTGACAGATAATGTATAGTGTATGCCCAGCATTAGTAAACAGCCAGATAGGACAGATATGTGACAGCCAGATAGGACAGATATGTGACAGATAATGTATAGTGTACGCCCAGCATTAGTAACCAGCCAGATAGGACAGATATGTGACAGATAATGTATAGTGTATACCCAGCATTAGTAACCAGCCAGATAGGACAGATATGTGACAGATAATGTATAGTGTACGCCCAGCATTAGTAACCAGCCAGATAGGACAGATATGTGACAGCCCGGCATTAGTAACCAGCCAGATAGGACAGATATGCGACAGATAATGTATAGTGTACACCCAGCATTAGTAACCAGACAGATAGGACAGATATGTGACAGATAATGTATAGTGTACGCCCAGCATTAGTAACCAGCCAGATAGGACAGATATGCGACAGATAATGTATAGTGTACACCCAGCATTAGTAACCAGACAGATAGGACAGATAATGTATAGTGTACACCCAGCATTAGTAACCAGACAGATAGGACAGATATGTGACAGATAATGTATAGTGTATACCCAGCATTAGTAAACAGCCAGATAGGACAGATATGTGACAGCCAGATAGGACAGATATGTGACAGATAATGTATAGTGTATACCCAGCATTAGTAACCAGCCAGATAGGACAGATATGTGACAGATAATGTATAGTGTATACCCAGCATTATTAACCAGCCAGATAGGACAGATATGTGACAGATAATGTATAGTGTACGCCCAGCATTAGTAACCAGCCAGATAGGACAGATATGTGACAGCCAGATAGGACAGATATGTGACAGATAATGTATAGTGTATGCCCAGCATTAGTAACCGGCCAGATAGGACAGATATGTGACAGATAATGTATAGTGTATGCCCAGCATTAGTAACCAGCCAGATAGGATAGATATGTGACAGATAATGTATTGTGTACGCCCAGCATTAGTACCCAGCCAGATAGGACAGATATGTGACAGATAATGTATAGTGTATGCCCAGCATTAGTAACCAGCCAGATAGGATAGATATGTGACAGATAATGTATAGTGTACGCCCAGCATTAGTAACCAGCCAGATAGGACAGATATGTGACAGATAATGTATAGTGTACGCCTAGCATTATTAACCAGCCAGATAGGACAGATATGTGACAGATAATGTATAGTGTACGCCCAGCATTAGTAACCAGCCAGATAGGACAGATACTGTATAGTGTACGCCCAGCATTAGTAACCAGCCAGATAGGACAGATATGTGACAGATAATGTATAGTGTACGCCCAGCATTAGTAACCGGCCAGATAGGACAGATATGTGGCAGATAATGTATAGTGTACGCCCAGCATTAGTAACCGGCCAGATAGGACAGATATGTGACAGATAATGTATAGTGTACGCCTAGCATTATTAACCAGCCAGATAGGACAGATATGTGACAGATAATGTATAGTGTACGCCCAGCATTAGTAACCAGCCAGATAGGACAGATATGTGACAGATAATGTATAGTGTACGCCCAGCATTAGTAACCGGACAGATAGGACAGATATGTGACAGATAATGTATAGTGTACGCCCAGCATTAGTAACCAGCCAGAGAGGACAGATATGTGACAGATAATGTATAGTGTATGCCCAGCATTAGTAACCAGCCAGATAGGACAGATATGTGACAGATAATGTATAGTGTATGCCCAGCATTAGTAACCGGCCAGATAGGACAGATATGTGACAGATAATGTATAGTGTACGCCTAGCATTATTAACCAGCCAGATAGGACAGATATGTGACAGATAATGTATAGTGTACGCCCAGCATTAGTGACCAGCCAGATAGGACAGATATGTGACAGATAATGTATAGTGTATGCCCAGCATTAGTAACCGGCCAGATAGGACAGATATGTGACAGATAATGTATAGTGTACGTCTAGCATTATTAACCAGCCAGATAGGACAGATATGTGACAGATAATGTATAGTGTATGCCCAGCATTAGTAACCAGCCAGATTGGACAGATAATGTATAGTGTACGCCCAGCGTTAGTAACCAGCCAGATAGGACAGATATGTGACAGATAATGTATAGTGTACGCCCAGCATTAGTAACCGGCCAGATAGGACAGATATGTGACAGATAATGTATAGTGTACGCCCAGCATTAGTAACCGGCCAGATAGGACAGATATGTGACAGATAATGTATAGTGTACGCCCAGCATTAGTAACCAGCCAGATAGGACAGATATGTGACAGATAATGTATAGTGTACGCCCAGCATTAGTAACCAGCCAGATAGGACAGATATATGTGACAGATAATGTATAGTGTACGCCCAGCATTAGTAACCAGCCAGATAGGACAGATATGTGACAGATAATGTATAGTGTACGCCCAGCATTAGTAAACAGCCAGATAGGACAGATATGTGACAGATAATGTATAGTGTATGCCCAGCATTAGTAACCAGACAGATAATGTATAGTGTACACCCAGCATTAGTAACCAGACAGATAGGACAGATATGTGACAGATAATGTATAGTGTACACCCTGCATTAGTAACCAGCCAGATAGGACAGATATGTGACAGATAATGTATAGTGTACACCCAGCAGTAGTAACCAGAGAGATAGGACAGATAATGTATAGTGTACGCCCAGCATTAGTAACCAGCCAGATAGGACAGATATGTGACAGATAATGTATAGTGTACGCCCAGCATTAGTAACCGGCCAGATAGGACAGATATGTGACAGATAATGTATAGTGTACGCCCAGCATTAGTAACCGGCCAGATAGGACAGATATGTGACAGATAATGTATAGTGTACGCCCAGCATTAGTAACCAGCCAGATAGGACAGATATGTGACAGATAATGTATAGTGTACGCCCGGCATTAGTAACCGGCCAGATAGGACAGATGTGTGACAGATAATGTATAGTGTACGCCCAGCATTAGTAACCAGCCAGATAGGACAGATATGTGACAGATAATGTATAGTGTACGCCCAGCATTAGTAACCAGCCAGATAGGACAGATATGTGACAGATAATGTATAGTGTACGCCCAGCATTAGTAACCAGCCAGATAGGACAGATGTGTGACAGATAATGTATAGTGTACGCCCAGCATTAGTAACCAGCCAGATAGGACAGATGTGTGACAGATAATGTATAGTGCACGCCCAGCATTAGTAACCAGCCAGATAGGACAGATATGTGACAGATAATGTATAGTGTACGCCCAGCATTAGTAACCAGCCAGATAGGACAGATGTGTGACAGATAATGTATAGTGTACGCCCAGCATTAGTAACCAGCCAGATAGGACAGATGTGTGACAGATAATGTATAGTGTACGCCCAGCATTAGTAACCAGCCAGATAGGACAGATGTGTGACAGATAATGTATAGTGTACGCCCAGCATTAGTAACCGGCCAGATAGAACAGATATGTGACAGATAATGTATAGTGTACGCCCAGCATTAGTAACCAGCCAGATAGGACAGATGTGTGACAGATAATGTATAGTGTACGCCCAGCATTAGTAACCAGACAGATAGGACAGATATGTGACAGATAATGTATAGTGTACGCCCAGCATTAGTAACCAGCCAGATAGGACAGATATGTGACAGATAATGTATAGTGTACACCCAGCATTAGTAACCAGCCAGATAGGACAGATATGTGACAGATAATGTATAGTGTACGCCCAGCATTAGTAACCAGCCAGATAGGACAGATATGTGACAGATAATGTATAGTGTACGCCCAGCATTAGTAACCAGCCAGATAGGACAGATATGTGACAGATAATGTATAGTGTACGCCCAGCATTAGTAACCGGCCACATAGGACAGATATGTGACAGATAATGTATAGCTTACGCCCAGCATTAGTAACCAGCCAGATAGGACAGATATGTGACAGATAATGTATAGCGTACGCCCAGCATTAGTAACCAGCCAGATAGGACAGATATGTGACAGATAATGTATAGTGTACGCCCAGCATTAGTAACCAGCCAGATAGGACAGATATGTGACAGATAATGTATAGTGTACGCCCAGCATTAGTAACCAGCCAGATAGGACAGATATGTGACAGATAATGTATAGTGTACGCCCAGCATTAGTAACCAGCCAGATAGGACAGATATGTGACAGATAATGTATAGTGTACGCCCAGCATTAGTAACCAGCCAGATAGGACAGATATGTGACAGATAATGTATAGTGTACGCCCAGCATTAGTAACCAGCCAGATAGGACAGATATGTGACAGATAATGTATAGTGTACGCCCAGCATTAGTAACCAGCCAGATAGGACAGATATGTGACAGATAATGTATAGTGTATGCCCAGCATTAGTAACCAGCCAGATAGGAGAGATATGTGACAGATAATGTATAGTGTACGCCCAGCATTAGTAACCAGCTAGATAGGACAGATAATGTATAGTGTACGCCCAGCATTAGTAACCAGCCAGATAGGACAGATATGTGACAGATAATGTATAGTGTACGCTCAACATTAATAACCAGCCAGATAGGACAGATATGTGACAGATAATGTATAGTGTACGCCCAGCATTAGTAACCAGCCAGATAGGACAGATAATGTATAGTGTACGCCCAGCATTAGTAACCAGACAGATATGTGACAGATAATGTATAGTGTACGCCCAGCATTAGTAACCAGCCAGATATGACAGATATGTGACAGATAATGTATAGTGTACGCCCAGCATTAGTAACCAGCCAGATAGGACAGATATGTGACAGATAATGTATAGTGTACGCCCAGCATTAGTAACCAGCCAGATAGGACAGATATGTGACAGATAATGTATAGTGTACGCCCAGCATTAGTAACCAGCCAGATAGGACAGATATGTGACAGATAATGTATTGTGTACGCCCAGCATTAGTAACCAGCCAGATAGGACAGATATGTGACAGATAATGTATAGTGTACGCCTAGCATTATTAACCAGCCAGATAGGACAGATATGTGACAGATAATGTATAGTGTACGCCCAGCATTAGTAACCAGCCAGATAGGACAGATACTGTATAGTGTATGCCCAGCATTAGTAACCAGCCAGATAGGACAGATATGTGACAGATAATGTATAGTGTACGCCCAGCATTAGTAACCGGACAGATAGGACAGATATGTGACAGATAATGTATAGTGTACGCCCAGCATTAGTGACCAGCCAGATAGGACAGATATGTGACAGATAATGTATAGTGTATGCCCAGCATTAGTAACCGGCCAGATAGGACAGATATGTGACAGATAATGTATAGTGTACGCCCAGCATTAGTGACCAGCCAGATAGGACAGATATGTGACAGATAATGTATAGTGTACGCCCAGCATTAGTAACCGGCCAGATAGGACAGATATGTGACAGATAATGTATAGTGTACGCCTAGCATTATTAACCAGCCAGATAGGACAGATATGTGACAGATAATGTATAGTGTACGCCCAGCATTAGTAACCAGCCAGATTGGACAGATAATGTATAGTGTACGCCCAGCATTAGTAACCAGCCAGATAGGACAGATATGTGACAGATAATGTATAGTGTACGCCCAGCATTAGTAACCGGCCAGATAGGACAGATATGTGACAGATAATGTATAGTGTACGCCCAGCATTAGTAACCGGCCAGATAGGACAGATATGTGACAGATAATGTATAGTGTACACCCAGCATTAGTAACCAGCCAGATAGGACAGATATGTGACAGATAATGTATAGTGTACGCCCAGCATTAGTAACCAGCCAGATAGGACAGATATGTGACAGATAATGTATAGTGTATGCCCAGCATTAGTAACCAGACAGATAGGACAGAAAATGTATAGTGTACACCCAGCATTAGTAACCAGACAGATAGGACAGATATGTGACAGATAATGTATAGTGTACACCCTGCATTAGTAACCAGCCAGATAGGACAGATATGTGACAGATAATGTATAGTGTACACCCAGCATTAGTAACCAGACAGATAGGACAGATAATGTATAGTGTACGCCCAGCATTAGTAACCAGCCAGATAGGACAGATATGTGACAGATAATGTATAGTGTACGCCCAGCATTAGTAACCGGCCAGATAGGACAGATATGTGACAGATAATGTATAGTGTACGCCCAGCATTAGTAACCGGCCAGATAGGACAGATATGTGACAGATAATGTATAGTGTACGCCCAGCATTAGTAACCAGCCAGATAGGACAGATATGTGACAGATAATGTATAGTGTACGCCCGGCATTAGTAACCGGCCAGATAGGACAGATGTGTGACAGATAATGTATAGTGTACGCCCAGCATTAGTAACCAGCCAGATAGGACAGATATGTGACAGATAATGTATAGTGTACGCCCAGCATTAGTAACCAGCCAGATAGGATAGATATGTGACAGATAATGTATAGTGTACGCCCAGCATTAGTAACCAGCCAGATAGGACAGATGTGTGACAGATAATGTATAGTGTACGCCCAGCATTAGTAACCAGCCAGATAGGACAGATGTGTGACAGATAATGTATAGTGTACGCCCAGCATTAGTAAGCAGCCAGATAGGACAGATGTGTGACAGATAATGTATAGTGTACGCCCAGCATTAGTAACCAGCCAGATAGGACAGATATGTGACAGATAATGTATAGTGTACGCCCAGCATTAGAACCCGCCAGATAGGATAGATGTGTGACAGATAATGTATAGTAGGGGTGAGCGGGTTCGGATTTCTGAAATCCGAACCCCCCCGAGCCCCCCCGATCCGAGTCCGATCCGAGTCAGGCTCGACTTTTCCCGCCTGACTCGGATCTGAAATCGAGGCAAAACGTCATCTTCCCGCCTTCCGAGTCTCGCGGGTTTTGGATCCTATATAAGGTACACACGTCGGCGCCATTTTCTCACTCGGCTGTGGACAGTGAAGAGGGAGGGTGGGAGTTAGGGCTGTGTAGTGTAGTGTAGTGTAGTGCTGCTGTTGTCCACTACTTCAAAGTCCATAGGGGCTGGCTGTGTTGTGCTGTGCTGCTGTTGTTAATAGGGGCTGTGTCCACTACTTCAAAGTCCATAGGGGCTGGCTGGACTGTGTTGTGCAGTCAGTTCTCCATAGGGGCTGTGTCCACTCCAAAGTCCTGTGCAGTGTCCCAGTCCTAAAGGAGTGCTGTAGTGTTGTCCAGGGGGTGCTCTGTCCATCAGGGGTGCTCCCCCCAAGTGCTAAAAAAATAATATATTTTCTGTGTTTGTGAATTGTGTGCGCAGTAGCCGCACGTGCATCAACAAAGTAGTGCCAAGCGTGCGCCTGTGTCATAAGTAAAGGGCCGGCTGGCTTGACCGTTAAGGGTGCTGTAACCCCCGAAAGTACACTCCAGTCCAAACCAAAAAAAAAATTATTTTCTGTGTTTGTGAATTGTGTGCGCAGTAGCCGCACGTGCATCAACAAAGTAGTGCCAAGCGTGCGCCTGTGTCATAAGTAAAGGGCCGGCTGGCTTGACCGTTAAGGGTGCTGTAACCCCCGAAAGTACACTCCAGTCCAAACCAAAAAAAAAATTATTTTCTGTGTTTGTGAATTGTGTGCGCAGTAGCCGCACGTGCATCAACAAAGTAGTGCCAAGCGTGCGCCTGTGTCATAAGTAAAGGGCCGGCTGGCTTGACCGTTAAGGGTGCTGTAACCCCCGAAAGTACACTCCAGTCCAAACCAAAAAAAATATTATTTTCTGTGTTTGTGAATTGTGTGCGCAGTAGTCGCACGTGCATCAACAAAGTAGTGCCAAGCGTGCGCCTGTGTCATAAGTAAAGGGCCGGCTGGCTTGACCGTTAAGGGTGCTGTAACCCCCGAAAGTACACTCCAGTCCAAACCAAAAAAAAAATTATTTTCTGTGTTTGTGAATTGTGTGCGCAGTAGCCGCACGTGCATCAACAAAGTAGTGCCAAGCGTGCGCCTGTGTCATAAGTAAAGGGCCGGCTGGCTTGACCGTTAAGGGTGCTGTAACCCCCGAAAGTACACTCCAGTCCAAACCAAAAAAAATATTATTTTCTGTGTTTGTGAATTGTGTGCGCAGTAGTCGCACGTGCATCAACAAAGTAGTGCCAAGCGTGCGCCTGTGTCATAAGTAAAGGGCCGGCTGGCTTGACCGTTAAGGGTGCTGTAACCCCCGAAAGTACACTCCAGTCCAAACCAAAAAAAAAATTATTTTCTGTGTTTGTGAATTGTGTGCGCAGTAGCCGCACGTGCATCAACAAAGTAGTGCCAAGCGTGCGCCTGTGTCATAAGTAAAGGGCCGGCTGGCTTGACCGTTAAGGGTGCTGTAACCCCCGAAAGTACACTCCAGTCCAAACCAAAAAAAATATTATTTTCTGTGTTTGTGAATTGTGTGCGCAGTAGTCGCACGTGCATCAACAAAGTAGTGCCAAGCGTGCGCCTGTGTCATAAGTAAAGGGCCGGCTGGCTTGACCGTTAAAGGGTGCTGTAACCCCCAAGTACACTCCAGTCCAAACCAAAAAAAAAATTATTTTCTGTGTTTGTGAATTGTGTGCGCAGTAGCCGCACGTGCATCAACAAAGTAGTGCCAAGCGTGCGCCTGTGTCATAAGTAAAGGGCCGGCTGGCTTGACCGTTAAGGGTGCTGTAACCCCCGAAAGTACACTCCAGTCCAAACCAAAAAAAAAATTATTTTCTGTGTTTGTGAATTGTGTGCGCAGTAGCCGCACGTGCATCAACAAAGTAGTGCCAAGCGTGCGCCTGTGTCATAAGTAAAGGGCCGGCTGGCTTGACCGTTAAAGGGTGCTGTAACCCCCGAAAGTACACTCCAGTCCAAACCAAAAAAAAAATTATTTTCTGTGTTTGTGAATTGTGTGCGCAGTAGCCGCACGTGCATCAACAAAGTAGTGCCAAGCGTGCGCCTGTGTCATAAGTAAAGGGCCGGCTGGCTTGACCGTTAAAGGGTGCTGTAACCCACAAAGTACACTCCAGTCCGAACCAAAAAAAAATTTATTTTCTGTGTTTAGCCGCACGTATATATCAAATCGATATAACATAAATGGAGGACCAAACTTTCTCCGATAAAAATAAAATAGAGAAAGATCAAGAACCACTTCCTCCTAGTGCTGAAGCTGCTGCCACTAGTCATGACATAGACGATAACATGCCATCAACGTCGTCTGCCAAGGCCGATGCCCAATGTCATAGTAGAGGGCACATACAATCCCAAATGGCAAAGTTCAGGAAAATGACCTTGAAAAAGACATTTAAATCAGCTGAAGAGAAACGTAAACTTGCCAATATGCCATTTACGACACGGAGTGGCAAGGAACGGCTAAGGTCGATCCCTAGTATGTTCATGACTAGTGGTTCAGCTTCACATGACGATGGAAGCACTCCTCCCACTAAAAAAATCAAAAGAGTTAAGCTGGCAAAAGCACAGCGAAGAACTGTGCTTTCTAAGAAGATATCACAAATCCCCAAAGAGAGTCCAAGTGTGGTGGTGGTTGCGATGCCTGACCTTCCCAGCACTGGACGGGAAGAGGTGGCTCTTTCCACCATTTGCACGCCCCCTGCAAGTGCTGAAAGGAGCACCCACAGTCCACTTGCTGATATGCAAATTGAAGATGTCACTGTTGAAGTACAACAGGATGAGGATACTGGTGTAGCTGGCGCTGAGGAGGAAGTTGGCGAGGAGGATTCTGATGGTGATGTGGTTTGTTTAAATCAGGCTCCGGGGGAGACAGTTGTTGTCCGTGGGATGAAAAAGCCCATCACGGTCATGCCTGGGCAGAAGACCAAACATTCCACCTCTTTGGTCTGGCAATATTTCTATCCAAATCCGGACAACAACTGTCTTGCCATATGTACCATATGTAAAGGTGAAATAAGTAGGGGTAGGGACGTCAACCACCTAGGAACATCCTCCCTTATACGGCACCTGCAGCGCGTTCATAAAAAGTTACTGTCAAGTTCAGAAACTTTGGCTCAGACCGTAAGCAGTCCAGGGACACCTAAATCCCGTTGTCCTGTTGTATCCAAGCGCCTGCAAACCACACCGTCAACTCCCTCCTCGTCAATTTCCTCCTTAGTCAGGATCGGAAGTAGTCCTGCAGGCCATATCACTGGCATGACTGACTCTCCTATCCGGGATTCCTCCGGAGGATCCTGCATTGCTACGCCTACTGCTGCCGCTGCTGCTGTTGCTGCTGCTGCTGGGAGTCGTTCATCATCCCAGAGAGGAAGTAGGAACACCACTACTTTTACTAAACAATTGACCCTCCAACAGTCCTTAGCGAGGAGGATGAAGTACGACAGCAGTCATCCTGAAGCAAAACGTATAACTGAGGCCTTGACTGCTATGTTGGTGTTAGACGTGCGTCCGGTATCCGCCATTAGTGCAGTGGGATTTAGACAATTGATGGAGGTAGTGTGTCCCCGGTTCCAAATCCCGTCTAGATTCCACTTCACTAGGCAGGCGATACCGAGACTGTACAGAAACGTCAGAAAAAGTGTCCTCAGTGTCCTGAAAAATGCCGTTGTACACAATGTCCACTTAACCACGGACATGTGGACAAGTGGAACAGGGCAGACTAAGGACTATATGACTGTGACAGCCCACTGGGTAGATGTATCACCTTACGCAGCAACAGCAGCAGCGTCACCAGTAGCAGCATCTCAGAAACGCCAGCTCGTTACAAGGCAGGCTACGCTGTGTATCACCGGTTTCAGTAAGAGGCACACCGCCGACAACCTCTTAGAGAAACTGAGGGAAATCATCGCCCAGTGGCTTACCCCACTTAGACTCTCCTGGGGATTTGTGATATCTGACAACGCCACCAATATTGTGCGGGCATTACATCTGGGCAAATTCCAGCACGTCCCATGTTTTGCTCACACAATAAACTTGGTGGTGCAGAATTTTCTGAAAAGCGACAGGGGCGTGCAGGAGACGCTTTGGGTGGCCCGAAAAATTTCTGGCCACTTTCGCCATTCAGCGACTGCGTGCCGAAGACTGGAGCGCCAGCAAACACTCTTGAACCTGCCCCGCCATCACCTGAAGCAAGAGGTTGTGACGCGGTGGAACTCAACCCTCTATATGCTTCAGAGGATGGAGGAGCAGCAAAAGGCCATACAAGCCTATACATCCACCTATGACATAGGCAAAGGAGGGGGTATGCACCTGACTCAAGCGCAGTGGAGAATGATTTCCGTGTTGTGCAAGGTTCTTCAGCCCTTCGAACTTGCCACACGTGAAGTCAGTTCAGACACTGCCAGCTTGAGTCAGGTCATTCCCCTCATCAGGCTTTTGCAGAAGCAGCTGGAGAAAGTGAAGGAGGAGCTAAGACGGAGCGATTCCGCTCGGCATGTGGGACTTGTGGATGAAGCCCTTCATTCGCTTTGCCAGGATTCCAGGGTGGTCAATCTGTTGAAATCAGACCACTACATTTTGGCCACCGTGCTCGATCCTAGGTTTAAAGCCTATGTGGTGTCTCTCTTTCCGGCCGACACAAGCCTGCAGAGGTGCAAAGACCTGCTGGTGAACACACTGTCAGCTGAAGCGGAACGTGACACGTCAACGGCTCCTTCTTCATTTTCTCCCGCAACTGGGGCTGCCAGGAAAAAACTTAGGTATCCTAAGCAACCCGCTGGCGGTGATGCAGGGCAGGCAGGACCAAGTTTGGACATCTGGTCCGGACTGAAGGACCTGGCAACAATTTCTGACATGTCTACTGTCACTGCATATGATACTGTCACCATTGACAGAATGGTGGAGGATTACATCGGTGACAGCATCCAAGTAGGCATGTCAGACAGTCCATACCTGTACTGGCAGGAAAAAGAGGCAATTTGGAGGCCCCTGTACAAACTGGCTCTATTTTACCTGAGTTGCCCCCCCTCCAGTGTGTACTCCGAAAGAGTGTTTAGTGCAGCCGGGAACCTTGTCAGCGAAAGGCGTAGGAGGTTGCTTCCACAGAATGTGGAGAAGATGATGTTCATCAAAATGAATTATCAGCTCTTCCAGGGAGACCAGCCTCCAGAAGGTACAGAGGGACCTGTGGTGGTGGATTCAAGTGGGGACGAGTTAATACTTTGTGAGGATGAGGATGTACACACTGAAGAGGGTGAGGAATCGGTGGATGAGGAGGATGAGGATGACATCTTGCCTCCGTAGAGCCAGTTTGTGCAGGGACACATTAATTGCCAGCTTGTTTTGTGGGGGCCCAAACGAACCAATCATTTCAGCCACAGTTGTGTGGCAGACCCTGGCGCTGAAATGATTGATTTGTTAAAGTGTGCATGTCCTGTTTATACAACATAAGGGTGGGTGGGAGGGCCCAAGGACAATTCCATCTTGCACCTCTTTTTTTCTTTGCATTATGTACAGTTTGGGGCCTAGTTTTTCTAACTGCCATCCTGCCTGCCACTGCAGTGTCACTCCTAGATGGGTCACGTGTTTGTGCCGCCCACTCGTGTCGCTTAGCATAGTCATCCAGCTACCTCGGTGCAACCTTTTGGACATAAAAACACTATTGTGAGGTGTGAGGTGTTCAGAATAGACTGGAAATGAGTGGAAATTAAGGTTATTGAGGTTAATAATAGCATAGGAGCAGAAAAACCTACAAATTCTGTGATTTTAGCTGTTTTTATGCTTTTTTTCAAAAAAATACAGATCCAAAACACAAAACCCAGAACCCAAAACACGGAAGGGTGGTTTTGGCAAAACCAATCCAGATCCAAAACACGAAGAAAGATCCAGATCCAAAACCAAAACACAAAACACGAAAAGTGGCCGGTGCACACCCCTAATGTATAGTGTACGCCCAGCATTAGTAACCGGCCAGATAGGACAGATATGTGACAGATAATGTATAGTGTACGCCCAGCATTAGTAACCAGCCAGATAGGACAGATATGTGACAGATAATGTATAGTGTATGCCCAGCATTAGTAACCAGCCAGATAGGACAGATATGTGACAGATAATGTATAGTGTACGCCCAGCATTAGTAACCAGCCAGATAGGACAGATATGTGACAGATAATGTATAGTGTACGCCCAGCATTAGTAACCAGCCAGATAGGACAGATATGTGACAGATAATGTATAGTGTATGCCCAGCATTAGTAACCAGCCAGATAGGACAGATATGTGACAGATAATGTATAGTGTATGCCCAGCATTAGTAACCAGCCAGATAGGACAGATATGTGACAGCCAGATAGGACAGATATGTGACAGATAATGTATAGTGTATGCCCAGCATTAGTAACCGGCCAGATAGGACAGATATGTGACAGATAATGTATAGTATATGCCCAGCATTAGTAACCAGCCAGATAGGACAGATATGTGACAGATAATGTATAGTGTACGCCCAGCATTTGTAACCAGCCAGATAGGACAGATATGTGACAGATAATGTATAGTGTACGCCCAGCATTATTAACCGGCCAGATAGGACAGATATGTGACAGATAATGTATAGTGTACGCCCAGCATTAGTAACCGGCCAGATAGGACAGATATGTGACAGATAATGTATAGTGTACGCCCAGCATTAGTAACCGGCCAGATAGGACAGATATGTGACAGATAATGTATAGTGTACGCCCAGCATTAGTAACCAGCCAGATAGGACAGATATGTGACAGATAATGTATAGTGTACGCCCAGCATTAGTAACCGGCCAGATAGGACAGATATGTGACAGATAATGTATAGTGTACGCCCAGCATTAGTAACCGGCCAGATAGGACAGATATGTGACAGATAATGTATAGTGTACGCCCAGCATTAGTAACCGGCCAGATAGGACAGATATGTGACAGATAATGTATAGTGTACGCCCAGCATTAGTAACCGGCCAGATAGGACAGATATGTGACAGATAATGTATAGTGTACGCCCAGCATTAGTAAGCGGCCAGATAGGACAGATATGTGACAGATAATGTATAGTGTACACCCAGCATTAGTAACCAGCCAGATAGGACAGATATGTGACAGATAATGTATAGTGTACACCCAGCATTAGTAACCAGCCAGATAGGACAGATATGTGACAGATAATGTATAGTGTACGCCCAGCATTAGTAACCAGCCAGATGGGACAGATATGTGACAGATAATGTATAGTGTATGCCCAGCATTAGTCACCAGCCAGATAGGACAGATATGTGACAGATAATGTATAGTGTAAGCCCAGCATTAGTAACCAGCCAGATAGGATAGATATGTGACAGATAATGTATAGTGTATGTCCAGCATTAGTAACCGGCCAGATAGGACAGATATGTGACAGATAATGTATAGTGTACGCCCAGCATTAGTAACCAGCCAGATAGGACAGATATGTGACAGATAATGTATAGTGTATGCCCAGCATTAGTAACCAGCCAGATAGGACAGATATGTGACAGATAATGTATAGTGTATGCCCAGCATTAGTAACCAGCCAGATAGGACAGATATGTAACAGATAATGTATAGTGTACGCCCAACATTAATAACCAGCCAGATAGGACAGATATGTGACAGATAATGTATAGTGTACGCCCAGCATTAGTAACCAGCCAGATAGGACAGATATGTGACAGATAATGTATAGTGTACGCCCAGCATTAGTAACCAGCCAGATAGGACAGATAATGTATAGTGTACGCCCAGCATTAGTAACCAGACAGATATGTGACAGATAATGTATAGTGTACGCCCAGCATTAGTAACCAGCCAGATAGGACAGATATGTGACAGATAATGTATAGTGTACGCCCAGCATTAGTAACCAGCCAGATAGGACAGATATGTGACAGATAATGTATAGTGTACGCCCAGCATTAGTAACCAGCCAGATAGGACAGATATGTGACAGATAATGTATAGTGTACGCCCAGCATTAGTAACCAGCCAGATAGGACAGATATGTGACAGATAATGTATAGTGTATGCCCAGCATTAGTAACCGGCCAGATAGGACAGATATGTGACAGATAATGTATAGTGTACGCCCAGCATTAGTCACCAGCCAGATAGGACAGATATGTGACAGATAATGTATAGTGTACGCCCAGCATTAGTAACCAGCCAGATAGGATAGATATGTGACAGATAATGTATAGTGTACGCCCAGCATTAGTAACCAGCCAGATAGGATAGATGTGTGACAGATAATGTATAGTGTACACCCAGCATTAGTAACCAGCCAGATAGGACAGATATGTGACAGATAATGTATAGTGTACGCCCAGCATTAGTAACCAGCCAGATAGGACAGATATGTGACAGATAATGTATAGTGTACGCCCGGCATTAGTAACCGGCCAGATAGGACAGATATGTGACAGATAATGTATAGTGTACGCCCGGCATTAGTAACCAGCCAGATAGGACAGATATGTGACAGATAATGTATAGTGTACGCCCGGCATTAGTAACCGGCCAGATAGGACAGATATGTGACAGATAATGTATAGTGTACGCCCAGCATTAGTAACCGGCCAGATAGGACAGATATGTGACAGATAATGTATAGTGTACGCCCAGCATTAGTAACCGGCCAGATAGGACAGATATGTGACAGATAATGTATAGTGTACGCCCAGCATTAGTAACCGGCCAGATAGGACAGATATGTGACAGATAATGTATAGTGTACACCCAGCATTAGTAACCGGCCAGATAGGACAGATATGTGACAGATAATGTATAGTGTACGCCCAGCATTAGTAACCGGCCAGATAGGACAGATATGTGACAGATAATGTATAGTGTACGCCCAGCATTAGTAACCGGCCAGATAGGACAGATATGTGACAGATAATGTATAGTGTACGCCCAGCATTAGTATCCGGCCAGATAGGACAGATATGTGACAGATAATGTATAGTGTACGCCCAGCATTAGTAACCAGCCAGATAGGACAGATAATGTATAGTGTACGCCCAGCATTAGTAACCAGACAGATATGTGACAGATAATGTATAGTGTACGCCCAGCATTAGTAACCAGCCAGATAGGACAGATATGTGACAGATAATGTATAGTGTACGCCCAGCATTAGTAACCAGCCAGATAGGACAGATATGTGACAGATAATGTATAGTGTACGCCCAGCATTAGTAACCAGCCAGATAGGACAGATATGTGACAGATAATGTATAGTGTACGCCCAGCATTAGTAACCAGCCAGATAGGACAGATATGTGACAGATAATGTATAGTGTACGCCCAGCATTAGTAACCGGCCAGATAGGACAGATAATGTATAGTGTACGCCCAGCATTAGTAACCAGACAGATATGTGACAGATAATGTATAGTGTACGCCCAGCATTAGTATCCGGCCAGATAGGACAGATATGTGACAGATAATGTATAGTGTACGCCCAGCATTAGTAACCAGCCAGATAGGACAGATAATGTATAGTGTACGCCCAGCATTAGTAACCAGACAGATATGTGACAGATAATGTATAGTGTACGCCCAGCATTAGTAACCAGCCAGATAGGACAGATATGTGACAGATAATGTATAGTGTACGCCCAGCATTAGTAACCAGCCAGATAGGACAGATATGTGACAGATAATGTATAGTGTACGCCCAGCATTAGTAACCAGCCAGATAGGACAGATATGTGACAGATAATGTATAGTGTACGCCCAGCATTAGTAACCGGCCAGATAGGACAGATATGTGACAGATAATGTATAGTGTACGCCCAGCATTAGTCACCAGCCAGATAGGACAGATATGTGACAGATAATGTATAGTGTACGCCCAGCATTAGTAACCAGCCAGATAGGATAGATATGTGACAGATAATGTATAGTGTACGCCCAGCATTAGTAACCAGCCAGATAGGATAGATGTGTGACAGATAATGTATAGTGTACACCCAGCATTAGTAACCAGCCAGATAGGACAGATATGTGACAGATAATGTATAGTGTACGCCCAGCATTAGTAACCAGCCAGATAGGACAGATATGTGACAGATAATGTATAGTGTACGCCCGGCATTAGTAACCGGCCAGATAGGACAGATATGTGACAGATAATGTATAGTGTACGCCCAGCATTAGTAACCGGCCAGATAGGACAGATATGTGACAGATAATGTATAGTGTACGCCCAGCATTAGTAACCGGCCAGATAGGACAGATATGTGACAGATAATGTATAGTGTACACCCAGCATTAGTAACCGGCCAGATAGGACAGATATGTGACAGATAATGTATAGTGTACGCCCAGCATTAGTAACCGGCCAGATAGGACAGATATGTGACAGATAATGTATAGTGTACGCCCAGCATTAGTAACCGGCCAGATAGGACAGATATGTGACAGATAATGTATAGTGTACGCCCAGCATTAGTAACCGGCCAGATAGGACAGATATGTGACAGATAATGTATAGTGTACGCCCAGCATTAGTAACCGGCCAGATAGGACAGATATGTGACAGATAATGTATAGTGTACGCCCAGCATTAGTAACCAGCCAGATAGGATAGATGTGTGACAGATAATGTATAGTGTACACCCAGCATTAGTAACCAGCCAGATAGGACAGATATGTGACAGATAATGTATAGTGTACGCCCAGCATTAGTAACCAGCCAGATAGGATAGATGTGTGACAGATAATGTATAGTGTACGCCCGGCATTAGTAACCGGCCAGATAGGACAGATGTGTGACAGATAATGTATAGTGTACGCCCAGCATTAGTAACCAGCCAGATAGGACAGATATGTGACAGATAATGTATAGTGTACGCCCGGCATTAGTAACCGGCCAGATAGGACAGATATGTGACAGATAATGTATAGTGTACGCCCAGCATTAGTAACCAGCCAGATAGGACAGATATGTGACAGATAATGTATAGTGTACGCCCGGCATTAGTAACCGGCCAGATAGGACAGATATGTGACAGATAATGTATAGTGTACGCCCAGCATTAGTAACCGGCCAGATAGGACAGATATGTGACAGATAATGTATAGTGTACGCCCAGCATTAGTAACCGGCCAGATAGGACAGATATGTGACAGATAATGTATAGTGTACGCCCAGCATTAGTAACCGGCCAGATAGGACAGATATGTGACAGATAATGTATAGTGTACGCCCAGCATTAGTAACCGGCCAGATAGGACAGATATGTGACAGATAATGTATAGTGTACGCCCAGCATTAGTAACCGGCCAGATAGGACAGATATGTGACAGATAATGTATAGTGTACGCCCAGCATTAGTAACCGGCCAGATAGGACAGATATGTGACAGATAATGTATAGTGTACACCCAGCATTAGTAACCAGCCAGATAGGACAGATATGTGACAGATAATGTATAGTGTACGCCCAGCATTAGTATCCGGCCAGATAGGACAGATATGTGACAGATAATGTATAGTGTACGCCCAGCATTAGTAACCGGCCAGATAGGACAGATGTGTGACAGATAATGTATAATATTTGCCTAGCATTAGTAACCAGCCATATAGGACAGATATGTGACAGATAATGTATAGTGTATGCCCAGCATTAGTAACCAGCCAGATAGGACAGATATGTGACAGATAATGTATAGTGTACGCCCAGCATTAGTAACCAGCCAGATAGGACAGATATGTGACAGATAATGTATAGTGTATGCCCAGCATTAGTAACCAGCCAGATAGGACAGATATGTGACAGATAATGTATAGTGTACGCCCAGCATTAGTAACCAGACAGATATGTGACAGATAAATGTATAGTGTATGCCCAGCATTAGTAAAACGTGTGTATTAAGGAATATCCCCCGCTCTATATTATAAGTTACCTCAGGGATTAGTAATGTGCAGTGTGACAGGAACCCCATCGCTCCCCCCAACTCCTCCTATCATCTAATTTAAACTCCAGCTCCTTCACAAATAAGCTACTGGTGTCACTGGTGTTACTGGTTCCCTGTGAATGGATAGAAAGCTTCTATATGGGATCAGCCCATAAGACAATTGTTTAATTGTTGTAGAAATCCAGAAATGAGGGAAAATTATATATGTGGTACCTAACGCCGCAGTTCAGGACAGGACGCAAACTTGGCGCAGGAGAGAGACGTCTCCATCAGGGCTGAGAACATTATCTGCCTGAGCTACTAAAACTCCAGGAATTACTTTGCTGAAATGACTAATTCCAGTCACTATTAAATAAATATATAACAGGTCTGACGGCCGCGGTGGACTCTGAGGCGTAGCCAATTATAGTGTCTGTCCGGGGGAGTCGCTCGCACAATGTACAGTTAGAGTTGCTAATAAGACAGAACAGGGAGAATCACAATCCCACTCATCATGGAGCTAATTAGCATTTTGCAGTGAGATCTCCAGGTGTTTGGTGGAGGGTGAGACAAGTCCTCCCTGCGGGTTACATACAATGGCGTGTTTATGTGTACATCCTGTACTCGCAGGCCATACACCGGATATGTCACTCTCAGGTGCAGTTCTATAATTGGATTTATTAAAAGAGTAAGGGGTATATTATTGTAATGTTCAATTGTGGGAAGTCCCCAGAAAAAAAGCCATTTTTGAGGGATCCCTGTAATATCTAATCATCCCCAGGATGTATAAAGGAGGGACTGCAACCGATGTTCCTGATATCTTCCGCGGTCCCTCATTTCCGAGCGCAAAAGCATCCCCCATAGGTTTCTGTAGGGGCTGCTAAACTGTCGGATTTACCAAGCTTCGAATTCCGGTGCTTGGTCCGAGATGATAACTCCACCCGGAGACGCATCGCTCTCCCTGGGCGGGATCTTCTCGGAGTCTGTGTCACAGCAAGAGAAAGATGGTTACTTCATGCCAATTTACCCGAACAATATTCATCCCACCCGCGTTATATGCACATTCTGATAAATAGTCCCTAATGGGAACCGGTATAAATTATTGCTGGACCTAAGCCCGAGGGTGAAATACCGACACTGAAAGGCCGACACATGAAGATCCCGACAGAGGAAAGTGAGACCCCTAACCTCTCCCAGGGGTGCCTACACCTAACCCCCCCTCCCCGCACCCTAAACCTGACCCTCCCGGGGGGTGCCTAAACCTAACCTCCCCCGTGGGTGCCATTGTACATGTGGGTGCCCATCACACTCAGTCCGGGGACTTCTGCTAGGCCATTGTACATGTGGGTGCCCCTCACATTCAGTCTGGGGACTTCCGCTAGGCCATTGTACATGTAGGTGCCCCTCACACTCAGTCCGGGGACTTCCGCTAGGCCATTGTACATGTGGGTGCCCCTCACACTCAGGGCCTGATTCAGAGCCGGATGCTCTGACCAGAGCGCTCGCTCTGAATCAGGGCCCTCCTACCTAAAAATGGAGCGGCCTCCTGGCGTAACTAGGGCAGGGCGAGCGGGGTGCGTGCCCTGGGCGCCGTTGGACCGCCGGCGCGGGGGGCGCCGCTGGCCACGGTACCGGCCCGCCCTAGTTAGCCAGTGTAGCGCCGACCGCAATGAGTGCGGTCAGCGATACACATTTACACAGGACCGGCGCTAGGCCTCCAGCGCCGGTCCTGTGCTTCACACCTGAGCCCGTTCCCTCCCCCTGAGCGCTTGCCCAATAGCGCTAGGAGGCGGGCTCAGGCGATGCGTGTGTTAAACAGCAGCCAATGAGAGTCAGATAGACTCTCACTGACTGCTGCGGCACCCACTGCAGTGGGTAATGGGACTGACGTCATGACGTCATGACGTCTGTCCCATAATGCTGAGCGCGCCAGCCCGGGCGGGAGCGGCGTCGCACCAGGACCAGAGATTCAGGTAAGTATATTTTTATGTATATATATATATATATATATATATATATATATATATATATATATATATTATATATATATATATTTTTTTTTTTTAACTTATCTGCACAATGGGGGAGGGGGGTGGCTACTACTGGGGGGACCTCTACTGGGGGAGGGGTGGCTACTACTGGGGCCGCCATTGGGAGGACCTCTACTGGGGGGGGCTACTCTACTGGGGACTACTACTTGGAGGGGAACTACCACTGGGGGCATTATAAAAGGGGCCTACTACTAGAGGCACTGCACATGGGGGACCACTACTAGGGGCAATAATAGGAAGGATACCGTTACTGGGCGCACTGCATAAGGGGGAACACTACGTGGGGCACTGCATTTGGGGGGGCCACTACTGGGGGCACTGAGTAAGGGGAGCTAATTGGGGGACCACTACAGGGGATACTGTATAAGGGGCACTACTATGGGCCTGCATAAGAGGGACCACAACTGCATACTGGGGGTACTGTATAAGGGGTACAACTGGGGTTTAGGTGCATATGGATAGGAATGTTCAGCGTGAAAATAAAGGGGGGGGTGTCATCTCTGGATGTTGGGGGCTCCCTTTTCAAATTTGCCCTGGGCTCCAAATACCCTAGTTACGCCACTGGCTGTGGGTGACCACCCACAGCTTATGCGAGCGGCCAAAAAGATGGTTGCGATGGTCAAGACCATCGCGACCATCGGGCTTGCGACGAGACCCTGCGGTAGGGTCTCGCTGCCGCAAGCCCAGGAGTGCTTTTGGCTCTATCAGAGCCAAAAGCACTCCCACTGACATCACTAGTGATGTCAGTGGGACCGGCCCCTGACGGTAGGCGTTCCCATGGGAACGCCTCCGTCTGGGCAGCAACGCCCCCGGCACGCCCATCAAAGGGGGCGTGCTGTCAGTCACCATCGATAGCACGCCCCCTTTGGTGCGAGACCCATAGCGACAGCTTGGCTGTCGCTATGCGGGTCTCGCGCATGCACAAGGGCACCATCGACCTGCTTGCGAGCGCTCAGCGCTCGCGAGCGGGTCTGAATCAGGCCCTCAGTCCAGAGGACTTCCGCTAGGGCATTGTACATTTGGGAGCCCCTCACACCCAGTCCGGGGACTTCTGCTAGGCCATTGACCCCCCCAATCCCCTCTAATACATCTTCCTCTCCCTCGCATAACTGTCACACACAGCAATTAGCATTTGCTACCAGGCGACTGTGTGCCCCCTTTATGGGAACTGCGTCCACACAAACAATTAGTCAGAAGAACTTCAGTTACTTCCACCTCGTTCTGTCTTATTTGTACCACAGGCTGGTGCTGAGCCCGGCGAGGGCTGCAGGGGGTCACATCTGTCGATATGGAAGCAGACACCATACTGATAATAATTAGTTGCCTATGTGAGGATGAGCCTTTTCTCTCTAATCAACGTTCTGCGTCTAGTGTAACGGGACGGCACCTGTAACCTATTGCAGAACTCAGGCTGGTCATTAGTCGGCTTATTATCTGCACCAAAGAGGAGACGTCATGTCACTGAAACTGAATAAAACTCAATATTGTAACATTTAATTCCTGATGATAATTGGCAGCCTGGAGGCTTTGAAACCCAACAGTGTCGACCATTAATGTCGCTAATGATGTGTTAAATTATTCTCCGCCAGTAACACGTGTACACAACTGCACGCCGACCTGCTGCGCCTAATGTCAGGCTATATGTGGCTAATTATAAGATCCCTTCAGAGGAGTAAACCTGATGATGAAGTAATGGATGATCTCGCTGAAGCGGCGCTGGCGCAGGAGACTACGGTGTCCCAGAGGTTTCATTCAAAACGGAGATTTGCTAAAAACAAGAAATGATCCAAATGAGCTTCCTGCCTAAATAACACCCTGAGGGCCCAGAGCTCTCCACGGGGCAAAATTCTCCGCCCATCCAACCAGTCCATTAGGAGTGTAATATATTGGCGGCCTTGTCTCATTACGCCACTGTTCCATATTGCGGGGACTGTAGTGATTCACAGGTCTCAGTCCTTATAATAGGCCTCCTGCTGCTATAATGCAGGGTTTAATTTCAATGTAAAAAAATCAGAGAGTCAGGACTACAAGAAAGTGGCCATACTAATTGGGGACAGAATATCGCACATCCGGGCGGCCTGGAAAACGATTTGTCACTTATACAGCTGGTAAGTAAATACTTTTATCCATTACTAGTTGTAGCTAAAGCCCCTTCCACAATATCTCATTATAAATGGAGCATGCATCATTAAACTGAAGGATCCTGGTGTATATGGGACACTAAGACGCGCCGCGCACAATGCATTAAAGGGCTTCGCTGTAATTAAATAATATCAAACTGAGTTTTTGTAGGTGTGATGTGCAAAACAACCCTTTGATTATAATGGTGCATTGTATTATTAATGACAGCTGGTATTGCAGCTGCCTCGGAACCTGTATTTCCAGGTGGAATTAAAGCGACATTACAATAAAATAATACTTATTAATATACTAGAGGCCTGGAAAGTCTTTTCATGTTCCATGAAGCTGTTGGGCACTGGGGGCAATGCTGCGTGTTGTAGTTTATGGGGGTGATTGGCTACAGTTACACAATTGTGGTGTCTACTTGTGCAGGTTTGTGAAGTCACACGTGGAAGCCGCGCCCTATGTTCATCTATGTGCTGCCATTGTGAGTATCGATAACGAGCTTCCTGGGGTTTGTGTCACACATTATATATATATATATATATATATATATATATATAAAACGTCTCCTCTCATCTATATAAATACTGTACTTCCGGCACAGCCCAGTTATATCCAAAGGGGGGGCGGCAGGAATTGGGCAGGAGAAAAGACAAGACTGAGAAATCAGTGATTTATATGCAGTCTCCATGTAAGTAAATACAGAGAAAAGAGATGTACAGCTAAAGTGCTAGAGGAAATATAATTTTTCTTATTAATTAGACCCAGTAGGGGCATATGTATTATAATATGCGGTGTGCCCCTGAATATTAAGAATCCTTATTGCTGGAACCGCATATCGCAGAAATAAGAAAAATTCAATAAAACAAAAACAAGCGCTGTCAGAGAGCTGCTGGGAAAAGGGGGTGTCAGCCCCTTACATAAGGTATAAACGAGAAATTAAAAAACAGCGCTATTAATTTCATTTATTTAGTTTATGTATTTTTTTCTTTAAGGTCATTGTATTAAATTTGTGTCATTTACGACCTAACTGCTCATTGGTAATTTTGTGTATAAATTAATAGCGCCGTTTTTTTCATTTCTCGTTTATCGCAGAAATAAGAGATACTTTGTCGCAGAAATAAGGGATACTTTGTCGCAGAAATAAGAGATACTTTGTCGCAGAAATAAGGGATACTTTGTCGCAGAAATAAGGGATACTTTGACGCAGAAATAAGAGATACTTTGTCGCAGAAATAAGGGATAATTTGTCGCAGAAATAAGAGATACTTTGTCGCAGAAATAAGAGATACTTTGTCGCAGAAATAAGGGATACTTTGTCGCAGAAATAAGAGATACTTTGTCGCAGAAATAAGGGATACTTTGTCGCAGAAATAAGAGATACTTTGTCGCAGAAATAACGGATACTTTGTCGCAGAAATAAGGGATACTTTGTCGCAGAAATAAGAGATACTTTGTCGCAGAAATAACGGATACTTTGTCGCAGAAATAAGGGATACTTTGTCGCAGAAATAAGAGATACTTTGTCGCAGAAATAAGGGATACTTTGTCGCAGAAATAAGAGATACTTTGTCGCAGAAATAAGGGATACTTTGTCGCAGAAATAAGAGATACTTTGTCGCAGAAATAAGGGATACTTTGTCGCAGAAATAAGAGATACTTTGTCGCAGAAATAAGAGATACTTTGTCGCAGAAATAACGGATACTTTGTCGCAGAAATAAGAGATACTTTGTTGCAGAAATAAGAGATACTTTGTCGCAGAAATAAGGGATACTTTGTCGCAGAAATAAGGGATACTTTGTCGCAGAAATAAGAGATACTTTGTCGCAGAAATAAGAGATACTTTGTCGCAGAAATAAGGGATACTTTGTCGCAGAAATAAGGGATACTTTGTCGCAGAAATAAGAGATACTTTGTCGCAGAAATAAGAGATACTTTGTCGCAGAAATAAGAGATACTTTGTCGCAGAAATAAGGGATACTTTGTCGCAGAAATAAGAGATACTTTGTCGCAGAAATAAGAGATACTTTGTCGCAGAAATAAGAGATATTTTGTCGCAGAAATAAGAGATACTTTGAAGCAGAAATAAGGGATACTTTGTCGCAGAAATAAGGGATACTTTGTCGCAGAAATAAGGGATACTTTGTCGCAGAAATAAGAGATACTTTGTCGCAGAAATAAGGGATACTTTGTCGCAGAAATAAGGGATACTTTGTCGCAGAAATAAGGGATACTTTGTCGCAGAAATAACGGATACTTTGTCGCAGAAATAAGGGATACTTTGTCGCAGAAATAAGAGATATTTTGTCGCAGAAATAAGAGATACTTTGTCGCAGAAATAAGGGATACTTTGTCGCAGAAATAAGGGATACTTTGTCGCAGAAATAACGGATACTTTGTCGCAGAAATAAGGGATACTTTGTCGCAGAAATAAGAGATATTTTGTTGCAGAAATAACGGATACTTTGTCGCAGAAATAAGGGATACTTGCCTAGTCTCTTAGAAGTTGTGGGAGACACCAGACTTCGTGTACCCCTCACCTATGTAAAAGTAAGCTGTCCTCCCGCATCCTGCCCATGGAGAGGGTACTATGGGGATGTTAATGCCACAAATTGCAGGTAAACGTGTGTGTGTATGTGTGTGTGTGTGTGGAAGTCTGTGTATATGTGTGGCAGTATGTGTGTGTGTTAGTGTGTATGTGTGTGTCAGAGTGTGTATGTGTGTGTGTGTCAGTTAGTGTGTGTGTGTGTGTGTCAGTGTGTCAGTGTGTGTATGTGTGTGGCAGTGTGTGTGTGTATGTGTGTGGCAGTGTCAGTGTGTGTATGTGTGTGTGTCAGTGTGTGTATGTGTGTGTGTGGCAGTGTGTCAGTGTGTGTGTCAGTGTGTGTGTGTGTAAGTCTGTGTATATGTGTGGCAGTGTGTGTGTGTGTGTTAGTGTGTGTATGTGTGTGTGTCAGTTAGTGTGTGTGTGTCAGAGTGTGTATGTGTGTGTGTCAGAGTGTGTATGTGTGTGTGTTAGTGTGTGTATGTGTGTGTGTCAGTTAGTGTGTGTGTGTCAGAGTGTGTATGTGTGTGTGTTAGTGTGTATGTGTGTGTGTCAGTTAGTGTGTGTGTATGTGTGTGGCAGTGTGTCAGTGTATGTATGTGTGTGTGTGTGTGTGTGTGGAAGTCTGTGTATATGTGTGGCAGTGTGTGTGTGTGTGTGTTAGTGTGTGTGTGTCAGAGTATGTGTGTGTGTGTTAGTGTGTATGTGTGTGTGTGTCAGAGTGTGTATGTGTGTGTGTGTCAGTTAGTGTGTGTCAGTGTGTGTATGTGTGTGGCAGTGTGTCAGTGTATGTATGTGTGTGTGTCAGTGTATGTGTGTGTGTGGAAGTCTGTGTATATGTGTGGCAGTGTGTGTGTGTGTGTGTGTCAGAGTGTGTATGTGTGTGTGTCAGAATGTGTGTGTGTGTTAGTGTGTGTGTGTCAGAGTATGTGTGTGTGTGTTAGTGTGTGTGTGTCAGAGTGTGTATGTGTGTGTCAGTTAGTGTGTGTGTGTGTGTGTCAGTGTGTGTATGTGTGTGGCAGTGTGTCAGTGTGTGTGTGTAAGTCTGTGTATATGTGTGGCAGTGTGTGTGTGTGTGTCAGAGTGTGTATGTGTGTGTGTGTGTCAGTGTGTGGCAGAGTGTGTGTGTGTTGTGTGTATAATACCACTTTCAGACCAATGTCTGGGTTATTGAACATAGGCCCTCATTCAGAGCCGTTCGCTATTTGCGGTCGTTCGTTTAAAAACAAGGGGTGGCTATTCAAATGATCCGTACGCACATTGCAGTCTGTTCACACCTCTAAGTCTGAACGAACGAGCAAAACATACGCTCGTTTATTTGTTAAAAACGCCCCCTGGCCGCTCGCACCATACGTCATGTCCGCTATTTATTAGATTAATCGAGTACATCGACTAGCGTATGAACTGCTCGCTATTCTTGTGGTTGGTGTTTGCTACCACAAATTTGCGAGCAGTTCTGGCTCTAAAATAACCCAGTGACGTGGTCATTGACGCTGCTGTTTTAAATATACACACCCATAAAACGCCCGTTTTGACCTTTAAGCACGCCTGCGTTCGGATCTCCACTCCCCATTTTCAAGCACCTTCCCCTGTTACCACCCACATACGCCTCATTCTGTCACTCAAAATAGCAGGCACTCGCTATATAGCGTACAAACGATTTTCGGCCGCACTGACTGGTTCGCGCATGCGTACTAAAAAGCGTACGCATGCGCAGATGTGCAAACATCGCTCGGAACGAGCGTACTGCCGCTAACGAGCGTCTCTGAATGAGGGCCATAGTTTCAAGCCATGTAAGAGCTGCTCAGATCCCCATCATCAGGGGAGGATCTATAATGGGTGTAGGGGCTGCTGTGCACACAGGCCCCCGTCGTACACCCTCCACCCATACTTTTTAATACTTACCTCTCTGAAGTCCCCCATCGACTGGAGAGGTGCTACACAAAACAACTGGAAAATGGCCGCACCGGCCATTTTCCCAGCATACTGCGCATGTGCAGTAGGGAATTTGCCAGGAAAATGGTTAGCAACCATCGATGTTTCCGATTCGATGGAAGTACTTTTTCCATAGAATAGCGGAAATTCGATGGTTGCCAGCCATCAGATAAAGCTTTCTGATGCCCATCCGATGGCGGGCTGTACCAGGGTAGCACACACCATTGCTTTGCATAGTAGAGAGATGCCGTGCGCATGCATCTATTCTCAGTGTAGAGGGATCCTGGGGGTAGCCCAGCATCTCAGAGAGTGCTCGGCACGCCCCCAACCCCCATCCCCCTTTTCGGACTGTAGTATGACCATTGTGATGGTTATAGAATTGATGCGATGACTAGTTGCCATCACAACACAACGCATGATTGATGTTGGAAACCCGGCAATCATTCGATACTGAGCCACCGATGTCCATTCCTTAATCAGTTACTAAGGTAAATAAGAAACCGGCGGAACGGGTGAGACAGATGATAGATAATGAGATACAGGCTCTGACCAATGGGAAATAAGAATACAGAGGAGTGTGTGTACAGAAGGGGAGCACATAGATGGGGAACAGAGCTGGTGAGACAGATGACAGATAATGAGATACAGGCTCTGACCAATGGGAAATAAGAATACAGAGGTGTGTGTGTACAGAAGGGGAGCACATAGATGGGGAACGGAGCTGGTGAGACAGATGACAGATAATGAGATACAGGCTCTGACCAATGGGAAATAAGAATACAGAGGTGTGTGGGTACAGAAGGGGAGCACATAGATGGGGAACGGAGCTGGTGAGACAGATGACAGATAATGAGATACAGGCTCTGACCAATGGGAAATAAGAATACAGAGGTGTGTGTGTACAGAAGGGGAGCACATAGATGGGGAACGGAGCTGGTGAGACAGATGACAGATAATGAGATACAGGCACTGACCAATGGGAAATAAGAATACAGAGGTGTGTGGGTACAGAAGGGGAGCACATAGATGGGGAGCGGAGCTGGTGAGACAGATGACAGATAATGAGATACAGGCTCTGACCAATGGGAAATAAGAATACAGAGGTGTGTGTGTACAGAAGGGGAGCACATAGATGGGGAACGGAGCTGGTGAGACAGATGACAGATAATGAGATACAGCGCAGCTCTGACCAATGGGAAATAAGAATACAGCGGTGTGTGTGTACAGAAGGGGAGCACATAGATGGGGAACGGAGCTGGTGAGAGAGATGACAGATAATGATATACAGGCTCTGACCAATGGGAAATAAGAATACAGAGGTGTGTGTGTACAGAAGGGGAGCACATAGATGGGGAACGGAGCTGGTGAGAGAGATGACAGATAATGATATACAGGCTCTGACCAATGGGAAATAAGAATACAGAGGTGTGTGGGTACAGAAGGGGAGCACATAGATGGGGAATGGAGCTGGTGAGACAGATGACAGATAATGAGATACAGGCTCTGACCAATGGGAAATAAGAATACAGAGGTGTGTGGGTACAGAAGGGGAGCACATAGATGGGGAGCGGAGCTGGTGAGACAGATGACAGATAATGAGATACAGGCACTGACCAATGGGAAATAAGAATACAGAGGTGTGTGGGTACAGAAGGGGAGCACATAGATGGGGAACGGAGCTGGTGAGACAGATGACAGATAATGAGATACAGACTCTGACCAATCGGAAATAAGAATACAGAGGTGTGTGGTTACAGAAGGGGAGCACATAGATGGGGAGCGGAGCTGGTGAGACAGATGACAGATAATGAGATACAGGCTCTGACCAATGGGAAATAAGAATACAGAGGTGTGTGTGTACAGAAGGGGAGCACATAGATGGGGAACGGAGCTGGTGAGACAGATGACAGATAATGAGATACAGCGCGGCTCTGACCAATGGGAAATAAGAATACAGAGGTGTGTGGGTACAGAAGGGGAGCACATAGATGGGGAGCGGAGCTGGTGAGACAGATGACAGATAATGAGATACAGGCTCTGACCAATGGGAAATAAGAATACAGAGGTGTGTGGGTACAGAAGGGGAGCACATAGATGTGAAACGGAGCTGGTGAGACAGATGACAGATAATGATATACAGGCTCTGACCAATGGGAAATAAGAATACAGAGGTGTGTGTGTACAGAAGGGGAGCACATAGATGGGGAACGGAGCTGGTGAGACAGATGACAGATAATGAGATACAGGCTCTGACCAATGGGAAATAAGAATACAGAGGTGTGTGGGTACAGAAGGGGAGCACATAGATGGGGAACGGAGCTGGTGAGACAGATGACAGATAATGAGATACAGGCTCTGACCAATGGGAAATAAGAATACAGAGGTGTGTGGGTACAGAAGGGGAGCACATAGATGGGAAACGGAGCTGGTGAGACAGATGACAGATAATGAGATACAGGCTCTGACCAATGGGAAATAAGAATACAGAGGTGTGTGGGTACAGAAGGGGAGCACATAGATGGGGAACGGAGCCGGTGAGACAGATGACAGATAATGAGATACAGAGCGGCTCTGACCAATGGGAAATAAGAATACAGAGGTGTGTGGGGACAGAAGGGGAGCACATAGATGGGGAACGGAGCTGGTGAGACAGATGATAGATAATGAGATACAGGCACTGACCAATGGGAAATAAGAATACAGAGGTGTGTGGGGACAGAAGGGGAGCACATAGATTGGTAACGGAGCTGGTGATACAGATGATAGATAATGAGATACAGGCACTGACCAATGGGAAATAAGAATACAGAGGTGTGTGGGTACAGAAGGGGAGCACATAGATGGGGAACGGAGTTGGTGAGACAGATGACAGATAATGATATACAGGCTCTGACCAATGGGAAATAAGAATACAGAGGTGTGTGGGTACAGAAGGGGAGCACATAGATGGGGAACAGAGTTCAAATTTAATAAATATAATTAAAGATAAATAATAACTTCAATCTTGTTATTAATTTGCACACCTCATATAACATATTTTATGCTGAGAGAGTTGGTTATATATTCATCACGGAGATTATCAATGAAAACTAAGGGTCGAATGCAATAGGGTTTTCTCACACTTCCTAAACTCACCCAATGTAATAGAGTCAGAGAACATGGAAACTTGTCCAATGTCATAGAACCTGAGAACATGGAAACTCGCCGAATGTAATAGAGATAGAGAACATGGAAACTCCACCAATGTAATAGAGATAGAGAACATGGAAACTCCACCAATGTAATAGTGTCAGAGAACATGGAAACTCGCCCAATGTACCAGAGTCAGAGAAAATGGAAACTCGCCCAATGTAATAGAGCCCGAGAACATGGAAACTCGCCCAATGTAATAGAGATAGAGAACATGGAAACTCGCCCAATATAATAGAGCCCGAGAACATGGAAACTCGCCCAATGTAATAGAGCCTGAGAACATGGAAACTCGCCCAATGTAATAGAGCCTGAGAACATGGAAACTCGCCCAATGTAATAGAGCCTGAGAACGTGGAAACTCGCCCAATGTAATAGAGCCTGAGAACATAGAAACTCGCCCAATGTAATAGAGTCAGAGAACATGGAAACTCCCCCAATGTAATAGAGCCCGAGAACATGGAAACTCGCCCAATGTAATAGAGCCCGAGAACATGGAAACTCGCCTAATGTAATAGAGACAGAGAACATGGAAACTCCCCCAATGTAATAGAGCCCGAGAACATGGAAACTCGCCCAATGTAATAGAGCCCAAGAACATGGAAACTTGCCTAATGTAATAGAGATAGAGAACATGGAAACTCGCCCAATGTAATAGAGACAGAGAACATGGAAACTCGCCCAATGTAATAGAGCCCGAGAACATGGAAACTCGCCCAATGTAATAGAGCCTGAGAACATGGAAACTCGCCCAATGTAATAGAGCCCGAGAACATGGAAACTCGCCCAATGTAATAGAGCCTGAGAACATAGAAACTCGCCCAATGTAATAGAGCCTGAGAACATGGAAACTCGCCCAATGTAATAGAGCCTGAGAACATAGAAACTCGCCCAATGTAATAGAGCCTGAGAACATAGAAACTCGCCCAATGTAATAGAGCCTGAGAACATGGAAACTCCTCCAATGTAATAGAGCCCGAGAACATGGAAACTCGCCCAATGTAATAGAGCCCGAGAACATGGAAACTCGCCTAATGTAATAGAGACAGAGAACATGGAAACTCCCCCAATGTAATAGAGCCCGAGAACATGGAAACTCGCCCAATGTAATAGAGCCCGAGAACATGGAAACTCGCCTAATGTAATAGAGACAGAGAACATGGAAACTCCCCCAATGTAATAGAGCCCGAGAACATGGAAACTCGCCCAATGTAATAGAGCCCGAGAACATGGAAACTTGCCTAATGTAATAGAGATAGAGAACATGGAAACTCGCCCAATGTAATAGAGACAGAGAACATGGAAACTCGCCCAATGTAATAGAGTCAGAGAACATGGAAACTCCTCCAATGTAATAGAGTCAGAGAACATGGAAACTCCTCCAATGTAATAGAGTCAGAGAACATGGAAACTCCTCCAATGTAATAGAGCCCGAGAACATGGAAACTCGCCCAATGTAATAGAGCCTGAGAACATGGAAACTCGCCCAATGTAATAGAGCCCGAGAACATGGAAACTCGCCCAATGTAATAGAGCCTGAGAACATAGAAACTCGCCCAATGTAATAGAGCCTGAGAACATGGAAACTCGCCCAATGTAATAGAGCCTGAGAACATGGAAACTCGCCCAATGTAATAGAGCCCGAGAACATGGAAACTCGCCCAGTGTAATAGAGCCTGAGAACATAGAAACTCGCCCAATGTAATAGAGCCTGAGAACATGGAAACTCGCCCAATGTAATAGAGCCCGAGAACATGGAAACTCGCCCAATGTAATAGAGCCTGAGAACATGGAAACTCGCCCAATGTAATAGAGCCCGAGAACATGGAAACTCGCCCAATGTAATAGAGCCCGAGAACATGGAAACTCGCCCAATGTAATAGAGCCTGAGAACATGGAAACTCGCTCAATGTAATAGAGCCCGAGAACATGGAAACTCGCCCAATGTAATAGAGCCTGAGAACATGGAAACTCGCTCAATGTAATAGAGTCAGAGAACATGGAAACTCGCCCAATGTAATAGAGCCCGAGAACATGGAAACTCGCCCAATGTAATAGAGCCTGAGAACATGGAAACTCGCTCAATGTAATAGAGTCAGAGAACATGGAAACTCGCTCAATGTAATAGAGTCAGAGAACATGGAAATTCGCCTGTTTTTCAGACTCAGAAAACTCACGATTTAAATATCCAGATATTTCCCATTTTTGAAGATAAAACGACCAATGTCAGAGGTTACTGCTAAACTCTCACATTTCCTACACTCTCTCCCTATTACATTTGTCCCTATGTGTTAGCAGAGACAGCTAATAAAGGCACAAACCAGAAGTTATATCTGACTCCAGTGATATCTGCCGTACTGTCCTCATTACCAGCACTCAGGCTGCGTGTTATCCATCGACCAGGCTTGCTGAGAGCCGCGGCGGGCCCGGGTAATAGGGGGTGTGGCCTAATCGCGGGAGGCGTGGCCATGCCCCCTTCCCGAAAAAAAATATATATTTGCAGCGCCGCTGCGTGCTGGGGAGGGGGGCGCTCTGGGCCCCCTCAGTCCTGTCAAAGCCAGGGGGGCGCGATCAGTGTGATCGCTCCCCCCCACAGGCATAGGAGACTGCTGTGGCTGCTGCTCAGCAGCCATGAGCAGTCTCCACTGCAGCTCAGCACATGCTGTGTGCTGGGCTGCTGTGAGGGAGGGGGAGCGGCGCCGGACCCCTCAGTAAGCCCAGGCCCCGGTAATCTGTACCCGCTCCCCCCCCCCTCTTGGCGCCCCTGCCATCAACTGTATAATGCCAGCAGGGCATCCGCCGGTACATAGAAGATGTCAGGAACCAGCTGGACCCCATGAGCACTGGACGGCATATCAGTCATCTTTTGGGATGTGGACACAGCTTCAGCTTTAGGTGAAACTATTCTTTCAATGAAAATATGTACTGCGCTGCCATCTTGTGGATGTCTGTGAGTATACATCCTCCAGGAAGCTGCATTTTAGCAGCGCACCAGAAAATGAATATTAGCTGTAGCCTACTGTAGGGTTAAAATATGAGAACATGTGCTGTATATGCCTGACCTCAGCAATTCTGCTAGGCCAGTGCATTATATAACTATGTGATAATATATATACAAGTATAGGAAACATGACTAGGGGGCATATTTATTATCGGTTCTTAGATCAGATAATTAGAATTCCTTATATCTGCAATTCACGTCAATAAGAAATTATGATTCACCCAAAATGTGTTAAAATACACTCCCAGGGACAGGAGCCCGTCCCTGCGGTGAGTAAGTAGTGAAGGGTGGCATTCGCCTATAGGCTACAACAGGCTAACGTCATCATCAGGTGGCATTAGATGCTGGAGCCAAGCTCAGGAAATGCATCACATGCATACATTCGGGGATACTTTTTATCTATGGGTACCCACCGAAAACGGGAGTCTCTCAGGGAGGAAAGATAGAGAGGAAAAGTTCCTACCTGCTGTGCACTGAAGGTGGGGGCAGCCTAGCAGGTGGGGAAGCAATGTACATGCACCATTGCTTGACATCACCCTCACTTTACATGTACACACTGAAGGTTTGCCGCAGAGGAACCCCGTGTACCAAATTTAATTTTTTCGGGACCACCCCTCCCCAGTCTAAAGTTTCCCATGCCTCCCAAAGCCTTAATCCAGTTCTTGCTGACTGGGATGTGGCCTGAAGTGAATGCAAAATAAATCTGTTGCATGGGCGTGTTATGGGAGTGTCAGGGGTGTGTTATGGGAGTGTCGGGGGCGTGTTATGGGAGTGTCAGGGTCGTGTTATGGGAGTGTCAGGGGTGTGTTATGGGAGTGTCGGGGGCGTGTTATGGGAGTGTCAGGGGTGTGTTATGGGAGTGCCAGGGGTGTGTTATGGGAGTGTCAGGGGTGTGTTATGGGAGTGTCAGGGGTGTGTTATGGGAGTGTCAGGGGTGTGTTATGGGAGTGTCAGGGGGGCATGTTATGGGAGTGTCAGGACATGTTATGGGAGTGTCAGTGGTGTGTTGTGGGAGTCTCAGGGGCATGTTATGGGAGTGTCAGGGGTGTGTTATGGGAGTGTCAGGGGCGTGTTATGGGAGTGTCAGGGGCATGTTATGGGAGTGTCAGGGCGTGTTATGGGAGTGTCAGGGCGTGTTATGGGAGTCTCAGGGGCGTGTTATGGGAGTGTCAGGATATGTTATGGGAGTGTCAGGGCGTGTTATGGGAGTGCTGTTGGCATGTTATTGGAGTGTTATGGGAGTGTCAAGGATGTGTTATGGGAGTTTCCTGGGTGTGTTATGGGAGTGTCAGGGTCGTGTTATGGGAGTGTCAGGGTCGTGTTATGGGAGTGTCAGGGTCGTGTTATGGGAGTGTCAGGGGTGTGTTATGGGAGTGTCAGGGGTGTGTTATGGGAGTGTCAGCATGTATTATAGGAGTGTCAGGGGTGTTTTATGGGAGTGTCAGCAAGTATTATAGGAGTGTCAGGGGGGCGTGTTATGGGAGTGTCAGGACATGTTATGGGAGTGTCAGTGGTGTGTTGTGGGAGTCTCAGGGGCATGTTATGGGAGTTTCAGGGGCATGTTATGGGAGTGTCAGGGCGTGTTATGGAAGTGTCGGGTGTGTTATGGGAGTCTCCGGGGCGTGTTATGGGAGTGTCAGGATATGTTATGGGAGTGTCAGGGCGTGTTATGGGAGTGCTGTTGGCATGTTATTGGAGTGTTATGGGAGTGTCAAGGATGTGTTATGGGAGTTTCCTGGGTGTGTTATGGGAGTGTCAGGGGCGTGTTATGGGAGTTTCAGGGCCGTGTTATGGGAGTGTCGGAGGGGAGTTATGGGAGTGTCGGAGGTGTGTTATGGGAGTGTCAGAGGCATGTAATGGGAGTGTCAGGGCGTGTTATGGGAGTGTCAGGGGCGTGATATGGGAGTGTCAGGGGCGTTATATGGGAGTGTCAGGATGTGTTATGGGAGTGTCAGCAGTGTGTTATGGGAGTGTCAGGGGCGTGATATGGGAGTGTCAGGATGTGTTATGGGAGTGTCAGCAGTGTGTTATGGGAGTATCAGGGCGTGTTATGGGAGTGTTGTGGGCGTGTTATGGGAGTGTCATGGGCGTGTTATGGGAGTGTCATGGGAGTGTCATGGGCGTGTTATGGGAGTGTCATGGGCGTGTTATGGGAGTGTCATGGGCGTGTTATGGAAGTGTCGGGTGTGTTATGGGAGTCTCCGGGGCGTGTTATGGGAGTGTCAGGATATGTTATGGGAGTGTCAGGGCGTGTTATGGGAGTGCTGTTGGCATGTTATTGGAGTGTTATGGGAGTGTCAAGGATGTGTTATGGGAGTTTCCTGGGTGTGTTATGGGAGTGTCAGGGGCGTGTTATGGGAGTTTCAGGGCCGTGTTATGGGAGTGTCGGAGGGGAGTTATGGGAGTGTCGGAGGTGTGTTATGGGAGTGTCAGAGGCATGTAATGGGAGTGTCAGGGCGTGTTATGGGAGTGTCAGGGGCGTGATATGGGAGTGTCAGGGGCGTGATATGGGAGTGTCAGGATGTGTTATGGGAGTGTCAGCAGTGTGTTATGGGAGTGTCAGGGGCGTGATATGGGAGTGTCAGGGGCGTGATATGGGAGTGTCAGGATGTGTTATGGGAGTGTCAGCAGTGTGTTATGGGAGTATCAGGGCGTGTTATGGGAGTGTTGTGGGCGTGTTATGGGAGTGTCATGGGAGTGTCATGGGCGTGTTATGGGAGTCTCAGGGGCATGTTATGGGAGTGTCAGGGGTGTGTCATGGGAGTGTCAGGGGCGTGTTATGGGAGTGTCAGGGGCATGTTATGGGAGTGTCAGGGCGTGTTATGGAAGTGTCGGGTGTGTTATGGGAGTCTCAGGGGCGTGTTATGGGAGTGTCAGGATATGTTATGGGAGTGTCAGGGCGTGTTATGGGAGTGCTGTTGGCATGTTATTGGAGTGTTATGGGAGTGTCAAGGATGTGTTATGGGAGTTTCCTGGGTGTGTTATGGGAGTGTCAGGGTCGTGTTATGGGAGTGTCAGGGTCGTGTTATGGGAGTGTCAGGGGTGTGTTATGGGAGTGTCAGGGGTGTGTTATGGGAGTGTCAGCATGTATTATAGGAGTGTCAGGGGTGTTTTATGGGAGTGTCAGCAAGTATTATAGGAGTGTCAGGGGGGCGTGTTATGGGAGTGTCAGGACATGTTATGGGAGTGTCAGTGGTGTGTTGTGGGAGTCTCAGGGGCATGTTATGGGAGTTTCAGGGGCATGTTATGGGAGTGTCAGGGCGTGTTATGGAAGTGTCGGGTGTGTTATGGGAGTCTCCGGGGCGTGTTATGGGAGTGTCAGGATATGTTATGGGAGTGTCAGGGCGTGTTATGGGAGTGCTGTTGGCATGTTATTGGAGTGTTATGGGAGTGTCAAGGATGTGTTATGGGAGTTTCCTGGGTGTGTTATGGGAGTGTCAGGGGCGTGTTATGGGAGTTTCAGGGCCGTGTTATGGGAGTGTCGGAGGGGAGTTATGGGAGTGTCGGAGGTGTGTTATGGGAGTGTCAGAGGCATGTAATGGGAGTGTCAGGGCGTGTTATGGGAGTGTCAGGGGCGTGATATGGGAGTGTCAGGGGCGTGATATGGGAGTGTCAGGATGTGTTATGGGAGTGTCAGCAGTGTGTTATGGGAGTGTCAGGGGCGTGATATGGGAGTGTCAGGATGTGTTATGGGAGTGTCAGCAGTGTGTTATGGGAGTATCAGGGCGTGTTATGGGAGTGTTGTGGGCGTGTTATGGGAGTGTCATGGGAGTGTCATGGGAGTGTCATGGGCGTGTTATGGGAGTGTCATGGGCGTGTTATGGGAGTGTCATGGGCGTGTTATGGGAGTGTCTGGGGCGTGTTATGGGAGTGTCAGGGGCGTGTTATGGGAGTGTCAGGGCGTGTTATGGGAGTATCAGGGGCGTGTTATGAGAGTTTCAGGATGTGTTATGGGAGTGTTGTGGGCATTTTATGGGAGTGTCAGGGGCGTGTTATGGGGGTGTCAGGGCATGTTATGGGAGTGTCATGGACGTGTTATGGGAGTGTCAGGACGTGTTAGTGGAGTGTCAGGACGTGTTAGTGGAGTGTCAGACGTGTTAGTGGAGTGTCAGAGACGTGTTATGGGAGTGTCAGTGAGAGCGGTTGCGTTCTCAGCCTCTGTGGCTGCAGCTCTGCGTCTGTGTACAGACGGAGACAATGATCTGCTATAGGGATGGTGTAAGTGTGGATGGCGCACGCAATGGCGGTTACATTGTACAGCAACGCTTAGAGTGGTTGTGTCAGCGTTTGCACATTCAGATGCGCGCTAGTACACAAGGAAGTAGCATTTGCATATTATTGCCGCCATGGGTCTGCAGATAGACGGCCCTATATTTCCACTAGACTAGTGCATTATATTATGTGATACTATTATATATACACAGATGTAGGAAACATTGCTAGAGATTAGAGGCGTAGCAAGACCTATGGGTGCCCCATAGCAAAATTTCCCAGGGCCCCACTCTGCAAATTATTTAGCAGTTTATCCATTTTGATTGTAAATGATCTACTTACGTGAGATGCAGGATTATACGAATGGAGATTAGCATATAGTAAATATTACAAATAAAAAAATATATTTTCTAAAAAATTATATAGTCTCCATAATCCTAAATAAATATATAACATATAACAAGGTACATAAGAAGCCTATAATTCACTACTAAATCAGTCAGTGAGGAAAGACTGAGGCAGCCTGGGCTCTGTAACAGCACTATGGTGAGAAAAGAAGAGCAGAGGATCAGGAGATGGCAGTGTATCTCAGTGTATAAAGAGAGCCGGGCCCCAGAGGCAGCCTGGGCCCTGTAGCAGTACCATGGTGAGAATAGAAGAGCCGGGACTCAGGATATGGCAGTGTACTGTATCTCAGTGTATAAAGAGAGCCGGGCCCCAGAGGCAACCTGGGCCCTGTAGCAGTACCATGGTGACAATAGAAGAGCCGGGGCTCAGGAGACAGCAATGTATCTCAGTGTATAAAGAGAGCCGGGCCCCAGGGGCAGCCTGGGCCCTGTAGCAGTACTATGATGAGAATAGAAGAGCCGGGGCTCAGGAGATGGCAGTGTATCAGTGAATAAAGAGAGCCGGGCCCCAGAGGCAGCCTGGGCCCTGTAGCAGCACTATGGTGAGTATAGAAGAGCCGGGGCTCAGGAGATGGCAGTGTATCACAGTGTATAAAGAGAGCCGGGCCCCAGGGGCAGCCTGGGCCCTGTAGCAGTACTATGGTGAGGATAGAAAAGCCGGGGCTCAGGAGATGGCAGTGTATCTCAGTGTATAAAGAGAGCCGGGCCCCAGAGGCAGCCTGGGCCCTGTAGCAGCACTATGGTGAGAATAGAAGAGCTGGGGCTCAGGAGACGGCAATGTATCTCAGTGTATAAAGAGAGCCGGGCCCCAGAGGCAGCCTGGGCCCTGTAGCAGTAGTATGGTGAGAATAGAAGAGCCGGGGCGAAGGAGACGGCAATGTATTTCAGTGTATAAAGAGAGCCGGGCCCCAAAGGCAGCCTGGGCCCTGTAGCAGTACTATGGTGACAATAGAAGAGCCGGGGCTCAGGAGACGGCAGTGTATTTCAGTGTATAAAGAGATCCGGGCCCCAGAGGCAGCATGGGCCCTGTAGCAGTACTATGGTGAGAATAGAAGAGCCGGCACTCAGGAGATGGCAGTGTATCTCAGTGTATAAAGAGAGCCGGGCCCCAGGGGCAGCCTGGGCCCTGTAGCAGTACTATGGTGAGAATAGAAGAGCCGGGACTCAGGAGATGGCAGTGTATCTCAGTGTATAAAGAGAGCCGGGCCCCAGAGACAGCCTGGGCCCTCTAGCAACACTATGGTGAGAATAGAAGAGCTGGGGCTCAGGAGATGGCAGTGTATCTCAGTGTATAAAGAGAGCCGGGCCCCAGAGGCAGCCTGGGCCCTGTAGCAGCACTATGGTGAGAATAGAAGAGCCGGGCCCCAGAGGCAGCCTGGGCAATGTAGCAGTACTATGGTGAGAATAGAAGAGCCGGGCCCCAGAGGCAGCCTGGGCAATGTAGAAGCACTATGGTGAGAATAGAAGAGCCAGGGATCAGGAGACGGCAGTGTATCCCAGTGTATAAAGAGAGCCGGGCCCCATAGGTAATCTGGGCCCTGTAGCAGCACTCTGGTGAGAATAGAAGAGCCGGGCCCCAGAGGCAGCCTGGGCCCTGTAGCAGTACTATGGTGAGAATAGAAGAGCCGTGGCACAGGGGATGGCAGTGTATCTCAGTGTATAAAGAGAGCCGGGCCCCAGAGGCTGCCTGGGCCCTGTAGCAGTATTATGGTGAGAATAGAAGAGCCAGGACTCAGGAGATGGCAGTGTATCTCACTGTATAAAGAGAGCCGGGCCCCAGAGGCAGCCTGGGCCCTGTAGCAGTACTATGGTGAGAATAGAAGAACCGGGGCTCAGGAGATGGCAGTGTATCTCAGTGTATAAAGAGAGCAGGGCCCCAGAGGCAGCCTGGGCCCTGTAGCAGCACTATGGTGAGAATAGAAGAGCCGGGCCCCAGAGGCAGCCTGGGCCCTGTAGCAGTACTATGGTGAGAATAGAAGAGCCGCGACTCAGGAGATGGCAGTGTATCTTAGTGTATAGAGAGAGCCGGGCCCCAGGGGCAGCCTGGGCCCTGTAGCAGTACTATGGTGAGAATAGAAGAGCCGGGACTCAGGAGATGGCAATGTATCTCAGTGTATAAAGAGAGCCGGGCAGCCTGGGCCCTGTAGCAGTACTATGGTGAGAATAGAAGAGCCGGGACTCAGGAGATGGCAGTGTATCTCAGTGTATAAAGAGAGCCGGGCCCCAGAGGCAGCCTGGGCCCTGTAGCAGCACTATGGTGAGAATAGAAGAGCCGGGGATCAGGAGACGGCAGTGTATCTCAGTGTATAAGGAGAGCCGGGCCCCAGGAGCAGCCTGGGCCCTGTAGCAGCACTATGGTGAGAATAGAAGAGCCGGGACTCAGGAGATGGCAGTGTATCTCAGTGTATAAAGAGAGCCGGGCCCCAGAGGCAGCCTGGGCCCTGTAGCAGCACTATGGTGAGAATAGAAGAGCCGGGGATCAGGAGACGGCAGTGTATCTCAGTGTATAAGGAGAGCCGGGCCCCAGGAGCAGCCTGGGCCCTGTAGCAGCACTATGGTGAGAATAGAAGAGCCGGGGATCAGGAGACGGCAGTGTATCTCAGTGTATAAAGAGAGCCGGGCCCCAGAGGCAGCCTGGGCCCTGTAGCAGTACTATGGTGAGAATAGAGGAGCCGGGGCTCAGGAGATGGCAGTGTATCTCAGTGTATAAAGAGAGCCGGGCCCCAGAGGCAGCCTGGGTCCTGTAGCAGCACTATGGTGAGAATAGAAGAGCCGGGTCCCAGAGGCAGCCTGGGCAATGTGGCAGTACTATGGTGAGAATAGAAGAGCCGGGCCCCAGAGGCTGCCTAGGCAATGTAGAAGCACTACGGTGAGAATAGAAGAGCCAGGGATCAGGAGACGGCAGTGTATGTCAGTATATAAAGAGAGCCGGGCCCCAGAGGTAGCCTGGGCCCTGTAGCAGCACTATGGTGAGAATAGAAGAGCCGGGCCCCAGAGGCAGCCTGGGCCCTGTAGCAGTACTATGGTGAGAATAGAAGAGCCGGGGCACAGGAGATGGCAGTGTATCTCAGTGTATAAAGAGAGCCGGGCCCCAGAGGCAGCCTGTGCCCTGTAGCAGTACTATGGTGAGAATAGAAGAGCCGGGGCACAGGAGATGGCAGTGTATCTCAGTGTATAAAGAGAGCCGGGCCCCAGAGGCAGCCTGTGCCCTGTAGCAGTACTATAGTCAGAATAGAAGAGCTGGGGCACAGGAGATGGCAGTGTATCTCAGTGTATAAAGAGAGCGGGGCCTCAGAGGCAGCCTGAGCCCTGTAGCAGTACTATGGTGAGAATAGAAGAGCCAGGACTCGGGAGATGGCAGTGTATCTCACTGTATAAAGAGAGCCGGGCCCCAGAGCCAGCCTGGGCCCTGTAGCAGTACTATGGTGAGAATAGAAGAGCCTGGGCTCAGGAGATGGCAGTGTATCTCAGTGTATAAAGAGAGCCGGGCCCCAGAGGCAGCCTGGGCCTTGTAGCAGTATTATGGTGAGAATAGAAGAGCCGGGCCCTAGAGGCAGCCTGGGCCCTGCAGCAGTATTATGGTGAGAATAGAAGAGCCGGTACTCAGGAGATGGCAGTGTATCTCAGTGTATAAAGAGAGCCGGGCCCCAGGGGCAGCCTGGGCCCTGTAGCTGCACTATGGTGAGAATAGAAGAGCCGGGTCCCAGAGGCAGCCTGGGCCCGATAGCAGTACTATGGTGAGAATAGAAAAGCCGGGGCTCAGGAGATGGCAGTGTATCTCAGTGTATAAAGAGAGCCGGGCCCCAGAGGCAGCCTGGGCCCTGTAGCAGCACTATGGTGAGAATAGAAGAGCCGGGGATCAGGAGACGGCAGTGTATCTCAGTGTATAGAGAGAGCTGGGCCCCAGGGGCAGCCTGGGCCCTGTAGCAGTACTATGGTGAGAATAGAAGAGCCGGGCCCCAGAGGCAGCCTGGGCCCTGTAGCAGTGCTATGGTGAGAATAGAAGAGGCGGGGATCAGGAGACGGCAGTGTAACTCAGTGTATAAAGAGAGCCGGGCCCCAGAGGCAGCCTGGGCCCTGTAGCAGTACTATGGTGAGAATAGAAGAGCCGGGGCTCAGGAGTCGGCAGTGTATCTCAGTGTATAAAGAGAGCCGGGCCCCAGGGGCAGCCGGACCCCAGGGGCAGCCGGACCCCAGGGGCAGCCTGGGCCCTGTAGCAGTACTATGGTGAGAATAGAAGAGCCGGGGCTCAGGAGATGGCAGTGTATCTCAGTGTATAAAGAGAGCCGGGCCCCAGAGGCAGCCTGTGCCCTGTAGCAGTACTATAGTGAGAATAGAAGAGCCGGGGCACAGGAGATGGCAGTGTATCTCAGTGTATAAAGAGAGCCGGGCCCCAGAGGCTGCCTGGGCCCTGTAGCAGTATTATGGTGAGAATAGAAGAGCCAAGACCTAGGAGATGGCAGTGTATCTCACTGTATAAAGAGAGCCGGGCCCAAGAGGCAGCCTTGGCCCTGTAGCAGTACTACGGTGAGAATAGAAGAGCCGGGGCTCAGGAGACGGCAGTGTATCTCAGTGTATAAAGAGAGCCGGGCCCCAGGGGCAGCCTGGGCCCTGTAGAAGCACTATGGTGAGAATAGAAGAGCTAGGGATAAGGAGACGGCAGTGTATCTCAGTGTATAAAGAGAGCCGGGCCCCAGAGGCAGCCTGGGCCCTGTAGCAGCACTATGGTGAGAATAGAAGAGCCGGGTCTAAGGAGATGGCAGTGTATCTCAGTGTATAAAGAGATCCGGGCCCCAGAGGCAGCCTGGGCAATGTAGAAGCACTATGGTGAGAATAGAAGAGCCAGGGATCAGGAGACGGCAGTGTATCCCAGTGTATAAAGAGAGCCAGGCCCCATAGGTAACCTGGGCCCTGTAGCAGCACTATGGTGAGAATAGAAGAGCCGGGCCCCAGAGGCAGCCTGGGCCCTGTAGCAGTACTATGGTGAGAATAGAAGAGCCGGGGCACAGGAGATGGCAGTGTATCTCATTGCATAAAGAGAGCCGGGCCCCAGAGGCAGCCTGTGCCCTGTAGCAGTACTATAGTGAGAATAGAAGAGCCGGGGCACAGGAGATGGCAGTGTATCTCAGTGTATAAAGAGAGCCGGGCCCCAGAGGCTGCCTGGGCCCTGTAGCAGTATTATGGTGAGAATAGAAGAGCCAGGACCTAGGAGATGGCAGTGTATCTCACTGTATAAAGAGAGCCGGGCCCAAGAGGCAGCCTTGGCCCTGTAGCAGTACTATGGTGAGAATAGAAGAACCGGGGCTCAGGAGATGGCAGTGTATCTCAGTGTATAAAGAGAGCCGGGCCCCAGAGGCAGCCTAGGCCCTATAGCAGCACTATGGTGAGAATAGAAGAGCCGGGCCCTAGAGGCAGCCTGGGCCCTGCAGCAGTATTATGGTGAGAATAGAAGAGCCGGTACTCAGGAGATGGCAGTGTATCTCAGTGTGTAAAGAGAGCCGGGCCCCAGAGGCAGCCTGGGTCCTGTAGCAGCACCATGGTGAGAATAGAAGAGCCGGGGCTCAGAAGATGGCAGTGTATCTCAGTGTATAAAGAGATCCGGGCCCAGAGGCAGCCTGGGCCCTGTAGCAGAACTATGGTGAGAATAGAAGAGCCGGGGCTCAGGAGATGGCAGTGTATCTCAGTGTATAAAGAGAGCCGGGCCCCAGAGGCAGCCTGGGCCTTGTAGCAGTATTATGGTGAGAATAGAAGAGCCGGGCCCTAGAGGCAGCCTGGGCCCAGCAGCAGTATTATGGTGAGAATAGAAGAGCCGGTACTCAGGAGATGGCAGTGTATCTCAGTGTATAAAGAGAGCCGGGCCCCAGGGGCAGCCTGGGCCCTGTAGCTTCACTATGGTGAGAATAGAAGAGCCGGGGCTCAGGAGACGGCAGTGTATCTCAGTGTATAAAGAGAGCTGGGCCCCAGGGGCAGCCTGGGCCCTGTAGCAGTACTATGGTGAGAATAGAAGAGCCGGGGCTCAGGAGATGGCAGTGTATCTCAGTGTATAAAGAGAGCCGGGCCCCAGGGGCAGCCTGGGCCCTGTAGCTGCACTATGGTGAGAATAGAAGAGCCAGGTCCCAGAGGCAGCCTGGGCCCGGTAGCAGTACTATGGTGAGAATAGAAGAGCCGGGGCTCAGGAGATGGCAGTGTATCTCAGTGTATAAAGAGAGCCGGGCCCCAGAGGCAGCCTGGGCCCTGTAGCAGTACTATGGTGAGAATAGAAGAGCCGGGGCTCAGGAGATGGCAGTGTATCTCAGTGTATAGAGAAAGCCGGGCCCTAGGGGTAGCCTGGGCCCTGTAGCAGTACTATGGTGAGAATAGAAGAGCCGGGCCCCAGAGGCAGCCTGGGCCCTGTAGCAGTACTATGGTGAGAATAGAAGAGCCGGGGATCAGGAGACGGCAGTGTATCTCAGTGTATAAAGAGAGCCGGGCCCCAGAGGCAGCCTGGGCCCTGTAGCAGTACTATGGTGAGAATAGAAGAGCCGGGGCTCAGGAGACGGCAGTGTATCTCAGTGTATAAAGAGAGCCGGGCCCCAGGGGCAGCCGGGCCCCAGGGGCAGCCGGGCCCCAGGGGCAGCCGGGCTCCAGGGGCAGCCTGGGCCCTGTAGCAGTACTATGGTGAGAATAGAAGAGCCGGGGCTCAGGAGACGGCAGTGTATCTCAGTGTATAAAGAGAGCCGGGCCCCAGGGGCAGCCGGGCCCCAGGGGCAGCCTGGGCCCCAGGGGCAGCCTGGGCCCTGTAGCAGTACTATGGTGAGAATAGAAGAGCCGGGCCCCAGAGGCAGCCTGGGCCCTGTAGCAGTACTGTGGTGAGAATAGAAGAGCCGGGACTCAGGAGATGGCAATGTATCTCAGTGTATAAAGAGAGCCGGGCAGCCTGGGCCCTGTAGCAGTACTATGGTGAGTATAGAAGAGCCGGGACTCAGGAGATGGCAGTGTATCTCAGTTTATAAAGAGAGCCGGGCCCCAGAGGCAGCCTGGGCCCTGTAGTAGCACTATGGTGAGAATAGAAGAGCCAGGCCCCAGAGGCAGCCTGGGCCCTGTAGCAGTACTATGGTGAGAATAGAGGAGCCGGGGCTCAGGAGATGGCAGTGTATCTCAGTGTATAAAGAGAGCCGGGCCCCAGAGGCAGCCTGGGCCCTGTAGCAGTACTATGGTGAGAATAGAAGAGCCGGGGCTCAGGAGATGGCAGTGTATCTCAGTGTATAAGAGAGCCGGGCCCCAGAGGCAGCCTGGGCCCTGTAGCAGCACTATGGTGAGAATAGAAGAGTCCTTGGTCAGGAGATGGCAGTGTATCTCAGTGTATAAAGAGAGCCGGGCCCCAGAGGCAGCCTGGGCCCTGTAGCAGTACTATGGTGAGAATAGAAGAGCCGGGGCTCTGGAGATGGCAGTGTATCTCAGTGTATAAGAGAGCCGGGCCCCAGAGGCAGCCTGGGCCCTGTAGCAGCACTATGGTGAGAATAGAAGAGTCCTTGGTCAGGAGATGGCAGTGTATCTCAGTGTATAAAGAGAGCCGGGCCCCAGAGGCGGCCTGGGCCCTGTAGCAGCCCCATTCTCTGCACCCACTGTAGCTTCCCTGTGAGTGGCAGTTGGTCTGCCAAAGATTGTAAGAGTGTGTACGGTGACACAATCCTGTCAGCAGATGCAGATCTGAGAGCTGCTGCAGTATAGGACCGATGTGTACGGATATATTGGGTGTTCAATCTGTGTCCAGGTCTCCAGTAGGATTGTGTCACCAGTCTGATCTGGAGTTGGATCCCCGGAGGATTGGACAATTGTGTGCCCATCTTATGTCATGCAGCGTCATATTATATGAATAATTTGCTTCATATTTGTGACAGGACAACATTTGTCATATAGTCCTTACCTGAAGGTGTTATGCTCATTCTTTTTCTGAAGATGTTGCTATTCCGGATCTTATTGGAAGATGTAATCCAAAGTCCTTATCGGTAGTCATTATACAAAGTCACTTAAATAAAGCAGGAACTACTCAGAGAGTATCAATGTAGGACAAATGTCACCACAAAATGGCTGCCAGTAGCTGGGTATCCTTTATATAGGGCTGTGACCTGCACTGTGACATCATATTACATGCAGGCAGCAGCTAGAGATGGCTATAGTCACAAAATGGCTGCCAGTAGCTGGGCATCCTTTATATAGGGCTGTGACCTGCACTGTGACATCATATTACATGCAGGCAGCAGCTAGAGATGGCTATAGTCACAATATGGCTGCCAGTAGCTGGGTATCCTGTATATAGGGCTGTGACCTGCACTGTGACATCACATTACATGCAGGCAGCAGCTAGAGATGGCTATAGTCACAATATGGCTGCCAGTAGCTGGGCATCCTTTATATAGGGCTGTGACCTGCACTGTGACATCACATTACATGCAGGCAGCAGCTAGAGATGGCTATAGCCACAATATGGCTGCCAGTAGCTGGGTATCCTTTATATAGGGCTGTGACCTGCACTGTGACATCACATTACATGCAGGCAGCAGCTAGAGATGGCTGTAGCCACAATATGGCTGCCAGTAGCTGGGTATCCTTTATATAGGGCTGTGACCTGCACTGTGACATCATATTACATGCAGGCAGCAGCTAGAGATGGCTATAGTCACAAAATGGCTGCCAGTAGCTTGGTATCCTGTATATAGGGCTGTGACCTGCACTGTGACATCACATTACATGCAGGCAGCAGCTAGGGATGGCTATAGCCACAATATGGCTGCCAGTAGCTGGGTATCCTGTATATAGGGCTGTGACCTGCACTGTGACATCACATTACATGCAGGCAGCAGCTAGAGATGGCTATAGTCACAAAATGGCTGCCAGTAGCTGGGTATCCTGTATATAGGGCTGTGACCTGCACTGTGACATCATATTACATGCAGGCAGCAGCTAGAGATGGTTATAGCCACAATATGGCTGCCAGTAGCTGGGCATCCTTTATATAGGGCTGTGACCTGCACTGTGACATCACATTACATGCAGGCAGCAGCTAGAGATGGCTATAGCCACAATATGGCTGCCAGTAGCTGGGCATCCTGTATATAGGGCTGTGACCTGCACTGTGACATCACATTACATGCAGGCAGCAGCTAGAGATGGTTATAGCTACAATATGGCTGCCAGTAGCTGGGCATCCTTTATATAGGGCTGTGACCTGCACTGTGACATCACATTACATGCAGGCAGCAGCTAGAGATGGCAATAGCCACAATATGGCTGCCAGTAGCTGGGCATCCTTTATATAGGGCTGTGACCTGCACTGTGACATCACAATACATGCAGGCAGCAGCTAGAGATGGCTATAGTCACAATATGGCTGCCAGTAGCTGGGCATCCTTTATATAGGGCTGTGACCTGCACTGTGACATCACAATACATGCAGGCAGCAGCTAGAGATGGCTATAGTCACAATATGGCTGCCAGTAGCTGGGCATCCTGTATATAGGGCTGTGACCTGCACTGTGACATCACATTACATGCAGGCAGCAGCTAGAGATGGCTATAGTCACAATATGGCTGCCAGTAGCTGGGCATCCTGTATATAGGGCTGTGACCTGCACTGTGACATCACAATACATGCAGGCAGCAGCTAGAGATGGCTATAGCCACAATATGGCTGCCAGTAGCTGGGCATCCTGTATATAGGGCTGTGACCTGCACTGTGACATCACATTACATGCAGGCAGCAGCTAGAGATGGCTATAGTCACAATATGGCTGCCAGTAGCTGGGCATCCTGTATATAGGGCTGTGACCTGCACTGTGACATCACATTACATGCAGGCAGCAGCTAGAGATGGTTATAGTCACAATATGGCTGCCAGTAGCTGGGTATCCTTTATATAGGGCTGTGCCCTGCACTGTGACATCACATTACATGCAGGCAGCAGCTAGAGATGGCTATAGTCACAATATGGCTGCCAGTAGCTGGGCATCCTTTATATAGGGCTGTGACCTGCACTGTGACATCACATTACATGCAGGCAGCAGCTAGAGATGGCTATAGCCACAATATGGCTGCCAGTAGCTGGGTATCCTTTATATAGGGCTGTGACCTGCACTGTGACATCACATTACATGCAGGCAGCAGCTAGAGATGGCTGTAGCCACAATATGGCTGCCAGTAGCTGGGTATCCTTTATATAGGGCTGTGACCTGCACTGTGACATCATATTACATGCAGGCAGCAGCTAGAGATGGCTATAGTCACAATATGGCTGCCAGTAGCTGGGTATCCTGTATATAGGGCTGTGACCTGCACTGTGACATCACATTACATGCAGGCAGCAGCTAGAGATGGCTATAGTCACAATATGGCTGCCAGTAGCTGGGTATCCTGTATATAGGGCTGTGACCTGCACTGTGACATCATATTACATGCAGGCAGCAGCTAGAGATGGTTATAGCCACAATATGGCTGCCAGTAGCTGGGTATCCTTTATATAGGGCTGTGACCTGCACTGTGACATCATATTACATGCAGGCAGCAGCTAGAGATGGCTATAGTCACAAAATGGCTGCCAGTAGCTGGGTATCCTGTATATAGGGCTGTGACCTGCACTGTGACATCACATTACATGCAGGCAGCAGCTAGAGATGGTTATAGCTACAATATGGCTGCCAGTAGCTGGGCATCCTTTATATAGGGCTGTGACCTGCACTGTGACATCACAATACATGCAGGCAGCAGCTAGGGATGGCTATAGTCACAAAATGGCTGCCAGTAGCTGGGTATCCTGTATATAGGGCTGTGCCCTGCACTGTGACATCACAATACATGCAGGCAGCAGCTAGAGATGGCTATAGTCACAATATGGCTGCCAGTAGCTGGGCATCCTTTATATAGGGCTGTGACCTGCACTGTGACATCACAATACATGCAGGCAGCAGCTAGAGATGGCTATAGCCACAATATGGCTGCCAGTAGCTGGGCATCCTGTATATAGGGCTGTGACCTGCACTGTGACATCACATTACATGCAGGCAGCAGCTAGAGATGGCTATAGTCACAATATGGCTGCCAGTAGCTGGGCATCCTGTATATAGGGCTGTGACCTGCACTGTGACATCACAATACATGCAGGCAGCAGCTAGAGATGGCTATAGCCACAATATGGCTGCCAGTAGCTGGGCATCCTGTATATAGGGCTGTGACCTGCACTGTGACATCATATTACATGCAGGCAGCAGCTAGAGATGGCTATAGTCACAATATGGCTGCCAGTAGCTGGGGATCCTGTATATAGGGCTGTGACCTGCACTGTGACATCACAATACATGCAGGCAGCAGCTAGAGATGGCTATAGTCACAATATGGCTGCCAGTAGCTGGGTATCCTGTATATAGGGCTGTGACCTGCACTGTGACATCATATTACATGCAGGCAGCAGCTAGAGATGGCTATAGTCACAATATGGCTGCCAGTAGCTGGGTATCCTGTATATAGGGCTGTGACCTGCACTGTGACATCATATTACATGCAGGCAGCAGCTAGAGATGGCTATAGTCACAATATGGCTGCCAGTAGCTGGGTATCCTGTATATAGGGCTGTGACCTGCACTGTGACATCACAATACATGCAGGCAGCAGCTAGAGATGGCTATAGCCACAATATGGCTGCCAGTAGCTGGGTATCCTGTATATAGGGCTGTGACCTGCACTGTGACATCATATTACATGCAGGCAGCAGCTAGAGATGGTTATAGCCACAATATGGCTGCCAGTAGCTGGGCATCCTTTATATAGGGCTGTGACCTGCACTGTGACATCATATTACATGCAGGCAGCAGCTAGAGATGGCTATAGCCACAATATGGCTGCCAGTAGCTGGGTATCCTTTATATAGGGCTGTGACCTGCACTGTGACATCACAATACATGCAGGCAGCAGCTAGAGATGGCTATAGCCACAATATGGCTGCCAGTAGCTGGGTATCCTTTATATAGGGCTGTGCCCTGCACTGTGACATCACATTACATGCAGGCAGCAGCTAGAGATGGCTATAGTCACAATATGGCTGCCAGTAGCTGGGCATCCTTTATATAGGGCTGTGACCTGCACTGTGACATCACAATACATGCAGGCAGCAGCTAGGGATGACTATAGCCACAATATGGCTGCCAGTAGCTGGGCATCCTTTATATAGGGCTGTGACCTGCACTGTGACATCACAATACATGCAGGCAGCAGCTAGAGATGGCTATAGCCACAATATGGCTGCCAGTAGGTGGGTATCCTGTATATAGGGCTGTGACCTGCACTGTGACATCACATTACATGCAGGCAGCAGCTAGAGATGGCTATAGTCACAATATGGCTGCCAGTAGCTGGGCATCCTGTATATAGGGCTGTGACATCACAATACTTGCAGGCAGCAGCTAGAGATGGCTATAGCCACAATATGGCTGCCAGTAGCTGGGTATCCCTTATATAAGGCTGTGACCTGCACTGTGACATCACAATACATGCAGGCAGCAGCTAGAGATGGCTATAGTCACAATATGGCTGCCAGTAGCTGGGGATCCTGTATATAGGGCTGTGACATCACATTACATGCAGGCAGCAGCTAGAGATGGCTATAGCTACAATATGGCTGCCAGTAGCTGGGCATCCTGTATATAGGGCTGTGACATCACAATACATGCAGGCAGCAGCTAGAGATGGCTATAGTCACAATATGGCTGCCAGTAGCTGGGTATCCTGTATATAGGGCTGTGGCCTGCACTGTGACATCACATTACATGCAGGCAGCAGCTAGAGATGGCTATAGTCACAATATGGCTGCCAGTAGCTGGGTATCCTGTATATAGGGCTGTGACCTGCACTGTGACATCACAATACATGCAGGCAGCAGCTAGAGATGGTTATAGTCACAATATGGCTGCCAGTAGCTGGGCATCCTTTATATAGGGCTGTGACATCACAATACATGCAGGCAGCAGCTAGGGATGGCTATAATATATATAATACATAATTCCATTATTATATTGTGTACACATAGTGTTAGTGATAAATGGTCACATGACCCCATGTGTACACAATATAATAATGTAATTAAGTGTTATATATACAGAGAGAATAGTGTCTGGATGGTGTTAGCAGTAAGTAGTCACTTGCTGGCCCCCACAGTGAGTACAGAGCATGACGGTGCATTCTGCACCAGGCACACCACAAGGCTCAGCAAACCTTGCTTGCTCCAATATCACCACTGTGTACCTGCATATACCACTGTTACCCTGTGCCTGCTGTTTGCACAATGAACCCAGTTTTACCAGGTAAAGGACAAAGTGTCCGGCCTAAAATCTATTTCAGAATTCTGTTGGTGCCCATTGTTCTACTGCGATAGGACATATGAACAGCAATGATATGACCACCCCCTTCCTGTAATCGGCCTACCCTTGCCCGTCGCTGATCCCCCTTCCGGCACTGGGATGCCACCTACAACACTATAATCCAGGGGTTTCCAAACTTTTTCGAATCATGGCGCCCTAGAGTGTCAGCATTTTATCCAAAGCAGCCCTAGGCCACAAGCTAAGAAAATCAGCAAAAATTAAACATAGCAAATTGCGCTTCTATGTCACCCGTAGGGTCAGTTATGTGCTGGGTGACGGGGCTGCGCTTCTATGTCACCCGTAGGGTCAGTTATGTGCTGGGTGACGGGGCTGCGCTTCTATGTCACCCGTAGGGTCAGTTATGTGCTGGGTGACAGGGCTGCGCTTATGTCACCCGTAGTGTCAGTTATGTGCTGGGTGACGGGGCTGCGCTTCTATGTCACCCGTAGGGTCAGTTATGTGGTAGGTGATGGGGCTGCGCTTCTATGTCACCCTTAGGGTCAGTTATGTGCTGGGTGACGGGGCTGCGCTTTTATGTCATCCGTAGGGTCAGTTATGTGGTAGGTGATGGGGCTGCGCTTCTATGTCACCCGTAGGGTCAGTTATGTGCTGGGTGACGGGGCTGCGCTTCTATGTCACCCTTAGAGGGGTATTCAATATGAAACGTAAACTTTGCTGTCGAAGTTTACGTTTCATATCGGAGTTTTTACCTGCGTTAAAGTATCGGGCGTGCGCCCGCTTATCCCCGTATTCAATATGAAATTAACGAAAACGGGAGACTCCGAAGTTGGATTTGCGTAAAGTTACGAATTTTTCCTTAAAAAAATTGTAGAACCCCCCTAAAGTTATAAAAACATGGGGGATCACTATGGGTAACCCCGTTTTAGTCGGGGATTTAAATAGCCGCAGCAGGTGTTTTTTTCCGACATTGAAGAAGTGATGCAGAAGAGCACTTTTTTTTCGTTTTTTTAAGTGGTCCCAACAAATTTGGGGTACATGAAAATGGGTACTAACATATTTTGGTGTCCCTAAAGTAATTTTTTTAAAATTCTGCAATTGTGCACCTGCCGCTATAATTCTATTCTAGAATACACCTGCCGCTAATAATCTATTCTAGAAAACACCTGCCGCTAATAATCTATTCTATAATACACCTGCCGCTAATAATCTATTCTAGAAAACACCTGCCGCTAATAATCTATTCTATAATACACCTGCCGCTAATAATCTATTCTAGAAAACACCTGCCGCTAATAATCTATTCTATAATACACCTGCCGCTAATAATCTATTCTAGAAAACACCTGCCGCTAATAATCTATTCTATAATACACCTGCCGCTAATAGTCTATTCTATAATACACCTGCCACTAATAATCTATTCTATAATACACCTGCCGCTAATAATCTATTCTATAATACACCTGCCGCTAATAGCCTATTATAGAATACACCTGCCACTAATAATCTATTCTAGAAAACACCTGCCGCTAATAATCTATTCTATAATATACCTGCCGCTAATAGTCTATTCTAGAAAACACCTGCCGCTAATAATCTATTCTAGAAAACACCTGCCGCTAATAATCTATTCTAGAATACACCTGCCGCTAATAATCTATTCTAGAAAACACCTGCTGCTAATAATCTATTCTATAATACACCTGCCGCTAATAATCTATTCTAGAATACACCTGCCGCTAATAATCTATTCTATAATACACCTGCCGCTAATAATCTATTCTAGAAAACACCTGCTGCTAATAATCTATTCTATAATACACCTGCCGCTAATAGCCTATTCTAGAAAACACCTGCCGCTAATAGCCTATTCTATAATACACCTGCCGCTAATAATCTATTCTATAATACACCTGCCGCTAATAGCCTATTATAGAATACACCTGCCGCTAATAATCTATTCTAGAATACACCTGCCGCTAATAATCTATTCTATAATACACCTGCCGCTAATAATCTATTCTAGAATACACCTGCCGCTAATAATCTATTCTATAATACACCTGCCGCTAATAATCTATTCTAGAATACACCTGCCGCTAATAATCTATTCTATAATACACCTGCCGCTAATAATCTATTCTAGAAAACACCTGCCGCTAATAATCTATTCTATAATACACCTGCCGCTATTAGCCTATTATAGAATACACCTGCCGCTAATAATCTATTCTAGAAAACACCTACCGCTATTAGCCTATTATAGAATACACCTGCCGCTAATAATCTATTCTAGAAAACACCTGCCGCTAATAGCCTATTCTAGAATACACCTGCCGCTATTAGCCTATTATAGAATACACCTGCCGCTAATAATCTATTCTAGAAAACACCTGCCGCTATTACACCTGCCGCTAATAATCTATTCTAGAATACACCTGCCGATAATAGCCTATTATAGAATACACCTGCCGCTAATAATCTATTCTAGAAAACACCTGCCGCTAATAGCCTATTATAGAATACACCTGCCGCTAATAGCCTATTCTAGAATACACCTGCCGCTATTAGCCTATTATAGAATACACCTGCCGCTAATAATCTATTCTAGAATACACCTGCCGCTAATAATCTATTCTAGAATACACCTGCCGCTATAACTCTATTCTAGAATACACCTGCCGCTATAAATCTATTCTAGAATACACCTGCCGCTATAAATCTATTCTAGAATACACCTGCCGCTATAAATCTATTCTAGAATACACCTGCCGCTAATAATCTATTCTAGAATACACCTGCCGCTAATAATCTATTCTAGAATACACCTGCCGCTAATAATCTATTCTAGAATACACCTGCCGCTAATAATCTATTCTAGAATACACCTGCCGCTAATAATCTATTCTAGAAGACACCTGCCGCTATAACTCTATTCTAGAATACACCTGCCGCTATAAATCTATTCTAGAATACACCTGCCGCTATAACTCTATTCTAGAATACACCTGCCGCTATAAATCTATTCTAGAATACACCTGCCGCTATAAATCTATTCTAGAATACACCTGCCGCTAATATCCTATTCTATAATACACCTGCCGCTATAAATCTATTCTAGAATACACCTGCCGCTATAAATCTATTCTAGAATACACCTGCCGCTATAAATCTATTCTAGAAAACACCTGCCGCTATTAGCCTATTCTATAATACACCTGCCGCTAATAATCTATTCTAGAATACACCTGCCGCTAATAGCCTATTCTATAATACACCTGCCGCTAATAGCCTATTATAGAATACACCTGCCGCTATTAGCCTATTATAGAATACACCTGCCGCTAATAATCTATTCTAGAATACACCTGCCGCTAATAATCTATTCTAGAATACACCTGCCGCTATTAGCCTATTATAGAATACACCTGCCGCTAATAATCTATTCTAGAAAACACCTGCCGCTAATATACTATTCTAGAAAACACCTGCCGCTAATAACCTATTCTATAATACACCTGCCGCTAATAATCTATTCTAGAATACACCTGCCGCTAATAATCTATTCTATAATACACCTGCCGCTAATAGCCTATTCTATAATACACCTGCCACTAATAATCTATTCTATAATACACCTGCCACTAATAGCCTATTCTATAATACACCTGCCGCTAATAACCTATTCTATAATACACCTGCCGCTAATAGCCTATTCTATAATACACCTGCCGCTAATAATCTATTCTATAATACACCTGCCGCTAATAGCCTATTCTATAATACACCTGCCGCTAATAACCTATTCTATAATACACCTGCCGCTAATAGCCTATTCTATAATACACCTGCCGCTAATAACCTATTCTATAATACACCTGCCGCTAATAGCCTATTCTATAATACACCTGCCGCATACTTGCAGAATAGCCCTGAACCTATTTCCCTATTTTTAAACAATTTTTTTCCATTTTTTTTTTCACCCCAATTTTTAAATAAATTTTTTGGGGTGACCCTATTTTTTTTAAAACTTTTTTTGACACAGTTCTTTTTTAAATGTCATTCCCAGGGGTGCAGGCTATTTTTTTAAGCCTGCACCCCTAAACCCCAATTCTGCACTTTTTTTCGACACCTATTCAATGGTGAAAAGTTATCCCCGTTTTTTATCAAAGACTTTTTGAACCTGCGATAAGTCTTTGAAATTGAATACGGTGTAAAAGTAAAACCTGCGATAATGACGTCAAAAGTGCGTTATTAACGCAAAAACAATGTTTTCGCTCCCATATTGAAAACCCTTATTAGTGTCAGTTATGTGCTGGGTGACGGGGCTGCGCTTCTATGTCACCCATAGGGTCAGTTATGTGCTGGGTGACGGGGCTGCGCTTCTATGTCACCCGTAGGGTCAGAGGCGCAGCCCCGTCACCCAGCGCATAACTATGTCACCCGTAGGGTCAGTTATGTGCTGGGTGACGGGGCTGCGCTTCTATGTCACCCGTAGTGTCAGTTATGTGGTGGGTGACGGGGCTGCGCTTCTATGTCACCCTTAGAGGGGTATTCAATATGAAACGTAAACTTTGCTGTCGAATTTACGTTTCATATCGGAGTTTTTACCTGCGTTAAAGTATCGGGCGTGCGCCCGCTTATCCCCGTATTCAATATGAAATTAACGAAAACGGGAGACTCCGAAGATAGATTTGCGTAAAGTTACGAATTTTTCCTTAAAAAAATTGTAGAACCCCCCTAAAGTTATAAAAACATGGGGGATCACTATGGGTAACCCCGTTTTAGTCGGGGATTTAAATAGCCGCAGCAGGTGTTTTTTTCCGACATTGAAGAAGTGATGCAGAAGAGCACTTTTTTTTCGTTTTTTTAAGTGGTCCCAACAAATTTGGGGTACATGAAAATGGGTACTAACATATTTTGGTGTCCCTAAAGTAATTTTTTTTAAATTCTGCAATTGTGCACCTGCCGCTATAATTCTATTCTAGAATACACCTGCCACTAATAATCTATTCTAGAATACACCTGCCGCTAATAATCTATTCTATAATACACCTGCCGCTAATAATCTATTCTAGAAAACACCTGCCGCTAATAATCTATTCTAGAAAACACCTGCCGCTATAAATCTATTCTATAATACACCTGCCGCTAATAATCTATTCTATAATACACCTGCCGCTAATAGTCTATTCTATAATAAACCTGCCACTAATAATCTATTCTAGAAAACACCTGCCGCTAATAATCTATTCTATAATATACCTGCCGCTAATAGTCTATTCTAGAAAACACCTGCCGCTAATAATCTATTCTAGAAAACACCTGCCGCTAATAATCTATTCTAGAATACACCTGCCGCTAATAATCTATTCTAGAAAACACCTGCTGCTAATAATCTATTCTATAATACACCTGCCGCTAATAATCTATTCTAGAAAACACCTGCCGCTAATAGCCTATTCTATAATACACCTGCCGCTAATAATCTATTCTATAATACACCTGCCGCTAATAGCCTATTATAGAATACACCTGCCGCTAATAATCTATTCTAGAATACACCTGCCGCTAATAATCTATTCTATAATACACCTGCTGCTAATAATCTATTCTAGAAAACACCTGCCGCTAATAATCTATTCTAGAATACACCTGCCGCTAATAATCTATTCTAGAAAACACCTGCCGCTATAAATCTATTCTATAATACACCTGCCGCTAATAATCTATTCTATAATACACCTGCCGCTAATAGTCTATTCTATAATAAACCTGCCACTAATAATCTATTCTAGAAAACACCTGCCGCTAATAATCTATTCTATAATATACCTGCCGCTAATAGTCTATTCTAGAAAACACCTGCCGCTAATAATCTATTCTAGAAAACACCTGCCGCTAATAATCTATTCTAGAATACACCTGCCGCTAATAATCTATTCTAGAAAACACCTGCTGCTAATAATCTATTCTATAATACACCTGCCGCTAATAATCTATTCTAGAAAACACCTGCCGCTAATAGCCTATTCTATAATACACCTGCCGCTAATAATCTATTCTATAATACACCTGCCGCTAATAGCCTATTATAGAATACACCTGCCGCTAATAATCTATTCTAGAATACACCTGCCGCTAATAATCTATTCTATAATACACCTGCTGCTAATAATCTATTCTAGAAAACACCTGCCGCTAATAATCTATTCTAGAATACACCTACCGCTAATAATCTATTCTAGAATACACCTGCCGCTATTAGCCTATTATAGAATACACCTGCCGCTAATAATCTATTCTAGAAAACACCTGCCGCTATTAGCCTATTATAGAATACACCTGCCTCTAATAATCTATTCTAGAATACACCTGCCGCTAATAATCTATTCTAGAAAACACCTGCCGCTAATAATCTATTCTATAATACACCTGCCGCTAATAATCTATTCTATAATACACCTGCCGCTAATAATCTATTCTATAATACACCTGCCGCTAATAATTTATTCTAGAAAACACCTGCCGCTAATAATCTATTCTATAATACACCTGCCGCTAATAATCTATTCTAGAAAACACCTGCCGCTAATAATCTATTCTATAATACACCTGCCGCTATTAGCCTATTATAGAATACACCTGCCGCTAATAATCTATTCTAGAAAACACCTACCGCTATTAGCCTATTATAGAATACACCTGCCGCTAATAATCTATTCTAGAAAACACCTGCCGCTATTAGCCTATTATAGAATACACCTGCCGCTAATAATCTATTCTAGAAAACACCTGCCGCTAATAATCTATTCTAGAATACACCTGCCGCTATAAATCTATTCTAGAATACACCTGCCGCTATAAATCTATTCTAGAATACACCTGCCGCTATAAATCTATTCTAGAATACACCTGCCGCTATAAATCTATTCTAGAATACACCTGCCGCTAATAATCTATTCTATAATACACCTGCCGCTATTAGCCTATTATAGAATACACCTGCCGCTAATAATCTATTCTAGAAAACACCTGCCGCTATTAGCCTATTATAGAATACACCTGCCGCTAATAATCTATTCTAGAATACACCTGCCGCTATTAGCCTATTATAGAATACACCTGCCGCTAATAATCTATTCTAGAATACACCTGCCGCTAATAATCTATTCTAGAATACACCTGCCGCTAATAATCTATTCTAGAATACACCTGCCGCTAATAATCTATTCTAGAATACACCTGCCGCTAATAACCTATTCTATAATACACCTGCCGCTAATAGCCTATTCTAGAATACACCTGCCGCTAATAATCTATTCTAGAATACACCTGCCGCTAATAACCTATTCTATAATACACCTGCCGCTAATAGCCTATTCTATAATACACCTGCCGCTAATAATCTATTCTAGAATACACCTGCCGCTAATAGCCTATTCTAGAATACACCTGCCACTAATAACCTATTCTATAATACACCTGCCGCTAATAGCCTATTCTATAATACACCTGCCGCTAATAACCTATTCTATAATACACCTGCCGCTAATAGCCTATTCTATAATACACCTGCCGCTAATAATCTATTCTAGAATACACCTGCCGCTAATAACCTATTCTATAATACACCTGCCGCTAATAGCCTATTCTATAATACACCTGCCACTAATAATCTATTCTAGAATACACCTGCCGCTAATAACCTATTCTATAATACACCTGCCGCTAATAGCCTATTCTATAATACACCTGCCGCTAATAATCTATTCTATAATACACCTGCCGCTAATAATCTATTCTAGAATACACCTGCCGCTAATAGTCTATTCTTTAATACACCTGCCGCTAATAATCTATTCTAGAATACACCTGCCGCTAATAACCTATTCTAGAATACACCTGCCGCTAATAACCTATTCTATAATACACCTGCCGCTAATAGCCTATTCTATAATACACCTGCCACTAATAATCTATTCTAGAATACACCTGCCGCTAATAGCCTATTCTAGAATACACCTGCCACTAATAACCTATTCTATAATACACCTGCCGCTAATAGCCTATTCTATAATACACCTGCCGCTAATAACCTATTCTATAATACACCTGCCGCTAATAGCCTATTCTATAATACACCTGCCGCTAATAATCTATTCTAGAATACACCTGCCGCTAATAACCTATTCTATAATACACCTGCCGCTAATAGCCTATTCTATAATACACCTGCCACTAATAATCTATTCTAGAATACACCTGCCGCTAATAACCTATTCTATAATACACCTGCCGCTAATAGCCTATTCTATAATACACCTGCCGCTAATAATCTATTCTATAATACACCTGCCGCTAATAATCTATTCTAGAATACACCTGCCGCTAATATACTATTCTATAATACACCTGCCGCTAATAATCTATTCTATAATACACCTGCCGCTAATAATCTATTCTATAATACACCTGCCGCTAATAATCTATTCTATAATACACCTGCCGCTAATAACCTATTCTATAATACACCTGCCGCTAATAATCTATTCTATAATACACCTGCCGCTAATAATCTATTCTATAATACACCTGCCGCATACTTGCAGAATAGCCCTGAACCTATTTCCCTATTTTTAAACAATTTTTTTCCATTTTTTTTTTCACCCCAATTTTTAAATAAATTTTTTGGGGTGACCCTATTTTTTTTAAAACTTTTTTTCGACACCTATTCAATGGTGAAAAGTTATCCCCGTTTTTTATTAAAGACTTTTTGAACCTGCGATAAGTCTTTGAAATTGAATACGGTGTAAAAGTAAAACCTGCGATAATGACGTCAAAAGTGCGTTATTAACGCAAAAACAATGTTTTCGCTCCCATATTGAAAACCCTTATTAGTGTCAGTTATGTGCTGGGTGACGGGGCTGCGCTTCTATGTCACCCATAGGGTCAGTTATGTGCTGGGTGACGGGGCTGCTCTTCTATGTCACCCGTAGGGTCAGAGGCGCAGCCCCGTCACCCAGCGCATAACTATGTCACCCGTAGGGTCAGTTATGTGCTGGGTGACGGGGCTGCGCTTCTATGTCACCCGTAGTGTCAGTTATGTGGTGGGTGACGGGGCTGCGCCTCTATGTCACCCGTAGGGTCAGTTATGTGCTGGGTGACGGGGCTGCGTTTCTATGTCACCCGTAGGGTCAGTTATGCGCTGGGTGACAGGGCTGCGCTTCTTTCTGTCCACATATTGTGTGATTGGCCGCCATTAGCACTGGTTTTGCTTATCACACTGACTAAATATAATTTTATTTGGTACTGGACCATCAACCGAGGCACCCCTGCAAGTGCCCTGAGGCACCCCAGGGTGCCACTTGACACTGTTTGGGAACCACTGCTATAATCTATATATGGATTTATGTGTCGGCAATCTTGGTGCACAGTACAGAAATTTAAGCCATTATAATGTGATCCGTCTGTAAATGAGACGCAATATATCTTTTATTCTCTCAACAGAAAATCTTCTTTTTCTTCTTTTTCAATGTTACTGTACAGACTTTAAAACAAAGTTTGGGTAATATATTTGATGGTACAATGACATATTTACCAAAGGCTCCGTGTGTTTGTGTATCACAGAGCGACGCTCACCTACAGTAATTGGGATTATATCGCTGCCCTGATTCCTGTGTCACAAGATGCTCTGTAATTATAAACTCTTTCTTCTATTGATTTGCTGAATTTCAGACGGATATAAATGGACGCTTCCCTAATGGTGTAGGCAGCATTGTATGTGATCCCGCTAATTACCGCACTCATGGCAACAAAACAATTTTCTGTCATTTGCTAAATGAAAAGGCGACAAACAGCCCTTGTGTGCGGCAGCCGGGATCACATCGCTAATAATCTTCTCTCCTCAACTGGTGACGAGCGCCCGTTTATCTGCCAGCTGTCTGTCGCTTTGTCTCCTGAAGTGCCCGCTCTCCTGAGATGGGGGAAGCTCAGTAATCCCCTGTTATATACAGCGTGTGCTTCCAAACCTTCCAATACTGTGGGGGAGATGTACCAAGAGAGAGATAAAGTGGAGAAGTTACCCAGAGCACCCAGCCACCTTCTGTCATGGCATAGACGGTGCTGGGTGTATGACGGCAGCTGGCCGCTTGCTTTGGGCAACTTCTCCACGGCTTGGTCCATCTCCCCCTATAACTGGTAGGTGCAGGGGTGTAATTAGGATTTAAGGAGCGCAGGAAGCAGCTTAGGTAGAGTTGATTATCTTGCGCATTTGTGCTCAGTACGCGCTCTGGAACCCAGTGTACACATGTATGGGAGGCGCTGTACGTACTTCAGTCGCATTTCCACGTGACTAATGCAGACGCATCTTTTACACCATGAATAGGCTGATGCTAGCGCACACTATGGGCCCCATTTATGATCACACCTAGATACCAGCAGCATTAGTATCACTGTGATAAACACTACAATGCCCCCTGGTATTTATCAATACTCATCCCTCCGGTGAGTCCAGCAAAGTCCTCCCCTCAGCTGCTGCCAGCGACGGGCTTCTGTGTAATACGCATGCGCGATATTCAGTCTGCCGTGTGCCTGGCACTGTAACCCGGCGGAGACCCAGCTGTGCCTGGAAGGTTTCACTGACGCCAAAGAGGCAGAACTGAGTCCCCATTGCCGGCAATGGGAACTGCATCGCTATCGCTATCTAAAGACGGCGAGAGCGACTCAGTGACAAACAGCGCTAATCTTAGATTACTGCGGTTTGTTGAATACAGAATGGATGACATAACCACCTCATCGAGCGCTAAAAGGCTTATGCTTCGTTATTAATGGGGCCCTAATGATGGGGATGACGGGTATCAGAACAGGTGCATGGACAGGGTCAGTCAGTTAGCAGACATGGGCATAGCTTAATTCTGGCGCATTTATACGTGCGTCCTGCCAACTGGCCGGCCCCAATGCACGAGAAGTCCCGCAGGACCGCATTTGGCACGTATTTGGTATGAATGGCACATGCGCTGGCCTAATGCCATCCCTCAGATGGCGCTATGTGTGGGGGGAGTTCAGCTCTTTGTCACTTAGTAGGTGCCCCATAACGTATTGCCACCATTACTTACACAAACTGGAATCAGAGCTTTCCCCACGGTCAGCCTTTAATACATCTCACAGAAGCAGTACTGTAATAACCCAGCAGTACTGTAATAATCCAGCGGGACTGTAATAATCCAGCGGTACTGTAATAATCCAGCGGTACTGTAATAACCCAGCGGTACTGTAATAATCCAGCGGTACTGTAATAACCCAGCGGTACTGTAATAATCCAGCAGTACTGTAATAACCCAGCAGTATTGTAATAGCCCAGCAGTAATGTAATAACCCAGCAGTACTGTAATAGCCCAGCCGTACTATAATAATCCAGCGGTTCTGTAATAGCCCAGAGAAAACGCAGAAAATAGGCGTTAACACTGCTTGAAACATTTTCCCCTTAATAGGGGTGGTCAACAAGCGGCCCCCCCCAGATGTTGTAAACTACACATCCCAGCATGCCCTACCAGTTTTGCTATTTGGCCATGCTAAAAATGTTGCAATGCATGCTGGGATTTGTAGTTCTACAACAGCTGGAGGGGCCGCTTATTGCCCACCCCTGCCTTAGTACCACGCACGCAATGCAGGAGGAATGACAGCGGATTAGCGTCAGCTCCTATTTGAGGCCCTGACGTGAAGTGACCTTATGAACAGACATGTCCACTAGTAAATGGGTTCATGTATCAAATGGGGAACAAACCAACAAGCAAATGCATTGTGATCAGCAGGGAAATGATGATAAGTAATTGGTAGGATGCAGGGTGACAGAGACAATGCACTAATGTGGGATCACCACTCCCATGTGTGTTTCAGGGACCCCCAGGATGCTAGCATGGGATCATATGGTGCTACCAGCCAGTGCGGTGCAGCCGGTCCCTAGCTCAGGACACCACCCCTGCTGATAGCCAGGAGTGCGGTGCAGCCGGTCCCTAGCTCAGGACACTACACCTGCTGATAGCCAGGAGTGCGGTGCAGCCGGTCCCTAGCTCAGGACACCACCCCTGCTGATAGCCAGGAGTGCGGTGCGGCCGGTCCCTAGCTCAGGACACTACACCTGCTGATAGCCGGAGGAGTGTGGTGCAGCCGGTCCCTAGCTCAGGACACTACACCTGCTGATAGCCGGAGGAGTGCGGTGCAGCCGGTCCCTAGCTCAGAACACTACACCTGCTGATAGCCAGGAGTGCGGTGCAGCCGGTCCCTAGCTCAGGACACTACACCTGCTAATAGCCGGAGGAGTGCGGTGCAGCCGGTCCCTAGCTCAGGACACTACACCTGCTGATAGCCGGAGGAGTGCGGTGCAGCCGGTCCCTAGCTCAGGACACTACACCTGCTAATAGCCGGAGGAGTGCGGTGCAGCCGGTCCCTAGCTCAGGACACTACACCTGCTAATAGCCGGAGGAGTGCGGTGCAGCCGGTCCCTAGCTCAGGACACTACACCTGCTGATAGCCGGAGGAGTGCGGTGCAGCCGGTCCCTAGCTCAGGACACTACACCTGCTAATAGCTGGAGGAGTGCGGTGCAGCCGGTCCCTAGCTCAGGACACTACACCTGCTGATAGCCGGAGGAGTGCGGTGCAGCCGGTCCCTAGCTCAGGACACTACACCTGCTGATAGCCGGAGGAGTGCGGTGCAGCCGGTCCCTAGCTCAGGACACTACACCTGCTGATAGCCGGAGGAGTGCGGTGCAGCCGGTCCCTAGCTCAGGACACTACACCTGCTGATAGCCGGAGGAGTGCGGTGCAGCCGGTCCCTAGCTCAGGACACTACACCTGCTGATAGCCGGAGGAGTGCGGTGCAGCCGGTCCCTAGCTCAGGACACTACACCTGCTAATAGCCGAAGGAGTGCGGTGCAGCCGGTCCCTAGCTCAGGACACTACACCTGCTAATAGCCGGAGGAGTGCGGTGCAGCCGGTCCCTAGCTCAGGACACTACACCTGCTGATAGCCGGAGGAGTGCGGTGCAGCCGGTCCCTAGCTCAGGACACTACACCTGCTAATAGCCGGAGGAGTGCGGTGCAGCCGGTCCCTAGCTCAGGACACTACACCTGCTGATAGCCGGAGGAGTGCGGTGCAGCTGGTCCCTAGCTCAGGACACTACACCTGCTGAAAGCGGGAGGAGTGCGGTGCAGCCGGTCCCTAGCTCAGGACACTACACCTGCTGATAGCCGGAGGAGCGGGAAGCAGCAGATTGTCACCCTGAGGCTCAGTGTGGGTTACGGATACTCAGCACAGCTGGGGAATGGCTATAAAAGCCGCTCACTCAGACAGGACACAGGATGAGGGATAATTTACTTATAACTCTTCTCCGCAATGTGTCACAGCCACTTACAAGCACACCATTTAAATGATGGCCTTCAATTTACAATTAAAAACAAATAAATGCTATAATTACTTAAAGCATAGCCCTTCAGTGTAAGCAGCCATTTTGTGAGCCTTGTATTGGAGATGGTGGCCTATTAATTGCCTTTGTGTCTTATGCCTCTAAATTCACTAGCTGCATTCTCATGGAGATTGGTTCAGCCCACAAAATGTCTGCCTCTGCTGTATGCAAGCGTCAGTCCAACCCACAAAATGTCTGCCTCTGCTGTATGCAAGCGTCAGTCCAACCCACAAAATGTCTGCCTCTGCTGTATGCGTCAGTCCAACCCACAAAATGTCTGCCTCTGCTGTATGCAAGCGTCAGTCCAACCCACAAAATGTCTGCCTCTACTGTATGTAAGCGTCAGTCCAACCCACAAAATGCCTGCCTCTGCTGTATGCAAGCGTCAGTCCAACCCACAAAATGTCTGCCTCTGCTGTATGTAAGCGTCAGTCCAACCCACAAAATGTCTGCCATTAGGCAGCTGCCTAGGGTGCCGGTTCCTGTGGGGGCGCTGCTGGGTTTACCAACAACATAAATGAAGGATGTCTCTGAAACATGCCCCAACCTCCGATAGCACAGAGCTACACTGTGACCCAGCTTCCCGATCCAGGGCATTCTGAATACTAAATAAATAATCACTAATAATCGGAAACTATTTCTCTTTTTAAATACTAAGATTATAGGTATCTACAAGTACTGTGTTATATACTGTATGTATTATAATTTGTCTTCTCTCAATTGCTTAATATACAGTATATATGACATCAGACCCTGACACTATTAGGTCATATTTTTTCTGGGACATTAGACTATAGCTAAATGAATTTAGCACAATATTGTGTTTTGTGTATTGTATGATGATTTGTTTATGGTCTAGATACCAATTATTCTGCAGTAGGTGTTTATTGTGGCTCTAGGCTGAATAAGGTTGCGCTCAGCTGAGCATTAAGAGTAGTCACTGAAGGGTTAACCAGATTACTGGATGAACCAATCATTTCTGCTTTGGTGCTATTTATACTGTTCTATAGATGGAGGTGAGGAACCCAGCTTGAAAAAGGCTACGGTTGGTAGGCGAAACGCGTTGCTGCTCCCTCACACGCTAACCGGAGATCCACCCTGGGTTCAGTACTTTGCACGGACCACCACCCGGCTAACTGACAAACTGATGCTACCTAACGTACCTCAGCTTTAATCTGAGGCAGCAAGGCGCCTCTGGAAACGAGAACTGGCCGCGACCTGTGCCAGCACACATGGTCACTATTACCGGCTCCCTCCCCGTTGTACCAGCTTACTGCCTTCACTAGAGGGCCTGATTCAGAGCCAGACGCTATTTGCGCTCGCTCATTCAGAAAAAGGGGCCGGATATTTAAATTAAGCGCTCGCTCTTTGCGGTCTGTTTACACCTCTATGTCTGAACGAGCGAACGAAACATGCGCTCGCTATTTTTTTTAAAACGCCCCCTGGCCGCTCGCATCCTACGTTATCTCCGCTATTTATTAGACTAATCGAGTACATCGAAAGGCATATGAACTGCTCGCAGTGCTTGTGGTAGCATTTTCCTGCCGCAATCATGCGAGCAGTTCAAGCTAAAAGACAACCAAGTGACGTGGTTGATGACGCTGCTTTGTTAATTATGCACACCCTTAAAACGCCTGTTTTGACCGTTTGGCACGCCTGCGTTCGGATCTCCACTCCCCATTTTCAAGCACCTTCCCCTGTTACCACCCACAAACGCCTCATTCTGTCACTCAAATTAGCAGGCATTCGCTATTTTGCGAGCACACAATTTCCGACCGCAATGACTGGTTCGCGCATGCGTATTACAACCCATACGCAGTTGTGCGAACATTGCTCTGAGCGAACGAGCGGCTGCTTACAAGTGGCTCTGAATCGGGCCCAGTGTCTGGTGTTGTACTGATCCACTGTGTCTCCACAGATTTCCGGTATCATCGGTGAGAAGATCGGAACATGCGTCTGCAAACTATGGACTATAGAAAGTTAAAACATTAAAATGTACTCTGTAATGTTACCAGCTTAGATTAGCATGCAGCGGGAAAAAGGACACAAAGGGCTGTTGGAGGCTGTTTATGTCTATTTGAATCGGCCTATGAACTATCCGGTAACAAAAGCACCTTTAAGAAGAACCAATGGAATCATGTCAAACTTGTCTATTGTATTGCCTATCCCTGTAAGTGTATATATGTGCGTTCTCTGACCCCAGTCGAGAGTCTTCTTGCTGTGCTGTTGACGGAGGTTTCTAATGCTGATGCCGGTATCTGGGCCCAGAGCGCGTGCGTATATAACAACTGTACCTTGGGTCTGTATGATTTATTTGCGCTAATTGTATTTAGATCACAGTGTGTAACCATCTGTTTTTATATTGAATAATATCTTTTTGTGCTTTGGAACCACATTCAAAGTCTGAAAGTATTTATTTCTTGTGCGACTCATTACACTGAATAGCGACAATTTTAGAAGGTATAGGCAGGAATCGATTGTTAGAAGGTATAGATAGGTAGGAAACGATAAATTCTATTCAATGCGCTATTGAATAGCGACGGGAGGAACTCCCGAAGCTATTCAATACACTGTGCTGTCTGGGCGCACTAAGGATTTCTTCTCGCACCTCCCTGGGGATGCGAAGAGAAATCCGACCAAAGTGCCGGGTGCGCGGCTGTTTCTCTACATAGCGTGGCGCTGACAGCCGCGCGCACAGCACTTTAGTCAGAGAATGCCGGTTACCGCACCTTAACACCCTTGTTAAGGTGCGATGACCGCGATAACCGGCATTCTCCAACCACACAGCGCACTGAATTGAATCGCCCCCAATATTGGTTACAGTAACTCTGGATACTTTTTAGGATTCTAATGACTTTCTATTTATGTTTTCTTTTTTATTTTGTGTATTTTTATAAGAGTCTGATCAACTCTATTATGTGCTGAGTGAACTCTCACAGATTCTATCCTTTATGCTAAATACAGTTTATTGTGATTTGTATGCGGTTATATAGCTCTATATTGAATAAATGATATATATTATGCCTACACTTGCTGTGTGCTGTACTGGTGCCCCAGTATAAATATTATGGTGCAGCATTGTATTATTGTATTGTTCTAATGTTTGTATGTGAGGTGGACAATGACCCCTTCTTTATACCGCTGCATAAATATTCCATCCCCTGCTCACCTAGTGCTGGGTACGTTTTCTCTTCTATTACTAATAACACTTCTACCTTATACCCTGTGTAGATGGGAAAGTCATTAGGTGACTACATTTTACATTTGGGTCCTGTTTGTTTTGCATCTCTAGTAAGAAGGGAGCAGTAGCCAGTTATACACAGTTAGACCCAGTTATACACAGTTAGACACACAGGATTACACAGTTATACACATTTACACACACAGTTACACACACAGTTATACACAGTTACACAGTTATACACAGAGTTACACACATTTACACACAGTTATACACAGAGTTACACCCAGTTATATACACATTTACACACACAGTTATACACAGTTACCACACATTTACACACAGTTATACACAGTTACCACACATTTATACACAGTTACACACACAGTTACACACACAGTTATATACAGTTACAGTTATACACAGAGTTACACACATTTACACACACAGTTATATACAGTTACACAGTTATACACAGAGTTACACACATTTACACACACAGTTATATACAGTTACACAGTTATACACAGAGTTACACACATTTACACACACAGTTATATACAGTTACACAGTTATACACAGAGTTACACACACACACAGTTATATACAGTTACACAGTTATACACAGAGTTACACACATTTACACACACAGTTATATACAGTTACACAGTTATACACAGAGTTACACACATTTACACACACAGTTATATACAGTTACACAGTTATACACAGAGTTACACACATTTACACACACAGTTATATACAGTTACACAGTTATACACAGAGTTACACACACACACAGTTATATACAGTTACACAGTTATACACAGAGTTACACACATTTACACACACAGTTATACACAGAGTTACACCCAGTTATACACACAGTTACACACATATACACACCCAGTTATACACAGAGTTACACCCAGTTATACACACAGTTACACACATATACACACCCAGTTATACACATTTACACACACAGTTATACACATTTACACACACAGTTATACACATTTACACACAGTTATACAGTTACACACATTTACACACAGTTATACAGTTACCACACATTTATACACAGTTATACACACACAGTTATACAGTTACCACACATTTATACACAGTTATACACACACAGTTATACAGTTACACACACTTACACAATAAATATTTATAAAATTATTCATGTTAACTTTAATATCTAGGAGGTCAGACTAGGAGCAAGTGGCAGATCTATACATGTGTTTGGTCCATATGTGCTGATAATTAAACCAACCTACTGTAAACTGCTGACACTTTGGGCTCAATTCATTGTATAGCGCCGGGAAGGAGCTCACGGAGCTATTTAATTCAGTGTTCTGCTAAGTCCGACTAAGGGCTTCTTCTCACACCCCTCCTGGGGCGCGAGCAGAAATCCAACAAAACTACAGGCGCAATGCTGTTTTCTGCCCTTAGCGCCGCGGAAATAGCACTGCACCGGGCTGCTAAGTTAGAGAATGACGGTTTGCACGACTAAACACCATGTTTAATGTGCGAAAAAGGGCATTCTCAGACATAAGAGCGCGCCGCATTGAATAGCTTCGGGAGCTCCTTTCCGGCGATATTCAATTCGCGTTGAATCGTACCCATCGTAATTTGTCCATTATAACGATTCCTCCACAAATCCGGGAAGAAGAACCGTTTTCTCCATTGATATTCTCATGGTGATGTCGAGATCTGTCCTCACAGGGACCGGCAGCATCAGTGTTGGGACTTTGCTGGGGCTCAGCCTTTTCTTCTCACAAGTTTTCGGGGATAGATCCTGAGGTCTGGTTCCGCCATCTTGTATAGAGATTTCCTCCTGGATCCGAGGTGTGTTAACCCGGCTCGATTCTGGCGTTATATTGCTGGATAAAGACTGTAGGACAACGGAGACAAAGCACAATTGTGTTGTATTCATTTTAAAATGATGGATTATGATGGATAATGCTCAGTTATCGCTGCACCTCCCATCTAACCTGGAAACAGTATGACGGATATATGCGTGTAACATGGACACCTGCCGCGTAGGAATGACGGATATGTGTGTGTAACATGGACACATAGCGCGTAGGAATGACGGATAGATGCGTGTAACATGGACACCTGCCGCGTAGGAATGACGGATAGATGTGTATAACATGGACACGTGCCGTGTAGGAATGACGGATAGATGTCTGTAACATGGACACCTGCAGCGTAGGAATGACGGATATATGCGTGTAACATGGACACCTGCCGCGTAGGAATGACGGATATATGCGTGTAACATGGACACCTGCCGCGTAGGAATGACAGATATATGCGTGTAACATGGACAACTGCCGCGTAGGAATGACGGATAGTTGTGTGTAACATGGACACCTGGCGCGTAGGAATGAGGGATATATGTGTGTAACATGGACACCTGCAGCGTAGGAATGACGGATATATGCGTGTAACATGGACACCTGCAGCGTAGGAATGACGGATATATGCGTGTAACATGGACACCTGCCGCATAGGAATGACGGATATATGTGTGTAACATGGACACCTGCCGCGTAGGAATGACGGATAGATGTGTGTAACATGGACACCTGCCGCGTAGGAATGACGGATAGATGTGTGTAACATGGACACCTGCCGCGTAGGAATGACGTATATATGTATGTAACATGGACACCTGCCGCGTAGGAATGACGGATAGATGTGTGTAACATGGACACCTGCCGTGTAGGAATGACGTATATATGTATGTAACATGGACACCTGCCGCGTAGGAATGACGGATATATGCGTGTAACATGGACACCTGCCGCGTAGGAATGACGGATAGAGGTGTGTAACATGGACACCTGCCGTGTAGGAATGACGGATATATGTGTGTAACATGGACACCTGCCGCGTAGGAATGACGGATATATGTGTGTAACACGGACACCTGCCGCGTAGGAATGACTGATAGATGTGTGTAACATGGACACCTGGCGCGTAGGAATGACGGATATATGTGTGTAACAAGGACACCTGCCGCGTAGGAATGACGGATAGATGTGTGTGACATGGACACCTGCCGTGTAGGAATGACGAATAGATGTGATTTGATCCAGTCTCGGAGAATTGCCCACCTGCTGTCCAGACCCCATGCTGCTCTCCAGCTTTTTTCTCCGGGACATGCTGGGGTTCCAGTGGCAGACCAAGCTGTCATTCTGTACACTGTAGTTTCTGTTTCCCAGGAGCCAATATGTCTTCATCTTCCCTTTACCCTGAAAGTGAGCAGAGCCAACGTCCGCTAAATAAGGCGCTGAGTGTGCGCAATGTATAAATGCTGTAACAGGTTAGGAATGAGTCAAACAGCAGCGATCCTAAAATAGGTATAATACAATGACCCCCATAACTAGGGCTGCGATCTGATTCATGTGACATTAGACGGGCTGCACCTGAGGTCAGCTGCTAGGTTTTCTTCTATATACAGTATATAATATGTGAGGTTTTATACTGAGGTCAGCAGTGTGTAATTGCCACTTGGTGACACCCCTATGAGTGACACGGGGACTGTGAGTATTATTTTCAGGACACAAAATGGTTCCGTCTTTCTCTACAGAGCTCTGATGCTTAGAATCCGGCACTGGTTACCTGTGAGTTCTGCAGGTGCTACGAGACGACAGCTGACGGCGCACTGTATGGTTATGCGTAGCTCCTCCCCCTCCTGTAAGTCACTCCCACGTGGACAGCAGAGGTCCTTGTTAATGGCATGCGTCCCAGGAGAAGGACCCCACAAGCAGAATACCCCTTAGCAGTGCCAGTTGCAGGACAGGAAGGATATCTGGCAATCTGGCATACATGGGGTGGGTTTTAGTATTTCACTGCTGGTACGTGGAATGGGATTGGGGAAAAACACATCATCATATAAAGCCAAGACCTCACTCAAAGTCGAGAACCGGTAGCAATCTAAAATGGCGCTGGCAAATACCATGAGCGGTACAATAGTATTCAAAGTGGAGCCAAACAAAATCTCCCCATTATAGGGTTAGGCCTTATAGGGTTGAGATGACAACATAGGACGCTCATCTGGTCTGACGGGCTTCTCGCTCTGTAACATGGTCTGAAGCGCACTAGAGGTCGCTGCCAGACTCTGTACTGAGTTAGGGAAGACGTCCACCCATGGTGGAGGGCCCTGTACTAATCCCACTGTGGGCATGACCGCATGCTGTGGTACAGGAGGGGTCTGCACAATCAGTGGTAGTCCCTGTGAGTGAGGGATGGACTGCTGTGGTGCCCCCATAGGAGGAACAACAGTCGGGACCAACAGGGGGGGTCCACGATGGAGGCCATCATCTGAGAAAAAACACCCAAGGGGGCTCCTGTACTGATGTCGGGGGGTTTGGGGCACCTGGCGAGCTATGGCATCTCATTCATAACCCATCCCAAACCCACCTCCTCCTCACTCAAAGCCGCAGTACATAGTCTGCAAGTTTGCAACATAATTATAAGCGTGTGTCCATTACTCTTGTCAGACATGTCTGCGGGGTAAATGATGCACAATTGCGCACTGTGTACAAAGTGACCACTAGTATGTATATGTATATGTGTATATATATATATATATATATATATATACACACACACACATACTAATGGAGCAATATACTGGTCCTGTCATGCTTTTGGAAGCTGCAGGAACCCGTTATATATATATATATATATATAGTCAGGTATGAACCCCCCTAACAACACCTGTATTAGGGCAGAATGAGAGAAGGGTATACTCATAGGATGACAGAGAGAGAAAAGGATACAGATAAATAGCGCTAGCACAAGTCACATACAATGCAGGAAAGACGCTACAAAGCATTATACGCAACTACACAGACGCAGTATCTGGTAGGAAATAGCGCTACAAACGCTGACCCTGGGGAGAGGTATGCAGGGGAACCGGACCACGCTGTCCTGGCAGAACTGCAACTGCACCAGAGAAAATGGCCGCCGGAGAGCTCAGAGGGGGCGTGTCCAAAGGAAGAGAGCAACTCAGGGAAGCTAGACGCAGTGGAAAGGCGCGCTGAGCTAAGGGGAGGAGCCGCTTGAACAGGGAAGCAGTCTCCCCTGGCCGGTTATTAACCCCTGGGACGCTGGTTTCCCGCACCAATAAGTCCCTGGTGGTCTAGTGGAGCGCAGGGTATGGGGGGGCCTGCGTCCACACCCAGCAAATCCGGTCTGTCCCCTGAGACCGGAGGTATGACTACTAATACGTGGGTCACCTTACCTGTCCCTGTGTGTCCGGCCGCAGTCTGGGTTATCCCACGGGGCCCGGCTAGCATAGACCTCGGGATCACGCCAAGATCCCCATATCAGTACTGGAGTCAAGGCGCCGGCGGGGTGACGGAGCGGCAGCGCAGACGTCTTATGGACAGTCTGCTGATGCACGCTCTGAAGATAGTTTTTTCTTCTATCAAATCATAAAATAAAAATAGCTTTGGGGCTGCTAAGGAGCCCCCCCTGCGTGCGTTAACAGTGACCCGACTTCGGCCGGGCACCAACTGAAACGGAGGTGCCTCTGGCTCGGGGGCGGGGTATAGGGATGATGGACCCAGTGCATCCTGGGAGCTAAAGCTTTAACTGCGTGTTGCCCGGATTGGTTCCCATCACCTACACCCCAAGGTCTCCCTCTGGAGCCTATGGACCCTGAAGAAGAAACAAGGGTTAGACTTCGGTCCAGCACATGCGGACTGTCCACACAGATGTCTGCTCAGTATAACCATCCTCCCTCCTGGAATTCTGCAGAACATGAGCGGTATCATGTAGTGGGAATTGTGATGTCACTGGCCAGGATTTCTATATTCTCTCCGTGTTTGTCCGTGTCTGAGACCTGTTTCTACCACGTGAACCACTGAAGGTAGAAGCTATAGAGGAACCACCACTGCTACCTGCAGCCACTATTCTCTCACACAGCGCAGAACCTGCAGATCCGGGCACCACATAGTTACTTACATTCATTACACCAGCACACTGAGAGACACAGTATAATTACTTACATTCATTACACCAGCACACTGAGAGACACAGTATAATTACTTACATTCATTACACCAGCACACTGAGAGACACAGTATAATTACTTACATTCATTACACCAGCACACAGAGAGACACAGTATAATTACTTACATTCATTACACCAGCACACTGAGAGACACAGTATAATTACTTACATTCATTACACCAGAACACTGAGAGACACAGTATAATTACTTACATTCATTACACCAGCACACTGAGACACAGTATAATTACTTACATTCATTACACCAGCACACTGAGAGACATACTATAATAATTTACATTCATTACACCAGCACACTGAGAGACATACTATAATTACTTACATTCATTACACCAGCACACTGAGAGACACAGTATAATGACTTACATTCATTACACAAACACACTGAGAGACACAGTATAATGACTTACATTCATTACACCAGCACACTGAGACACAGTATAATTACTTACATTCATTACACCAGCACACTGAGAGACACAGTATAATGACTTACATTCATTACACCAGCACACTGACACACAGTATAATTACTTACATTCATTACACCAGCACACTGACACACAGTATAATTACTTACATTCATTACACCAGCATACTGAGAGACACAGTATAATGACTTACATTCATTACACCAGCACACTGAGACACAGTATAATTACTTACATTCATTACACCAGCACACTGAGACACAGTATAATTACTTACATTCATTACACCAGCACACTGAGAGACATACTATAATAACTTACATTCATTACACCAGCACACTGAGAGACATACTATAATTACTTACATTCATTACACCAGCACACTGAGAGACATACTATAATTACTTACATTCATTACACCAGCACACTGAGAGACATACTATAATTACTTACATTCATTACACCAGCACACTGAGAGACACAGTATAATGACTTACATTCATTACACAAACACACTGAGAGACACAGTATAATGACTTACATTCATTACACCAGCACACTGACACACAGTATAATTACTTACATTCATTACACCAGCACACTGAGAGACACAGTATAATGACTTACATTCATTACACCAGCACACTGAGAGACACTTACATTCATTACACCAGCACACTGAGACACAGTATAATCACTTACATTCATTACACCAGCACACTGAGACACAGTATAATTACTTACATTCATTACACCAGCACACTGAGACACAGTATAATGACTTACATTCATTACACCAGCACACTGAGAGACACAGTATAATGACTTACATTCATTACACCAGCACACTGAGAGACACAGTATAATGACTTACATTCATTACACCAGCACACTGAGACACAGTATAATTACTTACATTCATTACACCAGCACACTGACACAGTATAATGAATTACATTCATTACACCAGCACACTGAGAGACACAGTATAATGACTTACATTCATTACACCAGCACACTGACACACAGTATAATTATTACTTACATTCATTACACCAGCACACTGACACACAGTATAATTATTACTTACATTCATTACACCAGCACACTGACACACAGTATAATTATTACTTACATTCATTACACCAGCACACTGACACACAGTATAATTATTACTTACATTCATTACACCAGTACACTGAGAGTCACAGTATAATTACTTACATTCATTACACCAGCACACTGAGAGACACAGTATAATGACTTACATTCATTACACCAGCACACTGAGAGACACAGTATAATGACTTACATTCATTACACCAGCACACTGAGAGACACAGTATAATGACTTACATTCATTACACCAGCACACTGAGAGACACAGTATAATTACTTACATTCATTACACCAGCACACTGAGAGACACAGTATAATTACTTACATTCATTACACCAGCACACTGAGAGACACAGTATAATTACTTACATTCATTACACCAGCACACTGAGAGACACAGTATAATGACTTACATTCATTACACCAGCACACTGAGATACACAGTATAATGACTTACATTCATTACACCAGCACACTGAGAGACACAGTATAATTACTTACATTCATTACACCAGCACACTGAGAGACACAGTATAATGACTTACATTCATTACACCAGCACACTGACACACAGTATAATTACTTACATTCATTACACCAGCACACTGAGACACAGTATAATTACTTACATTCATTACACCAGCACACTGAGACACAGTATAATTACTTACATTCATTACACCAGCACACTGAGAGACACAGTATAATTACTTACAATCATTACACCAGCACACTGAGAGACATATAGTATAATTACTTACATTCATTACACCAGCACACTGACACAGTATAATGACTTACATTCATTACACCAGCACACTGAGACACAGTATAATTACTTACATTCATTACACCAGCACACTGAGAGACACAGTATAATGACTTACATTCATTACACCAGCACACTGACACACAGTATAATTACTTACATTCATTACACCAGCACACTGACACACAGTATAATTACTTACATTCATTACACCAGCACACTGAGAGACACAGTATAATGACTTACATTCGTTACACCAGCACACTGAGACACAGTATAATTACTTACATTCATTACACCAGCACACTGAGAGACATACTATAATGACTTACATTCATTACACCAGCACACTGAGAGACACAGTATAATGACTTACATTCATTACACCAGCACACTGAGAGACAGTATAATTACTTACATTCATTACACCAGCACACTGAGAGACATACTATAATGACTTACATTCATTACACCAGCACACTGAGAGACACAGTATAATGACTTACATTCATTACACCAGCACACTGAGAGACACAGTATAATGACTTACATTCATTACACCAGCACAATGAGAGACACAGTATAATTACTTACATTCATTACACAAGCACACTGAGAGACACAGTATAATGACTTACATTCATTACACCAGCACACTGAGAGACACCACAGTATAATGACTTACATTCATTACACCAGCACACTGAGAGACACAGTATAATTACTTACATTCATTACACCAGCACACTGAGAGACACAGTATAATGACTTACATTCATTCCACCAGCACACTGACACACAGTATAATGACTTACATTCATTACACCAGCACACTGACACACAGTATAATTACTTACATTCATTACACCAGCACACTGAGACACAGTATAATTACTTACATTCATTACACCAGCACACTGAGAGACACAGTATAATTACTTACATTCATTACACCAGCACACTGAGAGACACATAGTATAATTACTTACATTCATTACACCAGCACACTGAAACAGTATAATTACTTACATTCATTACACCAGCACACTGAGACACAGTATAATTACTTACATTCATTACACCAGCACACTGAGAGACACAGTATAATGACTTAGATTCATTACACCAGCACACTGAGACACAGTATAATTACTTACATTCATTACACCAGCACACTGAGAGACATACTATAATGACTTACATTCATTACACCAGCACACTGAGAGACACAGTATAATGACTTACATTCATTACACCAGCACACTGAGAGACACAGTATAATGACTTACATTCATTACACCAGCACACTGACACAGTATAATTACTTACATTCATTACACCAGCACACTGACACACAGTATAATTACTTACATTCATTACACCAGCACACTGAGACACAGTATAATTACTTACATTCATTAAACCAGCACACTGAGAGACACAGTATAGTTACTTACATTCATTATACCAGCACACTGAGACACAGTATAATTACTTACATTCATTACATCAGCACACTGAGACACAGTATAATTACTTACATCCATTACACCAGCACACTGACACACAGTATAATGACTTACATTCATTACACCAGCACATTGACACACAGTATAATTACTTACATTCATTACACCAGCACACTGAGACACAGTATAATTACTTACATTCATTACACCAGCACACTGAGACACAGTATAATTACTTACATTCATTACACCAGCACACTGACACACAGTATAATTACTTACATTCATTACACCAGCACACTGAGACACAGTATAATTACTGTCATTCATTACACCAGCACACTGAGAGACACAGTATAATTACTTACATTCATTACATCAGCACACTGAGACACAGTATAATTACTTACATCCATTACACCAGCACACTGACACACAGTATAATGACTTACATTCATTACACCAGCACACTGAGAGACACAGTATAATTACTTACATTCATTACATCAGCACACTGAGACACAGTATAATTACTTACATCCATTACACCAGCACACTGACACACTGACACACAGTATAATGACTTACATTCATTACACCAGCACACAGAGAGACACAGTATAATTACTTACATTCATTACACCAGCACACAAAGACACAGTATAATTACTTACATTCATTACACCAGCACACTGAGAGACACAGTATAGTTACTTACATTCATTACACCAGCACACTGAGAGACACAGTATAATGACTTACATTCATTACATCAGCACAATGAGACACAGTATAATTACTTACATCCATTACACCAGCACACTGACACACAGTATAATGACTTACATTCATTACACCAGCACACTGAGAGACACAGTATAATTACTTACATTCATTACATCAGCACACTGAGACACAGTATAATTACTTACATCCATTACACCAGCACACTGACACACAGTATAATGACTTACATTCATTACACCAGCACACAGAGAGACACAGTATAATTACTTACATCCATTACACCAGCACACTGACACACAGTATAATGACTTACATTCATTACACCAGCACACTGAGAGACACAGTATAATGACTTACATTCATTACACCAGCACACTGAGACACAGTATAATTACTTACATTCATTACACCAGCACACTGACACAGTATAATGAATTACATTCATTACACCAGCACACTGAGAGACACAGTATAATGACTTACATTCATTACACCAGCACACTGACACACAGTATAATGACTTACATTCATTACACCAGCACGCTGACACACAGTATAATTATTACTTACATTCATTACACCAGCACACTGACACACAGTATAATTATTACTTACATTCATTACACCAGCACACTGACACACAGTATAATTATTACTTACATTCATTACACCAGTACACTGAGATACACAGTATAATTACTTACATTCATTACACCAGCACACTGAGAGACACAGTATAATGACTTACATTCATTACACCAGCACACTGAGAGACACAGTATAATGACTTACATTCATTACACCAGCACACTGAGAGACACAGTATAATTACTTACATTCATTACACCAGCACACTGAGAGACACAGTATAATTACTTACATTCATTACACCAGCACACTGAGAGACACAGTATAATTACTTACATTCATTACACCAGCACACTTAGAGACACAGTATAATGACTTACATTCATTACACCAGCACACTGAGATACACAGTATAATGACTTACATTCATTACACCAGCACACTGAGAGACACAGTATAATTACTTACATTCATTACACCAGCACACTGAGAGACACAGTATAATGACTTACATTCATTACACCAGCACACTGACACACAGTATAATTACTTACATTCATTACACCAGCACACTGAGACACAGTATAATGACTTACATTCATTACACCAGCACACTGAGACACAGTATAATTACTTACATTCATTACACCAGCACACTGAGAGACACAGTATAATTACTTACAATCATTACACCAGCACACTGAGAGACATATAGTATAATTACTTACATTCATTACACCAGCACACTGACACAGTATAATGACTTACATTCATTACACCAGCACACTGAGACACAGTGTAATTACTTACATTCATTACACCAGCACACTGAGAGACACAGTATAATGACTTACATTCATTACACCAGCACACTGACACACAGTATAATTACTTACATTCATTACACCAGCACACTGACACACAGTATAATTACTTACATTCATTACACCAGCACACTGAGACACAGTATAATGACTTACATTCATTACACCAGCACACTGAGAGACACAGTATAATGACTTACATTCATTACACCAGCACACTGAGAGACACAGTATAATGACTTACATTCATTACACCAGCACACTGAGAGACACAGTATAATGACTTACATTCATTACACCAGCACACAGAGACACAGTATAATTACTTACATTCATTACACCAGCACACTGAGAGACACAGTATAATGACTTACATTCATTACACCAGCACACTGAGAGACACAGTATAATGACTTACATTCATTACACCAGCACACTGAGAGACACAGTATAATGACTTACATTAATTACACCAGCACAATGAGAGACACAGTATAATGACTTACATTCATTACACCAGCACACTGAGAGACACAGTATAATTACTTACATTCATTACACCAGAACACTGAGAGACACAGTATAATGACTTACATTCATTACACCAGCACACTGACACACAGTATAATGACTTACATTCATTACACCAGCACACTGACACACAGTATAATTACTTACATTCATTACACCAGCACACTGAGACACAGTATAATTACTTACATTCATTACACCAGCACACTGAGAGACACAGTATAATTACTTACATTCATTACATCAGCACACTGAGACACAGTATAATTACTTACATTCATTACACCAGCACACTGACACACAGTATAATTACTTACATTCATTACACCAGCACACTGAGAGACACAGTATAATTACTTACATTCATTACATCAGCACACTGAGACACAGTATAATTACTTACATCCATTACACCAGCACACTGACACACTGACACACAGTATAATGACTTACATTCATTACACCAGCACACAGAGAGACACAGTATAATTACTTACATTCATTACACCAGCACACTGAGACACAGTATAATTACTTACATTCATTACACCAGCACACAGAGAGACACAGTATAGTTACTTACATTCATTACACCAGCACACTGAGAGACACAGTATAATTACTTACATTCATTACACCAGCACACTGACACACAGTATAATTACTTACATTCATTACACCAGCACACTGACACACAGTATAATTACTTACATTCATTACACCAGCACACTGAGACACAGTATAATTACTTACATTCATTACACCAGCACACTGAGACACAGTATAATTACTTACATTCATTACACCAGCACACTGAGAGACACAGTATAATTACTTACAATCATTACACCAGCACACTGAGAGACATATAGTATAATTACTTACATTCATTACACCAGCACACTGACACAGTATAATGACTTACATTCATTACACCAGCACACTGAGACACAGTATAATTACTTACATTCATTACACCAGCACACTGAGAGACACAGTATAATGACTTACATTCATTACACCAGCACACTGACACACAGTATAATTACTTACATTCATTACACCAGCACACTGACACAGTATAATGACTTACATTCATTACACCAGCACACTGAGACACAGTATAATTACTTACATTCATTACACCAGCACACTGAGAGACATACTATAATGACTTACATTCATTACACCAGCACACGGAGAGACACAGTATAATGACTTACATTCATTACACCAGCACACTGAGAGACACAGTATAATGACTTACATTCATTACACCAGCACACTGAGAGACACAGTATAATGACTTACATTCATTACACCAGCACACTGAGACACAGTATAATTACTTACATTCATTACACCAGCACACTGAGAGACATACTATAATGACTTACATTCATTACACCAGCACACTGAGAGACACAGTATAATGACTTACATTCATTACACCAGCACACTGAGAGACACAGTATAATGACTTACATTCATTACACCAGCACAATGAGAGACACAGTATAATTACTTACATTCATTACACAAGCACACTGAGAGACACAGTATAATGACTTACATTCATTACACCAGCACACTGAGAGACACCACAGTATAATGACTTACATTCATTACACCAGCACACTGAGAGACACAGTATAATTACTTACATTCATTACACCAGCACACTGAGAGACACAGTATAATGACTTACATTCATTCCACCAGCACACTGACACACAGTATAATGACTTACATTCATTACACCAGCACACTGACACACAGTATAATTACTTACATTCATTACACCAGCACACTGAGACACAGTATAATTACTTACATTCATTACACCAGCACACTGAGAGACACAGTATAATTACTTACATTCATTACACCAGCACACTGAGAGACACATAGTATAATTACTTACATTCATTACACCAGCACACTGAAACAGTATAATTACTTACATTCATTACACCAGCACACTGAGACACAGTATAATTACTTACATTCATTACACCAGCACACTGAGAGACACAGTATAATGACTTACATTCATTACACCAGCACACTGAGACACAGTATAATTACTTACATTCATTACACCAGCACACTGAGAGACATACTATAATGACTTACATTCATTACACCAGCACACTGAGAGACACAGTATAATGACTTACATTCATTACACCAGCACACTGAGAGACACAGTATAATGACTTACATTCATTACACCAGCACACTGACACAGTATAATTACTTACATTCATTACACCAGCACACTGACACACAGTATAATTACTTACATTCATTACACCAGCACACTGAGACACAGTATAATTACTTACATTCATTACACCAGCACACTGAGAGACACAGTATAGTTACTTACATTCATTATACCAGCACACTGAGACACAGTATAATTACTTACATTCATTACATCAGCACACTGAGACACAGTATAATTACTTACATTCATTACACCAGCACACTGAGAGACACAGTATAATTACTTACATTCATTACACCAGCACACAGAGAGACACAGTATAATTACTTACATTCATTACACCAGCATACTGAGAGACACAGTATAATGACTTACATTCATTACACCAGCACACTGAGACACAGTATAATTACTTACATTCATTACACCAGCACACTGAGACACAGTATAATTACTTACATTCATTACACCAGCACACTGAGAGACATACTATAATAACTTACATTCATTACACCAGCACACTGAGAGACATACTATAATTACTTACATTCATTACACCAGCACACTGAGAGACATACTATAATTACTTACATTCATTACACCAGCACACTGAGAGACATACTATAATTACTTACATTCATTACACCAGCACACTGAGAGACACAGTATAATGACTTACATTCATTACACAAACACACTGAGAGACACAGTATAATGACTTACATTCATTACACCAGCACACTGACACACAGTATAATTACTTACATTCATTACACCAGCACACTGAGAGACACAGTATAATGACTTACATTCATTACACCAGCACACTGAGAGACACTTACATTCATTACACCAGCACACTGAGACACAGTATAATCACTTACATTCATTACACCAGCACACTGAGACACAGTATAATTACTTACATTCATTACACCAGCACACTCAGACACAGTATAATGACTTACATTCATTACACCAGCACACTGAGAGACACAGTATAATGACTTACATTCATTACACCAGCACACTGAGAGACACAGTATAATGACTTACATTCATTACACCAGCACACTGAGACACAGTATAATTACTTACATTCATTACACCAGCACACTGACACAGTATAATGAATTACATTCATTACACCAGCACACTGAGAGACACAGTATAATGACTTACATTCATTACACCAGCACACTGACACACAGTATAATTATTACTTACATTCATTACACCAGCACACTGACACACAGTATAATTATTACTTACATTCATTACACCAGCACACTGACACACAGTATAATTATTACTTACATTCATTACACCAGCACACTGACACACAGTATAATTATTACTTACATTCATTACACCAGTACACTGAGAGTCACAGTATAATTACTTACATTCATTACACCAGCACACTGAGAGACACAGTATAATGACTTACATTCATTACACCAGCACACTGAGAGACACAGTATAATGACTTACATTCATTACACCAGCACACTGAGAGACACAGTATAATGACTTACATTCATTACACCAGCACACTGAGAGACACAGTATAATTACTTACATTCATTACACCAGCACACTGAGAGACACAGTATAATTACTTACATTAATTACACCAGCACACTGAGAGACACAGTATAATTACTTACATTCATTACACCAGCACACTGAGAGACACAGTATAATGACTTACATTCATTACACCAGCACACTGAGATACACAGTATAATGACTTACATTCATTACACCAGCACACTGAGAGACACAGTATAATGACTTACATTCATTACACCAGCACACTGAGAGACACAGTATAATGACTTACATTCATTACACCAGCACACTGACACACAGTATAATTACTTACATTCATTACACCAGCACACTGAGACACAGTATAATTACTTACATTCATTACACCAGCACACTGAGACACAGTATAATTACTTACATTCATTACACCAGCACACTGAGAGACACAGTATAATTACTTACAATCATTACACCAGCACACTGAGAGACATATAGTATAATTACTTACATTCATTACACCAGCACACTGACACAGTATAATGACTTACATTCATTACACCAGCACACTGAGACACAGTATAATTACTTACATTCATTACACCAGCACACTGAGAGACACAGTATAATGACTTACATTCATTACACCAGCACACTGACACACAGTATAATTACTTACATTCATTACACCAGCACACTGACACACAGTATAATTACTTACATTCATTACACCAGCACACTGAGAGACACAGTATAATGACTTACATTCATTCCACCAGCACACTGAGAGACACAGTATAATGACTTACATTCATTACACCAGCACACTGAGAGACACAATATAATGACTTACATTCATTACACCAGCACACTGAGAGACACAGTATAATGACTTACATTCATTACACCAGCACACTGAGAGACACAGTATAATGACTTACATTCATTACACCAGCACAATGAGAGACACAGTATAATGACCTACATTCATTACACCAGCACACTGAGAGACACAGTATAATTACTTACATTCATTACACCAGAACACTGAGAGACACAGTATAATGACTTACATTCATTACACCAGCACACTGACACACAGTATAATGACTTACATTCATTACACCAGCACACTGACACACAGTATAATTACTTACATTCATTACACCAGCACACTGAGACACAGTATAATTACTTACATTCATTACACCAGCACACTGAGAGACACAGTATAATTACTTACATTCATTACATCAGCACACTGAGACACAGTATAATTACTTACATCCATTACACCAGCACACTGACACACAGTATAATGACTTACATTCATTACACCAGCACACTGAGAGACACAGTATAATTACTTACATTCATTACATCAGCACACTGAGACACAGTATAATTACTTACATCCATTACACCAGCACACTGACACACTGACACACAGTATAATGACTTACATTCATTACACCAGCACACAGAGAGACACAGTATAATTACTTACATTCATTACACCAGCACACTGAGACACAGTATAATTAGTTACATTCATTACACCAGCACACAGAGAGACACAGTATAGTTACTTACATTCATTACACCAGCACACTGAGAGACACAGTATAATTACTTACATTCATTACACCAGCACACTGACACACAGTATAATTACTTACATTCATTACACCAGCACACTGAGACACAGTATAATTACTTACATTCATTACACCAGCACACTGAGACACAGTATAATTACTTACATTCATTACACCAGCACACTGAGAGACACAGTATAATTACTTACAATCATTACACCAGCACACTGAGAGACATATAGTATAATTACTTACATTCATTACACCAGCACACTGACACAGTATAATGACTTACATTCATTACACCAGCACACTGACACACAGTATAATGACTTACATTCATTACACCAGCACACTGAGACACAGTATAATTACTTACATTCATTACACCAGCACACTGAGAGACACAGTATAATGACTTACATTCATTACACCAGCACAATGAGAGACACAGTATAATGACCTACATTCATTACACCAGCACACTGAGAGACACAGTATAATTACTTACATTCATTACACCAGAACACTGAGAGACACAGTATAATGACTTACATTCATTACACCAGCACACTGACACACAGTATAATGACTTACATTCATTACACCAGCACACTGACACACAGTATAATTACTTACATTCATTACACCAGCACACTGAGACACAGTATAATTACTTACATTCATTACACCAGCACACTGAGAGACACAGTATAATTACTTACATTCATTACATCAGCACACTGAGACACAGTATAATTACTTACATCCATTACACCAGCACACTGACACACAGTATAATGACTTACATTCATTACACCAGCACACTGAGAGACACAGTATAATTACTTACATTCATTACATCAGCACACTGAGACACAGTATAATTACTTACATCCATTACACCAGCACACTGACACACTGACACACAGTATAATGACTTACATTCATTACACCAGCACACAGAGAGACACAGTATAATTACTTACATTCATTACACCAGCACACTGAGACACAGTATAATTAGTTACATTCATTACACCAGCACACAGAGAGACACAGTATAGTTACTTACATTCATTACACCAGCACACTGAGAGACACAGTATAATTACTTACATTCATTACACCAGCACACTGACACACAGTATAATTACTTACATTCATTACACCAGCACACTGAGACACAGTATAATTACTTACATTCATTACACCAGCACACTGAGACACAGTATAATTACTTACATTCATTACACCAGCACACTGAGAGACACAGTATAATTACTTACAATCATTACACCAGCACACTGAGAGACATATAGTATAATTACTTACATTCATTACACCAGCACACTGACACAGTATAATGACTTACATTCATTACACCAGCACACTGACACACAGTATAATGACTTACATTCATTACACCAGCACACTGAGACACAGTATAATTACTTACATTCATTACACCAGCACACTGAGAGACACAGTATAATGACTTACATTCATTACACCAGCACACTGACACACAGTATAATTACTTACATTCATTACACCAGCACACTGACACAGTATAATGACTTACATTCGTTACACCAGCACACTGAGACACAGTATAATTACTTACATTCATTACACCAGCACACTGAGAGACATACTATAATGACTTACATTCATTACACCAGCACACTGAGAGACACAGTATAATGACTTACATTCATTACACCAGCACACTGAGAGACACAGTATAATGACTTACATTCATTACACCAGCACACTGAGAGACACAGTATAATGACTTACATTCATTACACCAGCACACTGAGAGACACAGTATAATGACTTACATTCATTACACCAGCACACTGAGAGACACAGTATAATGACTTACATTAATTACACCAGCACAATGAGAGACACAGTATAATGACCTACATTCATTACACCAGCACACTGAGAGACACAGTATAATTACTTACATTCATTACACCAGAACACTGAGAGACACAGTATAATGACTTACATTCATTACACCAGCACACTGACACACAGTATAATGACTTACATTCATTACACCAGCACACTGACACACAGTATAATGACTTACATTCATTACACCAGCACACTGAGACACAGTATAATTACTTACATTCATTACACCAGCACACTGAGAGACACAGTATAATTACTTACATTCATTACATCAGCACACTGAGACACAGTATAATTACTTACATCCATTACACCAGCACACTGACACACAGTATAATGACTTACATTCATTACACCAGCACACTGAGAGACACAGTATAATTACTTACATTCATTACATCAGCACACTGAGACACAGTATAATTACTTACATCCATTACACCAGCACAATGACACACTGACACACAGTATAATGACTTACATTCATTACACCAGCACACAGAGAGACACAGTATAATTACTTACATCATTACACCAGCACACTGAGACACAGTATAATTACTTACATTCATTACACCAGCACACAGAGAGACACAGTATAGTTACTTACATTCATTACACCAGCACACTGAGAGACACAGTATAATTACTTACATTCATTACACCAGCACACTGACACACAGTATAATTACTTACATTCATTACACCAGCACACTGAGACACAGTATAATTACTTACATTCATTACACCAGCACACTGAGACACAGTATAATTACTTACATTCATTACACCAGCACACTGAGAGACACAGTATAATTACTTACAATCATTACACCAGCACACTGAGAGACATATAGTATAATTACTTACATTCATTACACCAGCACACTGACACAGTATAATGACTTACATTCATTACACCAGCACACTGACACACAGTATAATTACTTACATTCATTACACCAGCACACTGAGACACAGTATAATTACTTACATTCATTACACCAGCACACTGAGAGACACAGTATAATGACTTACATTCATTACACCAGCACACTGACACACAGTATAATGACTTACATTCATTACACCAGCACACTGACACACAGTATAATTACTTACATTCATTACACCAGCACACTGAGACACAGTATAATTACTTACATTCATTACACCAGCACACTGAGAGACACAGTATAATTACTTACATTCATTACATCAGCACACTGAGACACAGTATAATTACTTACATCCATTACACCAGCACACTGACACACAGTATAATGACTTACATTCATTACACCAGCACACTGAGAGACACAGTATAATGACTTACATTCATTACACCAGCACACTGAGACACAGTATAATTACTTACATTCATTACACCAGCACACTGAGAGACATACTATAATGACTTACATTCATTACACCAGCACACTGAGAGACACAGTATAATGAGTTACATTCATTACACCAGCACACTGAGAGACACAGTATAATGACTTACATTCATTACACCAGCACAATGAGAGACACAGTATAATTACTTACATTCATTACACAAGCACACTGAGAGACACAGTATAATGACTTACATTCATTACACCAGCACACTGAGAGACACCACAGTATAATGACTTACATTCATTACACCAGCACACTGAGAGACACAGTATAATTACTTACATTCATTACACCAGCACACTGAGAGACACAGTATAATGACTTACATTCATTCCACCAGCACACTGACACACAGTATAATGACTTAATTCATTACACCAGCACACTGACACACAGTATAATTACTTACATTCATTACACCAGCACACTGAGACACAGTATAATTACTTACATTCATTACACCAGCACACTGAGAGACACAGTATAATTACTTACATTCATTACACCAGCACACTGAGAGACACATAGTATAATTACTTACATTCATTACACCAGCACACTGAAACAGTATAATTACTTACATTCATTACACCAGCACACTGAGACACAGTATAATTACTTACATTCATTACACCAGCACACTGAGAGACACAGTATAATGACTTACATTCATTACACCATCACACTGAGACACAGTATAATTACTTACATTCATTACACCAGCACACTGAGAGACATACTATAATGACTTACATTCATTACACCAGCACACTGAGAGACACAGTATAATGACTTACATTCATTACACCAGCACACTGAGAGACACAGTATAATGACTTACATTCATTACACCAGCACACTGACACAGTATAATTACTTACATTCATTACACCAGCACACTGACACACAGTATAATTACTTACATTCATTACACCAGCACACTGAGACACAGTATAATTACTTACATTCATTAAACCAGCACACTGAGAGACACAGTATAGTTACTTACATTCATTATACCAGCACACTGAGACACAGTATAATTACTTACATTCATTACATCAGCACACTGAGACACAGTATAATTACTTACATCCATTACACCAGCACACTGACACACAGTATAATGACTTACATTCATTACACCAGCACACTGACACACAGTATAATTACTTACATTCATTACACCAGCACACTGAGACACAGTATAATTACTTACATTCATTACACCAGCACACTGAGACACAGTATAATTACTTACATTCATTACACCAGCACACTGACACACAGTATAATTACTTACATTCATTACACCAGCACACTGAGACACAGTATAATTACTGTCATTCATTACACCAGCACACTGAGAGACACAGTATAATTACTTACATTCATTACATCAGCACACTGAGACACAGTATAATTACTTACATCCATTACACCAGCACACTGACACACAGTATAATGACTTACATTCATTACACCAGCACACTGAGAGACACAGTATAATTACTTACATTCATTACATCAGCACACTGAGACACAGTATAATTACTTACATCCATTACACCAGCACACTGACACACTGACACACAGTATAATGACTTACATTCATTACACCAGCACACAGAGAGACACAGTATAATTACTTACATTCATTACACCAGCACACAAAGACACAGTATAATTACTTACATTCATTACACCAGCACACTGAGAGACACAGTATAATGACTTACATTCATTACATCAGCACACTGAGACACAGTATAATTACTTACATCCATTACACCAGCACACTGACACACAGTATAATGACTTACATTCATTACACCAGCACACTGAGAGACACAGTATAATTACTTACATTCATTACATCAGCACACTGAGACACAGTATAATTACTTACATCCATTACACCAGCACACTGACACACAGTATAATGACTTACATTCATTACACCAGCACACAGAGAGACACAGTATAATTACTTACATCCATTACACCAGCACACTGACACACAGTATAATGACTTACATTCATTACACCAGCACACTGAGAGACACAGTATAATGACTTACATTCATTACACCAGCACACTGAGACACAGTATAATTACTTACATTCATTACACCAGCACACTGACACAGTATAATGAATTACATTCATTACACCAGCACACTGAGAGACACAGTATAATGACTTACATTCATTACACCAGCACACTGACACACAGTATAATGACTTACATTCATTACACCAGCACACTGACACACAGTATAATTATTACTTACATTCATTACACCAGCACACTGACACACAGTATAATTATTACTTATATTCATTACACCAGCACACTGACACACAGTATAATTATTACTTACATTCATTACACCAGTACACTGAGAGTCACAGTATAATTACTTACATTCATTACACCAGCACACTGAGAGACACAGTATAATGACTTACATTCATTACACCAGCACACTGAGAGACACAGTATAATGACTTACATTCATTACACCAGCACACTGAGAGACACAGTATAATGACTTACATTCATTACACCAGCACACTGAGAGACACAGTATAATTACTTACATTCATTGCACCAGCACACTGAGAGACACAGTATAATTACTTACATTCATTACACCAGCACACTGAGAGACACAGTATAATTACTTACATTCATTACACCAGCACACTTAGAGACACAGTATAATGACTTACATTCATTACACCAGCACACTGAGATACACAGTATAATGACTTACATTCATTACACCAGCACACTGAGAGACACAGTATAATTACTTACATTCATTACACCAGCACACTGAGAGACACAGTATAATGACTTACATTCATTACACCAGCACACTGACACACAGTATAATTACTTACATTCATTACACCAGCACACTGAGACACAGTATAATTACTTACATTCATTACACCAGCACACTGAGACACAGTATAATTACTTACATTCATTACACCAGCACACTGAGAGACACAGTATAATTACTTACAATCATTACACCAGCACACTGAGAGACATATAGTATAATTACTTACATTCATTACACCAGCACACTGACACAGTATAATGACTTACATTCATTACACCAGCACACTGAGACACAGTATAATTACTTACATTCATTACACCAGCACACTGAGAGACACAGTATAATGACTTACATTCATTACACCAGCACACTGACACACAGTATAATTACTTACATTCATTACACCAGCACACTGACACACAGTATAATTACTTACATTCATTACACCAGCACACTGAGACACAGTATAATGACTTACATTCATTACACCAGCACACTGAGAGACATACTATAATGACTTACATTCATTACACCAGCACACTGAGAGACACAGTATAATGACTTACATTCATTACACCAGCACACTGAGAGACACAGTATAATGACTTACATTCATTACACCAGCACACTGAGAGACACAGTATAATGACTTACATTCATTACACCAGCACACTGACACACAGTATAATTACTTACATTCATTACACCAGCACACTGAGACACAGTATAATTACTTACATTCATTACACCAGCACACTGAGACACAGTATAATTACTTACATTCATTACACCAGCACACTGAGAGACACAGTATAATTACTTACAATCATTACACCAGCACACTGAGAGACATATAGTATAATTACTTACATTCATTACACCAGCACACTGACACAGTATAATGACTTACATTCATTACACCAGCACACTGACACACAGTATAATTACTTACATTCATTACACCAGCACACTGAGACACAGTATAATTACTTACATTCATTACACCAGCACACTGAGAGACACAGTATAATGACTTACATTCATTACACCAGCACACTGACACACAGTATAATGACTTACATTCATTACACCAGCACACTGACACACAGTATAATTACTTACATTCATTACACCAGCACACTGAGACACAGTATAATTACTTACATTCATTACACCAGCACACTGAGAGACATACTATAATGACTTACATTCATTACACCAGCACACTGAGAGACACAGTATAATGACTTACATTCATTACACCAGCACACTGAGAGACACAGTATAATGACTTACATTCATTACACCAGCACACTGAGAGACACAGTATAATGACTTACATTCATTACACCAGCACACTGAGACACAGTATAATTACTTACATTCATTACACCAGCACACTGAGAGACATACTATAATGACTTACATTCATTACACCAGCACACTGAGAGACACAGTATAATGACTTACATTCATTACACCAGCACACTGAGAGACACAGTATAATGACTTACATTCATTACACCAGCACAATGAGAGACACAGTATAATTACTTACATTCATTACACAAGCACACTGAGAGACACAGTATAATGACTTACATTCATTACACCAGCACACTGAGAGACACCACAGTATAATGACTTACATTCATTACACCAGCACACTGAGAGACACAGTATAATTACTTACATTCATTACACCAGCACACTGAGAGACACAGTATAATGACTTACATTCATTCCACCAGCACACTGACACACAGTATAATGACTTAATTCATTACACCAGCACACTGACACACAGTATAATTACTTACATTCATTACACCAGCACACTGAGACACAGTATAATTACTTACATTCATTACACCAGCACACTGAGAGACACAGTATAATTACTTACATTCATTACACCAGCACACTGAGAGACACATAGTATAATTACTTACATTCATTACACCAGCACACTGAAACAGTATAATTACTTACATTCATTACACCAGCACACTGAGACACAGTATAATTACTTACATTCATTACACCAGCACACTGAGAGACACAGTATAATGACTTACATTCATTACACCATCACACTGAGACACAGTATAATTACTTACATTCATTACACCAGCACACTGAGAGACATACTATAATGACTTACATTCATTACACCAGCACACTGAGAGACACAGTATAATGACTTACATTCATTACACCAGCACACTGAGAGACACAGTATAATGACTTACATTCATTACACCAGCACACTGACACAGTATAATTACTTACATTCATTACACCAGCACACTGACACACAGTATAATTACTTACATTCATTACACCAGCACACTGAGACACAGTATAATTACTTACATTCATTAAACCAGCACACTGAGAGACACAGTATAGTTACTTACATTCATTATACCAGCACACTGAGACACAGTATAATTACTTACATTCATTACATCAGCACACTGAGACACAGTATAATTACTTACATCCATTACACCAGCACACTGACACACAGTATAATGACTTACATTCATTACACCAGCACACTGAGAGACACAGTATAATTACTTACATTCATTACATCAGCACACTGAGACACAGTATAATTACTTACATCCATTACACCAGCACACTGACACACAGTATAATGACTTACATTCATTACACCAGCACACTGAGAGACACAGTATAATTACTTACATTCATTACATCAGCACACTGAGACACAGTATAATTACTTACATCCATTACACCAGCACACTGACACACTGACACACAGTATAATGACTTACATTCATTACACCAGCACACAGAGAGACACAGTATAATTACTTACATTCATTACACCAGCACACTGAGACACAGTATAATTAGTTACATTCATTACACCAGCACACAGAGAGACACAGTATAGTTACTTACATTCATTACACCAGCACACTGAGAGACACAGTATAATTACTTACATTCATTACACCAGCACACTGACACACAGTATAATTACTTACATTCATTACACCAGCACACTGAGACACAGTATAATTACTTACATTCATTACACCAGCACACTGAGACACAGTATAATTACTTACATTCATTACACCAGCACACTGAGAGACACAGTATAATTACTTACAATCATTACACCAGCACACTGAGAGACATATAGTATAATTACTTACATTCATTACACCAGCACACTGACACAGTATAATGACTTACATTCATTACACCAGCACACTGACACACAGTATAATGACTTACATTCATTACACCAGCACACTGAGACACAGTATAATTACTTACATTCATTACACCAGCACACTGAGAGACACAGTATAATGACTTACATTCATTACACCAGCACACTGACACACAGTATAATTACTTACATTCATTACACCAGCACACTGACACAGTATAATGACTTACATTCGTTACACCAGCACACTGAGACACAGTATAATTACTTACATTCATTACACCAGCACACTGAGAGACATACTATAATGACTTACATTCATTACACCAGCACACTGAGAGACACAGTATAATGACTTACATTCATTACACCAGCACACTGAGAGACACAGTATAATGACTTACATTCATTACACCAGCACACTGAGAGACACAGTATAATGACTTACATTCATTACACCAGCACACTGAGAGACACAGTATAATGACTTACATTCATTACACCAGCACACTGAGAGACACAGTATAATGACTTACATTAATTACACCAGCACAATGAGAGACACAGTATAATGACCTACATTCATTACACCAGCACACTGAGAGACACAGTATAATTACTTACATTCATTACACCAGAACACTGAGAGACACAGTATAATGACTTACATTCATTACACCAGCACACTGACACACAGTATAATGACTTACATTCATTACACCAGCACACTGACACACAGTATAATGACTTACATTCATTACACCAGCACACTGAGACACAGTATAATTACTTACATTCATTACACCAGCACACTGAGAGACACAGTATAATTACTTACATTCATTACATCAGCACACTGAGACACAGTATAATTACTTACATCCATTACACCAGCACACTGACACACAGTATAATGACTTACATTCATTACACCAGCACACTGAGAGACACAGTATAATTACTTACATTCATTACATCAGCACACTGAGACACAGTATAATTACTTACATCCATTACACCAGCACAATGACACACTGACACACAGTATAATGACTTACATTCATTACACCAGCACACAGAGAGACACAGTATAATTACTTACATCATTACACCAGCACACTGAGACACAGTATAATTACTTACATTCATTACACCAGCACACAGAGAGACACAGTATAGTTACTTACATTCATTACACCAGCACACTGAGAGACACAGTATAATTACTTACATTCATTACACCAGCACACTGACACACAGTATAATTACTTACATTCATTACACCAGCACACTGAGACACAGTATAATTACTTACATTCATTACACCAGCACACTGAGACACAGTATAATTACTTACATTCATTACACCAGCACACTGAGAGACACAGTATAATTACTTACAATCATTACACCAGCACACTGAGAGACATATAGTATAATTACTTACATTCATTACACCAGCACACTGACACAGTATAATGACTTACATTCATTACACCAGCACACTGACACACAGTATAATTACTTACATTCATTACACCAGCACACTGAGACACAGTATAATTACTTACATTCATTACACCAGCACACTGAGAGACACAGTATAATGACTTACATTCATTACACCAGCACACTGACACACAGTATAATGACTTACATTCATTACACCAGCACACTGACACACAGTATAATTACTTACATTCATTACACCAGCACACTGAGACACAGTATAATTACTTACATTCATTACACCAGCACACTGAGAGACACAGTATAATTACTTACATTCATTACATCAGCACACTGAGACACAGTATAATTACTTACATCCATTACACCAGCACACTGACACACAGTATAATGACTTACATTCATTACACCAGCACACTGAGAGACACAGTATAATGACTTACATTCATTACACCAGCACACTGAGACACAGTATAATTACTTACATTCATTACACCAGCACACTGAGAGACATACTATAATGACTTACATTCATTACACCAGCACACTGAGAGACACAGTATAATGAGTTACATTCATTACACCAGCACACTGAGAGACACAGTATAATGACTTACATTCATTACACCAGCACAATGAGAGACACAGTATAATTACTTACATTCATTACACAAGCACACTGAGAGACACAGTATAATGACTTACATTCATTACACCAGCACACTGAGAGACACCACAGTATAATGACTTACATTCATTACACCAGCACACTGAGAGACACAGTATAATTACTTACATTCATTACACCAGCACACTGAGAGACACAGTATAATGACTTACATTCATTCCACCAGCACACTGACACACAGTATAATGACTTAATTCATTACACCAGCACACTGACACACAGTATAATTACTTACATTCATTACACCAGCACACTGAGACACAGTATAATTACTTACATTCATTACACCAGCACACTGAGAGACACAGTATAATTACTTACATTCATTACACCAGCACACTGAGAGACACATAGTATAATTACTTACATTCATTACACCAGCACACTGAAACAGTATAATTACTTACATTCATTACACCAGCACACTGAGACACAGTATAATTACTTACATTCATTACACCAGCACACTGAGAGACACAGTATAATGACTTACATTCATTACACCATCACACTGAGACACAGTATAATTACTTACATTCATTACACCAGCACACTGAGAGACATACTATAATGACTTACATTCATTACACCAGCACACTGAGAGACACAGTATAATGACTTACATTCATTACACCAGCACACTGAGAGACACAGTATAATGACTTACATTCATTACACCAGCACACTGACACAGTATAATTACTTACATTCATTACACCAGCACACTGACACACAGTATAATTACTTACATTCATTACACCAGCACACTGAGACACAGTATAATTACTTACATTCATTAAACCAGCACACTGAGAGACACAGTATAGTTACTTACATTCATTATACCAGCACACTGAGACACAGTATAATTACTTACATTCATTACATCAGCACACTGAGACACAGTATAATTACTTACATCCATTACACCAGCACACTGACACACAGTATAATGACTTACATTCATTACACCAGCACACTGACACACAGTATAATTACTTACATTCATTACACCAGCACACTGAGACACAGTATAATTACTTACATTCATTACACCAGCACACTGAGACACAGTATAATTACTTACATTCATTACACCAGCACACTGACACACAGTATAATTACTTACATTCATTACACCAGCACACTGAGACACAGTATAATTACTGTCATTCATTACCACCAGCACACTGAGAGACACAGTATAATTACTTACATTCATTACATCAGCACACTGAGACACAGTATAATTACTTACATCCATTACACCAGCACACTGACACACAGTATAATGACTTACATTCATTACACCAGCACACTGAGAGACACAGTATAATTACTTACATTCATTACATCAGCACACTGAGACACAGTATAATTACTTACATTCATTACATCAGCACACTGAGACACAGTATAATTACTTACATCCATTACACCAGCACACTGACACACTGACACACAGTATAATGACTTACATTCATTACACCAGCACACAGAGAGACACAGTATAATTACTTACATTCATTACACCAGCACACAAAGACACAGTATAATTACTTACATTCATTACACCAGCACACTGAGAGACACAGTATAATGACTTACATTCATTACATCAGCACACTGAGACACAGTATAATTACTTACATCCATTACACCAGCACACTGACACACAGTATAATGACTTACATTCATTACACCAGCACACTGAGAGACACAGTATAATTACTTACATTCATTACATCAGCACACTGAGACACAGTATAATTACTTACATCCATTACACCAGCACACTGACACACAGTATAATGACTTACATTCATTACACCAGCACACAGAGAGACACAGTATAATTACTTACATCCATTACACCAGCACACTGACACACAGTATAATGACTTACATTCATTACACCAGCACACTGAGAGACACAGTATAATGACTTACATTCATTACACCAGCACACTGAGACACAGTATAATTACTTACATTCATTACACCAGCACACTGACACAGTATAATGAATTACATTCATTACACCAGCACACTGAGAGACACAGTATAATGACTTACATTCATTACACCAGCACACTGACACACAGTATAATGACTTACATTCATTACACCAGCACACTGACACACAGTATAATTATTACTTACATTCATTACACCAGCACACTGACACACAGTATAATTATTACTTATATTCATTACACCAGCACACTGACACACAGTATAATTATTACTTACATTCATTACACCAGTACACTGAGAGTCACAGTATAATTACTTACATTCATTACACCAGCACACTGAGAGACACAGTATAATGACTTACATTCATTACACCAGCACACTGAGAGACACAGTATAATGACTTACATTCATTACACCAGCACACTGAGAGACACAGTATAATGACTTACATTCATTACACCAGCACACTGAGAGACACAGTATAATTACTTACATTCATTGCACCAGCACACTGAGAGACACAGTATAATTACTTACATTCATTACACCAGCACACTGAGAGACACAGTATAATTACTTACATTCATTACACCAGCACACTTAGAGACACAGTATAATGACTTACATTCATTACACCAGCACACTGAGATACACAGTATAATGACTTACATTCATTACACCAGCACACTGAGAGACACAGTATAATTACTTACATTCATTACACCAGCACACTGAGAGACACAGTATAATGACTTACATTCATTACACCAGCACACTGACACACAGTATAATTACTTACATTCATTACACCAGCACACTGAGACACAGTATAATTACTTACATTCATTACACCAGCACACTGAGACACAGTATAATTACTTACATTCATTACACCAGCACACTGAGAGACACAGTATAATTACTTACAATCATTACACCAGCACACTGAGAGACATATAGTATAATTACTTACATTCATTACACCAGCACACTGACACAGTATAATGACTTACATTCATTACACCAGCACACTGAGACACAGTATAATTACTTACATTCATTACACCAGCACACTGAGAGACACAGTATAATGACTTACATTCATTACACCAGCACACTGACACACAGTATAATTACTTACATTCATTACACCAGCACACTGACACACAGTATAATTACTTACATTCATTACACCAGCACACTGAGACACAGTATAATGACTTACATTCATTACACCAGCACACTGAGAGACATACTATAATGACTTACATTCATTACACCAGCACACTGAGAGACACAGTATAATGACTTACATTCATTACACCAGCACACTGAGAGACACAGTATAATGACTTACATTCATTACACCAGCACACTGAGAGACACAGTATAATGACTTACATTCATTACACCAGCACACTGACACACAGTATAATTACTTACATTCATTACACCAGCACACTGAGACACAGTATAATTACTTACATTCATTACACCAGCACACTGAGACACAGTATAATTACTTACATTCATTACACCAGCACACTGAGAGACACAGTATAATTACTTACAATCATTACACCAGCACACTGAGAGACATATAGTATAATTACTTACATTCATTACACCAGCACACTGACACAGTATAATGACTTACATTCATTACACCAGCACACTGACACACAGTATAATTACTTACATTCATTACACCAGCACACTGAGACACAGTATAATTACTTACATTCATTACACCAGCACACTGAGAGACACAGTATAATGACTTACATTCATTACACCAGCACACTGACACACAGTATAATGACTTACATTCATTACACCAGCACACTGACACACAGTATAATTACTTACATTCATTACACCAGCACACTGAGACACAGTATAATTACTTACATTCATTACACCAGCACACTGAGAGACATACTATAATGACTTACATTCATTACACCAGCACACTGAGAGACACAGTATAATGACTTACATTCATTACACCAGCACACTGAGAGACACAGTATAATGACTTACATTCATTACACCAGCACACTGAGAGACACAGTATAATGACTTACATTCATTACACCAGCACACTGAGACACAGTATAATTACTTACATTCATTACACCAGCACACTGAGAGACATACTATAATGACTTACATTCATTACACCAGCACACTGAGAGACACAGTATAATGACTTACATTCATTACACCAGCACACTGAGAGACACAGTATAATGACTTACATTCATTACACCAGCACAATGAGAGACACAGTATAATTACTTACATTCATTACACAAGCACACTGAGAGACACAGTATAATGACTTACATTCATTACACCAGCACACTGAGAGACACCACAGTATAATGACTTACATTCATTACACCAGCACACTGAGAGACACAGTATAATTACTTACATTCATTACACCAGCACACTGAGAGACACAGTATAATGACTTACATTCATTCCACCAGCACACTGACACACAGTATAATGACTTAATTCATTACACCAGCACACTGACACACAGTATAATTACTTACATTCATTACACCAGCACACTGAGACACAGTATAATTACTTACATTCATTACACCAGCACACTGAGAGACACAGTATAATTACTTACATTCATTACACCAGCACACTGAGAGACACATAGTATAATTACTTACATTCATTACACCAGCACACTGAAACAGTATAATTACTTACATTCATTACACCAGCACACTGAGACACAGTATAATTACTTACATTCATTACACCAGCACACTGAGAGACACAGTATAATGACTTACATTCATTACACCATCACACTGAGACACAGTATAATTACTTACATTCATTACACCAGCACACTGAGAGACATACTATAATGACTTACATTCATTACACCAGCACACTGAGAGACACAGTATAATGACTTACATTCATTACACCAGCACACTGAGAGACACAGTATAATGACTTACATTCATTACACCAGCACACTGACACAGTATAATTACTTACATTCATTACACCAGCACACTGACACACAGTATAATTACTTACATTCATTACACCAGCACACTGAGACACAGTATAATTACTTACATTCATTAAACCAGCACACTGAGAGACACAGTATAGTTACTTACATTCATTATACCAGCACACTGAGACACAGTATAATTACTTACATTCATTACATCAGCACACTGAGACACAGTATAATTACTTACATCCATTACACCAGCACACTGACACACAGTATAATGACTTACATTCATTACACCAGCACACTGACACACAGTATAATTACTTACATTCATTACACCAGCACACTGAGACACAGTATAATTACTTACAATCATTACACCAGCACACTGAGAGACATATAGTATAATTACTTACATTCATTACACCAGCACACTGACACAGTATAATGACTTACATTCATTACACCAGCACACTGAGACACAGTATAATTACTTACATTCATTACACCAGCACACTGAGAGACACAGTATAATGACTTACATTCATTACACCAGCACACTGACACACAGTATAATTACTTACATTCATTACACCAGCACACTGACACACAGTATAATTACTTACATTCATTACACCAGCACACTGAGACACAGTATAATGACTTACATTCATTACACCAGCACACTGAGAGACATACTATAATGACTTACATTCATTACACCAGCACACTGAGAGACACAGTATAATGACTTACATTCATTACACCAGCACACTGAGAGACACAGTATAATGACTTACATTCATTACACCAGCACACTGAGAGACACAGTATAATGACTTACATTCATTACACCAGCACACTGACACACAGTATAATTACTTACATTCATTACACCAGCACACTGAGACACAGTATAATTACTTACATTCATTACACCAGCACACTGAGACACAGTATAATTACTTACATTCATTACACCAGCACACTGAGAGACACAGTATAATTACTTACAATCATTACACCAGCACACTGAGAGACATATAGTATAATTACTTACATTCATTACACCAGCACACTGACACAGTATAATGACTTACATTCATTACACCAGCACACTGACACACAGTATAATTACTTACATTCATTACACCAGCACACTGAGACACAGTATAATTACTTACATTCATTACACCAGCACACTGAGAGACACAGTATAATGACTTACATTCATTACACCAGCACACTGACACACAGTATAATGACTTACATTCATTACACCAGCACACTGACACACAGTATAATTACTTACATTCATTACACCAGCACACTGAGACACAGTATAATTACTTACATTCATTACACCAGCACACTGAGAGACATACTATAATGACTTACATTCATTACACCAGCACACTGAGAGACACAGTATAATGACTTACATTCATTACACCAGCACACTGAGAGACACAGTATAATGACTTACATTCATTACACCAGCACACTGAGAGACACAGTATAATGACTTACATTCATTACACCAGCACACTGAGACACAGTATAATTACTTACATTCATTACACCAGCACACTGAGAGACATACTATAATGACTTACATTCATTACACCAGCACACTGAGAGACACAGTATAATGACTTACATTCATTACACCAGCACACTGAGAGACACAGTATAATGACTTACATTCATTACACCAGCACAATGAGAGACACAGTATAATTACTTACATTCATTACACAAGCACACTGAGAGACACAGTATAATGACTTACATTCATTACACCAGCACACTGAGAGACACCACAGTATAATGACTTACATTCATTACACCAGCACACTGAGAGACACAGTATAATTACTTACATTCATTACACCAGCACACTGAGAGACACAGTATAATGACTTACATTCATTCCACCAGCACACTGACACACAGTATAATGACTTAATTCATTACACCAGCACACTGACACACAGTATAATTACTTACATTCATTACACCAGCACACTGAGACACAGTATAATTACTTACATTCATTACACCAGCACACTGAGAGACACAGTATAATTACTTACATTCATTACACCAGCACACTGAGAGACACATAGTATAATTACTTACATTCATTACACCAGCACACTGAAACAGTATAATTACTTACATTCATTACACCAGCACACTGAGACACAGTATAATTACTTACATTCATTACACCAGCACACTGAGAGACACAGTATAATGACTTACATTCATTACACCATCACACTGAGACACAGTATAATTACTTACATTCATTACACCAGCACACTGAGAGACATACTATAATGACTTACATTCATTACACCAGCACACTGAGAGACACAGTATAATGACTTACATTCATTACACCAGCACACTGAGAGACACAGTATAATGACTTACATTCATTACACCAGCACACTGACACAGTATAATTACTTACATTCATTACACCAGCACACTGACACACAGTATAATTACTTACATTCATTACACCAGCACACTGAGACACAGTATAATTACTTACATTCATTAAACCAGCACACTGAGAGACACAGTATAGTTACTTACATTCATTATACCAGCACACTGAGACACAGTATAATTACTTACATTCATTACATCAGCACACTGAGACACAGTATAATTACTTACATCCATTACACCAGCACACTGACACACAGTATAATGACTTACATTCATTACACCAGCACACTGACACACAGTATAATTACTTACATTCATTACACCAGCACACTGAGACACAGTATAATTACTTACATTCATTACACCAGCACACTGAGACACAGTATAATTACTTACATTCATTACACCAGCACACTGACACACAGTATAATTACTTACATTCATTACACCAGCACACTGAGACACAGTATAATTACTGTCATTCATTACACCAGCACACTGAGAGACACAGTATAATTACTTACATTCATTACATCAGCACACTGAGACACAGTATAATTACTTACATCCATTACACCAGCACACTGACACACAGTATAATGACTTACATTCATTACACCAGCACACTGAGAGACACAGTATAATTACTTACATTCATTACATCAGCACACTGAGACACAGTATAATTACTTACATCCATTACACCAGCACACTGACACACTGACACACAGTATAATGACTTACATTCATTACACCAGCACACAGAGAGACACAGTATAATTACTTACATTCATTACACCAGCACACAAAGACACAGTATAATTACTTACATTCATTACACCAGCACACTGAGAGACACAGTATAATGACTTACATTCATTACATCAGCACACTGAGACACAGTATAATTACTTACATCCATTACACCAGCACACTGACACACAGTATAATGACTTACATTCATTACACCAGCACACTGAGAGACACAGTATAATTACTTACATTCATTACATCAGCACACTGAGACACAGTATAATTACTTACATCCATTACACCAGCACACTGACACACAGTATAATGACTTACATTCATTACACCAGCACACAGAGAGACACAGTATAATTACTTACATCCATTACACCAGCACACTGACACACAGTATAATGACTTACATTCATTACACCAGCACACTGAGAGACACAGTATAATGACTTACATTCATTACACCAGCACACTGAGACACAGTATAATTACTTACATTCATTACACCAGCACACTGACACAGTATAATGAATTACATTCATTACACCAGCACACTGAGAGACACAGTATAATGACTTACATTCATTACACCAGCACACTGACACACAGTATAATGACTTACATTCATTACACCAGCACACTGACACACAGTATAATTATTACTTACATTCATTACACCAGCACACTGACACACAGTATAATTATTACTTATATTCATTACACCAGCACACTGACACACAGTATAATTATTACTTACATTCATTACACCAGTACACTGAGAGTCACAGTATAATTACTTACATTCATTACACCAGCACACTGAGAGACACAGTATAATGACTTACATTCATTACACCAGCACACTGAGAGACACAGTATAATGACTTACATTCATTACACCAGCACACTGAGAGACACAGTATAATGACTTACATTCATTACACCAGCACACTGAGAGACACAGTATAATTACTTACATTCATTGCACCAGCACACTGAGAGACACAGTATAATTACTTACATTCATTACACCAGCACACTGAGAGACACAGTATAATTACTTACATTCATTACACCAGCACACTTAGAGACACAGTATAATGACTTACATTCATTACACCAGCACACTGAGATACACAGTATAATGACTTACATTCATTACACCAGCACACTGAGAGACACAGTATAATTACTTACATTCATTACACCAGCACACTGAGAGACACAGTATAATGACTTACATTCATTACACCAGCACACTGACACACAGTATAATTACTTACATTCATTACACCAGCACACTGAGACACAGTATAATTACTTACATTCATTACACCAGCACACTGAGACACAGTATAATTACTTACATTCATTACACCAGCACACTGAGAGACACAGTATAATTACTTACAATCATTACACCAGCACACTGAGAGACATATAGTATAATTACTTACATTCATTACACCAGCACACTGACACAGTATAATGACTTACATTCATTACACCAGCACACTGAGACACAGTATAATTACTTACATTCATTACACCAGCACACTGAGAGACACAGTATAATGACTTACATTCATTACACCAGCACACTGACACACAGTATAATTACTTACATTCATTACACCAGCACACTGACACACAGTATAATTACTTACATTCATTACACCAGCACACTGAGACACAGTATAATGACTTACATTCATTACACCAGCACACTGAGAGACATACTATAATGACTTACATTCATTACACCAGCACACTGAGAGACACAGTATAATGACTTACATTCATTACACCAGCACACTGAGAGACACAGTATAATGACTTACATTCATTACACCAGCACACTGAGAGACACAGTATAATGACTTACATTCATTACACCAGCACACTGAGAGACACAGTATAATGACTTACATTCATTACACCAGCACACTGAGAGACACAGTATAATGACTTACATTCATTACACCAGCACACTGAGAGACACAGTATAATGACTTACATTAATTACACCAGCACAATGAGAGACACAGTATAATGACTTACATTCATTACACCAGCACACTGAGAGACACAGTATAATTACTTACATTCATTACACCAGAACACTGAGAGACACAGTATAATGACTTACATTCATTACACCAGCACACTGACACACAGTATAATGACTTACATTCATTACACCAGCACACTGACACACAGTATAATTACTTACATTCATTACACCAGCACACTGAGACACAGTATAATTACTTACATTCATTACACCAGCACACTGAGAGACACAGTATAATTACTTACATTCATTACATCAGCACACTGAGACACAGTATAATTACTTACATCCATTACACCAGCACACTGACACACAGTATAATGACTTACATTCATTACACCAGCACACTGAGAGACACAGTATAATTACTTACATTCATTACATCAGCACACTGAGACACAGTATAATTACTTACATCCATTACACCAGCACACTGACACACTGACACACAGTATAATGACTTACATTCATTACACCAGCACACAGAGAGACACAGTATAATTACTTACATTCATTACACCAGCACACTGAGACACAGTATAATTACTTACATTCATTACACCAGCACACAGAGAGACACAGTATAGTTACTTACATTCATTACACCAGCACACTGAGAGACACAGTATAATTACTTACATTCATTACACCAGCACACTGACACACAGTATAATTACTTACATTCATTACACCAGCACACTGAGACACAGTATAATTACTTACATTCATTACACCAGCACACTGAGACACAGTATAATTACTTACATTCATTACACCAGCACACTGAGAGACACAGTATAATTACTTACAATCATTACACCAGCACACTGAGAGACATATAGTATAATTACTTACATTCATTACACCAGCACACTGACACAGTATAATGACTTACATTCATTACACCAGCACACTGACACACAGTATAATTACTTACATTCATTACACCAGCACACTGAGACACAGTATAATTACTTACATTCATTACACCAGCACACTGAGAGACACAGTATAATGACTTACATTCATTACACCAGCACACTGACACACAGTATAATTACTTACATTCATTACACCAGCACACTGACACAGTATAATGACTTACATTCGTTACACCAGCACACTGAGACATACTATAATGACTTACATTCATTACACCAGCACACTGAGAGACATACTATAATGACTTACATTCATTACACCAGCACACTGAGAGACACAGTATAATGACTTACATTCATTACACCAGCACACTGAGAGACACAGTATAATGACTTACATTCATTACACCAGCACACTGAGAGACACAGTATAATGACTTACATTCATTACACCAGCACACTGAGAGACACAGTATAATGACTTACATTAATTACACCAGCACAATGAGAGACACAGTATAATGACTTACATTCATTACACCAGCACACTGAGAGACACAGTATAATTACTTACATTCATTACACCAGAACACTGAGAGACACAGTATAATGACTTACATTCATTACACCAGCACACTGACACACAGTATAATGACTTACATTCATTACACCAGCACACTGACACACAGTATAATTACTTACATTCATTACACCAGCACACTGAGACACAGTATAATTACTTACATTCATTACACCAGCACACTGAGAGACACAGTATAATTACTTACATTCATTACATCAGCACACTGAGACACAGTATAATTACTTACATCCATTACACCAGCACACTGACACACAGTATAATGACTTACATTCATTACACCAGCACACTGAGAGACACAGTATAATTACTTACATTCATTACATCAGCACACTGAGACACAGTATAATTACTTACATCCATTACACCAGCACACTGACACACTGACACACAGTATAATGACTTACATTCATTACACCAGCACACAGAGAGACAAAGTATAATTACTTACATTCATTACACCAGCACACTGAGACACAGTATAATTACTTACATTCATTACACCAGCACACAGAGAGACACAGTATAGTTACTTACATTCATTACACCAGCACACTGAGAGACACAGTATAATTACTTACATTCATTACACCAGCACACTGACACACAGTATAATTACTTACATTCATTACACCAGCACACTGAGACACAGTATAATTACTTACATTCATTACACCAGCACACTGAGACACAGTATAATTACTTACATTCATTACACCAGCACACTGAGAGACACAGTATAATTACTTACAATCATTACACCAGCACACTGAGAGACATATAGTATAATTACTTACATTCATTACACCAGCACACTGACACAGTATAATGACTTACATTCATTACACCAGCACACTGACACACAGTATAATTACTTACATTCATTACACCAGCACACTGAGACACAGTATAATTACTTACATTCATTACACCAGCACACTGAGAGACACAGTATAATGACTTACATTCATTACACCAGCACATTGAGAGACACAGTATAATTACTTACATTCATTACATCAGCACACTGAGACACAGTATAATTACTTACATCCATTACACCAGCACACTGACACACAGTATAATGACTTACATTCATTACACCAGCACACTGAGAGACACAGTATAATTACTTACATTCATTACATCAGCACACTGAGACACAGTATAATTACTTACATCCATTACACCAGCACACTGACACACTGACACACAGTATAATGACTTACATTCATTACACCAGCACACAGAGAGACAAAGTATAATTACTTACATTCATTACACCAGCACACTGAGACACAGTATAATTACTTACATTCATTACACCAGCACACAGAGAGACACAGTATAGTTACTTACATTCATTACACCAGCACACTGAGAGACACAGTATAATTACTTACATTCATTACACCAGCACACTGACACACAGTATAATTACTTACATTCATTACACCAGCACACTGAGACACAGTATAATTACTTACATTCATTACACCAGCACACTGAGACACAGTATAATTACTTACATTCATTACACCAGCACACTGAGAGACACAGTATAATTACTTACAATCATTACACCAGCACACTGAGAGACATATAGTATAATTACTTACATTCATTACACCAGCACACTGACACAGTATAATGACTTACATTCATTACACCAGCACACTGACACACAGTATAATTACTTACATTCATTACACCAGCACACTGAGACACAGTATAATTACTTACATTCATTACACCAGCACACTGAGAGACACAGTATAATGACTTACATTCATTACACCAGCACACTGACACACAGTATAATTACTTACATTCATTACACCAGCACACTGACACAGTATAATGACTTACATTCATTACACCAGCACACTGAGACACAGTATAATTACTTACATTCATTACACCAGCACACTGAGAGACATACTATAATGACTTACATTCATTACACCAGCACACTGAGAGACACAGTATAATGACTTACATTCATTACACCAGCACACTGAGAGACACAGTATAATGACTTACATTCATTACACCAGCACACTGAGAGACACAGTATAATGACTTACATTCATTACACCAGCACACTGAGAGACACAGTATAATGACTTACATTCATTACACCAGCACACTGAGAGACACAGTATAATGACTTACATTAATTACTCCAGCACAATGAGAGACACAGTATAATGACCTACATTCATTACACCAGCACACTGAGAGACACAGTATAATTACTTACATTCATTACACCAGAACACTGAGAGACACAGTATAATGACTTACATTCATTACACCAGCACACTGACACACAGTATAATGACTTACATTCATTACACCAGCACACTGACACACAGTATAATTACTTACATTCATTACACCAGCACACTGAGACACAGTATAATTACTTACATTCATTACACCAGCACACTGAGAGACACAGTATAATTACTTACATTCATTACATCAGCACACTGAGACACAGTATAATTACTTACATCCATTACACCAGCACACTGACACACAGTATAATGACTTACATTCATTACACCAGCACACTGAGAGACACAGTATAATTACTTACATTCATTACATCAGCACACTGAGACACAGTATAATTACTTACATCCATTACACCAGCACAATGACACACTGACACACAGTATAATGACTTACATTCATTACACCAGCACACAGAGAGACACAGTATAATTACTTACATTCATTACACCAGCACACTGAGACACAGTATAATTACTTACATTCATTACACCAGCACACAGAGAGACACAGTATAGTTACTTACATTCATTACACCAGCACACTGAGAGACACAGTATAATTACTTACATTCATTACACCAGCACACTGACACACAGTATAATTACTTACATTCATTACACCAGCACACTGAGACACAGTATAATTACTTACATTCATTACACCAGCACACTGAGACACAGTATAATTACTTACATTCATTACACCAGCACACTGAGAGACACAGTATAATTACTTACAATCATTACACCAGCACACTGAGAGACATATAGTATAATTACTTACATTCATTACACCAGCACACTGACACAGTATAATGACTTACATTCATTACACCAGCACACTGACACACAGTATAATTACTTACATTCATTACACCAGCACACTGAGACACAGTATAATTACTTACATTCATTACACCAGCACACTGAGAGACACAGTATAATGACTTACATTCATTACACCAGCACACTGACACACAGTATAATTACTTACATTCATTACACCAGCACACTGACACAGTATAATGACTTACATTCGTTACACCAGCACACTGAGACACAGTATAATTACTTACATTCATTACACCAGCACACTGAGAGACATACTATAATGACTTACATTCATTACACCAGCACACTGAGAGACACAGTATAATGACTTACATTCATTACACCAGCACACTGAGAGACACAGTATAATGACTTACATTCATTACACCAGCACACTGAGAGACACAGTATAATGACTTACATTCATTACACCAGCACACTGAGACACAGTATAATGACTTACATTCATTACACCAGCACACTGAGAGACATACTATAATGACTTACATTCATTACACCAGCACACTGAGAGACACAGTATAATGACTTACATTCATTACACCAGCACACTGAGAGACACAGTATAATGACTTACATTCATTACACCAGCACAATGAGAGACACAGTATAATTACTTACATTCATTACACAAGCACACTGAGAGACACAATATAATGACTTACATTCATTACACCAGCACACTGAGAGACACCACAGTATAATGACTTACATTCATTACACCAGCACACTGAGAGACACAGTATAATTACTTACATTCATTACACCAGCACACTGAGAGACACAGTATAATGACTTAATTCATTACACCAGCACACTGACACACAGTATAATTACTTACATTCATTACACCAGCACACTGAGACACAGTATAATTACTTACATTCATTACACCAGCACACTGAGAGACACAGTATAATTACTTACATTCATTACACCAGCACACTGAGAGACACATAGTATAATTACTTACATTCATTACACCAGCACACTGAAACAGTATAATTACTTACATTCATTACACCAGCACACTGAGACACAGTATAATTACTTACATTCATTACACCAGCACACTGAGAGACACAGTATAATGACTTACATTCATTACACCAGCACACTGAGACACAGTATAATTACTTACATTCATTACACCAGCACACTGAGAGACATACTATAATGACTTACATTCATTACACCAGCACACTGAGAGACACAGTATAATGACTTACATTCATTACACCAGCACACTGAGAGACACAGTATAATGACTTACATTCATTACACCAGCACACTGACACAGTATAATTACTTACATTCATTACACCAGCACACTGACACACAGTATAATTACTTACATTCATTACACCAGCACACTGAGACACAGTATAATTACTTACATTCATTAAACCAGCACACTGAGAGACACAGTATAGTTACTTACATTCATTATACCAGCACACTGAGACACAGTATAATTACTTACATTCATTACATCAGCACACTGAGACACAGTATAATTACTTACATCCATTACACCAGCACACTGACACACAGTATAATGACTTACATTCATTACACCAGCACACTGACACACAGTATAATTACTTACATTCATTACACCAGCACACTGAGACACAGTATAATTACTTACATTCATTACACCAGCACACTGAGACACAGTATAATTACTTACATTCATTACACCAGCACACTGACACACAGTATAATTACTTACATTCATTACACCAGCACACTGAGACACAGTATAATTACTGTCATTCATTACACCAGCACACTGAGAGACACAGTATAATTACTTACATTCATTACATCAGCACACTGAGACACAGTATAATTACTTACATCCATTACACCAGCACACTGACACACAGTATAATGACTTACATTCATTACACCAGCACACTGAGAGACACAGTATAATTACTTACATTCATTACATCAGCACACTGAGACACAGTATAATTACTTACATCCATTACACCAGCACACTGACACACTGACACACAGTATAATGACTTACATTCATTACACCAGCACACAGAGAGACACAGTATAATTACTTACATTCATTACACCAGCACACAAAGACACAGTATAATGACTTACATTCATTACACCAGCACACTGAGAGACACAGTATAGTTACTTACATTCATTACACCAGCACACTGAGAGACACAGTATAATGACTTACATTCATTACATCAGCACACTGAGACACAGTATAATTACTTACATCCATTACACCAGCACACTGACACACAGTATAATGACTTACATTCATTACACCAGCACACTGAGAGACACAGTATAATTACTTACATTCATTACATCAGCACACTGAGACACAGTATAATTACTTACATCCATTACACCAGCACACTGACACACAGTATAATGACTTACATTCATTACACCAGCACACAGAGAGACACAGTATAATTACTTACATCCATTACACCAGCACACTGACACACAGTATAATGACTTACATTCATTACACCAGCACACTGAGAGACACAGTATAATGACTTACATTCATTACACCAGCACACTGAGACACAGTATAATTACTTACATTCATTACACCAGCACACTGACACAGTATAATGAATTACATTCATTACACCAGCACACTGACACACAGTATAATTATTACTTACATTCATTACACCAGCACACTGACACACAGTATAATTATTACTTATATTCATTACACCAGCACACTGACACACAGTATAATTATTACTTACATTCATTACACCAGTACACTGAGAGTCACAGTATAATTACTTACATTCATTACACCAGCACACTGAGAGACACAGTATAATGACTTACATTCATTACACCAGCACACTGAGAGACACAGTATAATGACTTACATTCATTACACCAGCACACTGAGAGACACAGTATAATGACTTACATTCATTACACCAGCACACTGAGAGACACAGTATAATTACTTACATTCATTGCACCAGCACACTGAGAGACACAGTATAATTACTTACATTCATTACACCAGCACACTGAGAGACACAGTATAATTACTTACATTCATTACACCAGCACACTGAGAGACACAGTATAATTACTTACATTCATTACACCAGCACACTTAGAGACACAGTATAATGACTTACATTCATTACACCAGCACACTGAGATACACAGTATAATGACTTACATTCATTACACCAGCACACTGAGAGACACAGTATAATGACTTACATTCATTACACCAGCACACTGAGAGACACAGTATAATGACTTACATTCATTACACCAGCACACTGACACACAGTATAATTACTTACATTCATTACACCAGCACACTGAGACACAGTATAATTACTTACATTCATTACACCAGCACACTGAGACACAGTATAATTACTTACATTCATTACACCAGCACACTGAGAGACACAGTATAATTACTTACAATCATTACACCAGCACACTGAGAGACATATAGTATAATTACTTACATTCATTACACCAGCACACTGACACAGTATAATGACTTACATTCATTACACCAGCACACTGAGACACAGTATAATTACTTACATTCATTACACCAGCACACTGAGAGACACAGTATAATGACTTACATTCATTACACCAGCACACTGACACACAGTATAATTACTTACATTCATTACACCAGCACACTGACACACAGTATAATTACTTACATTCATTACACCAGCACACTGAGACACAGTATAATGACTTACATTCATTACACCAGCACACTGAGAGACATACTATAATGACTTACATTCATTACACCAGCACACTGAGAGACACAGTATAATGACTTACATTCATTACACCAGCACACTGAGAGACACAGTATAATGACTTACATTCATTACACCAGCACACTGAGAGACACAGTATAATGACTTACATTCATTACACCAGCACACTGAGAGACACAGTATAATGACTTACATTCATTACACCAGCACACTGAGAGACACAGTATAATGACTTACATTCATTACACCAGCACACTGACACACAGTATAATGACTTACATTCATTACACCAGCACACTGAGACACAGTATAATTACTTACATTCATTACACCAGCACACTGAGACACAGTATAATTACTTACATTCATTACACCAGCACACTGAGAGACACAGTATAATTACTTACAATCATTACACCAGCACACTGAGAGACATATAGTATAATTACTTACATTCATTACACCAGCACACTGACACAGTATAATGACTTACATTCATTACACCAGCACACTGAGACACAGTATAATTACTTACATTCATTACACCAGCACACTGAGAGACACAGTATAATGACTTACATTCATTACACCAGCACACTGACACACAGTATAATTACTTACATTCATTACACCAGCACACTGACACACAGTATAATTACTTACATTCATTACACCAGCACACTGAGACACAGTATAATGACTTACATTCATTACACCAGCACACTGAGAGACATACTATAATGACTTACATTCATTACACCAGCACACTGAGAGACACAGTATAATGACTTACATTCATTACACCAGCACACTGAGAGACACAGTATAATGACTTACATTCATTACACCAGCACACTGAGAGACACAGTATAATGACTTACATTCATTACACCAGCACACTGAGAGACACAGTATAATGACTTACATTCATTACACCAGCACACTGAGAGACACAGTATAATGACTTACATTCATTACACCAGCACACTGAGAGACACAGTATAATGACTTACATTAATTACACCAGCACAATGAGAGACACAGTATAATGACTTACATTCATTACACCAGCACACTGAGAGACACAGTATAATTACTTACATTCATTACACCAGAACACTGAGAGACACAGTATAATGACTTACATTCATTACACCAGCACACTGACACACAGTATAATGACTTACATTCATTACACCAGCACACTGACACACAGTATAATTACTTACATTCATTACACCAGCACACTGAGACACAGTATAATTACTTACATTCATTACACCAGCACACTGAGAGACACAGTATAATTACTTACATTCATTACATCAGCACACTGAGACACAGTATAATTACTTACATCCATTACACCAGCACACTGACACACAGTATAATGACTTACATTCATTACACCAGCACACTGAGAGACACAGTATAATTACTTACATTCATTACATCAGCACACTGAGACACAGTATAATTACTTACATCCATTACACCAGCACACTGACACACTGACACACAGTATAATGACTTACATTCATTACACCAGCACACAGAGAGACACAGTATAATTACTTACATTCATTACACCAGCACACTGAGACACAGTATAATTACTTACATTCATTACACCAGCACACAGAGAGACACAGTATAGTTACTTACATTCATTACACCAGCACACTGAGAGACACAGTATAATTACTTACATTCATTACACCAGCACACTGACACACAGTATAATTACTTACATTCATTACACAAGCACACTGAGACACAGTATAATTACTTACATTCATTACACCAGCACACTGAGACACAGTATAATTACTTACATTCATTACACCAGCACACTGAGAGACACAGTATAATTACTTACAATCATTACACCAGCACACTGAGAGACATATAGTATAATTACTTACATTCATTACACCAGCACACTGACACAGTATAATGACTTACATTCATTACACCAGCACACTGAGACACAGTATAATTACTTACATTCATTACACCAGCACACTGAGAGACACAGTATAATGACTTACATTCATTACACCAGCACACTGACACACAGTATAATTACTTACATTCATTACACCAGCACACTGACACAGTATAATGACTTACATTCATTACACCAGCACACTGAGACACAGTATAATTACTTACATTCATTACACCAGCACACTGAGAGACATACTATAATGACTTACATTCATTACACCAGCACACTGAGAGACACAGTATAATGACTTACATTTATTACACCAGCACACTGAGAGACACAGTATAATGACTTACATTCATTACACCAGCACACTGAGAGACACAGTATAATGACTTACATTCATTACACCAGCACACTGAGACACAGTAAAATTACTTACATTCATTACACCAGCACACTGAGAGACATACTATAATGACTTACATTCATTACACCAGCACACTGAGAGACACAGTATAATGACTTACATTCATTACACCAGCACACTGAGAGACACAGTATAATGACTTACATTCATTACACCAGCACAATGAGAGACACAGTATAATTACTTACATTCATTACACAAGCACACTGAGAGACACAGTATAATGACTTACATTCATTACACCAGCACACTGAGAGACACCACAGTATAATGACTTACATTCATTACACCAGCACACTGAGAGACACAGTATAATTACTTACATTCATTACACCAGCACACTGAGAGACACAGTATAATGACTTACATTCATTCCACCAGCACACTGACACACAGTATAATGACTTACATTCATTACACCAGCACACTGACACACAGTATAATTACTTACATTCATTACACCAGCACACTGAGACACAGTATAATTACTTACATTCATTACACCAGCACACTGAGAGACACAGTATAATTACTTACATTCATTACACCAGCACACTGAGAGACACATAGTATAATTACTTACATTCATTACACCAGCACACTGAAACAGTATAATTACTTACATTCATTACACCAGCACACTGAGACACAGTATAATTACTTACATTCATTACACCAGCACACTGAGAGACACAGTATAATGACTTACATTCATTACACCAGCACACTGAGACACAGTATAATTACTTACATTCATTACACCAGCACACTGAGAGACATACTATAATGACTTACATTCATTACACCAGCACACTGAGAGACACAGTATAATGACTTACATTCATTACACCAGCACACTGAGAGACACAGTATAATGACTTACATTCATTACACCAGCACACTGACACAGTATAATTACTTACATTCATTACACCAGCACACTGACACACAGTATAATTACTTACATTCATTACACCAGCACACTGAGACACAGTATAATTACTTACATTCATTACACCAGCACACTGACACACAGTATAATTACTTACATTCATTACACCAGCACACTGAGACACAGTATAATTACTTACATTCATTACACCAGCACACTGAGAGACACAGTATAGTTACTTACATTCATTACACCAGCACACTGAGAGACACAGTATAATTACTTACATTCATTACATCAGCACACTGAGACACAGTATAATTACTTACATCCATTACACCAGCACACTGACACACAGTATAATGACTTACATTCATTACACCAGCACACTGAGAGACACAGTATAATTACTTACATTCATTACATCAGCACACTGAGACACAGTATAATTACTTACATCCATTACACCAGCACACTGACACACTGACACACAGTATAATGACTTACATTCATTACACCAGCACACAGAGAGACACAGTATAATTACTTACATTCATTACACCAGCACACAAAGACACAGTATAATTACTTACATTCATTACACCAGCACACTGAGAGACACAGTATAGTTACTTACATTCATTACACCAGCACACTGAGAGACACAGTATAATGACTTACATTCATTACATCAGCACACTGAGACACAGTATAATTACTTACATCCATTACACCAGCACACTGACACACAGTATAATGACTTACATTCATTACACCAGCACACTGAGAGACACAGTATAATTACTTACATTCATTACATCAGCACACTGAGACACAGTATAATTACTTACATCCATTACACCAGCACACTGACACACTGACACACAGTATAATGACTTACATTCATTACATCAGCACACAGAGAGACACAGTATAATTACTTACATCCATTACACCAGCACACTGACACACAGTATAATAACTTACATTCATTACACCAGCACACTGAGAGACACAGTATAATGACTTACATTCATTACACCAGCACACTGACACACAGTATAATTACTTACATTCATTACACCAGCACACTGAGACACAGTATAATTACTTACATTCATTACACCAGCACACTGAGACACAGTATAATTACTTACATTCATTACACCAGCACACTGAGAGACACAGTATAATTACTTACATTCATTACACCAGCACACTGAGACACAGTATAATGATTTACATTCATTACACCAGCACACTGAGAGACAGTATAATGACTTACATTCATTACACCAGCACACTGAGAGACACAGTATAATGACTTACATTCATTACATCAGCACACTGAGACACAGTATAATTACTTACATCCATTACACCAGCACACTGACACACAGTATAATGACTTACATTCATTACACCAGCACACTGAGAGACACAGTATAATTACTTACATTCATTACATCAGCACACTGAGACACAGTATAATTACTTACATCCATTACACCAGCACACTGACACACTGTATAATGACTTACATTCATTACACCAGCACACAGAGAGACACAGTATAATTACTTACATCCATTACACCAGCACACTGACACACAGTATAATGACTTACATTCATTACACCAGCACACTGAGAGACACAGTATGATGACTTACATTCATTACACCAGCACACTGACACATAGTATAATTACTTACATTCATTACACCAGCACACTGAGACACAGTATAATTACTTACATTCATTACACCAGCACACTGAGACACAGTATAATTACTTACATTCATTACACCAGCACACTGAGAGACACAGTATAATAACTTACATTCATTACACCAGCACACTGAGACACAGTATAATGATTTACATTCATTACACCAGCACACTGAGAGACAGTATAATGACTTACATTCATTACACCAGCACACTGAGAGACACAGTATAATGACTTACATTCATTACACCAGCACACTGACACACAGTATAATTACTTACATTCATTACACCAGCACACTGAGACACAGTATAATGATTTACATTCATTACACCAGCACACTGACACACAGTATAATTACTTACATTCATTACACCAGCACACTGAGAGACACAGTATAATGACTTACATTCATTACACCAGCACACTGAGAGACACAGTATAATTACTTACATTCATTACACCAGCACACTGAGAGACACAGTATAATGACTTACATTCATTACACCAGCACACTGAGAGACACAGTATAATGACTTACATTCATTACACCAGCACACTGAGAGACACAGTATAATTACTTACATTCATTACACCAGCACACTGAGAGACACAGTATAATGACTTACATTCATTACACCAGCACACTGAGATACACAGTATAATGACTTACATTCATTACACCAGCACACTGAGAGACACAGTATAATGACTTACATTCATTACACCAGCACACTGAGAGACACAGTATAATTACTTACATTCATTACACCAGCACACTGAGAGACACAGTATAATGACTTACATTCATTACACCAGCACACTGACACACAGTATAATTACTTACATTGATTACACCAGCACACTGAGACACAGTATAATTACTTACATTCATTACACCAGCACACTGAGACACAGTATTATTACTTACATTCATTACACCAGCACACTGAGAGACACAGTATAATTACTTACATTCATTACACCAGCACACTGAGAGACACATAGTATAATTACTTACATTCATTACACCAGCACACTGACACAGTATAATTACTTACATTCATTACACCAGCACACTGAGAGACACAGTATAATGACTTACATTCATTACACCAGCACACTGAGACACAGTATAATGACTTACATTCATTACACCAGCACACTGAGACACAGTATAATTACTTGCATTCATTACACCAGCACACTGAGAGACACAGTATAATTACTTACATTCATTACACCAGCACACTGAGAGACACAGTATAATTACTTACATTCATTACACCAGCACACTGACACACAGTATAATGACTTACATTCATTACACCAGCACACTGAGACACAGTATAATGATTTACATTCATTACACCAGCACACTGAGAGACAGTATAATGACTTACATTCATTACACCAGCACACTGAGAGACACAGTATAATGACTTACATTCATTACATCAGCACACTGAGACACAGTATAATTACTTACATCCATTACACCAGCACACTGACACACAGTATAATGACTTACATTCATTACACCAGCACACTGAGAGACACAGTATAATTACTTACATTCATTACATCAGCACACTGAGACACAGTATAATTACTTACATCCATTACACCAGCACACTGACACACTGTATAATGACTTACATTCATTACACCAGCACACAGAGAGACACAGTATAATTACTTACATCCATTACACCAGCACACTGAGAGACACAGTATAATGACTTACATTCATTACACCAGCACACTGACACATAGTATAATTACTTACATTCATTACACCAGCACACTGACACATAGTATAATTACTTACATTCATTACACCAGCACACTGAGACACAGTATAATTACTTACATTCATTACACCAGCACACTGAGACACAGTATAATTACTTACATTCATTACACCAGCACACTGAGACACAGTATAATGATTTACATTCATTACACCAGCACACTGAGACACAGTATAATGATTTACATTCATTACACCAGCACACTGAGAGACACAGTATAATGACTTACATTCATTACACCAGCACACTGAGAGACACAGTATAATGACTTCCATTCATTACACCAGCACACTGACACACAGTATAATTACTTACATTCATTACACCAGCACACTGAGATACAGTACAATGACTTACATTCATTACACCAGCACACTGACACACAGTACAATGACTTACATTCATTACACCAGCACACTGACAAACAGTATAATGACTTACATTCATTACACCAGCACACTGAGACACAGTATAATTACTTACATTCATTACACCAGCACACTGAGAGACACAGTATAATTACTTACATTCATTACACCAGCACACTGAGAGACACAGTATAATTACTTACATTCATTACACCAGCACACTGACACACAGTATAATGACTTACATTCATTACACCAGCACACTGAGAGACACAGTATAATTACTTACATTCATTACACCAGCACACTGAGAGACACAGTATAATTACTTACAATCATTACACCAGCACACTGACACACAGTATAATTACTTACATTCATTACACCAGCACACTGAGACACAGTATAATTACTTACATTCATTACACCAGCACACTGAGACACAGTATAATTACTTACATTCATTACACCAGCACACTGAGAGACACAGTATAATGACTTACATTCATTACACCAGCACACTGACACACAGTATAATTACTTACATTCATTACACCAGCACACTGACACACAGTATAATTACTTACATTCATTACACCAGCACACTGAGAGACAGTATAATGACTTACATTCATTACACCAGCACACTGAGAGACACAGTATAATGACTTACATTCATTACATCAGCACACTGAGACACAGTATAATTACTTACATCCATTACACCAGCACACTGACACACAGTATAATGACTTACATTCATTACACCAGCACACTGAGAGACACAGTATAATTACTTACATTCATTACATCAGCACACTGAGACACAGTATAATTACTTACATCCATTACACCAGCACACTGACACACTGTATAATGACTTACATTCATTACACCAGCACACAGAGAGACACAGTATAATTACTTACATCCATTACACCAGCACACTGACACACAGTATAATGACTTACATTCATTACACCAGCACACTGAGAGACACAGTATGATGACTTACATTCATTACACCAGCACACTGACACATAGTATAATTACTTACATTCATTACACCAGCACACTGAGACACAGTATAATTACTTACATTCATTACACCAGCACACTGAGACACAGTATAATTACTTACATTCATTACACCAGCACACTGAGAGACACAGTATAATTACTTACATTCATTACACCAGCACACTGAGACACAGTATAATGATTTACATTCATTACACCAGCACACTGAGAGACAGTATAATGACTTACATTCATTACACCAGCACACTGAGAGACACAGTATAATGACTTACATTCATTACACCAGCACACTGACACACAGTATAATTACTTACATTCATTACACCAGCACACTGAGACACAGTATAATGATTTACATTCATTACACCAGCACACTGACACACAGTATAATTACTTACATTCATTACACCAGCACACTGAGAGACACAGTATAATGACTTACATTCATTACACCAGCACACTGAGAGACACAGTATAATTACTTACATTCATTACACCAGCACACTGAGAGACACAGTATAATGACTTACATTCATTACACCAGCACACTGAGAGACACAGTATAATGACTTACATTCATTACACCAGCACACTGAGAGACACAGTATAATTACTTACATTCATTACACCAGCACACTGAGAGACACAGTATAATGACTTACATTCATTACACCAGCACACTGAGATACACAGTATAATGACTTACATTCATTACACCAGCACACTGAGAGACACAGTATAATGACTTACATTCATTACACCAGCACACTGAGAGACACAGTATAATTACTTACATTCATTACACCAGCACACTGAGAGACACAGTATAATGACTTACATTCATTACACCAGCACACTGACACACAGTATAATGACTTACATTGATTACACCAGCACACTGAGACACAGTATAATGACTTACATTCATTACACCAGCACACTGAGACACAGTATTATTACTTACATTCATTACACCAGCACACTGAGAGACACAGTATAATTACTTACATTCATTACACCAGCACACTGAGAGACACATAGTATAATTACTTACATTCATTACACCAGCACACTGACACAGTATAATTACTTACATTCATTACACCAGCACACTGAGAGACACAGTATAATGACTTACATTCATTACACCAGCACACTGAGACACAGTATAATGACTTACATTCATTACACCAGCACACTGAGACACAGTATAATTACTTGCATTCATTACACCAGCACACTGAGAGACACAGTATAATTACTTACATTCATTACACCAGCACACTGAGAGACACAGTATAATTACTTACATTCATTACACCAGCACACTGACACACAGTATAATGACTTACATTCATTACACCAGCACACTGAGACACAGTATAATGATTTACATTCATTACACCAGCACACTGAGAGACAGTATAATGACTTACATTCATTACACCAGCACACTGAGAGACACAGTATAATGACTTACATTCATTACATCAGCACACTGAGACACAGTATAATTACTTACATCCATTACACCAGCACACTGACACACAGTATAATGACTTACATTCATTACACCAGCACACTGAGAGACACAGTATAATTACTTACATTCATTACATCAGCACACTGAGACACAGTATAATTACTTACATCCATTACACCAGCACACTGACACACTGTATAATGACTTACATTCATTACACCAGCACACAGAGAGACACAGTATAATTACTTACATCCATTACACCAGCACACTGAGAGACACAGTATAATGACTTACATTCATTACACCAGCACACTGACACATAGTATAATTACTTACATTCATTACACCAGCACACTGACACATAGTATAATTACTTACATTCATTACACCAGCACACTGAGACACAGTATAATTACTTACATTCATTACACCAGCACACTGAGACACAGTATAATTACTTACATTCATTACACCAGCACACTGAGACACAGTATAATGATTTACATTCATTACACCAGCACACTGAGACACAGTATAATGATTTACATTCATTACACCAGCACACTGAGAGACACAGTATAATGACTTACATTCATTACACCAGCACACTGAGAGACACAGTATAATGACTTCCATTCATTACACCAGCACACTGACACACAGTATAATTACTTACATTCATTACACCAGCACACTGAGATACAGTACAATGACTTACATTCATTACACCAGCACACTGACACACAGTACAATGACTTACATTCATTACACCAGCACACTGACAAACAGTATAATGACTTACATTCATTACACCAGCACACTGAGACACAGTATAATTACTTACATTCATTACACCAGCACACTGAGAGACACAGTATAATTACTTACATTCATTACACCAGCACACTGAGAGACACAGTATAATTACTTACATTCATTACACCAGCACACTGACACACAGTATAATGACTTACATTCATTACACCAGCACACTGAGAGACACAGTATAATTACTTACATTCATTACACCAGCACACTGAGAGACACAGTATAATTACTTACAATCATTACACCAGCACACTGACACACAGTATAATTACTTACATTCATTACACCAGCACACTGAGACACAGTATAATTACTTACATTCATTACACCAGCACACTGAGACACAGTATAATTACTTACATTCATTACACCAGCACACTGAGAGACACAGTATAATGACTTACATTCATTACACCAGCACACTGACACACAGTATAATGACTTACATTCATTACACCAGCACACTGACACACAGTATAATTACTTACATTCATTACACCAGCACACTGAGACACAGTATAATGACTTACATTCATTACACCAGCACACTGAGAGACACAGTATAATGACTTACATTCATTACACCAGCACACTGACACACAGTATAATTACTTACATTCATTACACCAGCACACTGAGACACAGTATAATTACTTACATTCATTACACCAGCACACTGAGACACAGTATAATGACTTACATTCATTACACCAGCACACTGAGAGACACAGTATAATGACTTACATTCATTACACCAGCACACTGACACACAGTATAATTACTTACATTCATTACACCAGCACACTGAGACACAGTATAATTACTTACATTCATTACACCAGCACACTGAGACACAGTATAATTACTTACATTCATTACACCAGCACACTGAGAGACACAGTATAATTACTTACAATCATTACACCAGCACACTGAGAGACATATAGTATAATTACTTACATTCATTACACCAGCACACTGACACAGTATAATGACTTACATTCATTACACCAGCACACTGAGACACAGTATAATTACTTACATTCATTACACCAGCACACTGAGAGACACAGTATAATGACTTACATTCATTACACCAGCACACTGACACACAGTATAATTACTTACATTCATTACACCAGCACACTGACACACAGTATAATTACTTACATTCATTACACCAGCACACTGAGACACAGTATAATGACTTACATTTATTACACCAGCACACTGAGAGACATACTATAATGACTTACATTCATTACACCAGCACACTGAGAGACACAGTATAATGACTTACATTCATTACACCAGCACACTGAGAGACACAGTATAATGACTTACATTCATTACACCAGCACACTGAGAGACACAGTATAATGACTTACATTCATTACACCAGCACACTGAGAGACACAGTATAATGACTTACATTCATTACACCAGCACACTGAGAGACACAGTATAATGACTTACATTCATTACACCAGCACACTGAGAGACACAGTATAATGACTTACATTAATTACACCAGCACAATGAGAGACACAGTATAATGACTTACATTCATTACACCAGCACACTGAGAGACACAGTATAATGACTTACATTCATTACACCAGAACACTGAGAGACACAGTATAATGACTTACATTCATTACACCAGCACACTGACACACAGTATAATGACTTACATTCATTACACCAGCACACTGACACACAGTATAATTACTTACATTCATTACACCAGCACACTGAGACACAGTATAATGATTTACATTCATTACACCAGCACACTGAGAGACAGTATAATGACTTACATTCATTACACCAGCACACTGAGAGACACAGTATAATGACTTACATTCATTACACCAGCACACTGACACACAGTATAATTACTTACATTCATTACACCAGCACACTGAGACACAGTATAATGATTTACATTCATTACACCAGCACACTGACACACAGTATAATTACTTACATTCATTACACCAGCACACTGAGAGACACAGTATAATGATTTACATTCATTACACCAGCACACTGAGAGACACAGTATAATTACTTACATTCATTACACCAGCACACTGAGAGACACAGTATAATGACTTACATTCATTACACCAGCACACTGAGAGACACAGTATACTGACTTACATTCATTACACCAGCACACTGAGAGACACAGTATAATTACTTACATTCATTACACCAGCACACTGAGACACAGTATAATGACTTACATTCATTACACCAGCACACTGAGAGACACAGTATAATTACTTACATTCATTACACCAGCACACTGAGAGACACAGTATAATGTCTTACATTCATTACACCAGCACACTGACACACAGTATAATTACTTACATTGATTACACCAGCACACTGAGACACAGTATAATTACTTACATTCATTACACCAGCACACTGAGACACAGTATTATTACTTACATTCATTACACCAGCACACTGAGAGACACAGTATAATTACTTACATTCATTACACCAGCACACTGAGAGACACATAGTATAATTACTTACATTCATTACACCAGCACACTGACACAGTATAATTACTTACATTCATTACACCAGCACACTGAGAGACACAGTATAATGACTTACATTCATTACACCAGCACACTGAGACACAGTATAATGACTTACATTCATTACACCAGCACACTGAGACACAGTATAATTACTTGCATTCATTACACCAGCACACTGAGAGACACAGTATAATTACTTACATTCATTACACCAGCACACTGAGAGACACAGTATAATTACTTACATTCATTACACCAGCACACTGACACACAGTATAATGACTTACATTCATTACACCAGCACACTGAGACACAGTATAATGATTTACATTCATTACACCAGCACACTGAGAGACAGTATAATGACTTACATTCATTACACCAGAACACTGAGAGACACAGTATAATGACTTACATTCATTACATCAGCACACTGAGACACAGTATAATTACTTACATCCATTACACCAGCACACTGACACACAGTATAATGACTTACATTCATTACACCAGCACACTGAGAGACACAGTATAATTACTTACATTCATTACATCAGCACACTGAGACACAGTATAATTACTTACATCCATTACACCAGCACACTGACACACTGTATAATGACTTACATTCATTACACCAGCACACAGAGAGACACAGTATAATTACTTACATCCATTACACCAGCACACTGAGAGACACAGTATAATGACTTACATTCATTACACCAGCACACTGACACATAGTATAATTACTTACATTCATTACACCAGCACACTGACACATAGTATAATTACTTACATTCATTACACCAGCACACTGAGACACAGTATAATTACTTACATTCATTACACCAGCACACTGAGACACAGTATAATTACTTACATTCATTACACCAGCACACTGAGACACAGTATAATGATTTACATTCATTACACCAGCACACTGAGACACAGTATAATGATTTACATTCATTACACCAGCACACTGAGAGACACAGTATAATGACTTCCATTCATTACACCAGCACACTGAGAGACACAGTATAATGACTTCCATTCATTACACCAGCACACTGACACACAGTATAATTACTTACATTCATTACACCAGCACACTGAGATACAGTACAATGACTTACATTCATTACACCAGCACACTGACACACAGTACAATGACTTACATTCATTACACCAGCACACTGACAAACAGTATAATGACTTACATTCATTACACCAGCACACTGAGACACAGTATAATTACTTACATTCATTACACCAGCACACTGAGAGACACAGTATAATTACTTACATTCATTACACCAGCACACTGAGAGACACAGTATAATTACTTACATTCATTACACCAGCACACTGACACACAGCATAATGACTTACATTCATTACACCAGCACACTGAGAGACACAGTATAATTACTTACATTCATTACACCAGCACACTGAGAGACACAGTATAATTACTTACAATCATTACACCAGCACACTGACACACAGTATAATTACTTACATTCATTACACCAGCACACTGAGACACAGTATAATTACTTACATTCATTACACCAGCACACTGAGACACAGTATAATTACTTACATTCATTACACCAGCACACTGAGAGACACAGTATAATTACTTACATTCATTACACCAGCACACTGACACACAGTATAATTACTTACATTCATTACACCAGCACACTGAGACACAGTATAATTACTTACATTCATTACACCAGCACACTGAGACACAGTATAATTACTACACCAGCACACTGAGAGACACAGTATAATTAATTACAATCATTACACCAGCACACTGAGAGACATATAGTATAATTACTTACATTCATTACACCAGCACACTGACACAGTATAATGACTTACATTCATTACACCAGCACACTGAGACACAGTATAATTACTTACATTCATTACACCAGCACACTGAGAGACATACTATAATGACTTACATTCATTACACCAGCACACTGAGAGACACAGTATAATGACTTACATTCATTACACCAGCACCCTGAGAGACACAGTATAATGACTTACATTCATTACACCAGCACACTGAGAGACACAGTATAATGACTTACATTCATTACACCAGCACACTGAGAGACACAGTATAATGACTTACATTCATTACACCAGCACACTGAGAGACACAGTATAATGACTTACATTCATTACACCAGCACAATGAGAGACACAGTATAATTACTTACATTCATTACACCAGCACACTGAGAGACACAGTATAATGACTTACATTCATTACACCAGCACACTGAGAGACACAGTATAATTACTTACATTCATTACACCAGCACACTGAGAGACACATAGTATAATTACTTACATTCATTACACCAGCACACTGACACAGTATAATTACTTACATTCATTACACCAGCACACTGAGACACAGTATAATTACTTACATTCATTACACCAGCACACTGAGAGACACAGTATAATGACTTACATTCATTACACCAGCACACAGTATAATTACTTACATTCATTACACCAGCACACTGAGAGACATACTATAATGACTTACATTCATTACACCAGCACACTGAGAGACCCAGTATAATGACTTACATTCATTACACCAGCACACTGACACAGTATAATTACTTACATTCATTACACCAGCACACTGACACACAGTATAATTACTTACATTCATTACACCAGCACACTGAGACACAGTATAATTACTTACATTCATTACACCAGCACACTGAGAGACACAGTATAGTTACTTACATTCATTATACCAGCACACTGAGACACAGTATAGTTACTTACATTCATTACATCAGCACACTGAGACACAGTATAATTACTTACATCCATTACACCAGCACACTGACACACAGTATAATGACTTACATTCATTACACCAGCACACTGACACACAGTATAATTACTTACATTCATTACACCAGCACACTGAGACACAGTATAATTACATACATTCATTACACCAGCACACTGAGACACAGTATAATTACTTACATTCATTACACCAGCACACTGACACACAGTATAATTACTTACATTCATTACACCAGCACACTGAGACACAGTATAATTACTTAGATTCATTACACCAGCACACTGAGAGACACAGTATAGTTACTTACATTCATTACACCAGCACACTGAGAGACACAGTATAATTACTTACATTCATTACGTCAGCACACTGAAACACAGTATAATTACTTACATCCATTACACCAGCACACTGACACACAGTATAATGACTTACATTCATTACACCAGCACACTGAGAGACACAGTATAATTACTTACATTCATTACATCAGCACACTGAGACACAGTATAATTACTTACATCCATTACACCAGCACACTGACACACTGACACACAGTATAATGACTTACATTCATTACACCAGCACACAGAGAGACACAGTATAATTACTTACATTCATTACACCAGCACACTGAGACACAGTATAATTACTTACATTCATTACACCAGCACACTGAGAGACACAGTATAGTTACTTACATTCATTACACCAGCACACTGAGAGACACAGTATAATGACTTACTTTCATTACATCAGCACACTGAGACACAGTATAATTACTTACATCCATTACACCAGCACACTGACACACAGTATAATGACTTACATTCATTACACCAGCACACAGAGAGACACAGTATAATTACTTACATCCATTACACCAGCACACTGACACACAGTATAATGACTTACATTCATTACACCAGCACACTGAGAGACACAGTATAATGACTTACATTCATTACACCAGCACACTGAGACACAGTATAATTACTTACATTCATTACACCAGCACACTGAGAGACACAGTATAATTACTTACATTCATTACACCAGCACACTGAGACACAGTATAATGATTTACATTCATTACACCAGCACACTGAGAGATAGTATAATGACTTACATTCATTACACCAGCACACTGAGAGACACAGTATAATGACTTACATTCATTACATCAGCACACTGAGACACAGTATAATTACTTACATCCATTACACCAGCACACTGAGAGACACAGTATAATGACTTACATTCATTACACCAGCACACTGAGAGACACAGTATAATGACTTACATTCATTACACCAGCACACTGAGAGACACAGTATAATTACTTACATTCATTACATCAGCACACTGAGACACAGTATAATTACTTACATCCATTACACCAGCACACTGACACACTGACACACAGTATAATGACTTACATTCATTACACCAGCACACAGAGAGACACAGTATAATTACTTACATCCATTACACCAGCACACTGACACACAGTATAATGACTTACATTCATTACACCAGCACACTGAGAGACACAGTATGATGACTTACATTCATTACACCAGCACACTGACACATAGTATAATTACTTACATTCATTACACCAGCACACTGAGACACAGTATAATTACTTACATTCATTACACCAGCACACTGAGACACAGTATAATTACTTACATTCATTACACCAGCACACTGAGAGACACAGTATAATTACTTACATTCATTACACCAGCACACTGAGACACAGTATAATGATTTACATTCATTACACCAGCACACTGAGAGACAGTATAATGACTTACATTCATTACACCAGCACACTGAGAGACACAGTATAATGACTTACAATCATTACACCAGCACACTGACACACAGTATAATTACTTACATTCATTACACCAGCACACTGAGACACAGTATAATGATTTACATTCATTACACCAGCACACTGACACACAGTATAATTACTTACATTCATTACACCAGCACACTGAGAGACACAGTATAATGACTTACATTCATTACACCAGCACACTGAGAGACACAGTATAATCACTTACATTCATTACACCAGCACACTGAGAGACACAGTATAATGACTTACATTCATTACACCAGCACACTGAGAGATGCAGTATAATGACTTACATTCATTACACCAGCACACTGAGAGACACAGTATAATGACTTACATTCATTACACCAGCACACTGAGAGACACAGTATAATGACTTACATTCATTACACCAGCACACTGAGATACACAGTATAATGACTTACATTCATTACACCAGCACACTGAGAGACACAGTATAATGACTTACATTCATTACACCAGCACACTGAGAGACACAGTATAATTACTTACATTCATTACACCAGCACACTGAGAGACACAGTATAATGACTTACATTCATTACACCAGCACACTGACACACAGTATAATTACTTACATTCATTACACCAGCACACTGAGACACAGTATAATTACTTACATTCATTACACCAGCACACTGAGACACAGTATTATTACTTACATTCATTACACCAGCACACTGAGAGACACAGTATAATTACTTACATTCATTACACCAGCACACTGAGAGACACATAGTATAATTACATACATTCATTACACCAGCACACTGACACAGTATAATTACTTACATTCATTACACCAGCACACTGAGAGACACAGTATGACTTACATTCATTACACCAGCACACTGAGACACAGTATAATGACTTACATTCATTACACCAGCACACTGAGACACAGTACAATTACTTACATTCATTACACCAGCACACTGAGAGACACAGTATAATTACTTACATTCATTACACCAGCACACTGAGAGACACAGTATAATTACTTACATTCATTACACCAGCACACTGACACACAGTATAATGACTTACATTCATTACACCAGCACACTGAGACACAGTATAATTACTTACATTCATTACACCAGCACACTGACACACAGTATAATTACTTACATTCATTACACCAGCACACTGAGACACAGTATAATGACTTACATTCATTACACCAGCACACTGACACACAGTATAATGACTTACATTCATTACACCAGCACACTGAGAGACACAGTATAATGACTTACATTCATTACACCAGCACACTGAGACACAGTACAATGACTTACATTCATTACACCAGCACACTGAGACACAGTACAATGACTTACATTCATTACACCAGCACACTAACACACAGTATAATGACTTACATTCATTACACCAGCACACTGAGACACAGTATAATTACTTACATTCATTACACCAGCACACTGAGAGACACAGTATAATTACTTACATTCATTACACCAGCACACTGAGAGACACAGTATAATTACTTACATTCATTACACCAGCACACTGAGACACAGTATAATTACTTACATTCATTACACCAGCACACTGACACACAGTATAATTACTTACATTCATTACACCAGCACACTGAGACACAGTATAATTACTTACATTCATTACACCAGCACACTGAGAGACACAGTATAGTTACTTACATTCATTACACCAGCACACTGAGAGACACAGTATAATTACTTACATTCATTACATCAGCACACTGAGACACAGTATAATTACTTACATCCATTACACCAGCACACTGACACACAGTATAATGACTTACATTCATTACACCAACACACTGACACACAGTATAATTACTTACATTCATTACACCAGCACACTGAGAGACACAGTATAATGACTTACATTCATTACACCAGCACACTGACACACAGTATAATGACTTACATTCATTACACCAGCACACTGAGACACAGTATAATTACTTACATTCGTTACACCAGCACACTGACACACAGTATAATTACTTACATTCATTACACCAGCACACTGAGACACAGTATAATTACTTACATTCATTACAACAGCACACTGACACACAGTATAATTACTTACATTCATTACACCAGCACACTGAGACACAGTATAATTACTTACATTCATTACACCAGCACACTGACACACAGTATAATTACTTACATTCATTACACCAGCACACTGACACACAGTATAATTACTTACATTCATTACACCAGCACACTGACACACAGTATAATAACTTACATTCATTACACCAGCACACTGACACACAGTATAATTACTTACATTCATTACACCAGCACACTGACACACAGTATAATGACTTACATTCATTACACCAGCACACTGACACACAGTATAATTACTTACATTCATTACACCAGCACACTGACACACAGTATAGTTACTTACATTCATTACACCAGCACACTGAGACACAGTATAATTACTTACATTCGTTACACCAGCACACTGACACACTGACACACAGTATAATGACTTACATTCATTACACCAGCACACAGAGAGACACAGTATAATTACTTACATCCATTACACCAGCACACTGACACACAGTATAATGACTTACATTCATTACACCAGCACACTGAGACACAGTATAATGACTTACATTCGTTACACCAGCACACTGACACACAGTATAATTACTTACATTCGTTACACCAGCACACTGACACACAGTATAATTACTTACATTCATTACACCAGCACACTGAGACACAGTATAATGACTTACATTCATTACACCAGCACACTGACACACAGTATAATGACTTACATTCATTACACCAGCACACTGACACACAGTATAATTACTTACATTCATTACACCAGCACACTGACACACAGTATAATGACTTACATTCGTTACACCAGCACACTGACACACAGTATAATGACTTACATTCGTTACACAAGCACACTGACACACAGTATAATTACTTACATTCATTACACCAGCACACTGAGACACAGTATAATTACTTACATTCGTTACACCAGCACACTGACACACTGACACACAGTATAATTACTTACATTCATTACATCAGCACACTGAGACACAGTATAATGACTTACATTCATTACACCAGCACACTGAGAGACACAGTATGATGACTTACATTCATTACACCAGCACACTGACACATAGTATAATTACTTACATTCATTACACCAGCACACTGAGACACTGACACACAGTATAATGACTTACATTCGTTACACCAGCACACTGACACACAGTATAATTACTTACATTCATTACACCAGCACACTGAGACACAGTATAATTACTTACATTCATTACACCAGCACACTGACACACAGTATAATGACTTACATTCATTACACCAGCACACTGACACACAGTATAATTACTTACATTCATTACACCAGCACACTGAGAGACACAGTATAATTACTTACATTCATTACACCAGCACACTGAGACACAGTATAATGATTTACATTCATTACACCAGCACACTGAGAGACAGTATAATGACTTACATTCATTACACCAGCACACTGAGACACTGACACACAGTATAATGACTTACATTCGTTACACCAGCACACTGACACACTGACACACAGTATAATTACTTACATTCATTACACCAGCACACTGAGAGACAGTATAATGACTTACATTCATTACACCAGCACACTGAGACACTGACACACAGTATAATGACTTACATTCGTTACACCAGCACACTGACACACAGTATAATTACTTACATTCATTACACCAGCACACTGAGACACAGTATAATGACTTACATTCATTACACCAGCACACTGACACACAGTATAATGACTTACATTCATTACACCAGCACACTGACACACAGTATAATTACTTACATTCATTACACCAGCACACTGAGAGACACAGTATAATTACTTACATTCATTACACCAGCACACTGAGACACAGTATAATGATTTACATTCATTACACCAGCACACTGAGAGACAGTATAATGACTTACATTCATTACACCAGCACACTGAGACATTGACACACAGTATAATGACTTACATTCGTTACACCAGCACACTGACATACAGTATAATTACTTACATTCATTACACCAGCACACTGAGACACAGTATAATGACTTACATTCATTACACCAGCACACTGACACACAGTATAATGACTTACATTCATTACACCAGCACACTGACACACAGTATAATTACTTACATTCATTACACCAGCACACTGAGAGACACAGTATAATTACTTACATTCATTACACCAGCACACTGAGACACAGTATAATGATTTACATTCATTACACCAGCACACTGAGAGACAGTATAATGACTTACATTCATTACACCAGCACACTGAGACACTGACACACAGTATAATGACTTACATTCGTTACACCAGCACACTGACACACTGACACACAGTATAATTACTTACATTCATTACACCAGCACACTGAGACACAGTATAATGACTTACATTCATTACACCAGCACACTGACACACAGTATAATGACTTACATTCATTACACCAGCACACTGACACACAGTATAATTACTTACATTCATTACACCAGCACACTGAGAGACACAGTATAATTACTTACATTCATTACACCAGCACACTGAGACACAGTATAATGATTTACATTCATTACACCAGCACACTGAGAGACAGTATAATGACTTACATTCGTTACACCAGCACACTGACACACTGACACACAGTATAATTACTTACATTCATTACACCAGCACACTGAGACACAGTATAATGACTTACATTCATTACACCAGCACACTGACACACAGTATAATGACTTACATTCATTACACCAGCACACTGACACACAGTATAATTACTTACATTCATTACACCAGCACACTGAGAGACACAGTATAATTACTTACATTCATTACACCAGCACACTGACACACAGTATAATTACTTACATTCATTACACCAGCACACTGAGACACAATATAATGACTTACATTCATTACACCAGCACACTGACACACAGTATAATGACTTACATTCATTACACCAGCACACTGAGAGACACAGTATAATGACTTACATTCATTACACCAGCACACTGAGACACAGTACAATGACTTACATTCATTACACCAGCACACTGAGACACAGTACAATGACTTACATTCATTACACCAGCACACTAACACACAGTATAATGACTTACATTCATTACACCAGCACACTGAGACACAGTATAATTACTTACATTCATTACACCAGCACACTGAGAGACACAGTATAATTACTTACATTCATTACACCAGCACACTGAGAGACACAGTATAATTACTTACATTCATTACACCAGCACACTGAGACACAGTATAATTACTTACATTCATTACACCAGCACACTGACACACAGTATAATTACTTACATTCATTACACCAGCACACTGAGACACAGTATAATTACTTACATTCATTACACCAGCACACTGAGAGACACAGTATAGTTACTTACATTCATTACACCAGCACACTGAGAGACACAGTATAATTACTTACATTCATTACATCAGCACACTGAGACACAGTATAATTACTTACATCCATTACACCAGCACACTGACACACAGTATAATGACTTACATTCATTACACCAACACACTGACACACAGTATAATTACTTACATTCATTACACCAGCACACTGAGAGACACAGTATAATGACTTACATTCATTACACCAGCACACTGACACACAGTATAATGACTTACATTCATTACACCAGCACACTGAGACACAGTATAATTACTTACATTCGTTACACCAGCACACTGACACACAGTATAATTACTTACATTCATTACACCAGCACACTGAGACACAGTATAATTACTTACATTCATTACACCAGCACACTGACACACAGTATAATTACTTACATTCATTACACCAGCACACTGAGACACAGTATAATTACTTACATTCATTACACCAGCACACTGACACACAGTATAATTACTTACATTCATTACACCAGCACACTGACACACAGTATAATTACTTACATTCATTACACCAGCACACTGACACACAGTATAATGACTTACATTCATTACACCAGCACACTGACACACAGTATAATTACTTACATTCATTACACCAGCACACTGACACACAGTATAATGACTTACATTCATTACACCAGCACACTGACACACAGTATAATTACTTACATTCATTACACCAGCACACTGACACACAGTATAGTTACTTACATTCATTACACCAGCACACTGAGACACAGTATAATTACTTACATTCGTTACACCAGCACACTGACACACTGACACACAGTATAATGACTTACATTCATTACACCAGCACACAGAGAGACACAGTATAATTACTTACATCCATTACACCAGCACACTGACACACAGTATAATGACTTACATTCATTACACCAGCACACTGAGAGACACAGTATGATGACTTACATTCATTACACCAGCACACTGACACATAGTATAATTACTTACATTCATTACACCAGCACACTGAGACACAGTATAATGACTTACATTCATTACACCAGCACAGAGACACAGTATTATTACTTACATTCGTTACACCAGCACACTGACACACAGTATAATGACTTACATTCATTACACCAGCACACTGACACACAGTATAATGACTTACATTCGTTACACCAGCACACTGACACACAGTATAATGACTTACATTCGTTACACCAGCACACTGAGACACAGTATAATTACTTACATTCGTTACACCAGCACACTGACACACAGTATAATTACTTACATTCGTTACACCAGCACACTGACACACAGTATAATTACTTACATTCATTACACCAGCACACTGACACACAGTATAATGACTTACATTCATTACACCAGCACACTGACACACAGTATAATGACTTACATTCATTACACCAGCACACTGACACACAGTATAATTACTTACATTCATTACACCAGCACACTGACACACAGTATAATGACTTACATTCGTTACACCAGCACACTGACACACAGTATAATGACTTACATTCGTTACACAAGCACACTGACACACAGTATAATTACTTACATTCATTACACCAGCACACTGAGACACAGTATAATTACTTACATTCGTTACACCAGCACACTGACACACTGACACACAGTATAATTACTTACATTCATTACACCAGCACACTGAGACACAGTATAATGACTTACATTCATTACACCAGCACACTGAGAGACACAGTATGATGACTTACATTCATTACACCAGCACACTGACACATAGTATAATTACTTACATTCATTACACCAGCACACTGAGACACTGACACACAGTATAATGACTTACATTCGTTACACCAGCACACTGACACACTGACACACAGTATAATTACTTACATTCATTACACCAGCACACTGAGACACAGTATAATTACTTACATTCATTACACCAGCACACTGACACACAGTATAATGACTTACATTCATTACACCAGCACACTGACACACAGTATAATTACTTACATTCATTACACCAGCACACTGAGAGACACAGTATAATTACTTACATTCATTACACCAGCACACTGAGACACAGTATAATGATTTACATTCATTACACCAGCACACTGAGAGACAGTATAATGACTTACATTCATTACACCAGCACACTGAGACACTGACACACAGTATAATGACTTACATTCGTTACACCAGCACACTGACACACTGACACACAGTATAATTACTTACATTCATTACACCAGCACACTGAGAGACAGTATAATGACTTACATTCATTACACCAGCACACTGAGACACTGACACCTAGTATAATGACTTACATTCGTTACACCAGCACACTGACACACAGTATAATTACTTACATTCATTACACCAGCACACTGAGACACAGTATAATGACTTACATTCATTACACCAGCACACTGACACACAGTATAATGACTTACATTCATTACACCAGCACACTGACACACAGTATAATTACTTACATTCATTACACCAGCACACTGAGAGACACAGTATAATTACTTACATTCATTACACCAGCACACTGAGACACAGTATAATGATTTACATTCATTACACCAGCACACTGAGAGACAGTATAATGACTTACATTCATTACACCAGCACACTGAGACACTGACACACAGTATAATGACTTACATTCGTTACACCAGCACACTGACACACAGTATAATTACTTACATTCATTACACCAGCACACTGAGACACAGTATAATGACTTACATTCATTACACCAGCACACTGACACACAGTATAATGACTTACATTCATTACACCAGCACACTGACACACAGTATAATTACTTACATTCATTACACCAGCACACTGAGAGACACAGTATAATTACTTACATTCATTACACCAGCACACTGAGACACAGTATAATGATTTACATTCATTACACCAGCACACTGAGAGACAGTATAATGACTTACATTCATTACACCAGCACACTGAGACACTGACACACAGTATAATGACTTACATTCATTACACCAGCACACTGAGACACAGTATAATGACTTACATTCATTACACCAGCACACTGACACACAGTATAATGACTTACATTCATTACACCAGCACACTGACACACAGTATAATTACTTACATTCATTACACCAGCACACTGAGAGACACAGTATAATTACTTACATTCATTACACCAGCACACTGACACAGTATAATTACCTTAACTTCAATCTCTCCCCGTGGCTCGATGTCGTAGGCGTTGTCAATGAGCAGCACCTGGTAGGTAGCAGAGCTGATGTGTATCTTCTGGGCTATAGACACATAGAATTAGCTGAAATAAATCACCTACTTTATCAGTTGAATTTAACTAGTAATGTAACACCAAAGGCCTGATTCAGGGGTGGACGGTAACGTAATCGGAGCTGGGATCTCTCACGGATCGCAATTGCAAAAATATGCTAATGACTCACTCGCCATCCAGGCTGCCACACACAGGCGGTCACCAGACACACAGAGGGGTCTCCTGCTGCCACACACAGGCGGTCACCAGACACACAGAGGGGTCTCCTGCTGCCACACACAGGCGGTCACCAGACACACAGAGGGGTCTCCTGCTGCCACACACACAGCCGGTCACCAGACACACAGAGGGCTCTCCTGCTGCCACACACACACAGCCGGTCACCAGATACACGGAGGGCTCTCCTGTTGCCACACACAGGCGGTCACCAGACACACAGAGGCCTCTCCTGCTGCCACACACACAGCCGGTCACCAGACACACAGAGGGCTCTCCTGCTGCCGCACACACAGCCGGTCCCCAGACACACAGAGGCCTCTCCTGCTGCCACACACACAGCCGGTCACCAGACACACAGAGGGCTCTCCTGCTGCCGCACACACAGCCGGTCCCCAGACACACAGAGGCCTCTCCTGCTGCCACACACACAGCCGGTCACCAGACACACAGAGGCCTCTCCTGCTGCCACACGCACAGCCGGTCACCAGACACACAGAGGGCTCTCCTGCTGCCACACACAGCCGGTCACCAGACACACAGAGGGCTCTCCTGCTGCCGCACACACAGCCGGTCCCCAGACACACAGAGGCCTCTCCTGCTGCCACACACACAGCCGATCACCAGACACACAGAGGGCTCTCCTGCTGCCACACACACAGCCGGTCACCAGACACACAGTGGCCTCTCCTGCTGCCACACACACACAGCCGGTCACCAGACACACAGAGGGCTCTCCTGCTGCCACACACACACAGCCGGTCCCCAGACACACAGAGGCCTCTCCTGCTGCCACACACACAGCCGATCACCAGACACACAGAGGGCTCTCCTGCTGCCACACACACAGCCGGTCACCAGACACACAGTGGCCTCTCCTGCTGCCACACACACACAGCCGGTCACCAGACACACAGAGGCCTCTCCTGCTGCCACACACACAGCCGGTCACCAGACACACAGAGAGCTCTCCTGCTGCCACACACACAGCCGGTCACCAGACACACAGTGGCCTCTCCTGCTGCCACACACACACAGCCGGTCACCAGACACACAGAGGGCTCTCCTGCTGCCGCACACACAGCCGGTCATCAGACACACAGAGGGCTCTCCTGCTGCCATACACACAGCCGGTCACCAGACACACATAGGGCTCTCCTGCTGACACACACACACAGATCACCAGACACACAGAGGCCTCTCCTGCTGCCACACACACACAGCCGGTCACCAGACACACAGAGGCCTCTCCTGCTGCCACACACACACAGCCGGTCACCAGACACACAGAGGCCTCTCCTGCTGCCACACACACAGCCGGTCACCAGACACACAGAGGGCTCTCCTACTGCAGCACACACAGCCGGTCACCAGACACACAGAGGCCTCTCCTGCTGCCACACACACAGCGATCACCAGACACACAGAGGGCTCTCCTGCTGCCACACACACACAGCCGGTCACCAGACACACAGAGGCGTCTCCTGTTGCCACACACACAGCCGTTCACCAGACACACAGAGGGCTCTCCTGCTGCCACACACACAGCCGGTCCCCAGACACACACAGAGGGCTCTCCTGCTGCCTCACACACAGCCGGTCACCAGACACACAGAGGCCTCTCCTGCTGCCACACACACAGCCGGTCACCAGACACACAGAGGGCTCTCCTGCTGCCACACACACAGCGATCACCAGACACACAGAGGGCTCTCCTGCTGCCTCACACACAGCCGGTCACCAGACACACAGAGGGCTCTCCTGCTGCCACACACAGCCGGTCCCCAGACACACACAGAGGGCTCTCCTGCTGCCTCACACACAGCCGGTCACCAGACACACAGAGGCCTCTCCTGCTGCCACACACACAGCCGGTCACCAGACACACATAGGGCTCTCCTGCTGCCGCACACACAGCCGGTCACCAGACACACAGAGGGCTCTCCTGCTGCCACACACACAGCGATCACCAGACACACAGAGGCCTCTCCTGCTGCCACACACACACAGCCGGTCACCAGACACACAGAGGCCTCTCCTGCTGCCACACACACAGCCGGTCACCAGACACATAGAGGGCTCTCCTGCTGCCACACACACAGCCGGTCACGAGACACACAGAGGGCTCTCCTGCTGCCACACACACAGCCGGTCACCAGACACACAGAGGACTCTCCTGCTGCCACACACACAGCCGGTCACCAGACACACAGAGGCCTCTCCTGCTGCCACACACACAGCGATCACCAGACACACAGAGGGCTCTCCTGCTGCCACACACACACAGCCGGTCACCAGACACACAGAGGCCTCTCCTGTTGCCACACACACAGCCGGTCACCAGACACACAGAGGGCTCTCCTGCTGCCACACACACAGCCGGTCACCAGACACACAGAGGTCTCTCCTGCTGCCACAGTCACAGCCGGTCCCCAGACACACAGAGGACTCTCCTGCTGCCACACACACACAGCCGGTCACCAGACACACAGAGGGCTCTCCTGCTGCCACACACACAGCCGGTCACCAGACACACAGAGGGCTCTCCTGCTGCCACACACACAGCAATCACCAGACACACAGAGGGCTCTCCTGCTGCCACACACACAGCCGGTCCCCAGACACACAGAGGCCTCTCCTGCTGCCGCACACACAGCCGGTCATCAGACACACAGAGGACTCTCCTGCTGCCGCACACACAGCCGGTCATCAGACACACAGAGGACTCTCCTGCTGCCACACACACAGCCGGTCACCAGACACACAGAGGGCTCTCCTGCTGCCGCACACACAGCCGGTCATCAGACACACAGAGGACTCTCCTGCTGCCGCACACACAGCCGGTCACCAGACACACAGAGGGCTCTCCTGCTGCCTCACACACAGCCGGTCACCAGACACACAGAGGGCTCTCCTGCTGCCACACACAGCCGGTCCCCAGACACACACAGAGGGCTCTCCTGCTGCCTCACACACAGCCGGTCACCAGACACACAGAGGCCTCTCCTGCTGCCACACACACAGCCGGTCACCAGACACACATAGGGCTCTCCTGCTGCCGCACACACAGCCGGTCACCAGACACACAGAGGGCTCTCCTGCTGCCACACACACAGCGATCACCAGACACACAGAGGCCTCTCCTGCTGCCACACACACACAGCCGGTCACCAGACACACAGAGGCCTCTCCTGCTGCCACACACACAGCCGGTCACCAGACACACAGAGGGCTCTCCTGCTGCCACACACACAGCCGGTCACGAGACACACAGAGGGCTCTCCTGCTGCCACACACACAGCCGGTCACCAGACACACAGAGGACTCTCCTGCTGCCACACACACAGCCGGTCACCAGACACACAGAGGCCTCTCCTGCTGCCACACACACAGCGATCACCAGACACACAGAGGGCTCTCCTGCTGCCACACACACACAGCCGGTCACCAGACACACAGAGGCCTCTCCTGTTGCCACACACACAGCCGGTCACCAGACACACAGAGGGCTCTCCTGCTGCCACACACAGCCGGTCACCAGACACACAGAGGTCTCTCCTGCTGCCACAGTCACAGCCGGTCCCCAGACACACAGAGGACTCTCCTGCTGCCACACACACACAGCCGGTCACCAGACACACAGAGGGCTCTCCTGCTGCCACACACACAGCCGGTCACCAGACACACAGAGGGCTCTCCTGCTGCCACACACACAGCAATCACCAGACACACAGAGGGCTCTCCTGCTGCCACACACACAGCCGGTCCCCAGACACACAGAGGCCTCTCCTGCTGCCGCACACACAGCCGGTCATCAGACACACAGAGGACTCTCCTGCTGCCGCACACACAGCCGGTCATCAGACACACAGAGGACTCTCCTGCTGCCACACACACAGCCGGTCACCAGACACACAGAGGGCTCTCCTGCTGCCGCACACACAGCCGGTCATCAGACACACAGAGGACTCTCCTGCTGCCGCACACACAGCCGGTCACCAGACACACAGAGGGCTCTCCTGCTGCCACACACACAGCCGGTCACCAGACACACAGAGGCCTCTCCTGCTACCACACACACAGCCGGTCACCAGACACACAGAGGGCTCTCCTGCTGCCACACACACAGCCGGTGACCAGACACACAGAGGGCTCTCCTGCTGCCACACACACAGCCGGTCATCAGACACACAGAGGGCTCTCCTGCTGCCACACACACAGCCAGTCACCAGACACACATAGGGCTCTCCAGCTGCCGCACACACAGCCGGTCACCAGACACACAGAGGGCTCTCCTGCTGCCACACACACAGCGATCACCAGACACACAGAGGCCTCTCCTGCTGCCACACACACACAGCCGGTCACCAGACACACAGAGGGCTCTCCTGCTGCCACACACACAGCCGGTCACGAGACACACAGAGGGCTCTCCTGCTGCCACACACACAGCCGGTCACCAGACACACAGAGGGCTCTCCTGCTGCCACACACACAGCCGGTCACCAGACACACAGAGGTCTCTCCTGCTGCCACAGTCACAGCCGGTCACCAGACACACAGAGGACTCTCCTGCTGCCACACACACAGCCGGTCACCAGACACACAGAGGGCTCTCCTGCTGCCACACACACAGCCGGTCACCAGACACACATAGGGCTCTCCTGCTGCCACACACACAGCCGGTCACCAGACACACAGAGGGCTCTCCTGCTGCCACACACACAGCCGGTCACCAGACACATAGAGGCCTCTCCTGCTGCCACACACACAGCCGGTCACCAAACAGACAGAGACCTCTCCTGCTGCCACACACACAGCCGGTCACCAGACACACAGAGGCCTCTCCTGCTGCAAGCAAGGGTGCAGTCATTAATTTATACACACCCATAAAACAATGTATAAACAGTCCCGTGACACCTGCGTTTCTCTAACCACCCCCCATTACTTCTCCCAAGCGTTGACAACCTGTCACTCACTGTGTGAGGAAATCCTCTATGTGAGCGTAATCACTGCACATGTGCAATGGCTAACAATCGCTCAATCTGCGCAAATATCGGCAGCGCGTCCATATCAGAATCAGCCCCTAAGTCTAATATATCTAACAAGTATTAGACTTCTGTGTGCTGCCCCCTCCCCTTCCATGCGCTGACCCCCCCTCCCCTTCTGTGCGCTGACCCCCCTCCCCTTCCGTGCGCTGACCCCCCTCCCCTTCCGTGCGCTGACCCCCCCCTCCCCTTCCGTGAGCTGACCCCCTGAAAAAAATAATTTTATAGTAGTAGTCGGTTATACTCCTAATACAATAATATCCGGCACCGGTCGGCGCCATCACACGTACGTAAGCTGGTAGACTCCATACGAGAGGCAGTGTTCACGGTGTCGCCAAACAAGCAGTAACGCGGCATCTTATATCCGACAACTCCTGCAACACACGGACCTGCAAGAAGACAGACCCTATTACAGCCTGATATCTGCAGTGCCAATGCCGTATGGGGGCAGGGTGTGCGATATGGGTTCCCCTGGTCTCTGGGGCCCGTGTGCATTGCACCCATGATACACACACCCATGTGCTCCCTACATTTGTAAAACATGTTTAAATAAAACAGTCGCTCATCAGATTCTAGGTTTTTCAATATCACCTGTACACCAATAACACCCAATGTATCGCTTGTCACCTGTACACCAATAACAGCCAATGTACCGCTTGTCACCTGTACACCAATAACACCCAATGTATCGCTTGTCACCTGTACACCAATAACACCCAATGTATCGCTTGTCACCTGTACACCAATAACACCCAATGTATCGCTTGTCACCTGTACACCAATAACACCCAATATATCGCTTGTCACCTGTACACCAACAACACCCAATGTATCGCTTGTCACCTGTACACCAATGACGCCCAATGTATCGCTTGTCACCTGTACACCAATAACACCCAATGTATCGCTTGTCACCTGTACACCAACAACACCCAATGTATCGCTTGTCACCTGTACACCAATAACACCCAATGTATCGCTTGTCACCTGTACACCAATGACGCCCAATGTACCGCTTGTCACCTGTACACCAATGACGCCCAATGTACCGCTTGTCACCTGTACACCAATAACACCCAATATATCGCTTGTCACCTGTACACCAACAACACCCAATGTATCGCTTGTCACCTGTACACCAATGACGCCCAATGTACCGCTTGTCACCTGTACACCAATAACACCCAATGTATCGCTTGTCACCTGTACACCAATAACACCCAATGTATCGCTTGTCACTTGTACACCAATGACACCCAATATATCGCTTGTCACCTGTACACCAATGACACCCAATATATCGCTTGTCACCTGTACACCAATGACACCCAATATATCGCTTGTCACCTGTACACCAATGACACCCAATGTATCGCTTGTCACCTGTACACCAACAACACCCAATGTATCGCTTGTCACCTGTACACCAATAACACCCAATGTATCGCTTGTCACCTGTACACCAATGACGCCCAATGTACCGCTTGTCACCTGTACACCAATGACGCCCAATGTACCGCTTGTCACCTGTACACCAATAACACCCAATATATCGCTTGTCACCTGTACACCAACAACACCCAATGTATCGCTTGTCACCTGTACACCAATGACGCCCAATGTACCGCTTGTCACCTGTACACCAATAACACCCAATGTATCGCTTGTCACCTGTACACCAATAACACCCAATGTATCGCTTGTCACTTGTACACCAATGACACCCAATATATCGCTTGTCACCTGTACACCAATGACACCCAATATATCGCTTGTCACCTGTACACCAATGACACCCAATATATCGCTTGTCACCTGTACACCAATGACACCCAATGTATCGCTTGTCACCTGTACACCAATAACACCCAATATATCGCTGGTCACCTGTACACCAATAACACCCAATATATCGCTTGTAACCTGAACACCAATAACACCCAATGTATCGCTTGTCACCTGTACACCAATGACACCCAATGTATCGCTTGTCACCTGACCTCTCCCGTATCATCTGCCACCTATCAATCATCTTCTCCGGGATGTCCAACCCCTTCCTATAACACGCCCTCTCTAAGTTATTGTGTTTCCCCGCCAAGGCACACACTCCTTCCCCCTCACCCTCTCCTTCTCACCTCTCACTCCTTCCCCCTCCCTCTCACTCCTTCTCGCCTCACACTCCTTCCCCCTCTCCCCCACTCCTTCTCGCCTCTCACTCCATCCCCCTCCCTCTCTCCTTCCCCCTCTCCTTCTCGCCTCTCACACTCCTTCCCCCCCCTCTCTCACACTCCTTCCCCCCTCTCTCACACTCCTTCCCCCCCTCTCTCACACTAGTCCCCCCCCCTCTCTCACACTCCTTCCCCCCCCTCTCTCACACTCCTTCCCCCCCTCTCACACAGGTCGACAATGTCTAGATAGACACCAGAGGTTAGACAGGCAATAGGTCGACAGAGACAAAAGATCAACACAGAAAAGACCAACATGGGTGATGGTCAACAGGTACAAAAGGTCGATATGATTAAACGGTCGACACAAAAAAGGCAACGCATTTATTTTTATTAGGTTAGACACTTACCGGAGGGTTAGCATCAGACACTAGATGGGACAATTAGAATTAGGCACCAGGAGGGAGGGTTAGGGTCAGGCACTAGAAGGGACAGTTAGGGTTAGGCACCAGGAGGGAGGGTTAGGGTCAGGCACTAGAAGGGACAGTTAGGGTTAGGCACCAGGAGGGAGGGTTAGGGTCAGACACTAGAAGGGACAGTTAGGGTTAGGCACCAGGAGGAAGGGTGAGGGTCAGGCACTAGAAGGGACAGTTAGGGTTAGGCACCAGGAGGGAGGGTTAGGGTCAGGTACTAGAAGGGACAGTTAGGGTTAGGCACTAGAAGGGACAGTTAGGGTTAGGCACCAGGAGGGAGGGTGAGGGTCAGGCATTAGAAGGGACAGTTAGGGTCAGGCACCAGGAGGGAGGGTTAGGGTCAGGCACTAGAAGGGACAGTTAGGGTTAGGCACCAGGAGGGAGGGTTAGGGTCAGGCACTAGAAGGGACAGTTAGGGTTAGGCACCAGGAGGAAGGGTGAGGGTCAGGCACTAGAAGGGACAGTTAGGGTTAGGCACCAGGAGGGAGGGTTAGGGTCAGGCACTAGAAGGGACAGTTAGGGTTAGGCACCAGGAGGGAGGGTTAGGGTCAGGCACTAGAAGGGACGGTTAGGGTCAGGCACTAGAAGGGACGGTTAGGGTCAGGCACTAGAAGGGAGGGTTAGCGTCAGGCACTAGAAGGGAGGGTTAGCGTCAGGCGCCAGGAGGGAGGGTTAGGGTCAGGCACTAGAAAGGACAGTTAGGGTTAGGCTCCAGGAGGGAGGGTGAGGGTCAGGCACTAGAAGGGACAGTTAGGGTTAGGCACCAGGATGGAGGGTGAGGGTCAGGCATTAGAAGGGACAATTAGGGTTAGGCACCAGGGGGGAGGGCTACGATCAGGCACTAGAAGGGACAGTTAGGGTTAGGCACCAGGGAGGAGGTTTACGATCAGGCACTAGAAGGGACAGTTAGGGTTAGGTACCAGGAGGGAGGGTTAGGGTCAGGCACTAGATGGGACAGTTAGGGTCAGGCACCAGGAGGGTGGGTTAGGGTCAGGCACTAGAAGGGACAGTTAGGGTCAGGCACCAGGAGGGACGGTTAGGGTCAGGCACTAGAAGGGACACTTAGGGTTAGGCACCAGGAGTGAGGGTGAGGGTCAGGCACCAGGAGGGAGGGTGAGGGCCAGGCACCAGGAGGGAGGGTGAGGGTCAGGCAGTAGAAAGGACAGTTAGGGTCAGGCGCTAGGAGGAAGGGTGAGGGTCAGGCACTAGAAGGGACAGTTAGGTTTAGGCACCAGGAGGGAGGGTTAGGGTAAGGCACTAGAAGGGACGGTTAGGGTTAGGCACCAGGAGGGAGGGTTAGGGTCAGGCACTAGAAGGGACAGTTAGGGTTAGGCACCAGGATGGAGGGTGAGGGTCAGGCATTAGATGGGACAATTAGGGTTAGGCACCAGGGGGGAGGGTTACGATCAGGCACTAGAAGGGACAGTTAGGGTTAGGCACCAGGGAGGAGGGTTACGATCAGGCACTAGAAGGGACAGTTAGGGTTAGGTACCAGGAGGGAGGGTTAGGGTCAGGCACTAGATGGGACAGTTAGGGTCAGGCACCAGGAGGGAGGGTGAGGGCCAGGCACCAGGAGGGAGGGTGAGGGTCAGGCAGTAGAAAGGACAGTTAGGGTCAGGCGCTAGGAGGAAGGGTGAGGGTCAGGCACTAGAAGGGACAGTTAGGTTTAGGCACCAGGAGGGAGGGTTAGGGTCAGGCACTAGAAGGGACGGTTAGGGTTAGGCACCAGGAGGGAGGGTTAGGGTCAGGCACTAGAAGGGAGGGCTAGGGTCAGGAGGGAGGGTGAGGATTAGAAAAAAAAAAACCATGCGTCGACCACTTTTGTGTCGACCATGTTGTGTCAACATTTTGTCCCTGTCGACCTATTATCTGTTGTCTATCTAATTCCTGTCTATCTTTTCTACCAGACCCCATCTGAGTGTTTTCCCCATCCCTGCCCTCTTTCTCTCCCCACCTTCAGTCCCTCTCCCAATCCTGTCAGTTCCATCTCCGCAATATTTCCAAGATCAGCCACTAAAGCCCGACGCCCTCATCACCTCTTGTCTAAACTACTGTTCTCTACTCCTCCCCCACCTAAGGGCCTCCTGCCTCGCCCTTCCTTCTCTGCTATCCACCTTATTTTCATCTCTCGCTTCCTCTCTGCCAGTCATTCTCAGTCATACACATGTAAGGAACCTTCAAAGACCTGAACCTCCATGCTCCTCCCTACATCTCCAGTCTTCTCCCCACACAGACTACCACCTCTCCTCCTCCCTGGTCACCTCACCTTGTGCCCATCTCCATGATGTCTTCTCTTCTGCTCACTTCTCTCCAATGCCCTCCCCCACTATTTCAGACTTTCGCCCAGCCACTCTGCCTTGAAATGGGCCCTCAAAACTTATCTCATCACCAAAGCCACCACCCTGCTCCTAATACTCCCACAGATTATATTTACATTACACGAATGCCAAGGGGAAATAAACACTACTTGGTGGGAACGGTGCTGTAGCATGGCACCTCCCCGAGCCGCATGCGCCGCTGGTACACCTCTGCGCCCTGAGCCGCCTGCCCCCCGGGTACACCTCTGCGCCCTGAGCCGCATGCCCCCCGGGTACACCTCTGCGCCCTGAGCCGCATGCCCCCCGGGTACACGTCTGCGCCCTGAGGCGCATGCCCCCCGGGTACACCTCTGCATCCTGAGCCGCATGCCCCCCAGTACACCTCTGCGCCCTGAGCCGCATGCCCCCATGGTACACCTCTGCGCCCTGAGCCGCATGCCCCCATGGTACACCTCTGCGCCCTGAGCCGCATGCCCCGCTGGTACACCTCTGCGCCCTGAGCCGCATGCCCAGCTGGTACACCTCTGCGCCCTGAGCCGCATGCCCAGCTGGTAAACCTCTGCGCCCCGAGCCGCATGCCCCGCTGGTACACCTCTGCGCCCTGAGCCGCATGCCCCGCTGGTACACCTCTGCGCCCTGAGCCGCATGCCCCGCTGGTACACCTCTGCGCCCTGAGCCGCATGCCCCGCTGGTACACCTCTGCGCCCTGAGCCGCATGCCCCGCTGGTACACCTCTGCGCCCTGAGCCGCATGCCCCCCGGGTACACCTCTGCATCCTGAGCCGCATGCCCCCCGGTACACCTCTGCGCCCTGAGCCACATGCCCCCATGGTACACCTCTGCGCCCTGAGCCGCATGCCCCGCTGGTACACCTCTGCGCCCTGAGCCGCATGCCCCGCTGGTAAACCTCTGCGCCCTGAGCCGCATGCCCCCCCTGTACACCTCTGCATCCTGAGCCGCATGCCCCCATGGTACACCTCTGCGCCCTGAGCCGCATGCCCCCCGGTACACCTCTGCGCCCTGAGCCGCATGCCCCACTGGTACACCTCTGCACCCTGAGCCGCATGCCCAGCTGGTACACCTCTGAGGATGGCACTATATGCAGAGGATGGTACTATATACAGAATACGGTACTATATGCAGAGGATGGTACTATATACAGAGGACGGTACTATATACAGAGGATGACACTATATACAGAGGACGGTACTATATACAGAGGACAACACTATATACAGAGGACGGTACTATATACAGAGGACGGCACTATATACAGAGGATGGCACTATATACAGAGGATGGCACTATATACAGAGGACGACACTATATACAGAGGACGGTACTATATACAGAGGACGGCACTATATACAGAGGACGGCACTATATACAGAGGACGGCACTATATACAGAGGATGGCACTATATACAGAGGACGGTACTATATACAGAGAACGGTACTATATACAGATATACAGAGGACGGCACTATGTACAGAGGACGGCACTATGTACAGAGGACGGTACTATATACAGAGGACGGTACTATATGCAGAGGACGGTACTATATGCAGAGGACGGTACTATATGCAGAGGACGGTACTATATACAGAGGATGGCACTATATACAGAGGATGGTACTATACACAGAGGATGATCAGTAATATCAGTGTGTAGAACAGTGCTGTCTCCTGTCAGATCTCTGTAGCTGGACGGGCTCCTATGTCCACGTTGCACCTCTATAAATCACCGTCTCACGCCGCTAAGCTCTGCACACACTTGTTTTTCCCATCAGACATACCGGTGTGGACGCCAGCTCTCAGCTGCAGCCTCTCATTTGGCATATGCGGTATGATCACTTGCCGAACGGCAGCCACTAGGTCCAGGGACATCTTAGCAATTTCATCCGCGTGTTTTTCATTGCTCCTCTCTGGTAGCCCGCTGACCACCATATAGGCGTCACCAATTGTTTCCACCTATTTCAAAAATAACAGTGAGTACAAGATTACGCGGCCAGTTATTATACAGTATGAGCCATATTATAGGAGAAACCAAAAGAAGAAAAGCAGGGGAGCGCTCCTATGTATTATTATGGCGCATACGGGTAATGGCGCATACAGGTAATGGCGCATACAGGTAATGGCGCATACACATTATGTCCCGTTCAGAAATTATGCACAAAGACTTATGTGATAAGGGAAATACTTCTTGTTCCACTATAATACGTTTAGCGCTTATTTGGAAAAACCGTTTGCGGCTTTTTGTAAACATGCCGATCTCTATATTCACAAAGACTATTTCTTATATTTTACTGAGTCCACTGAAAGTATCTCAGCAATAGGTTACAGAATAAACAAGCAGTGATACATCAGGAGTCAGTGAGAAGCTAAATATAACCTGAAATCAAAGAGATAAATGCAGGTTCTATCAGAGTCCTGCTGGGCGCACACTATGCGATAAGTCCTTCAATCAGCTGACCAACGACATATCACATGGTGCATCGGCCAGTGAGTACAGACAATATGTGAATGACGTTGGTCACAGACATATCACATTGCCCTGCAGCACAGCCAATGCCGATATACCTTACAGACATTGGTGCATCTGGCTGTGTGAACGGCGATCCGCCGACCGCCCGTACACCTGCTGCAGGAACGTAGAGATCACAACTGGGCGGGCAAATGTAAAGAACAAAAAAGAACAACAGAAAAAGCTGGCGCTGTCAATTTTTACCCTAATGTCTCACAGAATTATTATTTTTTTAAATGGTGGTGCACCAAATAATACATTTATGTTATTTTGTATATTAAAATAGAAGAAAAAATCCTCTACACCTTATGCTGTTGTTTAAAAATCAGATAGATATAGACTTAATAAGGTAGCACAACAAAATGAAACAGCGTAATATGTGAAGATGGAGTAATGAACTGTGTGAGAATTACATAAGAATGGCAAATTTAAATGCCCGCTCAGTTGGGATGTCAGCGCAGACATATCGAGCTGTAGATTAGGAAGTGTGTTTTGGCTTACCAATCGGCCGCATGGTCTGCACTTGCACTCTTGGAGAGACACAGTAGAGAAGACCAAAGTTAAAGACCTGATGTAGCTGCACAAGCTGTTAGAGACTAAGCAAAGTAAATGTAAGGGTTATAGCACAGGTGTAAATGCTGGACTGCAGGAGCAGTGAGAGACTGTGCACTGTGGATGCTGTTGGAGCACAGCGAGGGTTATAGCACAGGTGTAAATGCTGGACTGCAGGAGCAGTGAGAGAGACTGTGCACTGTGTATACTGCTGGAGCACAGCGAGGGTTATAGCACAGGTGTAAATGCTGGTCTGCAGGAGCAGTGAGAGACTGTGCACTGTGGATGCTGCTGGAGCACAGCGAGGGTTATAGCACAGGTGTAAATGCTGGACTGCAGGAGCAGTGAGAGAGACTGTGCACTGTGTATACTGCTGGAGCACAGCGAGGGTTATAGCACAGGTGTAAATGCTGGTCTGCAGGAGCAGTGAGAGACTGTGCACTGTGGATACTGCTGGAGCACAGCGAGGGTTATAGCACAGGTGTAAATGCTGGTCTGCAGGAGCAGTGAGAGAGACTGTGCATTGTGTATACTGCTGGAGCACAGCGAGGGTTATAGCACAGGTGTAAATGCTGGTCTGCAGGAGCAGTGAGAGAGACTGTGCACTGTGTATACTGCTGGAGCACAGCGAGGGTTATAGCACAGGTGTAAATGCTGGACTGCAGGAGCAGTGAGAGAGACTGTGCACTGTGTATACTGCTGGAGCACAGCGAGGGTTATAGCACAGGTGTAAATGCTGGACTGCAGGAGCAGTGAGAGACTGTGCACTGTGGATGCTGCTGGAGCACAGCGAGGGTTATAGCACAGGTGTAAATGCTGGACTGCAGGAGCAGTGAGAGAGACTGTGCACTGTGTATACTGCTGGAGCACAGCGAGGGTTATAGCACAGGTGTAAATGCTGGACTGCAGGAGCAGTGAGAGAGACTGTGCACTGCGTATACTGCTGGAGCACAGCGAGGGTTATAGCACAGGTGTAAATGCTGGTCTGCAGGAGCAGTGAGAGACTGTGCACTGTGTATACTGCTGGAGCACAGCGACGGTTATAGCAAAGGTATAATTGCTGGTCTGCAGGAGCAGTGAGAGAGACTGTGCACTGTGTATACTGCTGGAGCACAGAGAGGGTTATAGCACAGGTGTAATTGCTGGTCTGCAGGAGAAATGAGAGAGACTGTGCACTGTGGATGCTGCTGGAGCACAGCGAGGGTTATAGCACAGGTGTAAATGCTGGTCTGCAGGAGCAGTGAGAGAGACTGTGCACTGTGTATACTGCTGGAGCACAGCGAGGGTTGCAGTGAGAGAGACTGTGCACTGTGTATACTGCTGGAGCACAGCGAGGGTTATAGCACAGGTGTAAATGCTGGACTGCAGGAGCAGTGAGAGAGACTGTGCACTGTGGATGCTGCTGGAGCACAGCGAGGGTTATAGCACAGGTGTAAATGCTGGTCTGCAGGAGCAGTGAGGGAGACTGTGCACTGTGGATGGTGCTGGAGCACGGCGAGGGTTATAGCACAGGTGTAATTGCTGGACTGCAGGAGCAGTGAGAGACTGTGCACTGTGGATGGTGCTGGAGCAGAGCGAGGTTTATAGCACAGGTGTAATTGTTGGACTGCAGGAGCAGTGAGAGAGACTGTGCACTGTGGATACTGCTGGAGCACAGTGAGGGTTATAGCACAGGTGTAAATGCTAGTCTGCAGGAGCAGTGAGAGACTGTGCACTGCGGATGCTGCTGGAGCACAGTGAGGGTTATAGCACAGGTGTAAATGCTAGTCTGCAGGAGCAGTGAGAGACTGTGCACTGCGGATGCTGCTGGAGCACAGCGAGGGTTATAGCACAGGTGTAAATGCTGGACTGCAGGAGCAGTGAGAGACTGTGCACTGTGTATACTGCTGGAGCACAGCGAGGGTTATAGCACAGGTGTAAATGCTGGTCTGCAGGAGCAGTGAGAGAGACTGTGCACTGTGTATACTGCTGGAGCACAGCGAGGGTTATAGCAAAGGAGTAATTGCTGGACTGCAGGAGCAGTGAGAGACTGTGCACTGTGGATACTGCTGGAGCACAGCGAGGGTTATAGCACAGGTGTAAATGCTGGACTGCAGGAGCTGTGAGGGAGACTGTGCACTGTGGATACTGCTGGAGCACAGCGAGGGTTATAGCACAGGTGTAAATGCTGGTCTGCAGGAGCAGTGAGAGAGACTGTGCACTGTGGATACTGCTGGAGCACAACGAGGGTTATAGCACAGGTGTAAATGCTGGTCTGCAGGAGCAGTGAGAGAGACTGTGCACTGTGGATCCTGCTGGGGCACAGCGAGGGTTATAGCACAGTTGTAATTGCTGGTATGCAGGAGCAGTGAGAGAGACTGTGCACTGTGGATGCTGCTGGAGCACAGCGAGGGTTATAGCACAGGTGTAATTTCTGTACTGCAGGAGCAGTGAGAGAGACTGTGCACTGTGTATACTGCTGGAGCACAGCGAGGGTTATAGCAAAGGTGTATTTGCTGGTCTGCAGGAGCAGTGAGAGAGACTGTGCACTGTGGATGCTGCTGGAGCACAGCGAGGGTTATAGCACAGGTGTAAATGCTGGACTGCAGGAGCAGTGAGAGACTGTGCACTTTGGAGACTGCTGGAGCACAGCGAGGGTTATAGCACAGGTGTAATTGCTGGTCTGCAGGAACAGTGAGGGAGACTGTGCACTGTGTATACTGCTGGAGCACAGCGAGGGTTATAGCACAGGTGTAAATGCTGGTCTGCAGGAGCAGTGAGAGAGACTGTGCACTGTGTATGCTGCTGGAGCACGGCGAGGGTTATAGCACAGGTGTAAATGCTGGTCTGCAGGAGCAGTGAGGGAGACTGTGCACTGTGTATACTGCTGGAGCACAGCGAGGGTTATAGCACAGGTGTAATTGCTGGTCTGCAGGAGCAGTGAGAGACTGTGCATTGTGTATACTGCTGGAGCACAGCGAGGGTTATAGCACAGGTGTAAATGCTGGACTGCAGGAGCAGTGAGAGAGACTGTGCACTGTGGATGCTGCTGGAGCACAGCGAGGGTTATAGCACAGGTGTAAATGCTGGTCTGCAGGAGCAGTGAGAGAGACTGTGCACAGTGTATACTGCTGGAGCACAGCGAGGGTTATAGCACAGGTGTAAATGCTGGTCTGCAGGAGCAGTGAGAGAGACTGTGCACTGTGGATGGTGCTGGAGCACGGCGAGGGTTATAGCACAGGTGTAAATGCTGGGCTGCAGGAGCAGAGAGAGAGACTATGCACTGTGTATACTGCTGGAGCACAGCGAGGGTTATAGCACAAGTGTAAATGCTGGTCTGCAGGAGCAGTGAGAGAGACTGTGCACTGTGTATACTGCTGTAGCACAGCGACGGTTATAGCACAGGTGTAATTGCTGGTCTGCAGGAGCAGTGAGAGAGACTGTGCACTGTGGATGCTGCTGGAGCACAGCGAGGGTTATAGCACAGGTGTAAATGCTGGACTGCAGGAGCAGTGAGACTGTGCACTTTGGATACTGCTGGAGCACAGCGAGGGTTATAGCACAGGTGTAATTGCTGGTCTGCAGGAACAGTGAGGGAGACTGTGCACTGTGTATACTGCTGGAGCACAGTGAGGGTTATAGCCCAGGTGTAAATGCTGGTCTGCAGGAGCAGTGAGAGACTGTGCACTGTGTATGCTGCTGGAGCACGGCGAGGGTTATAGCACAGGTGTAAATGCTGGTCTGCAGGAGCAGTGAGGGAGACTGTGCACTGTGTATACTGCTGGAGCACAGCGAGGGTTATAGCACAGGTGTAATTGCTGGTCTGCAGGAGCAGTGAGAGACTGTGCATTGTGTATACTGCTGGAGCACAGCGAGGGTTATAGCACAGGTGTAAATGCTGGACTGCAGGAGCAGTGAGAGAGACTGTGCACTGTGGATGCTGCTGGAGCACAGCGAGGGTTATAGCACAGGTGTAAATGCTGGTCTGCAGGAGCAGTGAGAGAGACTGTGCACAGTGTATACTGCTGGAGCATAGCGAGGGTTATAGCACAGGTGTAAATGCTGGTCTGCAGGAGCAGTGAGAGAGACTGTGCACTGTGGATGGTGCTGGAGCACAGCGATGGTTATAGCACAGGTGTAAATGCTGGTCTGCAGGAGCAGTGAGAGAGACTGTGCACTGTGTATACTGCTGGAGCACAGCGACGGTTATAGCACAGGTGTAATTGCTGGTCTGCAGGAGCAGTGAGAGAGACTGTGCACTGTGGATGCTGCTGGAGCACAGCGAGGGTTATAGCACAGGTGTAAATGCTGGACTGCAGGAGCAGTGAGACTGTGCACTTTGGATACTGCTGGAGCACAGCGAGGGTTATAGCATAGGTGTAATTGCTGGTCTGCAGGAACAGTGAGGGAGACTGTGCACTGTGTATACTGCTGGAGCACAGCGAGGGTTATAGCACAGGTGTAAATGCTGGTCTGCAGGAGCAGTGAGAGAGACTGTGCACTGTGTATGCTGCTGGAGCACGGCGAGGGTTATAGCACAGGTGTAAATGCTGGTCTGCAGGAGCAGTGAGGGAGACTGTGCACTGTGTATACTGCTGGAGCACAGCGAGGGTTATAGCACAGGTGTAAATGCTGGTCTGCAGGAGCAGTGAGAGAGACTGTGCACTGTTGATGGTGCTGGAGCACAGCGAGGGTTATAGCACAGGTGTAATTGCTGGTCTGCAGGAGCAGTGAGAGACTGTGCACTGTGGATGCTGCTGGAGCACAGCGAGGGTTATAGCACAGGTGTAAATGCTGGACTGCAGGAGCAGTGAGAGAGACTGTGCACTGTGGATGCTGCTGGAGCACAGCGAGGGTTATAGCACAGGTGTAAATGCTGGTATGCAGGAGCAGTGAGAGAGACTGTGCACTGTGGATACTGCTGGAGCACGGCGAGGGTTATAGCACAGGTGTAATTGCTGGTCTGCAGGAGCTGTGAGGGAGACTGTGCACTGTGGATGCTGCTGGAGCACAGCGAGGGTTATAGCACAGGTGTAAATGCTGGTCTGCAGGAACAGTGAGAGAGACTGTGCACTGTGGATGCTGCTAGAGCACGGCGAGGGTTATAGCACAGGTGTAATTGCTGGACTGCAGGAGCAGTGAGAGAGACTGTGCACTGTGGATGGTGCTGGAGCACAGCGACGGTTATAGCACAGGTGTAATTGCTGGACTGCAGGAGCAGTGAGGGAGACTGTGCACTGTGGATGGTGCTGGAGCACAGCAAGGGTTATAGCACAGGTGTAATTGCTGGACTGCAGGAGCAGTGAGAGAGACTGTGCACTGTGGAAGGTGCAGGAGCACAGTGAGGGTTATAGCACAGGTGTAATTACTGGACTGCAGGAGCAGTGAGGGAGACTGTGCAGTGTGGATGCTGCTGGAGCACAGCGAGGGTTATAGCACAGGTGTAATTTCTGTACTGCAGGAGCAGTGAGAGAGACTGTGCACTGTGTATACTGCTGGAGCACAGCGACGGTTATAGCACAGGTGTAATTGCTGGACTGCAGGAGCAGTGAGAGACTGTGCACGGTGGATGGTGCTGGAGCAGAGCGAGGGTTATAGCACAGGTGTAATTGTTGGACTGCAGGAGCAGTGAGAGAGACTGTGCACTGTGGATACTGCTGGAGCTTAGTGAGGGTTATAGCACAGGTGTAAATGCTAGTCTGCAGGAGCAGTGAGAGACTGTGCACTGTGGATGCTGCTGGAGCACAGCGAGGGTTATAGCACAGGTGTAAATGCTGGACTGCAGGAGCAGTGAGAGACTGTGCACTGTGTATACTGCTGGAGCACAGCGAGGGTTATAGCACAGGTGTAAATGCTGGTCTGCAGGAGCAGTGAGAGAGACTGTGCACTGTGTATACTGCTGGAGCACAGCGAAGGTTATAGCACATGTGTAATTGCTGGACTGCAGGAGCAGTGAGAGACTGTGCACTGTGGATACTGCTGGAGCACAGCGAGGGTTATAGCACAGGTGTAAATGCTGGACTGCAGGAGCTGTGAGGGAGACTGTGCACTGTGGATACTGCTGGAGCACAGCGAGGGTTATAGCACAGGTGTAAATGCATAACTGCAGGAGCAGTGAGGGAGACTGTGCACTGTGTATACTGCTGGAGCACAGTGAGGGTTATAGAACAGGTATAAATGCTGGACTGCAGGAGCAGTGAGACAGACTGCACTGTGGATACTGCTGGAGCACAGCGAGGGTTATAGCACAGGTGTAAATGCTGGTCTGCAGGAGCAGTGAGAGCGACTGTGCACTGTGGATACTGCTGGAGCACAGCGAGGGTTATAGCACAGTTGTAATTGCTGGACTGCAGGAGCAGTGAGAGAGACTGTGCACTGTGGATGCTGCTGGAGCACAGCGAGGGTTATAGCATAGGTGTTATTGCTGGACTGCAGGAGCAGTGAGAGAGACTGTGCACTGTGGATGCTGCTGGAGCACAGCGAGGGTTATAGCACAGGTGTAAATGCTGGTCTGCAGGAGCAGTGAGAGAGACTGTGCACAGTGTATACTGCTGGAGCACAGCGAGGGTTATAGCACAGGTGTAAATGCTGGTCTGCAGGAGCAGTGAGAGAGACTGTGCACTGTGGATGGTGCTGGAGCACGGCGAGGGTTATAGCACAGGTGTAAATGCTGGGCTGCAGGAGCAGAGAGAGAGACTATGCACTGTGTATACTGCTGGAGCACAGCGAGGGTTATAGCACAAGTGTAAATGCTGGTCTGCAGGAGCAGTGAGGGAGACTGTGCACTGTGGATGGTGCTGGAGCACAGCGAGGGTTATAGCACAGGTGTAAATGCTGGTCTGCAGGAGCAGTGAGAGAGACTGTGCACTGTGTATATTGCTGTAGCACAGCGACGGTTATAGCACAGGTGTAATTGCTGGTCTGCAGGAGCAGTGAGAGAGACTGTGCACTGTGGATGCTGCTGGAGCACAGCGAGGGTTATAGCACAGGTGTAAATGCTGGACTGCAGGAGCAGTGAGACTGTGCACTTTGGATACTGCTGGAGCACAGCGAGGGTTATAGCACAGGTGTAATTGCTGGTCTGCAGGAACAGTGAGGGAGACTGTGCACTGTGTATACTGCTGGAGCACAGTGAGGGTTATAGCACAGGTGTAAATGCTGGTCTGCAGGAGCAGTGAGAGACTGTGCACTGTGTATGCTGCTGGAGCACGGCGAGGGTTATAGCACAGGTGTAAATGCTGGTCTGCAGGAGCAGTGAGGGAGACTGTGCACTGTGTATACTGCTGGAGCACAGCGAGGGTTATAGCACAGGTGTAATTGCTGGTCTGCAGGAGCAGTGAGAGACTGTGCATTGTGTATACTGCTGGAGCACAGCGAGGGTTATAGCACAGGTGTAAATGCTGGACTGCAGGAGCAGTGAGAGAGACTGTGCACTGTGGATGCTGCTGGAGCACAGCGAGGGTTATAGCACAGGTGTAAATGCTGGTCTGCAGGAGCAGTGAGAGAGACTGTGCACAGTGTATACTGCTGGAGCATAGCGAGGGTTATAGCACAGGTGTAAATGCTGGTCTGCAGGAGCAGTGAGAGAGACTGTGCACTGTGGATGGTGCTGGAGCACAGCGATGGTTATAGCACAGGTGTAAATGCTGGTCTGCAGGAGCAGTGAGAGAGACTGTGCACTGTGTATACTGCTGGAGCACAGCGACGGTTATAGCACAGGTGTAATTGCTGGTCTGCAGGAGCAGTGAGAGAGACTGTGCACTGTGGATGCTGCTGGAGCACAGCGAGGGTTATAGCACAGATGTAAATGCTGGACTGCAGGAGCAGTGAGACTGTGCACTTTGGATACTGCTGGAGCACAGCGAGGGTTATAGCATAGGTGTAATTGCTGGTCTGCAGGAACAGTGAGGGAGACTGTGCACTGTGTATACTGCTGGAGCACAGCGAGGGTTATAGCACAGGTGTAAATGCTGGTCTGCAGGAGCAGTGAGAGAGACTGTGCACTGTGTATGCTGCTGGAGCACGGCGAGGGTTATAGCACAGGTGTAAATGCTGGTCTGCAGGAGCAGTGAGGGAGACTGTGCACTGTGTATACTGCTGGAGCACAGCGAGGGTTATAGCACAGGTGTAAATGCTGGTCTGCAGGAGCAGTGAGAGAGACTGTGCACTGTTGATAGTGCTGGAGCACAGCGAGGGTTATAGCACAGGTGTAATTGCTGGTCTGCAGGAGCAGTGAGAGACTGTGCACTGTGGATGCTGCTGGAGCACAGCGAGGGTTATAGCACAGGTGTAAATGCTGGACTGCAGGAGCAGTGAGAGAGACTGTGCACTGTGGATGCTGCTGGAGCACAGCGAGGGTTATAGCACAGGTGTAAATGCTGGTATGCAGGAGCAGTGAGAGAGACTGTGCACTGTGGATACTGCTGGAGCACGGCGAGGGTTATAGCACAGGTGTAATTGCTGGTCTGCAGGAGCTGTGAGGGAGACTGTGCACTGTGGATGCTGCTGGAGCACAGCGAGGGTTATAGCACAGGTGTAAATGCTGGTCTGCAGGAACAGTGAGAGAGACTGTGCACTGTGGATGCTGCTAGAGCACGGCGAGGGTTATAGCACAGGTGTAATTGCTGGACTGCAGGAGCAGTGAGAGAGACTGTGCACTGTGGATGGTGCTGGAGCACAGCGACGGTTATAGCACAGGTGTAATTGCTGGACTGCAGGAGCAGTGAGGGAGACTGTGCACTGTGGATGGTGCTGGAGCACAGCAAGGGTTATAGCACAGGTGTAATTGCTGGACTGCAGGAGCAGTGAGAGAGACTGTGCACTGTGGAAGGTGCAGGAGCACAGTGAGGGTTATAGCACAGGTGTAATTACTGGACTGCAGGAGCAGTGAGGGAGACTGTGCAGTGTGGATGCTGCTGGAGCACAGCGAGGGTTATAGCACAGGTGTAATTTCTGTACTGCAGGAGCAGTGAGAGAGACTGTGCACTGTGTATACTGCTGGAGCACAGCGACGGTTATAGCACAGGTGTAATTGCTGGACTGCAGGAGCAGTGAGAGACTGTGCACGGTGGATGGTGCTGGAGCAGAGCGAGGGTTATAGCACAGGTGTAATTGTTGGACTGCAGGAGCAGTGAGAGAGACTGTGCACTGTGGATACTGCTGGAGCTTAGTGAGGGTTATAGCACAGGTGTAAATGCTAGTCTGCAGGAGCAGTGAGAGACTGTGCACTGTGGATGCTGCTGGAGCACAGCGAGGGTTATAGCACAGGTGTAAATGCTGGACTGCAGGAGCAGTGAGAGACTGTGCACTGTGTATACTGCTGGAGCACAGCGAGGGTTATAGCACAGGTGTAAATGCTGGTCTGCAGGAGCAGTGAGAGAGACTGTGCACTGTGTATACTGCTGGAGCACAGCGAAGGTTATAGCACATGTGTAATTGCTGGACTGCAGGAGCAGTGAGAGACTGTGCACTGTGGATACTGCTGGAGCACAGCGAGGGTTATAGCACAGGTGTAAATGCTGGACTGCAGGAGCTGTGAGGGAGACTGTGCACTGTGGATACTGCTGGAGCACAGCGAGGGTTATAGCACAGGTGTAAATGCATAACTGCAGGAGCAGTGAGGGAGACTGTGCACTGTGTATACTGCTGGAGCACAGTGAGGGTTATAGAACAGGTATAAATGCTGGACTGCAGGAGCAGTGAGACAGACTGCACTGTGGATACTGCTGGAGCACAGCGAGGGTTATAGCACAGGTGTAAATGCTGGTCTGCAGGAGCAGTGAGAGCGACTGTGCACTGTGGATACTGCTGGAGCACAGCGAGGGTTATAGCACAGTTGTAATTGCTGGACTGCAGGAGCAGTGAGAGAGACTGTGCACTGTGGATGCTGCTGGAGCACAGCGAGGGTTATAGCATAGGTGTTATTGCTGGACTGCAGGAGCAGTGAGAGAGACTGTGCACTGTGTATACTGCTGGAGCACAGCGAGGGTTATAGCACAGGTGTAATTGCTGGTCTGCAGGAACAGTGAGGGAGACTGTGCACTGTGTATACTGCTGGAGCACAGCGAGGGTTATAGTACAGGTGTAAATGCTGGTCTGCAGGAGCAGTGAGAGAGACTGTGCACTGTGTATACTGCTGGAGCACAGCGAGGGTTATAGCACAGGTGTAATTGCTGGACTGCAGGAGCAGTGAGACTGTGCACTGTGGTTACTGCTGGAGCACAGCGAGGGTTATAGCACAGGTGTAAATGCTGGTCTGCAGGAGCAGTGAGAGAGACTGTGCACTGTGGATGCTGCTGGAGCACAGCGAGGGTTATAGCACAGGTGTAAATGCTGGTCTGCAGGAGCAGTGAGAGAGACTGTGCACTGTGTATGCTGCTGGGGCACAGCGAGGGTTATAGCACAGTTGTAATTGCTGGTCTGCAGGAGCAGTGAGAGAGACTGTGCACTGTGGATGCTGCTGGAGCACAGCGAGGGTTATAGCACAGGTGTAATTGCTGGACTGCAGGAGCAGTGAGAGAGACTGTGCACTGTGTATACTGCTGGAGCACAGCGACGGTTATAGCACAGGTGTAATTGCTGGTCTGCAGGAGCAGTGAGAGAGACTGTGCACTGTGGATGCTGCTGGAGCACAGCGATGGTTATAGCACAGGTGTAAATGCTGGACTGCAGGAGCAGTGAGACTGTGCACTATGGATACAGCTGGAGCACAGCGAGGGTTATAGCACAGGTGTAATTGCTGGTCTGCAGGAACAGTGAGGGAGACTGTGCACTGTGTATACTGCTGGAGCACAGCGAGGGTTATAGCACAGGTGTAAATGCTGGTCTGCAGGAGCAGTGAGAGAGACTGTGCACTGTGTATGCTGCTGGAGCACGGCGAGGGTTATAGCACAGGTGTAAATGCTGGTCTGCAGGAGCAGTGAGGGAGACTGTGCACTGTGTATACTGCTGGAGCACAGCGAGGGTTATAGCACAGGTGTAAATGCTGGTCTGCAGGAGCAGTGAGAGAGACTGTGCACTGTTGATGGTGCTGGAGCACAGCGAGGGTTATAGCACAGGTGTAATTGCTGGTCTGCAGGAGCAATGAGAGACTGTGCACTGTGTACACTGCTGGAGCACAGCGAGGGTTATAGCACAGGTGTAAATGCTGGACTGCAGGAACAGTGAGAGAGACTGCACTGTGTATACTGCTGGAGCACAGCGAGGGTTATAGCACAGGTGTAAATGCTGGTCTACAGGAGCAGTGAGAGAGACTGTGCACTGTGGATGCTGCTAGAGCACGGCGAGGGTTATAGCACAGGTGTAATTGCTGGTCTGCAGGAACAGTGAGAGAGACGGTGCACTGTGTATACTGCTGGAGCACAGCGAGGGTTATAGCACAGGTGTAAATGCTGGTCTGCAGGAGCAGTGAGAGAGACTGTGCACTGTGGATGCTGCTAGAGCACGGCGAGGGTTATAGCACAGGTGTAAATGCTGGACTGCAGGAGCAGTGAGAGAGACTGTGCACTGTGGATGGTGCTGGAGCACAGCGAGGGTTATAGCACAGGTGTAATTGCTGGACTGCAGGAGCAGTGAGGGAGACTGTGCACTGTGGATGGTGCTGGAGCACAGCGAGGGTTATAGCACAGGTGTAAATGCTGGACTGCAGAAGCAGTGAGGGAGACTGTGCACTGTGGATGGTGCTGGAGCACGGCGAGGGTTATAGCACAGGTGTAATTGCTGGACTGCAGGAGCAGTGAGAGAGACTGTGCACTGTGTATACTGCTGGAGCACAGTGAGGGTTATAGCACAGGTATAAATGCTGGACTGCAGGAGCAGTGAGACAGACTGCACTGTGGATACTGCTGGAGCACAGCGAGGGTTATAGCACAGGTGTAAATGCTGGTCTGCAGGAGCAGTGAGAGCGACTGTGCACTGTGGATACTGCTGGAGCACAGCGAGGGTTATAGCACAGGTGTAAATGCTGGTCTGCAGGAGCAGTGAGAGCGACTGTGCACTTTGTATGCTGCTGGGGCACAGCGAGGGTTATAGCACAGTTGTAATTGCTGGACTGCAGGAGCAGTGAGAGAGACTGTGCACTGTGGATGCTGCTGGAACACAGCGAGGGTTATAGCACAGGTGTTATTGCTGGACAGCAGGAGCAGTGAGAGAGACTGTGCACTGTGTATACTGCTGGAGCACAGCGAGGGTTATAGCACAGGTGTAATTGCTGGTCTGCAGGAACAGTGAGGGAGACTGTGCACTGTGGATGTTGCTGGAGCACGGCGAGGGTTATAGCACAGGTGTAAATGCTGGTCTGCAGGAGCAGTGAGGGAGACTGTGCACTGTGTATACTGCTGGAGCACAGCGAGGGTTATAGCACAGGTGTAATTGCTGGTCTGCAGGAGCAGTGAGAGACTGTGCACTGTGTATACTGCTGGAGCACAGCGAGGGTTATAGCACAGGTGTAAATGCTGGACTGCAGGAGCAGTGAGAGAGACTGTGCACTGTGGATGCTGCTGGAGCACAGCGAGGGTTATAGCACAGGTGTAAATGCTGGTCTGCAGGAGCAGTGAGAGAGACTGTGCACTGTGGATACTGCTGGAGCACGGCGAGGGTTATAGCACAGGTGTAATTGCTGGTCTGCAGGAGCAGTGAGGGAGACTGTGCACTGTGGATGCTGCTGGAGCACAGCGAGGGTTATAGCACAGGTGTAAATGCTGGTCTGCAGGAACAGTGAGAGAGACTGTGCACTGTGTATACTACTGGAGCACAGCGAGGGTTTTAGCACAGGTGTAAATGCTGGTCTGCAGGAGCAGTGAGAGTGACTGTGCACTGTGGATTCTGCTAGAGCACGGCGAGGGTTATAGCACAGGTGTAATTGCTGGACTGCAGGAGCAGTGAGAGACTGTGCACTGTGGATACTGCTGGAGCACAGCGAGGGTTATAGCACAGGTGTAAATGCTGGACTGCAGGAGCTGTGAGGGAGACTGTGCACTGTGTATACTGCTGGAGCACAGCGAGGGTTATAGCACAGGTGTAATTGCTGGACTGCAGGAGCAGTGAGAGACTGCACTGTGGATACTGCTGGAGCACAGCGAGGGTTATAGCACAGGTGTAAATGCTGGACTGCAGGAGCTGTGAGGGAGACTGTGCACTGTGTATACTGCTGGAGCACAGCGAGGGTTATAGCACAGGTGTAATTGCTGGACTGCAGGAGCAGTGAGAGACTGTGCACTGTGGATACTGCTGGAGCACAGCGAGGGTTATAGCACAGGTGTAAATGCTGGACTGCAGGAGCTGTGAGGGAGACTGTGCACTGTGGATACTGCTGGAGCAGAGCGAGGGTTATAGCACAGGTGTAAATGCATGACTGCAGGAGCAGTGAGGGAGACTGTGCACTGTGTATACTGCTGGAGCACAGTGAGGGTTATAGCACAGGTATAAATGCTGGACTGCAGGAGCAGTGAGACAGACTGCACTGTGGATACTGCTGGAGCACAGCGAGGGTTATAGCACAGGTGTAAATGCTGGTCTGCAGGAGCAGTGAGAGCGACTGTGCACTGTGGATACTGCTGGAGCACAGCGAGGGTTATAGCACAGGTGTATATGCTGGTCTGCAGGAGCAGTGAGAGAGACTGTGCACTGTGTATGCTGCTGGGGCACAGCGAGGGTTATAGCACAGTTGTAATTGCTGGACTGCAGGAGCAGTGAGAGAGACTGTGCACTGTGGATGCTGCTGGAGCACAGCGAGGGTTATAGCACAGGTGTTATTGCTGGACTGCAGGAGCAGTGAGAGAGACTGTGCACTGTGTATACTGCTGGAGCACAGCGAGGGTTATAGCACAGGTGTAATTGCTGGTCTGCAGGAACAGTGAGGGAGACTGTGCACTGTGTATACTGCTGGAGCACAGTGAGGGTTATAGCACAGGTGTAAATGCTGGTCTGCAGGAGCAGTGAGAGAGACTGTGCACTGTGGATGGTGCTGGAGCACAGCGAGGGTTATAGCACAGGTGTAATTGCTGGACTGCAGGAGGAGTGAGAGAGACTGTGCACTGTGGATGCTGCTGGAGCACAGTGAGGGTTATAGCACAGGTGTAATTGCTGGACTGCAGGTGCAGTGAGAGACTGTGCACTGTGGATGGTGCTGGAGCACAGCGAGGGTTATAGCACAGGTGTAATTGCCGGACTGCAGGAGCAGTGAGAGACTGTGCACTGTGGATGCTGCTGGAGCACAGCGAGGGTTATAGCACAGGTGTAAATGCTGGACTGCAGGAGCAGTGAGACTGTGCACTTTGGATACTGCTGGAGCACAGCGAGGGTTATAGCACAGGTGTAATTGCTGGTCTGCAGGAACAGTGAGGGAGATTGTGCACTGTGTATACTGCTGGAGCACAGCGAGGGTTATAGCACAGGTGTAAATGCTGGTCTGCAGGAGCAGTGAGAGAGACTGTGCACTGTGTATGCTGCTGGAGCACGGCGAGGGTTATAGCACAGGTGTAAATGCTAGTCTGCAGGAGCAGTGAGGGAGACTGTGCACTGTGTATACTGCTGGAGCACAGCGAGGGTTATAGCACAGGTGTAAATGCTGGTCTGCAGGAGCAGTGAGAGAGACTGTGCACTGTTGATGGTGCTGGAGCACAGCGAGGGTTATAGCACAGGTGTAATTGCTGGTCTGCAGGAGCAATGAGAGACTGTGCACTGTGTACACTGCTGGAGCACAGCGAGGGTTATAGCACAGGTGTAAATGCTGGACTGCAGGAACAGTGAGAGAGACTGCACTGTGTATACTGCTGGAGCACAGCGAGGGTTATAGCACAGGTGTAAATGCTGGTCTACAGGAGCAGTGAGAGAGACTGTGCACTGTGGATGCTGCTAGAGCACGGCGAGGGTTATAGCACAGGTGTAATTGCTGGTCTGCAGGAACAGTGAGAGAGACGGTGCACTGTGTATACTGCTGGAGCACAGCGAGGGTTATAGCACAGGTGTAAATGCTGGTCTGCAGGAGCAGTGAGAGAGACTGTGCACTGTGGATGCTGCTAGAGCACGGCGAGGGTTATAGCACAGGTGTAATTGCTGGACTGCAGGAGCAGTGAGAGAGACTGTGCACTGTGGATGGTGCTGGAGCACAGCGAGGGTTATAGCACAGGTGTAATTGTTGGACTGCAGGAGCAGTGAGGGAGACTGTGCACTGTGGATGGTGCTGGAGCACAGCGAGGGTTATAGCACAGGTGTAATTGCTGGACTGCAGGAGCAGTGAGGGAGACTGTGCACTGTGGATGCTGCTGGAGCACAGCGAGGGTTATAGCACAGGTGTAAATACTGGTCTGCAGGAGCAGTGAGAGACTGCACTGTGTATACTGCTGGAGCACAGGGAGGGTTATAGCACAGGTGTAAATGCTGGTCTGCAGGAGCAGTGAGAGAGACTGTGCACTGTGGATGCTGCTGGAGCACGGCGAGGGTTATAGCACAGGTGTAATTGCTTGGCTGCAGGAGCAGTGAGAGAGACTGTGCACTGTGTATACTGCTGGAGCACAGCGAGGGTTATAGCACAGGGACTGCAGGAGCAGTGAGAGACTGTGCACTGTGGATACTGCTGGAGCACAGCGAGGGTTATAGCACAGGTGTAAATGCTGGACTGCAGGAGCTGTGAGGGAGACTGTGCACTGTGGATACTGCTGGAGCACAGCGAGGGTTATAGCACAGGTGTAAATGCATGACTGCAGGAGCAGTGAGAGAGACTGTGCACTGTGTATACTGCTGGAGCACAGTGAGGGTTATAGCACAGGTATAAATGCTGGACTGCAGGAGCAGTGAGACAGACTGCACTGTGGATACTGCTGGAGCACAGCGAGGGTTATAGCACAGGTGTAAATGCTGGTCTGCAGGAGCAGTGAGAGCGACTGTGCACTGTGGATGCTGCTGGAGCACAGCGAGGGTTATAGCACAGGTGTTATTGCTGGACTGCAGGAGCAGTGAGAGAGACTGTGCACTGTGTATACTGCTGGAGCACAGCGAGGGTTATAGCACAGGTGTAATTGCTGGTCTGCAGGAACAGTGAGGGAGACTGTGCACTGTGTATACTGCTGGAGCACAGCGAGGGTTATAGCACAGGTGTAAATGCTGGTCTGCAGGAGCAGTGAGAGAGACTGTGCACTGTGGATGGTGCTGGAGCACAGCGAGGGTTATAGCACAGGTGTAATTGCTGGACTGCAGGAGCAGTGAGAGAGACTGTGCACTGTGGATGCTGCTGGAGCACAGTGAGGGTTATAGCACAGGTGTAATTGCTGGACTGCAGGTGCAGTGAGAGAGACTGTGCACTGTGGATGGTGCTGGAGCACAGCGAGGGTTATAGCACAGGTGTAATTGCTGGACTGCAGGAGCAGTGAGGGAGACTGTGCACTGTGGATGCTGCTGGAGCAGACACTGGAAGATTTACAAGTAGATTTCCAGGAGTAGACACAAATGAATCTTGGAGCACAGGGAAGCCAGGAATAGTAGTATACTGCTTCAAAACTATGTGAGTTTTTCCAGGAACTCTGGAGCACAAGGATATCCAGTAACCAGCAGCCATAAATCTACTGAACCATGTAGGAGACATGTTAGATCAGGCAATGAGTGAGCACACAGGAGCTGGTTACATAGGCCACTTCTAAGTTGCCTGGCCAGGATTGGATGATCCCGCTCAGTTGTCCAGACATCCAGGAATGGGATTGGTCAGTTGCACATGGAAGTGAAAGCAAGATGGTGGCACCTATAAATTGCAGTTTGGCAATGCCTCCTGTAAGGGAAGGAGAAGCCAATGACTGACCGAACCTTGTAAGTACGAGCTGCATTCCGACAGTTTGTGACAGAGCAATTTCTCCAACAGCTATCTAAATAAATGCCGGAGAGCCTAATGGGGGATGTAATACCATCATTCATGAAGCCTATAGAATTACCTGGGCACCCCTCAAAATTGTCCTGCCATTTAATTTGGACAGAGTCCCTCCCATCACCGGTGGTAGAGATATATATCACGGAATGTGGATGGGAACCCTTTGGAGGAATGGTCCATAAGGAAATGGCGCTCAATAATGAGGGTGTTTCTCAGCCAAATGAAAGAAGTGTCCGGTCTGCAGGTACTGATGGAACCATCCCCAGGATAGCTCTGCTGAGTCCCTCTGTTGGGAATACAGAAGCAGGAACTCACCCTGGACCAAGCAGAAGACATGGGCAGGCAAAGGTCTGGAGGGAATGCAGGATTTCCCCAAGGGGGACTAAAGGGGATGGAGGGGGAGAGAGGTTAGAAATCATATTACAATATGTCCTTATGGCCAAGGGATGTCAGTCTAGGAATTGTGACCAGGTTGTAGAGGGTCTATGTATAAATGGAGACCACAAATGGGAGCAAACCACCTATAGCCGATGATTCTATGACCACGAAAACCCTAGTGCCTAGGAGGGGTGATGCCAGTGCACACGCTTTGTCAGTCTAGCAACATTCATAATATTTACAGAAGTAGTTTGGGATGTCCACCTGTCCTGCTATGGGGGCCTGTGTAACATGCAAGCTTGGATGCATCACTTCTTTGTCAGATCAGATAAATTCACCACCAGCAAGGACTGTAGCGGGGTCCGGCGCAGATCCTGGGCATGGCAGCGGGCTGGGAACCGTTGAGAACCAGACAAGGATGCGGCAGCCTTGGTCGTGCATCGGAGCTGGATCCTGGAGGTTCCATCCCCCCCTTCCGCTGCTGCTGAATTCGGCACCATGGAGCCAGTAACATTGGATTACCGCAACTGCCCCCCCGTCAAAATGTGCCATGAGTGAGTAAATCACAGCACGAGGTGCAAATTCAATATGGCTGCAGAGAGCCAATCACAGCTCCCTGCTTTATTGCCCTGCTCCCTGACGCTGGCTTATATTGCCCCATGCAAGGCAGTGGCGGACAGTCTGGCGGCGTGGAGGTAGCACAGAAGAGCTCACAAAGACATCACCAAAATATTGCAAAAAAACAAGGCGCTTTGTAGAGTCACCTATCTTGAGACTAAGGGCCTATCCTTTACCCGACTTTGTGAACAATCCGCCCAAAACCAGGTGGTTTTGGTTGCATTGTTCAGAAAGTCGTCTAATGGATAGCCGGCAAGGACTAGAGATGCGCATGCACGCTGGGTCCTTGCCGACCCCGACTATCTACTGAACATGCCGGTCGACCTGACGACGCTCGTCAGGTTCGGCATGTTCAGAGATAGGAGGTCGGGCTCCTTCACTGAATGATGTTCAGCGAAAGCCGTTCAGTGCGGACACCGCACCCGGCGCCCGAAGGTCGGAACACTAGATGTTCAGTCTTTCAGGTCGCCTAGTGGATAGGCCCCTTTAATCACTTAAATGGTATTTGCATAAGAGTAGGTCTGCCTGGAGCCGCGCGCGGGGGGGGCGCTAGGTGAAAGGGCGTGGCCTAATAGCGGGAGGCGTGACCACGCACCCTTTAGGAAAAAAAAAACATTGTTGCAATGCCGCAAAGTGACACTACGTGATGGTGAGGGGGGCACTGTGAGCCAGGATGATCGCTCCCCACCAAAAGCAGAGCAGACTGCAGCAGCAATCAGTCTCTCTTTGCAGCCCAGCACACAGCAGCATTTGCTGGGCTGCTCAGCTTACAGCAAGGAGGGGGGCAGTGTCGGACCCAGGCCCCTGCTTGGCCCCTCCAGCAGGTCCGGGCCCAGGCAATTAGTTCCATACAGCACACATAGTTACTGGTACCGCTTGATTAATTGGGGAGAAGGAGGCCGTGCCCAGCAGGGTTGATGATAATTATAGACATTGTATGACTCTATCCTTATGTGCACCCACCTTATAGACATTGTATGACTCTATCCTTATGTGCACCCACCTTATAGACATTGTATGACTCTATCCTGCCGTACACCCACCTTATAGAAATTGTATGACTCTATCCCGCCCTGCACCCACCTTATAGAAATTGTATGCCTCTATCCTGCCCTGCACCCACCTTATAGACATTGTATGCCTCCATCCTGCCCTGCACCCACCTTATAGACATTGTATGCCTCCATCCTGCCGTGCACCCACCTTATAGACATTGTATGCCTCCATCCTGCCGTGCACCCACCTTATAGACATTGTATGCCTCCATCCTGCCGTGCACCCACCTTATAGACATTGTATGCCTCTATCCTGCCGTGCACCCACCTTATAGACATTGTATGACTCTATCCTGCCGTGCACCCACCTTATAGACATTGTATGACTCTATCCTGCCGTGCACCCACCTTATAGACATTGTATGCCTCTATCCTGCCGTGCACCCACCTTATAGACATTGTATGACTCCATCCTGCCGTGCACCCACCTTATAGACATTGTATGACTCTATCCTGCCGTGCACCCACCTTATAGACATTGTATGCCTCCATCCTGCCGTGCACCCACCTTATAGACATTGTATGCCTCTATCCTGCCGTGCACCCACCTTATAGACATTGTATGCCTCTATCCTGCCGTGCACCCACCTTATAGACATTGTATGACTCTATCCTGCCGTGCACCCACCTTATAGACATTGTATGCCTCTATCCTGCCGTGCACCCACCTTATAGACATTGTATGACTCTATCCTGCCGTGCACCCACCTTATAGACATTGTATGACTCTATCCTGCCGTGCACCCACCTTATAGACATTGTATGACTCTATCCTGCCGTGCACCCACCTTATAGACATTGTATGACTCTATCCTGCCGTGCACCCGCCTTATAGACATTGTATGACTCTATCCTGCCGTGCACCCGCCTTATAGACATTGTATGACTCTATCCTGCCGTGCACCCGCCTTATAGACATTGTATGACTCTATCCTGCCGTGCACCCGCCTTATAGACATTGTATGCCTCTATCCTGCCGTGCACCCGCCTTATAGACATTGTATGACTCTATCCTGCCGTGCACCCGCCTTATAGACATTGTATGCCTCTATCCTGCCGTGCACCCGCCTTATAGACATTGTATGCCTCTATCCTGCCGTGCACCCGCCTTATAGACATTGTATGACTCTATCCTGCCGTGCACCCGCCTTATAGACATTGTATGACTCTATCCTGCCGTGCACCCGCCTTATAGACATTGTATGACTCTATCCTGCCGTGCACCCGCCTTATAGACATTGTATGCCTCTATCCTGCCGTGCACCCACCTTATAGACATTGTATGCCTCTATCCTGCCGTGCACCCACCTTATAGACATTGTATGCCTCTATCCTGCCGTGCACCCACCTTATAGACATTGTATGCCTCTATCCTGCCGTGCACCCACCTTATAGACATTGTATGACTCTATCCTGCCCTGCACCCACCTTATAGACATTGTATGCCTCTATCCTGCCGTGCACCCACCTTATAGACATTGTATGACTCTATCCTGCCGTGCACCCACCTTATAGACATTGTATGCCTCTATCCTGCCGTGCACCCACCTTATAGACATTGTATGACTCTATCCTGCCGTGCACCCGCCTTATAGACATTGTATGACTCTATCCTGCCGTGCACCCACCTTATAGACATGGTATGCCTCTATCCTGCCGTGCACCCACCTTATAGACATTGTATGACTCTATCCTGCCGTGCACCCACCTTATAGACATTGTATGCCTCTATCCTATTGTGCACCCACCTTATAGACATTGTATGCCTCTATCCTGCCGTGCACCCACCTTATAGACATTGTATGACTCCATCCTGCCGTGCACCCACCTTATAGACATTGTATGACTCTATCCTGCCGTGCACCCACCTTATAGACATTGTATGACTCCATCCTGCCGTGCACCCACCTTATAGACATTGTATAACTCTATCCTGCCGTGCACCCACCTTATAGACATTGTATGACTCTATCCTGCCGTGCACCCACCTTATAGACATTGTATGACTCTATCCTGCCGTGCACCCACCTTATAGACATTGTATGACTCTATCCTGCCGTGCACCCACCTTATAGACATTGTATGACTCTATCCTGCCGTGCACCCACCTTATAGACATTGTATGACTCTATCCTGCCCTGCACCCACCTTATAGACATTGTATAACTCTATCCTGCCCTGCACCCACCTTATAGACATTGTATGACTCTATCCTGCCGTGCACCCACCTTATAGACATTGTATGCCTCTATCCTGCCGTGCACCCACCTTATAGACATTGTATGCCTCTATCCTGCCCTGCACCCACCTTATAGACATTGTATGCCTCTATCCTGCCCTGCACCCACCTTATAGACATTGTATGCCTCTATCCTGCCGTGCACCCACCTTATAGACATTGTATAACTCTATCCTGCCGTGCACCCACCTTATAGACATTGTATAACTCTATCCTGCCGTGCACCCACCTTATAGACATTGTATGACTCTATCCTGCCGTGCACCCACCTTATAGACATTGTATGACTCTATCCTGCCGTGCACCCACCTTATAGACATTGTATGCCTCTATCCTGCCGTGCACCCACCTTATAGACATTGTATGCCTCTATCCTGCCGTGCACCCACCTTATAGACATTGTATGACTCTATCCTGCCGTGCACCCACCTTATAGACATTGTATGACTCTATCCTGCCGTGCACCCACCTTATAGACATTGTATGACTCTATCCTGCCGTGCACCCACCTTATAGACATTGTATGCCTCTATCCTGCCGTGCACCCACCTTATAGACATTGTATGCCTCTATCCTGCCGTGCACCCACCTTATAGACATTGTATGCCTCTATCCTGCCCTGCACCCACCTTATAGACATTGTATGACTCTATCCTGCCGTGCACCCACCTTATAGACATTGTATGCCTCTATCCTGCCGTGCACCCACCTTATAGACATTGTATGCCTCTATCCTGCCGTGCACCCACCTTATAGACATTGTATGCCTCTATCCTGCCGTGCACCCGCCTTATAGACATTGTATGCCTCTATCCTGCCCTGCACCCACCTTATAGACATTGTATGCCTCTATCCTGCCCTGCACCCACCTTATAGACATTGTATGCCTCTATCCTGCCGTGCACCCACCTTATAGACATTGTATGACTCTATCCTGCCGTATACCCACCTTATAGACATTGTATGCCTCTATCCTGCCGTGCACCCACCTTATAGACATTGTATGACTCCATCCTGCCGTGCACCCACCTTATAGACATTGTATAACTCTATCCTGCCGTGCACCCACCTTATAGACATTGTATGACTCTATCCTGCCGTGCACCCACCTTATAGACATTGTATGACTCTATCCTGCCGTGCACCCACCTTATAGACATTGTATGACTCTATCCTGCCGTGCACCCACCTTATAGACATTGTATGACTCTATCCTGCCGTGCACCCACCTTATAGACATTGTATGACTCTATCCTGCCCTGCACCCACCTTATAGACATTGTATAACTCTATCCTGCCCTGCACCCACCTTATAGACATTGTATGCCTCTATCCTGCCGTGCACCCACCTTATAGACATTGTATGCCTCTATCCTGCCCTGCACCCACCTTATAGACATTGTATGCCTCTATCCTGCCCTGCACCCACCTTATAGACATTGTATGCCTCTATCCTGCCGTGCACCCACCTTATAGACATTGTATAACTCTATCCTGCCGTGCACCCACCTTATAGACATTGTATGACTCTATCCTGCCGTGCACCCACCTTATAGACATTGTATGACTCTATCCTGCCGTGCACCCACCTTATAGACATTGTATGCCTCTATCCTGCCGTGCACCCACCTTATAGACATTGTATGCCTCTATCCTGCCGTGCACCCACCTTATAGACATTGTATGACTCTATCCTGCCGTGCACCCACCTTATAGACATTGTATGACTCTATCCTGCCGTGCACCCACCTTATAGACATTGTATGACTCTATCCTGCCGTGCACCCACCTTATAGACATTGTATGCCTCTATCCTGCCGTGCACCCACCTTATAGACATTGTATGCCTCTATCCTGCCGTGCACCCACCTTATAGACATTGTATGCCTCTATCCTGCCCTGCACCCACCTTATAGACATTGTATGACTCTATCCTGCCGTGCACCCACCTTATAGACATTGTATGCCTCTATCCTGCCGTGCACCCACCTTATAGACATTGTATGCCTCTATCCTGCCGTGCACCCACCTTATAGACATTGTATGACTCTATCCTGCCCTGCACCCACCTTATAGACATTGTATGACTCTATCCTGCCGTGCACCCACCTTATAGACATTGTATGACTCTATCCTGCCGTGCACCCACCTTATAGACATTGTATGACTCTATCCTGCCGTGCACCCACCTTATAGACATTGTATGACTCTATCCTGCCGTGCACCCACCTTATAGACATTGTATGCCTCCATCCTGCCCTGCACCCACCTTATAGACATTGTATGCCTCTATCCTGCCGTGCACCCGCCTTATAGACATTGTATGCCTCTATCCTGCCCTGCACCCACCTTATAGACATTGTATGCCTCTATCCTGCCCTGCACCCACCTTATAGACATTGTATGACTCTATCCTGCCGTGCACCCGCCTTATAGACATTGTATGACTCTATCCTGCCGTGCACCCACCTTATAGACATTGTATGCCTCTATCCTGCCGTGCACCCACCTTATAGACATTGTATGCCTCTATCCTGCCCTGCACCCACCTTATAGACATTGTATGCCTCTATCCTGCCCTGCACCCACCTTATAGACATTGTATGCCTCTATCCTGCCCTGCACCCACCTTATAGACATTGTATGCCTCTATCCTGCCCTGCACCCACCTTATAGACATTGTATGACTCCATCCTGCCGTGCACCCACCTTATAGACATTGTATGCCTCTATCCTGCCGTGCACCCACCTTATAGACATTGTATGACTCTATCCTGCCGTGCACCCACCTTATAGACATTGTATGCCTCTATCCTGCCGTGCACCCACCTTATAGACATTGTATGCCTCTATCCTGCCCTGCACCCACCTTATAGACATTGTATGCCTCTATCCTGCCGTATACCCACCTTATAGACATTGTATGACTCTATCCTGCCGTGCACCCACCTTATAGACATTGTATGACTCTATCCTGCCGTGCACCCACCTTATAGACATTGTATGACTCTATCCTGCCGTGCACCCACCTTATAGACATTGTATGACTCTATCCTGCCGTGCACCCACCTTATAGACATTGTATGACTCTATCCTGCTGTCAAAGCAGATGTATAAGTTGCTCAGCATTTCCACCACTTGCAGAGGTGTGCACGAAGCCGAAATGGATGTAAATCCCACAATGTCTGAAAAGAATATGGTAACCTGGTGACAGAGGTAGAACATTACATGTAGCAAGAAGTGAGAAATATTCACCACTTATATATCCTGCAATAACATCCTAAATCCTCCTTCATCCCTCCCGGCCAGTGTAATTATCATAGTAAGTGGGGCCAGAACATAGTGGCTACATTTCAAAAAACAAAGTAGTTGATTATAACAATGTATATTTATTATGTTAGACCATCACTAATTGGCTTCTATGGATTACAGCTGGGGTTACCAGATCAGGCCTGCCATGTACTGTACAGTCTGTGCTGGGGTTACCAGATCAGGCCTGCCATGTACTGTACAGTCTGTGCTGGGGTTACCAGATCAGGCCTGCCATGTACTGTACAGTCTGTGCTGGGGTTACTAGATCAGGCCTGCCATGTACTGTACAGTCTGTGCTGGGGTTACTAGATCAGGCCTGCCATGTACTGTACAGTCTGTGCTGGGGTTACCAGATCAGGCCTGCCATGTACTGTACAGTCTGTGCTGGGGTTACCAGATCAGGCCTGCCATGTACTGTACAGTCTGTGCTGGGGTTACTAGATCAGGCCTGCCATGTACTGTACAGTCTGTGCTGGGGTTACCAGATCAGGCCTGCCATGTACTGTACAGTCTGTGCTGTGGTTACTAGATCAGGCCTGCCATGTACTGTACAGTATGTGCTGGGGTTACTAGATCAGGCCTGCCATGTACTGTACAGTCTGTGCTGTGGTTACCAGATCAGGCCTGCCATGTACTGTACAGTCTGTGCTGGGGTTACTAGATCAGGCCTGCCATGTACTGTACAGTCTGTGCTGGGGTTACCAGATCAGGCCTGCCATGTACTGTACAGTCTGTGCTGGGGTTACTAGATCAGGCCTGCCATGTACTGTACAGTCTGTGCTGGGGTTACCAGATCAGGCCTGCCATGTACTGTACAGTCTGTGCTGGGGTTACCAGATCAGGCCTGCCATGTACTGTACAGTATGTGCTGGGGTTACCAGATCAGGCCTGCCATGTACTGTACAGTCTGTGCTGTGGTTACCAGATCAGGCCTGCCATGTACTGTACAGTCTGTGCTGGGGTTACTAGATCAGGCCTGCCATGTACTGTACAGTCTGTGCTGGGGTTACCAGATCAGGCCTGCCATGTACTGTACAGTCTGTGCTGGGGTTACTAGATCAGGCCTGCCATGTACTGTACAGTCTGTGCTGGGGTTACCAGATCAGGCCTGCCATGTACTGTACAGTCTGTGCTGGGGTTACCAGATCAGGCCTGCCATGTACTGTACAGTATGTGCTGGGGTTACCAGATCAGGCCTGCCATGTACTGTACAGTATGTGCTGGGGTTACCAGATCAGGCCTGCCATGTACTGTACAGTATGTGCTGGGGTTACCAGATCAGGCCTTCCATGTACTGTACAGTCTGTGCTGGGGTTACCAGATCAGGCCTGCCATGTACTGTACAGTCTGTGCTGGGGTTACTAGATCAGGCCTGCCATGTACTGTACAGTATGTGCTGGGGTTACCAGATCAGGCCTGCCATGTACTGTACAGTATGTGCTGGGGTTACCAGATCAGGCCTGCCATGTACTGTACAGTCTGTGCTGGGGATACCAGGTCAGGCCTGCCATGTACTGTACAGTATGTGCTGGGGTTACTAGATCAGGCCTGCCATGTACTGTACAGTCTGTGCTGGGGTTACCAGATCAGGCCTGCCATGTACTGTACAGTCTGTGCTGTGGTTACTAGATCAGGCCTGCCATGTACTGTACAGTCTGTGCTGGGGTTACCAGATCAGGCCTGCCATGTACTGTACAGTCTGTGCTGTGGTTACCAGATCAGGCCTGCCATGTACTGTACAGTATGTGCTGGGGTTACTAGATCAGGCCTGCCATGTACTGTACAGTCTGTGCTGTGGTTACCAGATCAGGCCTGCCATGTACTGTACAGTCTGTGCTGGGGTTACTAGATCAGGCCTGCCATGTACTGTACAGTCTGTGCTGGGGTTACCAGATCAGGCCTGCCATGTACTGTACAGTCTGTGCTGGGGTTACTAGATCAGGCCTGCCATGTACTGTACAGTCTGTGCTGGGGTTACCAGATCAGGCCTGCCATGTACTGTACAGTCTGTGCTGGGGTTACCAGATCAGGCCTGCCATGTACTGTACAGTATGTGCTGGGGTTACCAGATCAGGCCTGCCATGTACTGTACAGTCTGTGCTGTGGTTACCAGATCAGGCCTGCCATGTACTGTACAGTCTGTGCTGGGGTTACTAGATCAGGCCTGCCATGTACTGTACAGTCTGTGCTGGGGTTACCAGATCAGGCCTGCCATGTACTGTACAGTCTGTGCTGGGGTTACTAGATCAGGCCTGCCATGTACTGTACAGTCTGTGCTGGGGTTACCAGATCAGGCCTGCCATGTACTGTACAGTCTGTGCTGGGGTTACCAGATCAGGCCTGCCATGTACTGTACAGTATGTGCTGGGGTTACCAGATCAGGCCTGCCATGTACTGTACAGTATGTGCTGGGGTTACCAGATCAGGCCTGCCATGTACTGTACAGTATGTGCTGGGGTTACCAGATCAGGCCTTCCATGTACTGTACAGTCTGTGCTGGGGTTACTAGATCAGGCCTGCCATGTACTGTACAGTCTGTGCTGGGGTTACTAGATCAGGCCTGCCATGTACTGTACAGTATGTGCTGGGGTTACCAGATCAGGCCTGCCATGTACTGTACAGTATGTGCTGGGGTTACCAGATCAGGCCTGCCATGTACTGTACAGTCTGTGCTGGGGATACCAGGTCAGGCCTGCCATGTACTGTACAGTATGTGCTGGGGTTACCAGATCAGGCCTGCCATGTACTGTACAGTATGTGCTGGGGTTACTAGATCAGGCCTGCCATGTACTGTACAGTCTGTGCTGGGGTTACCAGATCAGGCCTGCCATGTACTGTACAGTATGTGCTGGGGTTACCAGATCAGGCCTTCCATGTACTGTACAGTCTGTGCTGGGGTTACTAGATCAGGCCTGCCATGTACTGTACAGTCTGTGCTGGGGTTACTAGATCAGGCCTGCCATGTACTGTACAGTATGTGCTGGGGTTACCAGATCAGGCCTGCCATGTACTGTACAGTCTGTGCTGTGGTTACCAGATCAGGCCTGCCATGTACTGTACAGTATGTGCTGGGGTTACCAGATCAGGCCTGCCATGTACTGTACAGTATGTGCTGGGGTTACCAGATCAGGCCTGCCATGTACTGTACAGTATGTGCTGGGGTTACCAGATCAGGCCTGCCATGTACTGTACAGTATGTGCTGGGGTTACCAGATCAGGCCTGCCATGTACTGTACAGTATGGGCTGTGGTTACCAGATCAGGCCTGCCATGTACTGTACAGTATGTGCTGGGGTTACCAGATCAGGCCTGCCATGTACTGTACAGTATGTGCTGGGGTTACCAGATCAGGCCTGCCATGTACTGTACAGTATGTGCTGGGGTTACCAGATCAGGCCTGCCATGTACTGTACAGTATGTGCTGGGGTTACCAGATCAGGCCTGCCATGTACTGTACAGTCTGTGTTGGGGTTACCAGATCAGGCCTGCCATGTACTGTACAGTATGTGCTGGGGTTACTAGATCAGGCCTGCCATGTACTGTACAGTATGTGCTGGGGTTACTAGATCAGGCCTGCCATGTACTGTACAGTCTGTGCTGGGGTTACCAGATCAGGCCTGCCATGTACTGTACAGTCTGTGCTGGGGTTACTAGATCAGGCCTGCCATGTACTGTACAGTCTGTGCTGGGGTTACCAGATCAGGCCTGCCATGTACTGTACAGTCTGTGCTGGGGTTACCAGATCAGGCCTGCCATGTACTGTACAGTATGTGCTGGGGTTACCAGATCAGGCCTGCCATGTACTGTACAGTATGTGCTGGGGTTACCAGATCAGGCCTGCCATGTACTGTACAGTATGTGCTGGGGTTACCAGATCAGGCCTTCCATGTACTGTACAGTATGTGCTGGGGTTACCAGATCAGGCCTTCCATGTACTGTACAGTCTGTGCTGGGGTTACCAGATCAGGCCTGCCATGTACTGTACAGTCTGTGCTGGGGTTACTAGATCAGGCCTGCCATGTACTGTACAGTATGTGCTGGGGTTACCAGATCAGGCCTGCCATGTACTGTACAGTATGTGCTGGGGTTACCAGATCAGGCCTGCCATGTACTGTACAGTCTGTGCTGGGGATACCAGGTCAGGCCTGCCATGTACTGTACAGTATGTGCTGGGGTTACCAGATCAGGCCTGCCATGTACTGTACAGTATGTGCTGGGGTTACCAGATCAGGCCTGCCATGTACTGTACAGTCTGTGCTGGGGTTACCAGATCAGGCCTGCCATGTACTGTACAGTATGTGCTGGGGTTACCAGATCAGGCCTTCCATGTACTGTACAGTCTGTGCTGGGGTTACTAGATCAGGCCTGCCATGTACTGTACAGTCTGTGCTGGGGTTACTAGATCAGGCCTGCCATGTACTGTACAGTATGTGCTGGGGTTACCAGATCAGGCCTGCCATGTACTGTACAGTCTGTGCTGTGGTTACCAGATCAGGCCTGCCATGTACTGTACAGTATGTGCTGGGGTTACCAGATCAGGCCTGCCATGTACTGTACAGTATGTGCTGGGGTTACCAGATCAGGCCTGCCATGTACTGTACAGTATGTGCTGGGGTTACCAGATCAGGCCTGCCATGTACTGTACAGTATGTGCTGGGGTTACCAGATCAGGCCTGCCATGTACTGTACAGTATGGGCTGTGGTTACCAGATCAGGCCTGCCATGTACTGTACAGTATGTGCTGGGGTTACCAGATCAGGCCTGCCATGTACTGTACAGTATGTGCTGGGGTTACCAGATCAGGCCTGCCATGTACTGTACAGTATGTGCTGGGGTTACCAGATCAGGCCTGCCATGTACTGTACAGTATGTGCTGGGGTTACCAGATCAGGCCTGCCATGTACTGTACAGTCTGTGTTGGGGTTACCAGATCAGGCCTGCCATGTACTGTACAGTATGTGCTGGGGTTACTAGATCAGGCCTGCCATGTACTGTACAGTATGTGCTGGGGTTACCAGATCAGGCCTGCCATGTACTGTACAGTCTGTGCTGTGGTTACCAGATCAGGCCTGCCATGTACTGTACAGTCTGTGTTGGGGTTACCAGATCAGGCCTGCCATGTACTGTACAGTCTGTGCTGGGGTTACCAGATCAGGCCTGCCATGTACTGTACAGTCTGTGCTGTGGTTACCAGATCAGGCCTGCCATGTACTGTACAGTCTGTGTTGGGGTTACCAGATCAGGCCTGCCATGTACTGTACAGTATGTGCTGGGGTTACTAGATCAGGCCTGCCATGTACTGTACAGTATGTGCTGGGGTTACTAGATCAGGCCTGCCATGTACTGTACAGTCTGTGCTGGGGTTACCAGATCAGGCCTGCCATGTACTGTACAGTCTGTGCTGGGGTTACTAGATCAGGCCTGCCATGTACTGTACAGTCTGTGCTGGGGTTACCAGATCAGGCCTGCCATGTACTGTACAGTCTGTGCTGGGGTTACCAGATCAGGCCTGCCATGTACTGTACAGTATGTGCTGGGGTTACCAGATCAGGCCTGCCATGTACTGTACAGTATGTGCTGGGGTTACCAGATCAGGCCTGCCATGTACTGTACAGTATGTGCTGGGGTTACCAGATCAGGCCTTCCATGTACTGTACAGTCTGTGCTGGGGTTACTAGATCAGGCCTGCCATGTACTGTACAGTCTGTGCTGGGGTTACTAGATCAGGCCTGCCATGTACTGTACAGTATGTGCTGGGGTTACCAGATCAGGCCTGCCATGTACTGTACAGTATGTGCTGGGGTTACCAGATCAGGCCTGCCATGTACTGTACAGTCTGTGCTGGGGATACCAGGTCAGGCCTGCCATGTACTGTACAGTATGTGCTGGGGTTACCAGATCAGGCCTGCCATGTACTGTACAGTATGTGCTGGGGTTACTAGATCAGGCCTGCCATGTACTGTACAGTCTGTGCTGGGGTTACCAGATCAGGCCTGCCATGTACTGTACAGTATGTGCTGGGGTTACCAGATCAGGCCTTCCATGTACTGTACAGTCTGTGCTGGGGTTACTAGATCAGGCCTGCCATGTACTGTACAGTCTGTGCTGGGGTTACTAGATCAGGCCTGCCATGTACTGTACAGTATGTGCTGGGGTTACCAGATCAGGCCTGCCATGTACTGTACAGTCTGTGCTGTGGTTACCAGATCAGGCCTGCCATGTACTGTACAGTATGTGCTGGGGTTACCAGATCAGGCCTGCCATGTACTGTACAGTATGTGCTGGGGTTACCAGATCAGGCCTGCCATGTACTGTACAGTATGTGCTGGGGTTACCAGATCAGGCCTGCCATGTACTGTACAGTATGTGCTGGGGTTACCAGATCAGGCCTGCCATGTACTGTACAGTATGGGCTGTGGTTACCAGATCAGGCCTGCCATGTACTGTACAGTATGTGCTGGGGTTACCAGATCAGGCCTGCCATGTACTGTACAGTATGTGCTGGGGTTACCAGATCAGGCCTGCCATGTACTGTACAGTATGTGCTGGGGTTACCAGATCAGGCCTGCCATGTACTGTACAGTATGTGCTGGGGTTACCAGATCAGGCCTGCCATGTACTGTACAGTCTGTGTTGGGGTTACCAGATCAGGCCTGCCATGTACTGTACAGTATGTGCTGGGGTTACTAGATCAGGCCTGCCATGTACTGTACAGTATGTGCTGGGGTTACTAGATCAGGCCTGCCATGTACTGTACAGTCTGTGCTGGGGTTACCAGATCAGGCCTGCCATGTACTGTACAGTCTGTGCTGGGGTTACTAGATCAGGCCTTCCATGTACTGTACAGTATGTGCTGGGGTTACTAGATCAGACCTTCCATGTACTGTACAGTATGTGCTGGGGTTACTAGATCAGGCCTGCCATGTACTGTACAGTCTGTGCTGGGGTTACCAGATCAGGCCTGCCATGTACTGTACAGTCTGTGTTGGGGTTACCAGATCAGGCCTGCCATGTACTGTACAGTATGTGCTGGGGTTACTAGATCAGGCCTGCCATGTACTGTACAGTCTGTGCTGTGGTTACCAGATGAGGCCTGCCATGTACTGTACAGTCTGTGCTGGGGTTACTAGATCAGGCCTTCCATGTACTGTACAGTATGTGCTGGGGTTACTAGATCAGGCCTTCCATGTACTGTACAGTATGTGCTGGGGTTACTAGATCAGGCCTGCCATGTACTGTACAGTCTGTGCTGGGGTTACCAGATCAGGCCTGCCATGTACTGTACAGTCTGTGTTGGGGTTACCAGATCAGGCCTGCCATGTACTGTACAGTATGTGCTGGGGTTACTAGATCAGGCCTACCATGTACTGTACAGTCTGTGCTGTGGTTACCAGATCAGGCCTGCCATGTACTGTACAGTCTGTGCTGGGGTTACCAGATCAGGCCTGCCATGTACTGTACAGTCTGTGCTGGGGTTACTAGATCAGGCCTGCCATGTACTGTACAGTCTGTGCTGGGGTTACCAGATCAGGCCTGCCATGTACTGTACAGTCTGTGCTGTGGTTACCAGATCAGGCCTGCCATGTACTGTACAGTATGTGCTGGGGTTACCAGATCAGGCCTGCCATGTACTGTACAGTCTGTGCTGTGGTTACCAGATTAGGCCTGCCATGTACTGTACAGTCTGTGCTGTGGTTACCAGATCAGGCCTGCCATGTACTGTACAGTATGTGCTGGGGTTACCAGATCAGGCCTGCCATGTGCTGTACAGTCTGTGTTGGGGTTATCAGATCAGGCCTTCCATGTACTGTACAGTCTGTGCTGTGGTTACCAGATCAGGCCTGCCATGTACTGTACAGTCTGTGCTGTGGTTACCAGATCAGGCCTGCCATGTACTGTACAGTCTGTGCTGGGGTTACTAGATCAGGCCTGCCATGTACTGTACAGTCTGTGCTGGGGTTACCAGATCAGGCCAGCCATGTACTGTACAGTCTGTGCTGGGGTTACTAGATCAGGCCTGCCATGTACTGTACAGTATGTGCTGGGGTTACCAGATCAGGCCTGCCATGTACTGTACAGTCTGTGCTGGGGTTACCAGGTCAGGCTGCCATGTACTGTACAGTATGTGCTGGGGTTACCAGATCAGGCCTGCCATGTACTGTACAGTATGTGCTGGGGTTACCAGATCAGGCCTGCCATGTACTGTACAGTATGTGCTGGGGTTACTAGATCAGGCCTGCCATGTACTGTACAGTATGTGCTGGGGTTACCAGGTCAGGCTGCCATGTACTGTACAGTATGTGCTGGGGTTACCAGATCAGGCCTGACATGTGCTGTACAGTCTGTGCTGGGGTTACCAGATCAGGCCTGCCATGTACTGTACAGTATGTGCTGGGGTTACCAGATCAGGCCTGCCATGTACTGTACAGTTTGTGCTAGGGTTACCAGATCAGGCCTGCCATGTACTGTACAGTATGTGCTGGGGTTACCAGATCAGGCCTGCCATGTACTGTACAGTATGTGCTGGGGTTACCAGATCAGGCCTGCCATGTACTGTGCTGAGGTTACGAGATCGGGCCTGCCATGTACTGTACACTATGTGCTGGGGTTACCAGATCAGGCCTGCCATGTACTGTACAGTCTGTGCTGGGGTTACCAGATCAGGCCTGCCATGTACTGTACAGTAGGTGCTGGGGTTACCAGATCAGGCCTGCAATGTACTGTACAGTATGTGCTGGGGTTACCAGATCAGGCCTGCCATGTACTGTACAGTCTGTGCTGGGGATACCAGGACAGGCTGCCATGTACTGTACAGTCTGTGTTGGGGTTACCAGATCAGGCCTGCCATGTACTGTACAGTATGTGCTGGGGTTACTAGATCAGGCCTGCCATGTACTGTACAGTATGTGCTGGGGTTACCAGATCAGGCCTGCCATGTACTGTACAGTCTGTGCTGTGGTTACCAGATCAGGCCTGCCATGTACTGTACAGTCTGTGTTGGGGTTACCAGATCAGGCCTGCCATGTACTGTACAGTCTGTGCTGGGGTTACCAGATCAGGCCTGCCATGTACTGTACAGTCTGTGCTGTGGTTACCAGATCAGGCCTGCCATGTACTGTACAGTCTGTGTTGGGGTTACCAGATCAGGCCTGCCATGTACTGTACAGTATGTGCTGGGGTTACTAGATCAGGCCTGCCATGTACTGTACAGTATGTGCTGGGGTTACTAGATCAGGCCTGCCATGTACTGTACAGTCTGTGCTGGGGTTACCAGATCAGGCCTGCCATGTACTGTACAGTCTGTGCTGGGGTTACTAGATCAGGCCTGCCATGTACTGTACAGTCTGTGCTGGGGTTACCAGATCAGGCCTGCCATGTACTGTACAGTCTGTGCTGGGGTTACCAGATCAGGCCTGCCATGTACTGTACAGTATGTGCTGGGGTTACCAGATCAGGCCTGCCATGTACTGTACAGTATGTGCTGGGGTTACCAGATCAGGCCTGCCATGTACTGTACAGTATGTGCTGGGGTTACCAGATCAGGCCTTCCATGTACTGTACAGTCTGTGCTGGGGTTACTAGATCAGGCCTGCCATGTACTGTACAGTCTGTGCTGGGGTTACTAGATCAGGCCTGCCATGTACTGTACAGTATGTGCTGGGGTTACCAGATCAGGCCTGCCATGTACTGTACAGTATGTGCTGGGGTTACCAGATCAGGCCTGCCATGTACTGTACAGTCTGTGCTGGGGATACCAGGTCAGGCCTGCCATGTACTGTACAGTATGTGCTGGGGTTACCAGATCAGGCCTGCCATGTACTGTACAGTATGTGCTGGGGTTACTAGATCAGGCCTGCCATGTACTGTACAGTCTGTGCTGGGGTTACCAGATCAGGCCTGCCATGTACTGTACAGTATGTGCTGGGGTTACCAGATCAGGCCTTCCATGTACTGTACAGTCTGTGCTGGGGTTACTAGATCAGGCCTGCCATGTACTGTACAGTCTGTGCTGGGGTTACTAGATCAGGCCTGCCATGTACTGTACAGTATGTGCTGGGGTTACCAGATCAGGCCTGCCATGTACTGTACAGTCTGTGCTGTGGTTACCAGATCAGGCCTGCCATGTACTGTACAGTATGTGCTGGGGTTACCAGATCAGGCCTGCCATGTACTGTACAGTATGTGCTGGGGTTACCAGATCAGGCCTGCCATGTACTGTACAGTATGTGCTGGGGTTACCAGATCAGGCCTGCCATGTACTGTACAGTATGTGCTGGGGTTACCAGATCAGGCCTGCCATGTACTGTACAGTATGGGCTGTGGTTACCAGATCAGGCCTGCCATGTACTGTACAGTATGTGCTGGGGTTACCAGATCAGGCCTGCCATGTACTGTACAGTATGTGCTGGGGTTACCAGATCAGGCCTGCCATGTACTGTACAGTATGTGCTGGGGTTACCAGATCAGGCCTGCCATGTACTGTACAGTATGTGCTGGGGTTACCAGATCAGGCCTGCCATGTACTGTACAGTCTGTGTTGGGGTTACCAGATCAGGCCTGCCATGTACTGTACAGTATGTGCTGGGGTTACTAGATCAGGCCTGCCATGTACTGTACAGTATGTGCTGGGGTTACTAGATCAGGCCTGCCATGTACTGTACAGTCTGTGCTGGGGTTACCAGATCAGGCCTGCCATGTACTGTACAGTCTGTGCTGGGGTTACTAGATCAGGCCTGCCATGTACTGTACAGTCTGTGCTGGGGTTACCAGATCAGGCCTGCCATGTACTGTACAGTCTGTGCTGGGGTTACCAGATCAGGCCTGCCATGTACTGTACAGTCTGTGCTGGGGTTACCAGATCAGGCCTGCCATGTACTGTACAGTCTGTGCTGTGGTTACCAGATCAGGCCTGCCATGTACTGTACAGTCTGTGCTGTGGTTACCAGATCAGGCCTGCCATGTACTGTACAGTCTGTGCTGTGGTTACCAGATTAGGCCTGCCATGTACTGTACAGTCTGTGCTGGGGTTACTAGATCAGGCCTGCCATGTACTGTACAGTCTGTGCTGGGGTTACTAGATCAGGCCTTCCATGTACTGTACAGTATGTGCTGGGGTTACTAGATCAGACCTTCCATGTACTGTACAGTATGTGCTGGGGTTACTAGATCAGGCCTGCCATGTACTGTACAGTCTGTGCTGGGGTTACCAGATCAGGCCTGCCATGTACTGTACAGTCTGTGTTGGGGTTACCAGATCAGGCCTGCCATGTACTGTACAGTATGTGCTGGGGTTACTAGATCAGGCCTGCCATGTACTGTACAGTCTGTGCTGTGGTTACCAGATGAGGCCTGCCATGTACTGTACAGTCTGTGCTGGGGTTACTAGATCAGGCCTTCCATGTACTGTACAGTATGTGCTGGGGTTACTAGATCAGGCCTTCCATGTACTGTACAGTATGTGCTGGGGTTACTAGATCAGGCCTGCCATGTACTGTACAGTCTGTGCTGGGGTTACCAGATCAGGCCTGCCATGTACTGTACAGTCTGTGTTGGGGTTACCAGATCAGGCCTGCCATGTACTGTACAGTATGTGCTGGGGTTACTAGATCAGGCCTACCATGTACTGTACAGTCTGTGCTGTGGTTACCAGATCAGGCCTGCCATGTACTGTACAGTCTGTGCTGGGGTTACCAGATCAGGCCTGCCATGTACTGTACAGTCTGTGCTGGGGTTACTAGATCAGGCCTGCCATGTACTGTACAGTCTGTGCTGGGGTTACCAGATCAGGCCTGCCATGTACTGTACAGTCTGTGCTGTGGTTACCAGATCAGGCCTGCCATGTACTGTACAGTATGTGCTGGGGTTACCAGATCAGGCCTGCCATGTACTGTACAGTCTGTGCTGTGGTTACCAGATTAGGCCTGCCATGTACTGTACAGTCTGTGCTGTGGTTACCAGATCAGGCCTGCCATGTACTGTACAGTATGTGCTGGGGTTACCAGATCAGGCCTGCCATGTGCTGTACAGTCTGTGTTGGGGTTATCAGATCAGGCCTTCCATGTACTGTACAGTCTGTGCTGTGGTTACCAGATCAGGCCTGCCATGTACTGTACAGTCTGTGCTGTGGTTACCAGATCAGGCCTGCCATGTACTGTACAGTCTGTGCTGGGGTTACTAGATCAGGCCTGCCATGTACTGTACAGTCTGTGCTGGGGTTACCAGATCAGGCCAGCCATGTACTGTACAGTCTGTGCTGGGGTTACTAGATCAGGCCTGCCATGTACTGTACAGTATGTGCTGGGGTTACCAGATCAGGCCTGCCATGTACTGTACAGTCTGTGCTGGGGTTACCAGGTCAGGCTGCCATGTACTGTACAGTATGTGCTGGGGTTACCAGATCAGGCCTGCCATGTACTGTACAGTATGTGCTGGGGTTACCAGATCAGGCCTGCCATGTACTGTACAGTATGTGCTGGGGTTACTAGATCAGGCCTGCCATGTACTGTACAGTATGTGCTGGGGTTACCAGGTCAGGCTGCCATGTACTGTACAGTATGTGCTGGGGTTACCAGATCAGGCCTGACATGTGCTGTACAGTCTGTGCTGGGGTTACCAGATCAGGCCTGCCATGTACTGTACAGTATGTGCTGGGGTTACCAGATCAGGCCTGCCATGTACTGTACAGTTTGTGCTAGGGTTACCAGATCAGGCCTGCCATGTACTGTACAGTATGTGCTGGGGTTACCAGATCAGGCCTGCCATGTACTGTACAGTATGTGCTGGGGTTACCAGATCAGGCCTGCCATGTACTGTGCTGAGGTTACGAGATCGGGCCTGCCATGTACTGTACACTATGTGCTGGGGTTACCAGATCAGGCCTGCCATGTACTGTACAGTCTGTGCTGGGGTTACCAGATCAGGCCTGCCATGTACTGTACAGTAGGTGCTGGGGTTACCAGATCAGGCCTGCAATGTACTGTACAGTATGTGCTGGGGTTACCAGATCAGGCCTGCCATGTACTGTACAGTCTGTGCTGGGGATACCAGGACAGGCTGCCATGTACTGTACAGTCTGTGCTGGGGTTACCAGATCAGGCCTGCCATGTGCTGTACAGTCTGTGCTGGGGTTACCAGATCAGGCCTGCCATGTACTGTACAGTATGTGCTGGGGTTACCAGATCAGGCCTGCCATGTGCTGTACAGTCTGTGCCGGGGTTACCAGATCAGGCCTGCCATGTACTGTACAGTATGTGCTGGGGTTACCAGATCAGGCCTGCCATGTGCTGTACAGTCTGTGCTGGGGTTACCAGATCAGGCCTGCCATGTACTGTACAGTCTGTGCTGGGGTTACCAGATCAGGCCTGCCATGTACTGTACAGTATGTTTCAGACCTGTCTGGTTTTATGTTTCTCATCTGCTGACCTTGGGTTTAGCCCATCTCTAAGGTCTTTCTATACCATGTTGTGGCCGAGGTTACTAGGTAAAGATCGTGACATATTGCCCCAGGCTTTTGTTTTTCCATATTGGCATGGAATGGCACAGGGCCATAGTTGCATTCTCTGCCCATAAGCAGGGCATTGTTGACTTACCTCACAGCTTGGTGCTTGAGGCAGCTGCCACATTGTTCTTACCCTTGAACCAGCCTTCCTGACTTTATATACAAACCTACCTGAGTATCTGTACACCTATCTAGCTTTATCTGTACACCTACCTGACTATCTGTACACCTACCTGACTATCTGTAAACCTACCTGACTATCTGTAAACCTACCTGACTATCTGTACACCAACCTATCTGTACACCTACCTATCTGTACACCTATCTAGCTTTATCTGTACACCTATCAATCTGTAAACCTACCTATCTGTACACCTATCTGGCTTTATCTGTACACCTACCTGACTATCTGTACACCTACCTATCTGTACACCTACCTATCTGTACACCTATCTAGCTTTATCTGTAAACCTACCTATCTGTACACCTATCTATCTGTACACCTACCTGACTATCTGTACACCTACCTATCTGTACACCTATCTGGCTTTATCTGTACACCTACCTGACTATCTGTACACCTACCTATCTGTACACCTACCTATCTGTACACCTACCTGAGTATCTGTACACCTACCTATCTGTACACCTATCTGACTTTATCTGTACACCTACCTGACTATCTGTACACCTACCTATCTGTACACCTACCTGACTATCTGTACACCTACCTATCTGTACACCTACCTGACTATCTGTACACCTACCTATCTGTACACCTACCTGACTATCTGTACACCTACCTGACTATCTGTACACCTACCTATCTGTACACCTACCTGACTATCTGTACACCTACCTGACTATCTGTACACCTACCTGACTATCTGTACACCTACCTATCTGTACACCTACCTGACTATCTGTACACCTACCTATCTGTACACCTACCTGACTATCTGTACACCTACCTATCTGTACACCTACCTGACTATCTGTACACCTACCTATCTGTACACCTATCTGGCTTTATCTGTACACCTACCTGACTATCTGTACACCTACCTATCTGTACACCTACCTATCTGTACACCTACCTGACTATCTGTACACCTACCTATGTATACACCTATCTGGCTTTATCTGTACACCTACCTGACTATCTGTACACTTACCTGACTATCTGTACACCTACCTATCTGTACACCTACCTGACTATCTGTACACCTACCTATCTGTACACCTACCTGACTATCTGTACACCTACCTATCTGTACACCTACCTGACTATCTGTACACCTACCTATCTGTACACCTACCTGACTATCTGTACACCTACCTATCTGTACACCTACCTGACTATCTGTACACCTACCTATCTGTACACCTACCTGACTATCTGTACACCTACCTATCTGTACACCTACCTGACTATCTGTACACCTACCTATCTGTACACCTACCTGACTATCTGTACACCTACCTATCTGTACACCTACCTGACTATCTGTACACCTACCTATCTGTATGCCCACCTGACTATCTGTACACCTACCTATCTGTACACCTACCTATCTGTACACCTACCTATCTGTACACCTACCTATCTGTACACCTACCTATCTGTACACCTACCTGACTATCTGTACACCTACCTATCTGTACACCTACCTATGTATACACCTACCTGACTATCTGTACACTTACCTGACTTTGGCCCTCATTCAGAGCCGTACGCTCTGAGCAGAGCGCACGCTCTGAATGAGGGCCGTCCTCCATAACTATGGAGCGTCCTCCTGGATGCTCGTATAGCTGTGGGTCACCACCCTCAGCCTATACGAGCGTGCATTGTGATGTCCGCGATGGTCATGACCATCGCGACCATCGAAACTGTGAGCCGGAGCCTGCGGTTGAAGTTTTCAACCGCAAGGCCCGGAGTGATTTTGGCTCTATCAGAGCCAAAATCACTCCCACTGACATCACTAGTGATGTCAGTGGGCCGGCTTCTGACGGTAGGCGTTCCCTTGGGAACGCCCCCGTCAGGGAGGCACGCCCCCGGCACGCCCACCAAAGGGGGCGTGCTGTCAATCAACATCGACAGCACGCCCCCTTTGATCAGACACAACGAGCGAAGGACTTTCCTTCACTCGTCGCGTCTGGCGCATGCGCACGACGGAGCTCCCTCCGTCGTGCGCATGCTCAGTGCAGACCATTGACCCACTGGCGAGCGGACAGCCGCTTGCGAGTGGGTCTGAATCAGGGCCTTTATCTGTACACCTACCTATCTGTACACCTACCTGACTATCTGTACACCTACCTGACTATCTGTACACCTACCTATCTGTACACCTACCTGACTATCTGTACACCTACCTATCTGTACACCTACCTGACTATCTGTACACCTACCTATCTGTACACCTACCTGACTATCTGTACACCTACCTATCTGTACACCTACCTGACTATCTGTACACCTACCTGACTATCTGTACACCTACCTATCTGTACACCTACCTATCTGTACACCTACCTGACTATCTGTACACCTACCTATCTGTACACCTACCTGACTATCTGTACACCTACCTATCTGTACACCTACCTGACTATCTGAAAACCTACCTGACTATCTGTACACCTACCTGACTATCTGTACACCTACCTATCTGTACACCTACCTGACTATCTGTACACCTACCTATCTGTACACCTACCTGACTATCTGTACACCTACCTGACTATCTGTACACCTACCTATCTGTACACCTACCTGACTATCTGTACACCTACCTATCTGTACACCTACCTGACTGACTATCTGTACACCTACCTGACTATCTGTACACCTACCTATCTGTACACCTACCTATCTGTACACCTACCTATCTGTACACCTACCTATCTGTACACCTACCTGACTATCTGTACACCTACCTATCTGTACACCTACCTGACTATCTGTACACCTACCTGACTATCTGTACACCTGACTATCTGTACACCTACCTATCTGTACACCTACCTGACTATCTGTACACCTACCTATCTGTACACCTACCTGACTATCTGTAAACCTATCTAGCTTTATCTGTACACCTACCTGCCTGACTATCTGTACACCTACCTATCTGTACACCTACCTGACTATCTGTACACCTACCTATCTGTACACCTACCTGACTATCTGTACACCTACCTATCTGTACACCTACCTGACTATCTGTACACCTACCTATCTGTACACCTACCTGACTATCTGTAAACCTACCTGACTATCTGTACACCTACCTGACTATCTGTAAACCTATCTAGCTTTATCTGTACACCTACCTATCTGTACACCTACCTGACTGACTATCTGTACACCTACCTGACTATCTGTACACCTACCTATCTGTACACCTACCTATCTGTACACCTACCTATCTGTACACCTACCTGACTATCTGTACACCTACCTATCTGTACACCTACCTGACTATCTGTAAACCTACCTGACTATCTGTACACCTACCTGACTATCTGTAAACCTATCTAGCTTTATCTGTACACCTACCTGCCTGACTATCTGTACACCTACCTATCTGTACACCTACCTGACTATCTGTACACCTACCTGACTATCTGTACACATACCTGACTATCTGTACACCTACCTATCTGTACACCTACCTATCTGTACACCTACCTATCTGTACACCTACCTGACTATCTGTACACCTACCTATCTGTACACCTACCTGACTATCTGTACACCTACCTGACTATCTGTACACCTGACTATCTGTACACCTACCTATCTGTACACCTACCTATCTGTACACCTACCTGACTATCTGTAAACCTATCTAGCTTTATCTGTACACCTACCTGCCTGACTATCTGTACACCTACCTATCTGTACACCTACCTATCTGTACACCTACCTATCTGTACACCTACCTATCTGTACACCTACCTATCTGTACACCTACCTATCTGTACACCTACCTGACTATCTGTACACCTATCTAGCTTTATCTGTACACCTACCTGCCTGACTATCTGTACACCTACCTATCTGTACACCTACCTGACTATCTGTACACCTACCTATCTGTACACCTACCTATCTGTACACCTACCTGACTATCTGTACACCTACCTATCTGTACACCTATCTGACTTTATCTGTACACCTACCTGACTATCTGTACACCTACCTGACTATCTGTACACCTATCTGGCTTTATCTGTACACCTACCTGACTATCTGTACACCTATCTGGCTTTATCTGTACACCTACCTATCTGTACACCTACCTATCTGTACACCTATCTGGCTTTACATGTACACCTACCTACCTGTACACCTACCTGACTATCTGTACACATATCTGGCTTTAGCTGTACACCTACCTACCTACCTGTACACCTACCTGACTATCTGTACACCTACCTGACTATCTGTACACCTACCTACCTATCTGTACACCTACCTGACTATCTGTACACCTACCTACCTATCTGTACACCTACCTGGTCGTAGCTTTCAGCCTCCACGTGTTTGTGCTTCCTCAGCTGCTTGGCTACAGATTTCGGCAGCATCTGGTGGAGCAGGTCCTCGGCCAGGCGCCTCTCCTTCTTTAGGTCTTCCGTCCTCTCTCTGAGGCTCCTGGCATAGTTCTGTATCCACTCGGTCATCTGCTGGAATGAGACTAGGACAATTGGGTAAATGAGACAGGACACGCTCAGGAGAGTCACCTTCAGGCTGAGAGTGGACAAGGTGTCTTTAGCCTTATTGCTGAGTTTCAGACGCCCTTCCCAATATAAACATTCCTGTACGGAGACCAGGCCGCCGGCCAGGGCTGAGGGCTCCATCCATGAAGTGTTGGCAGTTAATGGTGTTAAAGAATATATGTCTCTGTGTGGGGTTAGATATACCGATATATTCTTATTATCCTTCCAACACTTATACAGCGTATCGGATGCGTACACGGCGCAGTTCAGCTTGATGAGGACTTGGTACAGTAACGGCTGAAGGCCAGCAGAAGACAGAGGAATAGAATTACTCATGTAATGTAGGTCCTCGGTGGCTCTTATCAGAAGATGCAGGGACACCACATCCGTCCATTCTGCCTTTTTCTTTATTATATTGAGATTTTCTAATGGGATAGTAACTGTGTCTAATATCTCAGTTATTATGATAGATAATAAATAGCCAAAGTCAGCTTCCATCATAGCCTCACACTGTAATGCAATGCTGTCTATAAATACTGCACAGGTATGACGGATATCAGGCGTGTCCATACATGTCCAGTTCTGATGGTGTGATTCCCGCATCTCGTTGCAGAATAAGCGTACGTTGTGTAACAATAGGGCCCGTCTGTGGCTGGAGTTTAGGTTATCCCAACAGCAGAACTTCCTCTGGTCTTGGAGGAATTGGACGAGCCTCATGGCGGTGAGACCAGAGCACGATGAAATGGCGCTAAGTGCGGCCTCCGCGTTCCTCCACTCTGTGACGCAGTCATGTAAGTCAATAGAGACCGAGCCAAGGAGCGTGAGCAGGGAAACCAAACAGGCCGCAAGGATCCTCCTGAGCGTCCGGCTGCTCCCGCACCTGCACGGTGGCGTCCAGCTGTTATAGAGAAAGAGATAATAACCTGTGGTGTCGTCTCTACGCAGGAACTGAGCTCACTGCTGACCTGGAGAGACGGGAACACTTATTCAACAGTTATTAGGGACCTCCCTGAAGACGGGGACCGGACTATATACACTGTGTGACACGTCCTTATTTATACTCCTACTACAAAACAACAACTTTTACATTTCTAACATTGTCAATGAGAAAAGAAAGAAAAATCGGCGCATTTTAATCTGTGCTGGGACACCAGAAATATCAAACAGGAAATAAATGATATAAATTTAATAGGCTGAATATCAGCACAAATTATCACATAAATACATAAAGAGTTGATCAGACTCTATTGAAGACAAACATAAACAGTGTTCTATAGACAGGAAGGGGCAGCGGGGAAGGGGGTGGTTAGGGTTATGCGGCCGGCAGTATTTCATACCCATTCCGTTACATCTGCCCCCCCTGCAGTACAGCACAGTGTTACCAAGATGTACAGTTACTGGCTCTATCTTACTCTATTCCCAAATCTAATCTCTGTGCTCATGTTACATCTGCCCCCCTGCAGTACAGCACGGTGTTACCAAGATGTACAGTTACTGGCTCTATTTTACTCTATTCCCAAATCTAATCTCTGTGCTCATGTTACATCTGCCCCCCTGCAGTACAGCACAGTGTTACCAAGATGTACAGTTACTGGCTCTATATTACTCTATTCCCAAATCTAATCTCTGTGCACATGTTACATCTGCCCCCCTGCAGTATAGCACGGTGTTACCAAGATGTACAGTTACTGGCTCTATGTTACTCTATTCCCAAATCTAATCTCTGTGCACGTTACATCTGCCCCCCTGCAGTACAGCACGGTGTTACCAAGATGTACAGTTACTGGCTCTATGTTACTCTATTCCCAAATCTAATCTCTGTGCACGTTACATCTGCCCCCCTGCAGTACAGCACGGTGTTACCAAGATGTACAGTTACTGGCTCTATGTTACTCTATTCCCAAATCTAATCTCTGTGCACGTTACATCTGCCCCCCTGCAGTACAGCACGGTGTTACCAAGATGTACAGTTACTGGCTCTATGTTACTCTATTCCCAAATCTAATCTCTGTGCACGTTACATCTGCCCCCCTGCAGTACAGCACGGTGTTACCAAGATGTACAGTTACTGGCTCTATGTTACTCTATTCCCAAATCTAATCTCTGTGCACGTTACATCTGCCCCCCTGCAGTACAGCACGGTGTTACCAAGATGTACAGTTACTGGCTCTATCTTACTCTATTCCCAAATCTAATCTCTGTGCTCATGTTACATCTGCCCCCCCTGCAGTACAGCACGGTGTTACCAAGATGTACAGTTACTGGCTCTATCTTACTCTATTCCCAAATCTAATCTCTGTGCTCATGTTACATCTGCCCCCCCTGCAGTACAGCACGGTGTTACCAAGATGTACAGTTACTGGCTCTATGTTACTCTATTCCCAAATCTAATCTCTGTGCTCATGTTACATCTGCCCCCTTGCAGTACAGCACGGTGTTACCAAGATGTACAGTTACTGGCTCTATGTTACTCTATTCCCAAATCTAATCTCTGTGCACATGTTACATCTGCCCCCCTGCAGTACAGCACGGTGTTACCAAGATGTACAGTTACTGGCTCTATGTTACTCTATTCCCAAATCTAATCTCTGTGCTCATGTTACATCTGCCCCCCCTGCAGTACAGCACAGTGTTACCAAGATGTACAGTTACTGGCTCTATGTTACTCTATTCCCAAATCTAATCTCTGTGCTCATGTTACATCTGCCCCCCTGCAGTACAGCACGGTGTTACCAAGATGTACAGTTACTGGCTCTATGTTACTCTATTCCCAAATCTAATCTCTGTGCACATGTTACATCTGCCCCCCTGCAGTACAGCACGGTGTTACCAAGATGTACAGTTACTGGCTCTATCTTACTCTATTCCCAAATCTAATCTCTGTGCCCATGTTACATCTGCCCCCCTGCAGTACAGCACGGTGTTACCAAGATGTACAGTTACTGGCTCTATGTTACTCTATTCCCAAATCTAATCTCTGTGCTCATGTTACATCTGCCCCCCTGCAGTACAGCACGGTGTTACCAAGATGTACAGTTACTGGCTCTATTTTACTCTATTCCCAAATCTAATCTCTGTGCCCAGGTTACATCTGCCCCCCTGCAGTACAGCACGGTGTTACCAAGATGTACAGTTACTGGCTCTATCTTACTCTATTCCCAAATCTAATCTCTGTGCCCAGGTTACATCTGCCCCCCTGCAGTACAGCACAGTGTTACCAAGATGTACAGTTACTGGCTCTATCTTACTCTATTCCCAAATCTAATCTCTGTGCTCATGTTACATCTGCCCCCCTGCAGTACAGCACGGTGTTACCAAGATGTACAGTTACTGGCTCTATGTTACTCTATTCCCAAATCTAATCTCTGTGCTCATGTTACATCTGCCCCCTTGCAGTACAGCACGGTGTTACCAAGATGTACAGTTACTGGCTCTATGTTACTCTATTCCCAAATCTAATCTCTGTGCACATGTTACATCTGCCCCCCTGCAGTACAGCACGGTGTTACCAAGATGTACAGTTACTGGCTCTATGTTACTCTATTCCCAAATCTAATCTCTGTGCACATGTTACATCTGCCCCCCCTGCAGTACAGCACGGTGTTACCAAGATGTACAGTTACTGGCTCTATCTTACTCTATTCCCAAATCTAATCTCTGTGTTCATGTTACATCTGCCCCCCTGCAGTACAGCACGGTGTTACCAAGATGTACAGTTACTGGCTCTATCTTACTCTATTCCCAAATCTAATCTCTGTGCCCATGTTACATCTGCCCCCCTGCAGTACAGCACGGTGTTACCAAGATGTACAGTTACTGGCTCTATCTTACTCTATTCCCAAATCTAATCTCTGTGCACATGTTACATCTGCCCCCCCTGCAGTACAGCACGGTGTTACCAAGATGTACAGTTACTGGCTCTATCTTACTCTATTCCCAAATCTAATCTCTGTGCCCATGTTACATCTGCCCCCCTGCAGTACAGCACGGTGTTACCAAGATGTACAGTTACTGGCTCTATGTTACTCTATTCCCAAATCTAATCTCTGTGCTCATGTTACATCTGCCCCCTTGCAGTACAGCACGGTGTTACCAAGATGTACAGTTACTGGCTCTATTTTACTCTATTCCCAAATCTAATCTCTGTGCCCAGGTTACATCTGCCCCCCTGCAGTACAGCACAGTGTTACCAAGATGTACAGTTACTGGCTCTATGTTACTCTATTCCCAAATCTAATCTCTGTGCTCATGTTACATCTGCCCCCCTGCAGTACAGCACGGTGTTACCAAGATGTACAGTTACTGGCTCTATGTTACTCTATTCCCAAATCTAATCTCTGTGCACATGTTACATCTGCCCCCCTGCAGTACAGCACGGTGTTACCAAGATGTACAGTTACTGGCTCTATGTTACTCTATTCCCAAATCTAATCTCTGTGCTCATGTTACATCTGCCCCCCCTGCAGTACAGCACGGTGTTACCAAGATGTACAGTTACTGGCTCTATGTTACTCTATTCCCAAATCTAATCTCTGTGCACATGTTACATCTGCCCCCCCTGCAGTACAGCACGGTGTTACCAAGATGTACAGTTACTGGCTCTATCTTACTCTATTCCTAAATCTAATCTCTGTGCTCATGTTACATCTGTCCCCCTGCAGTACAGCATGGTGTTACCAAGATGTACAGTTACTGGCGCTATCTAACTCTATTCCCAAATCTAATCTCTGTGCACATGTTACATCTGCCCCCCTGCAGTACAGCACGGTGTTACCAAGATGTACAGTTACTGGCTCTGTTACTCTATTCCCAAATCTAATCTCTGTGCACATGTTACATCTGCCCCCCTGCAGTACAGCACGGTGTTACCAAGATGTACAGTTACTGGCTCTATTTTACTCTATTCCCAAATCTAATCTCTGTGCACATGTTACATCTGCCCCCCCTGCAGTACAGCACGGTGTTACCAAGATGTACAGTTACTTGCTCTATGTTACTCTATTCCCAAATCTAATCTCTGTGCACATGTTACATCTGCCCCCCTGCAGTACAGCACGGTGTTACCAAGATGTACAGTTACTGGCTCTATGTTACTCTATTCCCAAATCTAATCTCTGTGCACATGTTACATCTGCCCCCCTGCAGTATAGCACGGTGTTACCAAGATGTACAGTTACTGGCTCTATGTTACTCTATTCCCAAATCTAATCTCTGTGCACATGTTACATCTGCCCCCCTGCAGTACAGCACGGTGTTACCAAGATGTACAGTTACTGGCTCTATATTACTCTATTCCCAAATCTAATCTCTGTGCACATGTTACATCTGCCCCCCTGCAGTATAGCACGGTGTTACCAAGATGTACAGTTACTGGCTCTATGTTACTCTATTCCCAAATCTAATCTCTGTGCACATGTTACATCTGCCCCCCTGCAGTATAGCACGGTGTCACCAAGATGTACAGTTACTGGCTCTATGTTACTCTATTCCCAAATCTAATCTCTGTGCTCATGTTACATCTGCCCCCCTGCAGTACAGCACGGTGTTACCAAGATGTACAGTTACTGGCTCTATGTTACTCTATTCCCAAATCTAATCTCTGTGCACATGTTACATCTGCCCCCCTGCAGTACAGCACGGTGTTACCAAGATGTACAGTTACTGGCTCTATGTTACTCTATTCCCAAATCTAATCTCTGTGCTCATGTTACATCTGCCCCCCTGCAGTACAGCACAGTGTTACCAAGATGTACAGTTACTGGCTCTATCTTACTCTATTCCCAAATCTAATCTCTGTGCTCATGTTACATCTGCCCCCCTGCAGTACAGCACGGTGTTACCAAGATGTACAGTTACTGGCTCTATGTTACTCTATTCCCAAATCTAATCTCTGTGCACATGTTACATCTGCCCCCCCTGCAGTACAGCACGGTGTTACCAAGATGTACAGTTACTGGCTCTATCTTACTCTATTCCCAAATCTAATCTCTGTGCTCATGTTACATCTGCCCCCCTGCAGTACAGCACGGTGTTACCAAGATGTACAGTTACTGGCTCTATGTTACACTATTCCCAAATCTAATCTCTGTGCACATGTTACATCTGCCCCCCTGCAGTACAGCACGGTGTTACCAAGATGTACAGTTACTGGCTCTATCTTACTCTATTCCCAAATCTAATCTCTGTGCTCATGTTACATCTGCCCCCCTGCAGTACAGCACGGTGTTACCAAGATGTACAGTTACTGGCTCTATGTTACTGTATTCCCAAATCTAATCTCTGTGCACATGTTACATCTGCCCCCCTGCAGTACAGCACGGTGTTACCAAGATGTACAGTTACTGGCTCTATGTTACTCTATTCCCAAATCTAATCTCTGTGCTCATGTTACATCTGCCCCCCTGCAGTACAGCACGGTGTTACCAAGATGTACAGTTACTGGCTCTATATTACTCTATTCCCAAATCTAATCTCTGTGCTCATGTTACATCTGCCCCCCCTGCAGTACAGCACGGTGTTACCAAGATGTACAGTTACTGGCTCTATATTACTCTATTCCCAAATCTAATCTCTGTGCTCATGTTACATCTGCCCCCCTGCAGTACAGCACGGTGTTACCAAGATGTACAGTTACTGGCTCTATGTTACTCTATTCCCAAATCTAATCTCTGTGCTCATGTTACATCTGCCCCCCTGCAGTACAGCACGGTGTTACCAAGATGTACAGTTACTGGCTCTATATTACTCTATTCCCAAATCTAATCTCTGTGCTCATGTTACATCTGCCCCCCTGCAGTACAGCACGGTGTTACCAAGATGTACAGTTACTGGCTCTATGTTACTCTATTCCCAAATCTAATCTCTGTGCACATGTTACATCTGCCCCCCCTGCAGTACAGCACGGTGTTACCAAGATGTACAGTTACTGGCTCTATATTACTCTATTCCCAAATCTAATCTCTGTGCTCATGTTACATCTGCCCCCCTGCAGTACAGCACGGTGTTACCAAGATGTACAGTTACTGGCTCTATCTTACTCTATTCCCAAATCTAATCTCTGTGCTCATGTTACATCTGCCCCCCTGCAGTACAGCACAGTGTTACCAAGATGTACAGTTACTGGCTCTATGTTACTCTATTCCCAAATCTAATCTCTGTGCACATGTTACATCTGCCCCCCTGCAGTACAGCACGGTGTTACCAAGATGTACAGTTACTGGCTCTATATTACTCTATTCCCAAATCTAATCTCTGTGCTCATGTTACATCTGCCCCCCTGCAGTACAGCACGGTGTTACCAAGATGTACAGTTACTGGCTCTATCTTACTCTATTCCCAAATCTAATCTCTGTGCTCATGTTACATCTGCCCCCCTGCAGTACAGCACAGTGTTACCAAGATGTACAGTTACTGGCTCTATGTTACTCTATTCCCAAATCTAATCTCTGTGCACATGTTACATCTGCCCCCCTGCAGTACAGCACGGTGTTACCAAGATGTACAGTTACTGGCTCTATATTACTCTATTCCCAAATCTAATCTCTGTGCTCATGTTACATCTGCCCCCCTGCAGTACAGCACGGTGTTACCAAGATGTACAGTTACTTGCTCTATGTTACTCTATTCCCAAATCTAATCTCTGTGCCCATGTTACATCTGCCCCCTGCAGTACAGCACGGTGTTACCAAGATGTACAGTTACTGGCTCTATCTTACTCTACTCCCAAATCTAATCTCTGTGCCCATGTTACATCTGCCCCCCTGCA